>OY282582.1:27683366-27855866 GCA_958299025.2 Drosophila histrio
TGCACATTGAAGCAACCGAATTGTATTTTCTTCCTCTTTTCCCGACACTGCAGAGAATTGTTTGCTGAATAATTTTCGAGTTTATTTTCAGTTCGTGATGAAATATTCTGATAACATTAACCCCAAGATACTTATCATTTGTCCCAAATCTAAATTCTGTAGCTTTACAATTCCTCTTATAATTCGATTTCTTTCGATTGTCGGCAATGATCATGGTAATATTCTAAAACAAACTTGATATGTATGTACACTAAAGAAGTCTTATAGTCTCTAAGATCTGGGTGTTTAAAGAGAAGGACAGACACACGGAGAACATGGCTATGTGGACTCTGATCAAAAAAATATATATTTTATGAGGTCTGTCACGCCTTCTTCTGCCGGTTATTAATAATATTTATTATATATATTGATTTCTAATACAAAAAAACTTATAAGATAGATCTTGACGAGAGGTACCCTGAGCGCAGAGTTTTAAAAATAATTTTAATAAAATAATTTGTAGGACACATCGAGACTACCATACTTAAGTTAGTGTCAAAACACAAGTCTTTAGCCTTAAACATTCATTTGTTATTAGTTTTTTTTGATTTGCTTCGAAAATTAACAAATGAACCTAAGCTGTGTATTCAGGTATTCAGGAACCTACTAAACAAATTTGGAGTCTCTAGCTCTTATAGCCTGTGACTTCGATGCGTTCATACAGACGAACAGACGTTAATCGATTTGGCTATTGAAACTGATACATCCACTTTATAGGGTTAAAGATGCCTCCTCCTATCTGTTGCATACATTTACACACAACAATTATACCATTTTTGCCCAGTGATCAGAGGCATTTACTAAAAAAAGCTTAAGCATCTACTCAACTACTCCCATGTTAACATATATTTCTAAAATTGCAACTCTCTACCAAAACTGATTAAACTCTTTATTATATTTTTTATTTGTCAATTACAGGGTATCAAAACGCCAGCAAGCAAACAATGTGTATTGTCATTATGCTTAGAACATAATGAACACTTTTTATATGCAAATAATCATAATAATGTGCCTGCGTGAGGCGCTGTATGTGTGTTAAAGTGTTGTAAAGCGCTTTTGAAGCGCTTATTTGTATGTGATTATTTAAATAATAAATGGGCGCGGGCTTAGGTCGAGTCGATCACCAAAGAGGCGCTCATAAGTAGGCAATAACTTTTGCTTTGTTGTGGCCTGTGAGACTTCCCTTCCATCTCCTGGTCGAAATTCCGACCAAGTAGCCGTAATGAGCATGTCATTTAGCGTAATTTCACTTGATTGTTATGGCATTACAACAAGCAACAATAAGTGCGATAGGGAGTAACAGAGACGAAGGGGGCGGGAGGAAGTAGTGGGTGAGGGGGGAAAGTGCCATACAACACGCGTACAATACACTTTTCAGGAAGGACGAGACCTTAGTTTGGAGTTTATCTTATCATCGCCAGGGATAAAAAGGCAAATATCAAGCAAGTGTGTGTCTGTGTGTGTGTGTGTGTGTGTATATATGCATAAATTACAGCTAGTGTACTGTGTGTTGTGGCTTTGTTGATTTTTGTATCTTTTGAATGGTTTAGTACGACAGAAA
Organism: Drosophila histrio; assembly: GCA_958299025.2. Lineage (NCBI taxonomy): Eukaryota > Metazoa > Arthropoda > Insecta > Diptera > Drosophilidae > Drosophila > Drosophila histrio. The sequence continues at coordinate 27,684,967 of OY282582.1, forward strand.
TGGTAAGCGGTAAACGTTAATCGGCAAACTAGGCAAGCAATACATGTACTTACATCCTCGTAAATGGTCTGAATTATGGCTTATGGTTTACCATATTTTCTTATTATTTGTTGAATGATTGCGCATCGAATGAAATACATAAATGCAGATATTATCTTTAGTATTTACATGTTTTCCAAGTCAACGTTATTTGGCGATTAAATTGGATATAAATTGTCTTGAAATAAATCAAACTTACGTGTCTTGAAAGCTCAATACATGTGCAACGGTCGGTTTTTTTGTTATAAACCTTAAACTAATGAACAAGTATTTGGCGCAATTAAAGATAATTTACTCATTTCAATTTAATTTAAATTAATTTGTAAATATGCTTCCAAGTACTTTACAAATTTAATGTATTTCCAAGTACATCGGATAATAAAAAGTATTTAATCTAGTCTCACAAATAAATAAAACCTGTGAGTCAAAAGGAAGACAATTTTGACTTTTCAACAACAAATAAGATCAGATAAGATCTATGTGGAATTTCATCTGACTTATAGGAATTATGTGACAGATAAAAATAATAAATAAAGATATGTCTTAAACTATTTACCATAAAAAAAACCTTTACACGGGGTAAAACACTAGTGACGAAATCATATTCATGCCCCAACTTTGCTGATGTCACATTTTTGACGAAATATTACTTTGGCGAAAAAGTCATCATGTTTGTTATTTTGTGTCAACTTTGTTATGATTTGATTTGTAAACTATTGATCACACACGATATTTATGGCTCAGAGACTGTCTCGACTAACAATGTGCGATTTTGGTTTCGAATGTTTTGAAGGTTTCGAAAAAAAACATAATGAATAGAATTTCCATCTTCGAATCCTTAGCCAAACGTAAAAAAAGCGACCCATTTCTTAAACGGATGGTGACTACGTAAAAAAATTAAATGAAATTAAATATAATTTGTCACAAAATATGATGTCGATTATATGGGGCTTGCATATGCTTTGGTCACTAGACTATTATTTCGTATAGAGATTCATTACATTTCTGACCAAAATTAATGGATTTTAAATGTTATGAAATATCTCGGGGTTAGAAGGTTCCATTTACAGTAAAATGAGTGCTAGTAGCTAATACTATCGAAAAATAATAATAAAACAAATATATGTTTGTATTTAGATATTTTCTTAAATTAAAAAGGCGTACGAATGTTGAGTTTGCGATCATAAAAAAAAACATGCACAAGATTTGCCTAACTGGAACTGAAAACGCAATAGACCGATGATCTCAACATTTAGGCGTTTTTTCTAAGTTGCTCCCTTAGAATTGTTAACTACTTCTAGCAGAACAACATAGAGAAATGGTACTGATGATGGAGATTGGCATCTCTTGAAACTTGAAGCTGTATACCAAACCTAGACTCTTGCCTTTTAGCAAGTATTTATGTGTTTTGTTGTATTGTGATATACTTATTTGCCATATCGACAATAAAATGACCTCGAGTCTAGGCTAGCACCCAATATTTAAAAATTTAGATTTATCTGAAGCATAACTTTGTATAACTATGTCAGCCCGAAATTAGACAATAGCAGTCTGTTTGCATCGCTACTTAATCAACAACAAAATGTAATAGCAATACGTAGTCATTATAAATATAAAACGAACCAGCGTAAAGATTTAGCAGCTGATTTTTTTTTAGTAGTTCCATATAAATTATGGTCCTAAATAATTAGTAGAATATTTGATAAAATATATGAAATTAAATTAACTTTATAACGTACTTCTTAGAGCTTGAACTAATCCAAGTATTAACTTCAGATAATTTAAACATAGTCAATATGATCAACTAAAGTTACAATACAAAATGTGACATACGACGCTTATCGATGGCTTCACACTTGGTTAAATTACCGGGCAAGTGAGACAGAATGTTGAAATTAGTGCAGACTGGTTGGGTCGGGTTGGGCGGGAGGGCTTTTGGTTTGAACAGTGAGGGAAACAGGCGCTCGTATTAGGCCATCAATGGATACAAGCAATTTCGTTTAATTAAAACATGCCAATACATTTTGGCAGCGACAACAACAGCAACAACAGCAACAACAACAACAACAACAATGAGAACAACTGTAGGAACAGCAACAAAGATCAAACACATTTGAAATGCTGGCCAAAAGGCGAGCGACAAAATGCACACTTAAATTTTATGGACGAGTTGCAGCAAATGGAGTATTGTGCCGCATGCCAGAAGCTGTTACCCAAATCGGTTGGATGCCAGCGAATGGTGACGATGACGATGACGATGTTGATGATACAGAGTGACAGAGAAAGAGCGAGAGAGAGTGACAGAGACAGTGAGATATGATGTTGGCAATGGGTAGATGTTTGGTGGACGACCCGCCGTCCTGCCCACTTGATGCTCATTACAGTCAATTGAAGTTAATGCTGCAACCAGCTGTTTTAGCCCGTTTTGTTGCTCTTTTCGCTGTTCTGTTCTGTTCTTCATTCTCTTCTCTCACTCTCTTTCTCTCTCACACTCTATTCGTTTTCGACTCCTTTGCCCTGTGTTTGTAAAAAAAAGGTAAAAAAAAAAAAATATAATGAAAATTCTCAGCCTGTCATTATGGCAATTTAATCGAGCGAAAATAAAGTGCTTAAACATCATAAACAAGATTTAATGTGACAAAAAAGCAAATCACAGCGAAGCAACGGGGCCAACATAAATGTCAAATGGCATTTGGCTAAAGATGACAGGCAAATCCTTTCCAGGGCCGCCCCACAAACAAAAAAAAAACAATTCTGACAACTATGTGTATGCGTAAAACTTGCTGACGGGGGACGAGAACGGCGGGTGGGGAGGGGAGGGGGTTGGTCTTGTCATGAAAAATCGCGGTCTAGTTACATCTTCAAGCGTTTCGTTTGGATTATGAAACCGTCTACATGACAGTAGCGGTTAAAACAGGACCCATCCCAATTTTCCCCAGCCTGTCTGTGTGTATCTACAGGATATACCCGTCTCTTGCCTTTTATTTTATTTTATTATTTTTTAGCCCAGCACCCAAAGGCTACAAATGGGCCTATAAGTTTGTGGCAATGCTTGTAACAGGCAGAAGATCCGTATAGTAGAGTTGTATCAAATCGTTCGGACTAAGATCAATTGAACTAATCACTAAAGTGAACGAACGAACTAAATCCCTGATTGTAGGTCATTTAGTTCAGTGATTCGAATCCCATTATAGATTCGAGTCACTGAACGAACTACTGAACTATATGAAAGATTAGTTCGTTCATCAAAAATTGAACTACTGAACTAAATCCTTCAATTGAACTACGATGAACAACTCTACCGTATAGATTTAAGAGACTATAAAAGCAAGAGCAACCAAATTTTATGACAATACTTTCATAGTTTACATGCATAACAAGTTTGTTATAGAATTTTGCCATTAAATTGCAAGAACAATTCTAAATTTACAATCATATCGACAATACAAAGACCTCGTGTCGGCTACCACCCAATTTCACGAAGTAAAAAGGTCGCAAAATATAACAGAAATATTCCATATTATAATGGACATTATTTTTGTTCTTTTTGAGAAAAAAAAAGAGCTCAAAAAAGTGTCGGATATGCTTACTGTTTACTTAAAATTGCATCAATATTGATTAATAAACCGTGTAGTTAATTGAGATAATCTAGATTATTTATACATTTCTTTACCTTTTATTCATTTTTTTTTTAAATACATTATTGTATTTTAGTTTAATATATTTAAATAACTATATATGAAGTTAGTCGGTTGCGGTTTTATTTAGTTATTTATCTATTTGCATTTCTTCTTTTAATATTCGTTATACTAAACGTTTTCTTATTTATTTTGTTTTGATTGAATCAAACAACTAGAATTATGTATACATGTACTGGGTATAAAACAGTCGAGTACATCGACTGTCGAGTTCTTGCTTGCCAGCGACACCTTTCGGATTATCTAAATATTTGAGCTGCTGCTTCCAATGTCAATAAGACGTCGACCAGCAGGACGAAGGAATGAAGAATGTAGATGGGGAATCAAAAGTTTGGCGTTCCACAGAAGTACTCAGAGTTTCTGGATACATTTTGGAAGGCTGTACAACAACTGCAAGATACATTCTCTTGCAAGTGTATCCAGCTCTAAGTTTTGTACTTAGGAAAGGGGTCGAGCAGTAAATAGCCTGAGGACATGACATTTGTTTCTTATATTATGTACAAGTTTATTCACAGTTTATTTACTGTTCGGCAAAACATTCATTTACATTTTAAGCGGAGCTTATTTTTCTATCTCTCTCTCAATTCGATTTGATTAGTTAATGTTGATATCGATTGACTTTAAACATCTTTAAATTCAATTTACAATCATTTGAAGTTTAAATTCATGTATAAATAAATTCGAATCCTCAACATAGGTTTATCAATAATTTTGAGGATAATTGATTTGGCCTGATTCAATTGCCATGGCATTAAAACTCTAAACTCGTCAATCAATCAAGATTCAACATTGCGGTCAATATTTTTTATACACATATCGATCATCGAGAAATCCCAAACATTAACCATAATTGGGGCAACTACAAAACGAACAGTAATAATAATAATAAAAACAACAAGAAGCATAACAACAACAATCCAATAGCTATCTAGGTAATGTCCCATCAATAAGTGTCTGGCTGGCTGGCAGTCACTTAATCAAATACGTTATCAAGTCAGCACATATAAAACGTAGTAGACCAAGTGCCAAGTTGCAAAAATCAAGAAACTGACAAGTACAAATGTTCAAATCGATGTATGTAGTTGGTTCATCTAGAAAACAGCTTGTAAATGTAAATAATTGAGATCAACAACTATTTAACTACTTAATATAAAGTATAAAAATCAAACTTATTCGGTCTATATATTTACGGGTTCTCGGCCACAATCATTGTGTCAATCACGTCAGTTGTCAACCAATGACAAGCCGGGCAAGAGTAAAAGAAAGAGATCGAGTGCTTGAGAGAGAGAGAGAGAGAGAGCGCGCAACAGTGGGAGAGCTTATCGGAAATGCAATCAAATCAAAACTATGACACACTTGACTAAAAAGTCTTATCGTTAAAGTAAATGCGATAAATCAATCACGATTGAAATGTATTTAATCGAAATACTATATCAATAAAATTGCAAACAATAATTAAAGTCAAGTTAGGTTATAAGATTTGCGTCAATACGCGCATAAAACAATCTAAGTCAATCAAAATCAAGACCAGTGTTGTCAAATGCCAATTGCAAGCATCAGTGTAGAGTTTTAACTCTATTGCTGTCAATCGTATTCTACTATAATATCGAATATTGTTGAAATAACAATCAATTTCAATTATTGCAGTTACAGTTGAGTCAGCTAATGAGATTTGCGACGATATATAGTACATATGTCAATCAATCAATCAATCAAGACTTTAAATCAACCAGTGTTGCCAAATGTCAATTGCACGCAACGCAATGTCAACTTTACACGCTACTCGATACTCGACAAAATACAATAACAATCCGATTAGACTGTGGACTCTGTTGAAAGTGTTGTCAAATGCTGAATCCTAAACTATAATTACCATAAATACGTAGTCCAACAAACAAACTGAGCAAACATCAATCTATTTAAATGATTGTCAGAGGAATGCACACAAATCTCAATAAGCTTTGTAAATCAAATTGCGGATAGAGCTCAATTAGGGAAAAGCAATTGCCGTCAATGTTTATTTAACATTAATCGTTTAATACGCAAAGAAATTCACCTCGTTGTCCTTTGTGAGCTATTTACAATTGATTGATACTGTAATCATCATCATCATCGTCATCGATGAGAAACTCGCCCTCCAATTTGCCCCTTCCTATAACTGGTTGCAAAGAAATATACTTGTATATTTCTATAGATAAAAAGATACGGAGTGCAAAGACATCTACATGACAACATTGTTGCTCGTCAGTGTCTCATTTGTCAGTCACACACTTAAACACACACACACACACACATGATATTCTTTCTAGCATATGAAGTGTGGCTCTCTCTCTCTCTCTTTCTCTGTCCCTGTATCTGTGTGTGTGATATTTGCATTTGTGCTGCTGAAAGCGCCTAAGCAGCCAGTTTATCATGTCTACTTTTCAGCACACACTCAAACACATAGACGAAGAGTTATCAGACAAATGATATGACACAACAAACGAAATATGAAATCAACTGGCCCAAGTAAACAAACCAAGTTACACATGCATATAGTAGAAGGATTGTCCCAAAAACCCAACTACTAATTAAGATAATGGTTACTTAGTTTAACTCCTTAGAAAGCAACAGATTTGGGGAATTTCCAAATCAGCAACCGAATCCTTATGCAGAAGAAGTCACAAGTCAGGATAATGAATATTATAATACTATACGTACACTGATAGAAACAAGCTGAAGAGTTGGTGCGGAAGCGATAGTAGGGCCGCAAGCGATAGTTGGTTCGGCAGCGATAGTAGGGAACGATATGCTATAGTCGAAGCAGACTATTCTTTTAAACTCTCGACTATTCCTTATTTGCATTTGATAGTATTAAGAATAGAAAATAAAAACGAAATGCACATTAGCAAAGATATTTAAAGTTAAGTTTGAATTCAGTTAAAGTTTTCAATGAGCTAGCTATGCTCTAAGCTTTAGACTCCATTATTATTTTAGTTTGTGCGTGATTTCAAATTAAAGTAAAAAAAATATAACAAAAAATTTAAAATCTGCTAAAAATTAGTTCGGCACGGGCAATCCACTGCCTTTGGCAAATAGAAAAAGCAACCAAAAAGATACAACACCCAAATTCCAATTAATAAAGAAAAGAATTTGCAAAAACCTTTTTTGGAATACCAAAAGTAAATTTCAAGAAATACTCTAAATCCCAAAATAGATTCTAGAATTGCAAAAGATTAGAATTAAGCATGGCATCGAAGTACATATTACCCTGTTTCCGTTTCAAGGGTGGACGCATCGGCAAGAAGGACAAGGATAATGAATTACTGGCATACCGAGATGAACTTGTCGGAGCGCTCGACAAAACGAAGGGTAAACTGGAGGCAAGCTGGAAGGCATTGGAGAGCATTGTATCCAAACCGGACTATCAGAGGCACACAGACCAACTGCTGGATATCCTCTATACGGGCGGTCTCCTAACCGTTGACGGCAAGTTTTCCAATCGTGGAGATCTGAAACTTCGCACTAGCTACTGTGTCTTTAAGACCCACGATGATCTTAATGCTCTCCGGGTCTATGAGCAGTTGATTAAGCGTCTGAGACGTCGCTATAAACATCTGGATACAGTATTTGAATCTCATGCCCAACGTCTACTGACTCTACTTGATAGCTTTGAGCTCGGAGCACGTCGTCGTCTGGCACTGCTAATGACACTATTACTCATCGATGGACAACTGAATCCACGTTTGCTACTGGCATTGGGTCAAAAACCGTCCAACATTAATGAGGGTTTAGCACTAGAGTTCATGCTGATCGTGTGTGTCACATTGAAGGGCGAAAGAGGCGGCAATTTTATGCTGCAGATACTTAAGCAATCGGGCTTAGATCACAAGATCACAAGTTTTATGCCTCCGATGCTGCGCAGCGATCTGTACTTTCGCCAGGTGTATCAGGAGAATGATCTCAATGAGATTATTGCAATGCATGAGACACGAGCCGGACAAGAGTTGCGACGCCAGTTGCAACAACGTTTGCTCGATGATTTCAGGGAGAATTTGCCACAGGTGGATGTTGTAATGAATGTGCGACAATTTCAACGTCAGCATCATATGTCCGATGCCGAGGTAATTGCCATTGTCTGGCATACCATCAACACCAGCCGAAGTCCCAATTACAGCGCAAGTTCAACCAGTGCCAGTGCCAGGTCCAATAACAATATCAATTCCAACTTCACTTCCACTTCCATACTGGATCGGACTCTACGTAAGTTGCAGACATATTCGCCATTGTTGAATGCAATTTGCAGCACGGACAGTGCACAAATCGCACTGTTAATGCAACTGCAGGAATGGTGCTATGAGCACCACTCATTGCTGAAGCACTTTGAACGATTGGTCGTGCATCTGTACAAGGCGGGCGTGATTAATGAGGATGCCATCATTCGTTGGTACGAAGTGGATCACATTGACAAGGGCAAGGTGGCATTTCTTGACCAAATGCGACGCTTTGTCCATTGGCTGCATAGTGATAGCGATGCCAATAGCCGTGTCGACTATAACACTTATTTGGCTAACCGTCAACACACTCAATTTCGCAGCCAGCCCGTTTATAGCGATGTGGTAACAACTAGGCACAATAACAAAAAAACCATCTATGTCAAACACTCATAAATATCAGCATAACACTGATTCAATAATTCGATCAATCAATCAATCAATCAATCAATCATTTATCAATTTTGTGTTCTTTTTTAACCGCAACGCATCGCAATGCCAGCTTAATTTATCTGTATTAGGTAACAGACAGAGATACATTTGTTTCAATGACAAAAGATAGAACCTATGCCCAATAGTAACATAAAATTTTTAATTAACAACAATAAACAACAAATCATTTAAAAATAATAGTGGGTTTTGTTTATCTTTTCACACAGTTTATATGCTCCTTTGTTCATTTTTTTTTTGTTAGCAATCATAAATCTGACCTTATTTATAATTTAAATTATTCTTTTTTAAATGTTGTCCTCTGTTGTCGCTTAACTTAAATATTAATTAACTATTGAAATTGGGTGCTAGCCAACTGGAGGTCAATTTTTTGTCGATTTGACTGACAGCAACACACAAAAGGCGTGCTCAACTTTCAGACGTTTTTTTCTATATTGCTTCCTTAGAATTCTCAACTGGTTCTAGCAGCACAACATAGAGAACAAACTTGAATTGTTGGGTAAGCTAGCTCTGATGAGGGAGATTGGCATCTCCTTAAACAGTTTTATATCAAGCCTAGCTATTTATATATATATATGTCATATCGACAGTATATTGACCTCGAGGTCACTAAATATAACTGAAATATTCAATATTTGAAATTAAATTATTGTTGTTCTTTTTATACCCTGTGCCCAATCAAAATGGGTAATAAAGGGTATAATGAATTTGTGTGAATGTATGTAACAGGTAGAAGAAGGCATCTCCGATCCTATAAAGTATATATATTCTGAATTAGTATCAATAGCTGAGTCAATTGACACCTCTCCGTCTGTCTGTCCGTCTGTCCGTCCGTCCGTCTGTATGAACACGTAGATCTCAGCAACTATAAGAGCTAGAGACTTCAAATTTGGAATGTAAGCTCCTGAATACCATACGCAGATCAAGTTTATTTTCAATTTTCGATATTAAGCCCCGTTTGTTTTAAAATAACAAAAATCACCATAACATAAGCAATGTTAAAGCTAGAGACTTCAGATTTGGCACACATGATGAGAAGCTTGGACTTAATGTGTCCACGCCCCCTTTGCCACGCCCCCTTCGCCACGCCCCCTTCGCCCATAACTCGAAAAAGCTGACAACAAGAGCAGTTTTACAGCTAGAGACTTGAGATTTGGCACACATAGTAAGTAACCTACTCCCAATGTGTGCTACAAAATTCAGTACGATTAGATATTGAACTCAGAAGTTACTCAAGAAACAAATGTATGCGAATTGAGCGAATTTAAGAGAGACCCTATATTATATATATTTAAATCCCATTATAATGAAAATACTTTTGTTTAAAGATCTGCACAGGGTTTTCTACTGTCGCGCGCGCTCGACTGATCGGCTAGTTGAATTAATAAACTATTATTCACACTTTGCTCCGACTAGAAGCGATTGTATACGCATAATAGTATATCCTAAGTTATATATTGCAGTGTGTAGTGTCAAGAAATGAAGTAAATGACATATTTATTACTTATTTTGTTGATTTATTTATCCAATAATATTCATTCCCTCCGCTTTTACAGCTGTAAATTCAATTGTACTTCACTATCAATTCGATATTATTTTTTTATTTACTAAGAATTTTGTTATCTTTGTTAGAGTTTTATTTGCTCAAGTTTAACGTATGTCAGTTTGTTGGAAAGCATTTTCTGAATTACTTACAAATAGTCAGCTTTAAAATAGAGTTTCTCTTGTTTATTGTTTATTTTTGATTATAACTTCAAACTCTCTATTTGCCTCACTTGTTTTATATTTCTCTAGTTACATTACTTTAATTGAACTATAAAAACAAAGAGTTTATTCACACCAAGTGTCATTTTTTTTCATTAAGCTCAAAATTTCATCACTGTGTTGTGATTAAATTTAATAATGATTTCCTAATTATTCCATTATATTTGTGTTTATTGACCTTCTGATTGTCTTTATCCTTGTAAGAGTCGCATTATTGGCAATAGCGTTAATTAAACTGTTTCATTGTCACATATTCTAATAATACAAGAAATATAATTTACTCTTAATTGTTGGTATTGATGTAATCAGAATAGGATACAAATTTATTCTATTAATTATTTCCTAGATTATTTATTTTCTTCGTTGGCTCAACCTTCATGTGTCAGGATTCATTTAGTGCACTATTTTAGCTTCGGCTGTTTGCCAAGTTTACTTAAAACACTTAACTTAATTGCTTAGCTAATTATCAGGCTTTTAAGTAAAAGTTCGATTACATTGCAGTCCCGTGACCTTATGGCCTTATGTCAATTTGTTAAATGTCGGCATAAAATTGATTTTGCTTAATTTTTGCTGCAGAAGATGCCAAGTGACCTTTTGGTCTTAACGAAATCTAAAGATTCCTTTGAGCGTCTCGAAAGCAAAGCTGTAAAATATTGCATGTGCGAAGGATAAACCTCTTCTGCTCTCTGTTCTCTGCTCTGTGCTCCGTCCCCGCCTACTTACAACTTAAATGACCATTTAATTGAGTTAGTAGGCGGAACTTATTGAATTTTACATGAGTGCATTCACGATTCAATTAAATGCCAAGCCAGGCCACATCAAAATCAACAAAAACACAAACAACAAACAACCAAGAACAATGAGTATTGGGCGAAAAATTGAGCAAAATTACAAAACAACTAAACAACATAAGTTGCAATTGAAAGGCAGCCGTGTCCATGCCACAGCTTGTCAATCATTTGTGGCATTCCGCACGTGCCTAAACCAGATGTCAAACGACCTGTCGGGTCCAGACTCAAAGCGAGATTCCTCCAACACAATCCGGAAAGAGGATAAACAAAAGCTCCACAGGCAGCCACCGACAGCCTTGACAATGAAAACCGTTAACGGACGCAGCTTGCAACGAGTTTCAGCGACCAAAGATAAATGCAAAACACAAACAAGTTAAGAACAAGTTTAAGAGTTCTGCTGGCTCGACTATTTGTACACCCTGTAAAAAAAGTAATCACACTTAAGTGATTAGAACTATTGAACATGATTACATTTGAACATTTGCAAGGGATTAATGTCAGTTTAAAAACATATTGCAATGTACTGCAATCAAGAATAACGTAATAATAAAAAAAATAATAAATATATTTATTAATAATAATAATAAAAAAATTACAATATTTTGAAATTAAATTAAATATTTGATATTTTCGAATGATATTTATGTTTTTAGAAACATAAGCCATACGTTTTGCAACTTTTTCACACTTCAATTTGTCTGATTTGCCGCTTTACACGCAGCGCAGTCTTTAAACAAAATGTTGTTGTTACAAAGTCATACTCCAATTATAAAAAACCCTAAAGTAATTTAATTATAATATACCGATTAATTCATGAGCGTAATTTTTATTTGGCGTTCACGTTTTATTTGATAATAATATAATAAAAATCGATTGTTAGATAAACCAGTCGGAAGGGCTACAGTCGAAGTCGACTATGAGAGACCCTTTACTTATTCTTCAAAATGGAAATAAGAGTAACACCAATATTACCCCATAGCACGTTGTTACGTCAATATGCTCTTCTTCTTCCTTTGGCACGACACTATGTAATATTGAGTTTTGAATAACTTCCGAGTTCATTATCCGATCGCTATGAAATTTTCAGGATACATTAGGACCCCGATGCTCGTCCAAAATGTAGGACTCTAGCTTTAATATCTTTCGTTAAATGGGATTTTTTCAACATTTTGTTTTCGATTTACGGAGGCAGAAGGGGGCGTGTCAAAATTTTAACATAAACTTGATCTGCTTACCCCATAGACGAGCCACCATACCAAATTTGGTGACTCTAGCTCTTATAGTCTCTGAGATCTAGGCGCTCATACAGACAGACGGACAGACGGACATGGCTATATCGACTCAGATGTTGATGTTGATCAAGAATATATACACATTATGGGGTCTGCCGAACTTCCTTCGACCTGTTACGTACATTTTGACAAACTTAATAGACGCTAATTACTTTCTTAAAGTAAAGGGTCTAAAAAATACTGAAAACCGACGGGGCAACTGGCAATTTTTGTATTGAATGTAAATAACAAAAAATAGTATTTGCAGAAAGTAGAAAGAGGTGAAAAGTGTTCGTGTTTCTTTAAAAATGCCATATTGTCATGTTGCAATGTTTTGCATTCACATTTGATATTATCAAAGCTCAAGCTTAAGTACGTTAAGAAAATTAGGCTCAAATAAAAATTGTTTATCTTCTTGTTCATAGAAATTCCTAACCAAAAATTTGTATATATTTAAAAATAATAAATAAAATTACATGCGATATTTGATATGTTTAAATATCTAAATTATTGGAATAACAATCTATACAGAAATATATATTTTTGTCATCGCAAATCTCTTGTTAATCAGTACGAAAAATAATTGGAAACAATATAAATATTTTCAAAGGTGCTCGCACATTTAAATTATACCACGCAAAACCTAAATGCTTTATAGGGTATACATTCACAAATCCTAATTAAATTAAGAAATTAAAAACTAATTGCAGAAATCAGATAATTGAAGTCCGGACACTCAGTTTGCTGAATTTAACTGCAAAGTTGCCTTTAAATGTTAATCCATAAATATGCCACAATATGTAGACTAAAAACTGTTTTAGAATATTTAAAGGTGAATTTTAAAATTTAAAATGTTACTAAAGAAATCGGTGTCACGGAAATAGATAGCTAGATTAATATAAACTAAAATTTCCACATTTTTTTTTTTAAGAAAATAATCCAGCGTTCTGTTGTAAAAATCAACTTATACTGAAGTTCAGAAATTGCCACAGCTCAACTAGAAAACATTATACGATACTCTATTCTTTGAGCATAGGAAATCTACGTAAAACTGTGACTACTCAAGCTAGACTTGCTAACCTTCGACAAATTCACATTCAAGGATGGGAAATCGTGGTAAGAAATATATAAAAAATACGAGCAATAGTTATTCCACAACATATGCTTCCTTTCGCCTCTCCATCCTCCTTTTCCAGAGACGGAGACTCCATGTAGAGAGCCCCAATCACTTGAGAGCATTTGATTTGTCAATTTTCCTTTTTCTCATATCCTGAACGCTTTACTGGCTGCACTGACATTGGCTCCATTTCATTATTTACAAATACTTACAAACATTTTGCCGCTACTTGAACGCTTCCAACGTTCTTCTTTCCCCATTTGCCACTCCCTTATGCATATCATACGAAAAATGATTGCGCTCCTTGCTCTGAGCCATTTGCAACTTAAGCTGCAAACAACAACCACACTGGCAACTACAACAACAACAACAACAGCGACAACAAGTTAGTCAAAAGGCAGAGCGAAGACAACAACCAGAACGACCTCCAATTAGAAATAGTTTGCTATTTGGCCGCACTCGGTATGTACATATATGTGTGCGAGTGTGTGTGAGTGTGTGAGTGTGTGTGAGTGTGTGTGAGTGTGTGCGAGTGTGTGTGTGTGTGAGTGTGTGAAATTTAGCGCGCAATACTGCAACACACATCAGAGCTGCCAAATCAGTTTTTTTCCAGACAGATCTGTCCATCTAAAAGCTCAATGCAAACGACCACTTTTTAACCGACACTTTTTCACCGACACTTTTTCACCATTGATGAATTTGCCATTTAAATTATTCGCATTGGCTGTCAAACAAAAATCCCATGCGTTTCTTTCTCATCGATTCTTTTCACACTCTGAACAATTTCATACAGAATCTGCATCAATCTAGTAGACGGACGCAAAAAAAGGATGGAAATGGAATGTGTTATATTTCCATCGGTTAGCAACGCTGTTCACACAAGACCGACAGTTTTTTTTTACAAAAAGTGTCGGTGAAAAAGTGTTCGTGAGCGTCGAGTGGAAACCTAAACCCAAACCAGACTATGAGATACTCGTTACCGAATATATAGATATTTATTAATGTTATGTATACCTTTTGGAACTCCAACTGTATAAAAATTCCTTCCAGAATCCAGTACTAAATAAATAATGAATGTACAAATTAAAGGGAAGTAGCTAGTAACTAGTAACACTCATATGAGTCTGTGTGCCAAATTTGCTTTGTCTAGCTCTTACAGTCACTGTGACCTAGATGTTCATACAGGCAGACAGCCGGACGGACAGACGGACAAACAGACAGACATGGCTATATCAACTCGAATATTAGAGTCGGAGTTGCCTTCTTTTGCCCTTTTACTAACATTCCAACGAACACAAATGAACCAATTCTCATTTACTCTAGAAATAACGAGCATAAAAATTTACATAAATATGAATGTTTGTAGTATAAACAGAAATTTCGCACCATAAAATCATTTCCATAGTTTGGTATTAACGCCAAAAATTATCAATAATAATTGACGCAAGTTTTAAGGTAATATAATTATAAATATAATTATAAATATACATACATATACGTATCGTATCACATCTATGTACATAAATATATATATGTTTGTATATAATTAACATAATTAACATCATAATAATAGTTAATTTACATTAATTTTATAAATTATGTTGAGCATAACGATTTGTTCTGTTTTCTATGACTATTTATTGGTTTTTGTTTTGTTTTTATCCTGTTTTGGGGTCCGTCTATCTTGTTTTTTCTTTTCAATAGTTGGCAACACTGACACACACACACACACACACACACTGGTGCATATGGGCACCGATTTATGCCCGGCAGTCAGCAAGGAGCAGCAAACCAGCAACAGTTTCACCTTTACGCCATATTTATGTTTGACACCACACACACATATTTTACCTCTTTTACACACTCATTTGGTCGCTCTTCCCTCCTTCTCTCTCTCTCTCTCTCTCTTTCTCGCTGTCAACCTTTGCGGGCGGTGACGTTGCTTTTGACCTAGTAAAATGCAACAGCGTTAAAGTCAAAGTGCAATGTTGTTGCTGTTTGTCGTTGGTTGTTGCCTGTCTCCTGTGTTTTTGTTGCTTGTTATTGTAGTTGTTGTGCTGCTTTCCAGCCGTAACAAATGCAATCGCTGATGGTAGCAAAAGCAATACCACTAACTGCACAGTGGCACCAAATTGCCACAAATTCAATTGACAAATTTGCTTTCTGCTGAGATCAGTAAGAGTTATTAGTATAAGAAAATCAAACTTAAAACAAGCCGATCAGTCGAGCGGGCGCGACAGTAGGATAGCCTGTGCAGGTCTTCAAAGAAAAGTATTTTCATTATAATGGGATTTAAATATATCGCTTGAAATCGATTTTGCTTGCATTGAGAGTAAGTAGCTTGCGATAGTCTGGCAACACTGGACGGCGGCTGTTGATTGTTTATGTTTAGCTCCACAGCAGACGAATGGCAAATCAAACATACATGAACAAACGCGTCTTTTCGTTCATTGTATCTTCGGGCGGCGCAGAGACTGCGCTGCTACTGCGCTGCCTCGCATCTGCTGCGCTGCATAAATTTGTTTCTTGAATAACTTCTGAGTTCAATATCCGATCGTACTGAAATTTGTAGCACACATTGAGAGTAGGATTCTTTTTATGTGTGCCAAATCTCAAGTCTCTAGCTATAAAACTGATCTTGTTATCAGCTTTTCCGAGTTATGGGCGAAGGGGGCGTGGCATCGCGATGAAATTTTCAGGATACATTAAGCTTAAGCTTTTTATCATGTGTGCCAAATCTCAAGTCTCTAGCTTTGACATTGCTTATGTTATGGTGATTTTTCTAATTTTTAAACCAACGGGACTTGATATCGAAAATTAAAAATAAACTTGATCTGCGTATGGTATTCAGGAACCTACATTCCAAATTTGAAGTCTCTAGCTCTTATAGTTGCTGAGATCCACGCGTTCATACAGACGGACGGACGGACGGACGGACGGACGGACGGACGGACGGACGGACGGACGGACGGACGGACGGACGGACAGACAGACGGACAGGTGTAATTCGACTCGGCTATTGATTCTGGTCAAGAATATATATACTTTATAGGGTCCGAGATGCTTCCTTCTGCCTGTTACATACATTCACACAAATTCATTATAGCCTTTTTTGCCCATTTTTAATGGGCACAGGCTATAAAAAAAAGATGAATGCAAACATATCAGATATGTTATACTGTATAATAATACTTTAATAATATGGGATTGAGTGTCCTGGAAACTGGTTAAACTCTTTTTTCCACTTTTATTAAGGTTTTAGCCCATAGACGGACCAACATACCAAATTGGGTGCCTCTAGCTCTTGTAGTCTCTGACATCTAGGCGCTCATACAGACAGACTGATAGACGGACATGGCTATATCGACTCGGCTGGTGATGCTGATAAAGAATATATATACTTTATGGGGTCTGCCGGACTTCGTTCGACCTGTTACGCACATTTTGACAAACTTAATAAACGCTTTTTACTTTTTTTTCCACTTTTATTACAGTTTAGTAAGGCCGGGAGCAATAGTGGGGAGCGATATACTACAGTCGAAGTCGACCCTTTACTAATTCTGTAAAACTCTCGACTGTTCCTTATTTGTCTAAGAAAAATAAATGGGCGGAAGGGGACGGGTCAAAATTTGAACACAAACTGGTGCTGCTTAGCCCACAGACGGACCAACATACCAAATTGGGTGCCTCTAGCTCTTATAGTCTCTGAGATCTAAGCGCTCATACAGACAGACGGACAGACGGACATAACGAACATGACTCGGCTATTGATGCTGATCAAGAATAAACATATAGCGTCCGATAGACTTCCTTGGACCAAACTTAATAGACCCTTTTTACTTTTTTTTTAAAGTAAGGCGTCTAAAAACCATTTTTCGCAGTATTGGCTTGTATTTTATTAATATCGGAAATGACTTCTGCTGTTTGTCGCCAACATTTGCACAAAGTTATACTCTTAACTCTTTTAAAAGTGTCTTAAGACTTGGCACCACTGTGCGACAGTGAATCGAAGCAATTTCGTATAGTTCGCGAGCGTTTGATGAAGTCAATTCGCGTGTTTCTGTCTGGAACAGCAAACGCAGCGCCCAACTGAGCACCAACCTGAGCGCCAGCACCTGGGCACTAACTAACTAGTTAAACACTAACAGCTGCCATTGTAGCTGCCTGAAGCACATGCAAATTTTAAAAATGCATTACGTTTGAGTGTTTGAATGAATGCTTTGCCTGAATAGCTAAAGTTCAGAAAGCAGGCGAGGTGTGGAGAGGGATAAAGAAGGGATTCGCAAAGATATGAGCAAAGGGAAAAAGTGAAAGCATTTAGGCATGGAAATGAAAGTGCTCCCTACGTTTAAGCATGCATTTTTATTTTTGTTTATTTATTTATTTTTTATTTTTTTTTTATTCCCTTGTCCAGGGTATATTCAGTTTGTACTAAGTATGTAAGGCGTAGAGTATATATTTTTTTAATTCATTAGCATTAATAGCTGAGTCGATATAGCCAGGTACATCTGTCCGTGTGTCCAATCGTATGAGCGAAAGCATCTCAGAGATGGTAAGAGCTAGATGCTAGAGCTTTATCTACCTGCACACCTGATATTTGCACCTGATGGCCAACAAAACGAAAAAAAACAAACAAATTAAACGAGAATTACACAGGAAGTTAATTTGATCGGTGCCCTGTGCTGTCACAGGGTATATTACAGTCGGACAGCCTACTGTCCATTCTGTTATTTTTTTGGTGTTTTCTTGTTGTGTTTTTGTTGTCGGCTGTGATTCAGTGCGGCTGCTAAAAACAAGGCCAGGACGAGGCAGGTGAATAATGCATGGATTAAGGGCCCACAGCAAGGGCTAGTCCAGGACATAGTATACTTATTTACATATGGCTGGCACAATGCAATGAACTTTAAACTCGGAAAATGTTTGTGCCAAATGTTTACCCATGTCAAAGCAATGTCTAAAATGAGCAAAGAACAAAGATGAAAAGAAAATTTCCATAGAGCCGAATTAAAAATACCCTTGATGGCTATTTGTTTATACATTTTTTACACACACACACACACACACAAGCCCAGCATTCAATTAATTGTATATATGTTGCCAAAAAAGTGGCTGCTAAAAGCCACAACAAAGCAAACCTTTGATAACGTAACTTAATTAACTTATATTGTCAACACGCCCGCACACACACACACACATTTACACATGTATACCTATTTATCTATATATGGTAAGTATTTATTATTATATACGCATTTTAAGTGGCAACTAAAGCTACGCAGTTGCGATTTGCCTTTGTCCTGTGACAACAACAGCAATTAACCAGACAATGTATTTGTGCACACATGCATTTCTCACACTCGCACTCATACTCCTGTCCCCCATTTTCTCTTTCACTCTCTACCTCTCACACTACATGTCTCTCTCTCTCTCTCTCTCTCTCTCTCTCTGTCTCTTTTAGTTTCTGTATCAGTGCCAGTTGGAAATGGGCAACTAAGTTGTACATACCATAGATACATATTAATGATAAATAAACTTTAATTTAAAGTCACTTGTTATTCAGAATTTATATAGCATTGAAAACTAATTATAGTATTGAAAAAAAAGTACAATAATCACAGCTAATTGATTGTTATTAAAGAAAGAAAGCGAAGCGACTGCTTTCGACTGCAATCATCAAATCAACTTAATCTCAAGAAATAATCATAAGTTAGATACGTTGCTGAATTTCATACTCTGCAATACAATTAAGAGATTAACATGCACACGTTTTGGGACAAAATTTCAGTACCCTCTGCAAGTCTATAAAAACGGATACTTATAGAAATTTATTGTTGACATAATTAAAGTAAAGTGTAAGGTACTCTCCGTATAAAATTCATAATAGACTTATTAATTGATATTAACAATTATATTAGTTCAAAGTTGGTGAAGATCTTTTGAACAAGAATATTGCATCACTAAACATTAGTACAAAAATACTTAATATACGATTACTCGCAGAACAAGTTGGTTAAATCTTAAATCCATTTTTTCTATTATAAAATGTTCTATTATAAATTATAATTATAACTTATAATTCCCAAATGTTTCTTGCATATCTGCTATAAAGAACATTTCAAGAGGCACTGCATAACTAAAGACTATATAGCACACTATATGAAAGTGGACTGAAGAATCGTACTTTAATTAAGATCGAAATCATTGACTTCAGTAATATCGTTTTTACTAAGGAATCAAGTAGGAAATGTAGGGATTTAATTACGAAATACTTGACTTTTTTGCGCTGCGTACGTATCTGAAAATATGCAAAAATTTAAACTTCATTTCCCCCAGTATTTAGATGAGAAGATAATATTTTATAATATTTTACTTTATAATAAAAAGTTGGGATTTAAAATGTTTTAAAATTATCAATCAAAAAATCGAATGCCTAACTCTTCATAAAGTTTTTAAATTCCCACTTCGAACGGTTCTTCAAATCATAAAATAGCAACATGTTCATTAAAAATTCTTCTAAAGGCTTCCTTTAATCCCTTTTTCAATGATTACTTGACTCAAAGAAATAAAACTCAGTGAGTCGAGGGATTCGTTGTTACCAGTATTGAATTTCAACCTACAACGAAACTTCTTCTTCTGCCTAATCTGCGACCATTGTAATCAGACCTAATCAAATTTCCCTTTATGCAAAGCTTACAACAATAGATTCTGTCATCCTTTGATGAATTAAACGTTGCAAAGAACTTTACAAAAGATTCGTGTACCATTTGATGAGTTTTGCATTGGAAATACCGCAAGTGGTGCAACCAATTGTTGCAGCAGCAACAAAGCCAATTGCAGAACTACAAACGAAAGCCACAGGCGCCAGTCATTCAGCACAATTTTTTGTTTGTCCAAAATGAATACTTCCAATCGAAAGCGTACTATGGGGACTTTTTATCGAATTAATTAATAACTCAATAAAGAATGAAGATTTTTTTGAAACAAGTTTTTTACCTTGGCCTTATAATATCCACAGGAAGTTGCATTGGTAGTGGGCGTGGCACTGTCTTCTTACTTAATGTGAATTTCCACATTTCAATTTTTACAGATTTATTGCGTTATCAAATCGCAGACAAATTTCGTATAGATAGGATAGAAAAAATTTTATAAAAACCTTATTATTTTCCAAAATATCCTAGAAAAACTCACCAGATGTCAGTTACACATCGTATTGATTTTATAGTCGTATATTTTTCACTAGTATATTCTTATATTTAAAGCACAAATATAACATCAACTTTCAGCTCTTAAATTTTAGCAAAATGTCCTCAGAATACGTGCCGATTATGGACGTTTTAAAAGAGTTCAAAATAGCATTCGCTTATAACATTTTTAATAGGTCAAAATTCCATGCGAAAAATAAATATGCGTTTTCAAATCTGAGTGCGTTGAAATGCATTTTTTTTTTTTTGATTATTTGCATTTGAAGAAGAATAGATTTCCCTTCGCTTGGACTAATTTAGTAGATCTCTTCAAAAGTAAAATTTCATTTAAATTGTCTACAAGTGAGAAGGTTAAATTTTACACACAAATTCGAAGACTTCACAAACTCATGGTACAAATCTCTCCGATTAAAATTGAAACAATTCTTGTCAAATTCAAATTGCATTCTATCAATTTATAGTTGAATGTTAAATATAACAATTTTAATAGGATGTGCTTCCCTTCTTCTTATAACTTAACAGTAAAGGGCTCTGTTCATAATTTCTGGTACGCAAAATTACAGATTAATGTAACTTTTGGTTGGTTGCCGTTAAATGGATATATTTTTTGTTTGTTTTAAAAAAAAAGGCAAAAGTCCCCATTGTGGAAAGGAACAAAACGTCGGTGTCTGAGGGGAGGGCGAGAGTCACGACCAGGTATTAAATTTGAGCTTTGGGCAGAAGTTCGATGTGCGTTGTAGCATTTGCTTATTACCTTTCTGCTGCAATTTCGAGATGTTGCACTGATTTAGTATAGCTGATGCCATTCAAGAGAAATGGCAATGGGGACGATGCCAGCTGGCCACAAGCCACACAAACACATCGACACACACACACACACACACATTTACAGTTATCTAAACAAAAGTCAAAGCATAGAGTCCGGTTTTTGGCTTTTGTTTGTTTGTTGACTTTACTTTGCTTTGCTTTAGTTCTGCCTCCTTCTGCGTTGTCCCTTACATCAGGATGCTGACTTATTGCTCATAAGACAACACACCATGCCACGCCCACCTATGCACCACTGATGCATTGTTAACCCTTTGCAGCATTGCTCTGTTTGTCTGTGTGTGTGTGTGTTGTCTCAATCTGAGGTTGCAATTCACAATCAGAAGTATGGAATGCCCGTAATTGAAATGGCATGTAGCAATGATATTGCGCATACGCAATGTTGTCGTTGCTAGCAAAAATTTGCTCAATACTCACAACAAAGTATTTGTCAATTCAAGTTGCTGCAAACAGCCACAATACAGGTGTAAATTTTAAAAAAAAAGTGAGAGAGCGAAACAGCGAGAAAAAAAAGGGAGACAAAAAAACAAAACGAAAAAGAAAGAATTGAATAGAATGCAATATAAAAATATTTTAAATAAAAAAGAGTGGCACCCAACTGCGGCATCCTTTGTGCCATAACCAACAGACATCAGCAATAAAGATAAACAACATGCAGACAGTAAATTTGATAGATTGATCGACCTATAAATACTCTTCAATTTATTAACCAAATCTATCTTAATATTGTAAGCTATAAAAAATAATGTTTTAGATTATAATTTATATGTTATATTATAATATTTATTAGTATATTTTCAATTTAATCAATTTCCGTCTTCGTCACTAAGTTTGTCATTGTTTTAATTCCAAATGTCTTACACTTGAGTGTAGTATAAACATTATTCCCTTGATTATTTCATTTTAGTGTTGTATTCTATGGTTTTTATTATGTTTTTGTTTACATAGTTTGAAAACTTACAATTTATTTATTAAGTCTGCTTTGTGTAATTTCTCACTTGTATATTTGATTTCAAATCTCAGAAAATACAATTTTTATATTGTATTCAATTAAACCAAGGCTCAAACAAATTCTTTGGGTAGCCGAAAGCTTCTTCAACGTTTCTTAGCTTTCCAGCCTTAAATAATAAAAGGTTGGGAATGAAATGATTACATAAATTTCATACTTTTTATTATTATATATATATTTTACTAATATCTAAAATTTTATTTTGAAGTGATTTTGAAACAATGGCAAATCAATATAAAGTGATTATCTTATTATCAGGGAGTACTAGCAACTAAGTAGGCCTTCAACTATATCTGCTGCAATAAAGAAAATAATATAATTGTTTCTATAAAATTTCACCCAGGTTAAAAACAAAACCTTGTGGTTCGTAAATAATATACTATTATTTTTAATATACTATTATTTTAAATAGATTGTATGTTCCAATATGAACTTAACTATATATATTTATATATAACGTTAATGTCTCACAGAAATGTATTCAATAATGGTATTAATAGATTCATCTGGGATCATTTACAGGGCATTAATACCCAGGACAATATCATTAAACACAATATGCAAAACGTGACTTTTGGAACAGCCGTCGACTGAAGCATCAACCGAATAACTGACTGGCGAACTTATGGACTGATTGACTGTCAGTCAGTTTGTAAATTTGTAAATTTGTTTGCCTCGGCGCACGAGAAAAGTCAACAAGGCAAAGTTCCTTAAATATCAATAAGCGCCTGGCATTACAAAGCCCAGAAGGAAGGCGCAAAAAGTGTGAAAATGTGGGAAACATAAGGAAAATAAAATATATATTTACAAAAAAAAAAAAAAAAAACCCAGAGGCTGGCAGGTTTGATTGGATCAATAGGCGAATATATTTATGGCATATGCTGGAATCGACCAACGATATTTGCATATTTGGTTAATTGAAATTGATTTTCATGTCGAAAACAAAAGTCTGTTGCATACTTACAGGCGTTAGCTGGACTGCAATGCCAAACAGCGAGACAACGGGACAACGGGACAAGGGAACATGGGGGCAATGTGGGCCATGTGGCAATGGAAAAACAGACAACTGGCAATGACAGCAGCTACCGAGAAGCGTAGAAGCAGTCGAGTAACATTGGTAAGGTAAAGTAAAAGTACAGTCACCTTGCGGTTTCTCTCATAAAAATCAATTTCAATTTTAACTAACGAAAAATATTATGCAACTCGCAGTCAGGTCTGGGGTTTTGACTTGGCTCTAACGGAGGCCGAAGTAACTGCAGACTACGAACTGCAGCAGAAGAACTTTAAGTTAACCGCAAAACCAACCGAGTTGTTGCTTCTCCTCTTGCCGTGTGAGAGAAGCATTGAGAAGCGAGCGGAAAAGTCTCGAGAAGGGACAGAAGGGTAGCAAGGAACGGGAACGGGAGCGGGTGTGAGCGGGCAGGGGCAAGGGGCGTGGCGTTAAGGATTGGACAACCGCAAGAACCGCTCGCCAGGCGCACTCAGCGAACTGCGGCCTGACCTGCTTACTTGAGAGCTAACACAGTAGGAGCAATGGGGCAATGGGACAAGGGGGCAATGGGGCAATGTTGGGACAATGTGGCAATGTTGGTGGAACAATGTGGCAAACTGTTTGTGTTTGGCTATTTTGTGTTTGCGTGCAACATGCACACACAGAGAGCGGACAAACGGCAAGCGCCAACTAGTAGATGTCTGGGTGGTTGAATGTTTTAGTATCTGCCTGGGTGGCATTCTCCCTGTGACGTCAATGAGAACACACGCACCGCCAAGTTGACAACAATGCAACAGTCAGATACACTGGCGGACGGGGACTGCGAAAACTTCACTGCCATTGCAATGACAAATGATTAAAAACAAGTGAAAACAACAAAACGCGACCAGTGGGAAAAAAACTTCAAAGGTAGTTAAATTATTACATAGCGATGGGGACAAGTGATCTAAGAATTTAAAAATAAATTCATCCCCATCAAGGATTACTCAAAAATGATGCAATAAATAAAATCAATTATTAGCAGAATATATTTTAAATTAATTGACATAATATTGTTTGATTTCTAATGAGTTTTAATTTGGCATGAGAAAATATTAATGCCTATACTATGTCTTAAGATAATATTCTTCATTTCATTTTATTTTAAGCATTAACGTTCTAATATTCATTTCTTGATGTAGTCAAATGTTTTCTCGACTTAAATATACAAACAAATTATTGTAACTCAATTGACTTGGATTGTTCCTTGATTTTTTGGGCTCACATTATTATTTAATGAAGACTAAGACTATTAAAGCTTGCGTCATTTCACCGACACTTTTCCGCCGTCGGTAAATTTGCCATTCACATTATTCGCAAAGATTTTCAAACCAAAATGCAATCGATTTTCGTTTTTACAGAATTTGGTCACACCCTGAACAATTTGTAGCACAATATTCAAAAAAACCGATGGAAATATAAAACGTCTTATTATTTTTTTATAGTTGAGCTTCGACAAAAAGCCTACCTTATAATGGGATTGATTTTGCTTATATATGGGCATTTCCATGATGTCGAACGTGACCATCGTACACATTAAAAGTGACTAAAATGCCGAAATAAAATAGATTTTTATTTTGACAACTGATTCAATATATAGCTCTTAAGTAGCCTCACAATGGGTGCTATGGTCGATTTAAGGGAGGCTTTCGTTTTTAGAATAATTGCAAAAAGCCAAGGGATTCGCACGTGACAAAAACAGAAGTGGTTTTTGTCGCCAACAATTTAAACGCCGATTTCAGCGAAGCTTGAGGCAATATTTAAACGTCAATAATTTAAAAATGTTGTGCATAGATGCCTCTTAAAACTGATATTAATTTTACCCAAAAATTATCTATAGTTTTTTTTTAATTCAATTTTAAGCACTGTCGCACGTGACATGTCGCACGTGACACAAAAATATGCGATATTGCATTGCCGATATTATCGTAACTTGCAATCGCATACTTTCTTATACATTATTTTTTGACTCTTTGTACCTTTCCAAAGATTTGGAGTACCATAAGACAATGCATAATAACTTATTCTGAGAATTTGTATCAAAACAAAATGTACTCTAGAAATGCCCAAATGAGAAAAGTTGCGCTAATTTGACTGTACATCCCAATATTTCGAAACGGGTTATGAATAGAGACGAAATGTTAATACATTAGTTAAATATCACTGTTTTCCTATAAAAATATCGACTAAACACCCTATTTTTATAATGAAACAAGTTGTTTTTAAACACTTTGAATGTTATGGTCTCGGTGGACTTTTTGATGGAAATGCCCATATGTATAAATATATTTAAATATATCGCTCAAAATCGACGTTGCTTGCATCGCGAGTAACTCGATTACAATAGTCTGGCAACCCTGGAATGCGACTGTCGATGCGAAAAGTGTTTATTATTTTACTATTAGAAATAGAAATGTGAATTTTATTTGAATTTAAGTATTCAGTGATCGACAAGCCTTAGACAATGGTTCGAAAAGATTATCATATGCTCTCTCGCTCTGACCAACAAATATGATATAATTGATTTAGAAGAAATTTCTTAATGTCTCCTTTATTTGTGTGTCAACGTTCAGCAAATTGATATATTTTGTTAAGCTGTTAAGTTAAGCTATGCTATCTTAACAAAACATGCGTGTAATCAATCGCTTATACTAAATTAACGTTAGCCAATAGCATTCAGCTTTTTACACAATGTACATCTAACTTTCAGTGTAGCCTTCAGCATATTTGCACTGACACAATGTATAGCGCCACAGCGGTCGACAGCGCAAATCAGATTATCATATGCGCTCTCGTTTCCGCAAATGACACTTTCAGATGCTCTCTCGCTCTGGCCAAGAAATTATAAAATAATTGATTTAAAACAAATTCCGCAAGATCTTCTTTATTTATGGGTCGATCGCTATGAAAGTTACAGCGTTTGTTATACTTCAACTATCTGTTAAGTTAAACTCTGTTATCTTAAAATTTGAGGCTGTGAGATATCGAAAATTTAAAATAAACTTGACCTGCTTATGGTATTAAGGAACCAACACATCTAGCTCTTATAGTTGCTGAGATCGAAGTGTTCATACAGACGGACGAACGGACGGACAGACAGACGGACAGGTATCAATCGAATCGGCCATTGATACTGCTCAGGAATATATATATGGTCGGAGATGCCTCCTTATGCCTGTTACATACAATTGCAGAAATTTCGTATACCCTTTTTGCACATTTTTATCTGTGCATGATTCCTTGTTTAAATGGGTTGTTGAATTCGTCAGACACCGAAAATAGGGGTCGTACTATTGTTGTGCATTGCTTCTAAGAAGAAGAAGAAAATTCACTAATTTCTGATGGATTACGAAGTGTAAAAGGGCGAGATAAAATAAACATGCGTTCCACATAATAATTGTTTTCCAAGCCGATCTCATTTTAATCCAGTGGTCCGAGTCGAGTTCCGCTCCTTCCCTCCCTGACTTTTCACCGAAACCCCAACCCAAGCGGAATTGCGAGTTTCAGTAACTGTTTTCAGTTAATTAATAAAGAAAACTCAATCAATAATGCGTTTGCATTGCCAGTTAGTTTCCCAAAGAAAGAGATAATTTCAAAAGGACTGCCGGAAAACTGCAATACATCTTATGGATGACAACTATGCATATACTTATTTTGAAATTTAAGTCTGCGCACAATAAATTTAAAAACATTTTGCCAATAAGTGTAAGTGTTATTTGTGCGCTTTGAAGGGCAACCGTGTTTAAAGATACACATCTTTCTACGAGAACGTGTTTACTAATTAGTAAATAGGAGCAAAGTTAAAAGACAACTCGATAATCGCTCTCGCTGATGTAGAAAAAGTATAAAAAAAAAGTCGTAATTAATTGAACTCAGCTGATGCATATATGGTAAATGACTTCTTTGTAAATGACATATGTAGATACATAGATACATTTGTATCTATGGCGTGGAGACATGAAATGAAACGAAATGAAAGCATAACAACAACAACAACACAGTGTCGTTATCGCCGCTCACTCTGACATCTGGGGAAGGGCTTTGGTCGGCTAATGCGCCTTGATACACCCATTGATCAATGCGTTGTCGTGGCGCCTTACATTCTTACTCTTTTGAATACGACCTAGGTACCACATGTGTGTCCCGCTTGGTTAAATCGCTACGCTGACAGTGAGAGATGACAATGCAAGCCGAGTCCAGATAATGAATAATGATATGTGAATAAATAAGCATTCATAAATACTCATTTCGAGCTTAACTTGCCATCTCACATCTTCAAAATATTTACTCGTATACAAAACAAAAACTATGCAAAAAAAAAAACAAAGTAAATACTATGAATGTACATAATCATAATCAATTCCAACCCACATTATAAATGATTCAATAAAAATGTAAGCAAAGTATTCATTATAAAAATTAACTATGGAATGGCAAATAGAAATTTCCACGGAAAATTCAATCGTGGCCAAAATCCTTAAAAATTATCTTTCAATTCTAAAGTAATCACTTTTAAATATTATATTGCGCTTGCATACGATACTATCGATCTTAATGAAAACAAACCGGAGAGTCCGGGTGGAAGCGATAGTTGGATTGGGAATGATAGTAGGGACGGAAGCGACTATGAGAGACCCCTTACTTATTCTGTAAAACTCTCGACTATTCCCTATTAGACCCTTTTTTCATATGCTAGTATTAAGAAATAAATGGTCTAAAAGAGCGCTTCCCCACCCCACCACTCCAACTCCATTGTCTATTGCCAAATCCTAATATCTTGTTTAGTTCTGGAGGTTTTAATTATTTCCCTTTAAATGGCCAAATACCCTAAGTGCGTTGTAGCGTCAGTGTTCTCTTCTTCTTCTTCTACAGCCCGACACTGCGTAACATTGTGTTTTGATTGACTTTCGAGTTTATTATCTAACTTCGATTAAATTTATAGGATACATTGAGACCCCAATGTTTGTTCTGTGTGCCGAAATTCAGGACTCTAGCTTTAATAATTATCAAGTTATGGGATTCCAAAAAACTTTATTTTCAATTTACGAGGGCGGAAGGGTCGTGTCAAATTTGTAACACAAACTGTTTCTGCTTAGCCTAGAGTCGGACCAATATACCAAATTTGGTGTCTCTAGCTCTTATAGTCTCTAAAATCTGCGCTCTCATACAGATGGACGGACAGACGCACGGACGGACAGACGGACGGACAGACGGACGGACGGACGGACAGACAGACAGGCGGACGGGCAGACAGACGGACAGGCGGACGGGCAGACGGACGGATAGAAAGACGGACGGACAGACGGACGGACAGACGGACGGACAGACGGACGCACAGACGGACGGACGGAGGGATAGACGGACGGACAGACGGACAGACAGACGGACGAACAGACGGACGGACAGACGGATGAACTGACAGACGGATGGACGGACAGACGGACGGACGGATAGACGGAAAAACGGACGGACGGACAGACGGACGGACGGACAGACGGGCAGACGGACGGACAGACGGACGGACGGACGGACGGACGGACAGACAGAAAGACGGACGAACGGACGGACGGAAAGACGGACGAACGGACAGAAAGACGGACAGACGGAAGGACGGACGGACGGACATGACTATATCGACTCGGCTGTTGATGCTGACTGCCAGACTTTCTTGACCTGTTACGCACTGTTTTTTTGACAAACTTAATAGACCCTTCTACTTTTTTAAAGTACAGGGTGTTTAAATCGAGCATGCTCGACTACTAGATACCCTAGTCCAGTCCCTTAGGTAACCTATCACGTATTTGCACTCACATACATACATTAAAACGCATTAACGCCACAGAATTCCTACATACGCTTGGTAAAATTCGTTTTTGACTAAATTACTGTTTATTATTCGTGATGAAATTTTCCAATCACATCGATCTCATGCTACTTATCATGTGTGCCAACACTCAAATCTTTAGATTTAAAAATCTTTAATTCACTCTCGACCGGAGTATAAGAACCTCTTTTTAATAGATTTACCATGACTTTAAAACATTTCATTACATTTCAGTTTTATTTATTTTTAATCCTTAATAATTTCCGTCAACTGCTTTTAGTTGAAGGTAAACAGAAAATAAAGTCATAAATTAAATTATTAATAAAGAAATATATTAATACATAAATAAATAAATGCATAAATAAAATAAGTATATGTATAAATAAGTAAACAAAAAAAAAAATAAAATATAAATAAAGTTTCTTGGATTGAAGTGCGCAAGAAAAATACAAACCCAAGTTAATTCACACTTTGCACTTAAGTTTATTTAAGAATAATACATAATATCATAATTACAACATAAATAATTAAATATACACAAGATACTTATTAAATATAAAATTATTAACTAACCTTTAACGATCAAATTGTGCTGTCATCAGTTTCTAGATCTTCTTGAACGCTGTAAATAAAAAAAAAATAATTGATATGAATTTAATTGTTGGTAAATATTTCAAATTTGTTGTGATTCTTTATAAATGTGGCAACAAGTGTGCAATTAGAATGGTATGTATTTGATTAATTGTTACAACAAAATGAGTGTGTAAATAATATGTTAACAATGCCATTATCGCACCTTGATATGGCCAATAAGTATCTGTATATATGCACATATATATTTCTATCTGTAGATGTAAACGTTATTGTATCTCTATATCTATAAATGTGCGTTTGTCGCATCTACATACATACATACGTATTTGTCATACATACTCGTATGTATGTATATGGCGGCATTCGAAATCTAGACCAACATTTCAATGCTGCCCGCACCAAAAGATACAAATAAAAGTAAAACAATGGCAAATGTAACAAGGTATGAATGCTACAGTCAAGAGTCAAGGTTCGACATGTAGATACCCTGCAGTCACTGCTTAAATGCTTCGGCTTGCAGATTAAAACTTTTTATCCATTGGCTTTTCAAAAATTTAACTACTTCTGATTAAGATATTTCTATAAAATAAATAGATATGTATGTGACTCAAATGAATATAGTTGATGTAAGAACTGTAACTCGACTATTGATCAAAAAAACTGCACCCTTAATATTCTATGTATCTGTTACATACACTTGCACAACTTGATAAGACCCTTGTTTACTCATTTTTATGGATACAGGGTATAAAAAGCCGCTTGATGTTGTTGCCTTTAGGTATCGACGGCGGCGTAATTAAAAATTGTTATCAATTTCAATTGTTAATTGTTGTGGCCAGAAAGTAACTGCTGCACCAGCTACGTCTAGCAGTGTTTGTAGTATCTGTATTGTTTGTTTTTTTTTTTTTGTATATTATTAACTGAAACTTAACCCTGTGTGGGTGAGTAAAAAGTTTTACGGGTTATGTGACTGGTCAGCTATGAGTTTTGTATATAGTATACTATAACGATCCATAGATTAGAGAGCGGGCCAGCTATAAACTTAAATACAACATTTAATTTCTACGAGCACACAAAGTCCAAAAAAATGTTTTAACCAACTACCAAGTACAGTGAGAACATGCCTAAACGACTAGTCTGGCTTCTTTTTCAAACGTATATTAGGAGAATAAGACGGTAACATATACAATTTCTCCAACCAGCAACAACAATTTGAATCAGTTAAAAAGCGTCTAAAATGAAAGTTTTTTCTGCTTTATCACATTATGTCAAACTTGCTTCGAACTCTCAAAATATTTTGATTTAAACTTCAATTATAATATGAATATATTATATTCAAAAAAGGTTTAAGTCGATTAAATACTAATATTGAGCCTTTTTAATGCAATTTAAGGGATACACGCCAATCTTGTACTCTAGATTTGTATCTACAAGCAAAAACCGAAGCTGATTTGTACTTTTTGCACAGTCACAACAGTCAACACTCACTGTCCAAAATGCTTACCAACAAACTACAAATGGTCCCTCTTGACCTGTCAATCAAAATAGTATTTGAA
Source organism: Drosophila histrio (assembly GCA_958299025.2). Classification (NCBI taxonomy): domain Eukaryota; kingdom Metazoa; phylum Arthropoda; class Insecta; order Diptera; family Drosophilidae; genus Drosophila; species Drosophila histrio. Next base: position 27,716,390 of record OY282582.1, read on the forward strand.
ACTACTATAAATTATTAAATTAACTCAACCTAATTAATACTTAGTACTACATAACCATTAGTCTCTATTGTAATTATGTACATGAGAAATTCTATTACAGCACCCAACAATCACTTAGCTTTAGCTTTAAAACCATTTGTAATCTACAATTAATTTCTACTCTACATTTATATAATAATAATAATAATAATAATAATGAAATTTAAAGAGTTGACATATAGACTGATACACAGAGCGAAAAAAGATGCACTAAAAATTAGTTCGCATGATCACGATATGAATATTTGCTATTCTTAAAGTCCATACTTAAGACAAGTACAAATTAGTAAAAAGGAGTGTAAACATTCCTAAATCAGGAACACATAATCTAGATAAAAGAAAGAGAGAAAAAGAATGTTGAATCCAGTACAACTCTAGACTTACACGAAATGAGTATGCAAATTCTTTATAGTACATATTAGTTTGGAGCTCAGGCTCAAATCGGGTTTTCACTCACAGAACAAGTGCTTGAAATCCTTATATACATATTAGAATTCCCAACAGATTCTTGCCTATCTCATTTCTGTATTCAGTCTTCACTTAGCTTCAGACTATCTGAAAGCCCTGACATGTGGAGACAATTTAAACACTATTTTGATTTAAGTCTGCAGTGAGCATTGATCAAGAATTATGTTCCTATTTTAAGATATTTTTATACTCAGTTATAGAGTTACTTGAAATGTGTATTTTTATATATAAAACACATGATTTCTTCGCTCTGTGTATACTTTTGATGATACTTTTGATGATTATGGCAAACCTCTTGAAGGAAAACACAATCAGTATTATAAGATTTAAAATGTAAAAACAATTTAAGTAAAGTTTTAACTAGTAAATCTGTCAAATCTGAATAAATACAAAAGAGAAGACTAGAAAAGAATATGGAAATTTGGATTAAGGGATAGAAATACACAGCCGACTCGGTTCAACGATTTCCATATGACGTATACGCAACGTGAGCTTAAGGCTTAAATAGTCAGTACAATGGATAACACTGTGTGCGTGTGTGTGTGTGTGTGTGTGCCCGTGCATCAAAATATATATATATATGTGTGAGTGTGTGTGTGTGTATGAACGAGCTTGGTTGCATATGAAATGTATTAAATTTTCCGAGTGTTGGTAACTATAAAATTGCCTGGAAACTCTGTGTTTGACACACACAGCAGCTTGCAAAGGACTAAAATGATTGTCTCTGCTTTATTAAAAATAAATAAAGAATTACACACACACACACACACTCACACACAGCAGCAGCACTCACCAATACACGCACACAAAGGAAAACACACTGTCATTCAGCCGAACCTAGCCGCAACTTGAGCGTAAGCTTGACAAAAATCGAGCAATTTGAACTGCATATTTTCACTAGCCATATCCGGCCTGCAACGAGATGCCATTTTTTGGCCCAAATACACACACACACACACACACACACACGTCCCACATACACTGTTAACTTGATAAAATCAACAATTGAATAATTTTTCGTTAAAGATTATACGACACATCGCACATCACAATCAATATTCATCGGCAAAAAATGATTGATTTTGAAGCTCAACTTTAAATTGAATTTCAATTTATTATGCTTAAATAAACTTAAGTTGTCTTAATGTTATTACATAATATTTTACAAAAATCTGGCAAAGTTGTTGACTTGCTAATGGAATTCTGAGTGTGTGCTGAAAGCATCCGCACGCACAGCCGCAATAAGTTCAGGGCGAACTTTATAAATCAATTGATTAAAACATTTTCAAATCCCAAACCAAGTGGCATTTAATGCATTTGTATACAGTATAAACACAGATATATACTCAGATTTATATACACATTAATATACTGTGAGTATACTGTGCCAAATGCCATCACTGCGGACGGCAGTCCGCGCTAGTGACGAAAGCAGACCCCAAAAACTCACACGTAGTGAAGTTTGCTGGGCTGCAGGCCACTAGCTATATATACACGCAATATTGGATATAGAGATCGGCTGAACCGATCGCAATGTGTTATATATCATTCGAAAGGTAATTCCGGTGGTTTTAATATGACATACTATAATCTCCGATCTGTCAGATATTTTTCGAGATATAGTCGTTTGCATATCTTTGTCAAACTTTGCACGTTTGAATGTGGAGCTTCAGTTGGAGCATAAAGCCCCAATTTTGAAATTTAGATAGTTGTTAGAGTTGAATACGCGTCGAACGGTACTTCATTCACCCAAATCGGACTATCCATTCCAAAGATATTGGAATTTTAAAATTTTGATGACGTCATCGAGCTGAGATGAAAATCTTGTGTGTTGGTTTGTCTGGACCAATCTTTGAGATATCGGAATGAATTTTCTTGAGCGTATTACTTCCAAAAAGCTTAGAAACGTTTGTTCCACAACTTTTTTGAAAAACCGCTAGTTTGGCGGGAAAAAGCTAGAATAGTTGAAAATTCAGTTGAAAACTGCGGCCAAACCATAGACCCTATGAAAATTTTTTTTACATCACTCGAAAGGATATCAAAATAGCTTTAATATAAGTCTAAACTAATTCTGTAAGATTATTACATGATGTAAAAATTACATAATTAATTTTTTTTTTTTACTTTTTGTGAATTTGCAAAAAATTGAGTCCTTAAGTTTGTATTTTTGATTAGTTATTCTAAAGCGTGGAGACATTGCGCAAATTTTGATATATAACACTTATCAGGCAAAATTCGGGTTGACAAAATATAGCGTTTTCAGATTGGTGCCGTAAAAAAATCCTGTCGAGGTATCAGCTGTTAGATTGGAGCTGGTGGGCCCGGTAGTTCCTAATGAGAGAAAAATTTAATGCTATATGATGCCAATGTTAACTACGGATCGATTGGTACCTCAATAATCCAAATCCGTTAACTCGTTTGAAAGTTATTATAATATTAAGTCGTATATTACAGTATCAAAATTTTATGTGAATTTTAGTGTGTTTGCATATTTATGCAATTAATAAGAAAACGGCGCCTACGATTTTGGTATATTTTCAATATATCATAGCTAATGAAATTATGCAACTTTTGGTATATAGGTCATATCTGGGATAATTCGTTTTGCCAAGATATTACATTTTCAATCTACACATATTTTCCTATGTGAGTTTTAAGAAAAACTGCAACGGTGAGACATGCAAGAACTATCGCGGCCTTGTAAACATAATTGCAATTTAGAGCATTCAACGAAGCAGCTTCGTTGGCTCAGTGGTTAGAGTGTCTGACTCTCACGCGGACTTTTGCGGTTCGAATCCAGTTAGCGGCTTCAAGTTTATTTTAATTTTATAATATTTGTAGCAGTTAAATTTTTTTTTTTTTAAATTGCAATCGATTTATCATATCCCAAATAATTCATATTTGTAACTTTTTCATCTTAACAACAGAATGGACTAGAGGAACATGTAAGGAAATTTACAGCTATGCAAACAAAGCTGCAATTTAGCAGAGGACTTGGTAAATAGCTCGTTGGATTTTTCTTAGTGTCAGAACAGCAGCGACGAGAGAAAAATGTAATGTCAATTACAGTTCTTTAAACAAAGTTGCAATTTAGGACGCGCCTGGCGGTAGGCTCGTTGGCTTAATGGTTGATGGGTTCGACCTACATGCGAGAGGTCCCGGGTTCGAACTCTGGGATATTCTGTCGTTTTGTTTTTTTATATTTTCACCATTTTAATTTGAATTTAATTTTTAAATTTGATTGGAAACTATTTATGCAAATATGTGAATAGTACTTATTTAAACATTAAGTCAAGCCACTCTGAGATGGGATGAAAAATCTTGTATTCTTGAAAATTTATGCAATTTATTAAAAATGGCGCCCATGCATTTTTATCAATTTTTAATATATGTATTACATCAATTGAAATTCAATATAATACAAACATTGAAATTCTACAAATGTTTGTACATGTATAACCTTTTCTCGGGAATAATTCTTTTAAATTCTCTTTAATTGGAATTCCAAAAATCTCTGATATCCCCCCAAAAAAAACCTCTACACGAGGTAAAAATCTAGTGACGAAAGCATATTCACGCCCTAAAATTACTGATATCAAATTTTGTGACGAACAATAATTATTATAATATATAAACTATTCTAATATAAAAATTAGTTTGGCATTCGGCACTGCGCAGAAAGGTTTTTTAATTACACAAATGCTGCACCTTTCTGCGCAATGTGCGGAATGCCAAAGTAATTTTTATATTAGAATAGTTTATATATTATAATAATTATTGTTCGTCACAAAATTTGATTATTATAAAATAAAAAATAAAAAAAACAAGAAGAAAAACAAACAAATAATTCAGAGATGTCTATTGAAAACCAAAACTTAAGCATGCAACGCTTGACAAAGGGAAATGATCACACATGGACTTTGGCTGTTGATCACACATGTAATTATTTATTTACATTGTAGTGTTGCCAATGCCTTCTACAGATATTTATACAACTTTGGTATACCCTTTCGTCTTCTTTAAGCTTACGCGCTACCTGCCAGCAATTTTGTCTCAATACTCCGTCTATGGTCATCCGAAATTCCCTACTCCCAAAAGTTTGCCAAAACTTTTTATCTCTGAATTTAATGTAGTCGGAAATATTCAATTTCTTCTACCAGTATTTGGGGTTTCTCCAATTTTTTTAAAAACTTTTTTGAATCAATTAAACACTTTTTCAAATAGTTCCAGACTTTTTAAACTTCTTTATCAAGAAATTAAAAATAGTAATAAATAAGTAATAATAAGAATACAAATTAGATTTACATTTACTTAACTTTTATTTAAAATTTGTATTATAAAGATTAAAAATAATCGTTATGCTATAAATATTAGATAAAACTTAATATTTATTTATTATTTCATAATTCGTATTATTTAGATCATAAATAACAGTTCAAACTAATTGTTATAATATAGTTTTCCACAAGAAATCATCAATATCTCCTTAAATCTCATAACTCTTATCGACTCCTGCATTTTGACATTCAGTTTTCAATTGAAAATAATTAATTTATCTATTTATTATTTAATATTACGTTGACGTAGGAAATACATTTTTAAAAATAACCATTAAGAACTGTATATAAATTAAAATTAAAAACTAAATATATTTATTACAAAACATTAATTGTAACTCTTATATTAGATATAATTAATAAGATTGATTAAATAATAATTAATTATCAATTTGTAATCAAAAATCCAAAGCATACCTTTCACTTTCAGTTCAGAGTTTTATTATAATCAATTTTAAATAATAATATTCTGTTGACTGCTGTTAGTTGAAAAATTAATAATTTGTTTATGCTTTAATAGATATAAATTTCTTTAGAAAATTTGATATCTGCTTTTTTTTTTGAAACTTAAATGAAGTGTCAAAAATGATCTGCCGACATTTTTACACTCTACCAGCTTCTACTAAGCATTTGATATATACTTATGTCTACTATAGAGACTTGCCTTGATCAAAAGTTCAATTCTGCGCGTGCCCTTAGATCAGAGCGATTGGCATGGCAAACGTTGGCGATTGTGAATAATGCCAAGGTGGGCGATAATCGACGGCAGGTTGTGAATTATAATCGTCACCCTTTTTTTAACTGATTAACTAACAGACTGATGAACTGATTGCCCCTCCTGTTTCTTTTTCTTTTTCTTTTTCAGTTTCATTTTCAGTTTCAGTTTCAATTTGATAATCGAGTTCGAGTTCGAGTTCCAGTTTCAATTCTGGCACGCGACTCTGCGCATGCGCTGCCCCAAAATGTATCTCATAAATTGCGAGTCATGTCGCGTCGCTTTGTTGGCTTTGGGATTTTTTTTTTTTTTTTTTTTTTGCAGCGCGTTGACAAATTGAGCCGAAATAATAATAAAAACAATCGTTAAGGTGTTAGATACCAAACCACACAATAAATTGCAGGTGTGTGTGTGTCTGTGTGCCAATTCACTTCTGGGTTTGTCTGACATGTCTATTGTGTGGTCATTTATAAGCGCTAATTATCGGATACATTTACAGAATCGAAAACTTGTCGTATTAAATAAGATACAATGCGAACCACATTAATGTCGATTTCTTTGTGTGAATTATGGTTGTATAATAAATATATAAAAAGCAAAACCAACACTCTTTGGAATGTGTAATAACTTCCTATCAAAAAAAAAGAATGCTAATAGAATGTCACGTTCTGAACATAATGATCTTTTAGATGTTCTTCTGATATTATCATTTCATGTTTATCAAAAATTCGCTCTAATACGAGTAGTATATGGGCATTTCCACCAAAAGGTCCACCGAGACCAAAACGTTCAAAGTGTTTAAAAACAACTTGTTTCATTATAACCAGTCGGAAAGGCTACAGTCGAAATCGACTATGAGAGACCCTTTACTTATTCTTCAACAATGAAATAACAGTTACAAACTTCTAGACTTATATATAAACCTAAATAAATTTGACGCTGCTCAGATTAGCTTCCGATTAATTAAATATAATCGCTTATGTTACACTTGAATTATTAACATACTAATGTTAATCTTAACATACAAATGTTAATCTTAACATACAAATGTTAATCTTAGCATACAAATGTTATTCTTAACATACGAATGTTAATCTTAAAATACAAATGTTAATCTTAACATATCTGCACATTTCCTGCACATTTCCTGCCATTGTACATTCGATAATTTGTTTGCTTCAAATCTCCGGTGTTTATTGTCCGATTTTGATGAAATTTTCAGTACGCATCGAAAGGAAAGTAAATTTTATGTATGCCGATTTTGGAACTTGTATCTTTTAAATTACTCGAGTTATTAGGGTTTTCCGATTTTTGGGGGCGGGAGGGGGCGTGGCAAAATTCTAAAACAAACTTGACCTTTTCGGGGGTCACAGGAGTACTGTCACCAAATTTGGTGACCCTAGCTCTTATAGTCTCTGAGATCTAGGCGCTCATACATCACGACAGACGGACAGCAGGACAGACGGACAGACGGACATGGCTATATCGACTCGGCTGGTGATGCTGATCAAGAATATATATACTTTATGGGGTCTGCCGGACTTCCTTCGACCTGTTACGCACATTTTTTTTTTTGACAAACTTAATAGACCCTATTTACTTTTTTAAAGTAAAGGGTCTAAAAATAGGGTGTATAGTCGATATTTTAATAGGAAAGCAATGTAATTTAACTAATGTAACAAAATTTCGTCTTTATTCATAACCCATTTCGAGATATTGGGATACAACGTCGAACAAGTGAAACTTTTCTCATTTGGGCATTTCTAGTGTACATTTTGTTTTGATACAAATTCTCAGAATAAGTTATTATGCATTGTCTTATGGTACTCCAAATCTTTGAAAAAGGTACAAAGAGTCAAAAAATAATGTATAAGAAAGTATGCGATTGCAAGTTACGATAATTTCGGCTTTGCATTATCGCATATTTCGGTGTAACTTAAAAACAAAACTAGAAATCATATTTGAGCAAAACTATAACCATTTTAAAGAGACATCAATGCATAACATTTATCAGAAATTTTCGTGAATATATTGCCCAAACTTTCGCTGAAATCTGAGATTAAATTGATCGCCACAAAAAACACTTCAATTTTTGTCCCGCGCGAATGCCTTGATTTTTTGTAAAAATCTACAATACGAATAGTTCCTCAAAATCGACCTTAGCACCAATTATAGGGCTAATCAAGAACTACTTTTAATTGGAAAAATAATTTTGAAAATCCGTCTTACTTTGACCTTTTTACCACTTACAATGTGTACGATTGTCCCGTGCGACATCATGGAAATGCCCATATATATTTGACTTTTACACTCGCTTTATCTATCTCAGACTTTATCTAACTCTCCAAGTGTAGAACTATTTCATAAATAACACACAAAAATATTTATAAATAGTTTCTGTTTAGAAATGAGTGAAGAAAAGAGATAATTAAATTATACTACTATTTCTGCCACACTTGGCCCAAATATAGTTGAAAACAAAAACAATAAAAAAAAAGGTTCTTAACTTTTTTATTATGAACTCAAAGTTAGGCACATGCTTTTCTGGGAAAGATACCACCACGGAGCTAACTATTCAGCTAAAGGCGGTCTCTTTGAAACGCACACACACACACACTCAAAACAAGTTGATAGTCTAGAAGATACCACGCAGATAATCCAATTAAAGTATTTAGTATTTACCCCAGTTTGCAGTTCATATCTTTCGCTCTGTCTTCTTTAAGATCACAATCGTGTATTTTGGCTATCGTACTTCTACATTCTAAGTATCTATTTTATCATAACCATTTAACGCATTGAAATCCAAATGAGTAAAATAAACAACAGAGTCATATATCTCAATTTGAGACTCTTTTGTGGACATTGGGTAAATATTAAGAACTGAAAAGAATTTTAGTATTACTATTGATTGCTTTCAAATGGAATATCAAAATAAGATCATTTGGCGTATTATTAAACATCACAGATCAAAGACCTTGAGAAGATTACGACTTTGAAACAGAAGATCATTAATCAATGCCACATTGCTACAAGGTACAAAGATCAAGGTAACTAGAATTTTGCAAGAATCCATTACGAATTCTATTGATACGCAAATTGGGCTAACAAATTGCACTTAACACTTTTGATATCGATGAAATGAAAAGACCTAGAACAACTTGTTGCTGTTATCAGCTATGGTACTTCTTGTTAACTAGACTAATGAATATTGGCAATGGGAATGGGAATGAGAATGGGAATGAAAACGGACTGAGAATTGTTGAAATTCGTTGGGTTTTTGGTCTAAATTTAGAGTCACAAACTTTTGACAGTTCATCGAAGCGTTACGTTGATAACTTCTTCTTTTTTTTCGCACAAGCCCACACCTACATACACAATAATATTACACACAGATACACACACAACGACAACTGTGAGCTTTACCAGTTCACAGCGAATTCGTGTTCAGATAGTTTGCAATTTATGTTGTACACTTGTCTGCATACAGAGAGGACGCGTCTTCGGCATTTCAGTTGTTGTAGAATCGCTTGGAATTCGAATTCTTTCTCACATGGCAAGACTAAATACTTCTAGTTCGCTCTTGCATTCTCTCTCTCTTGCCGGTCCAAACACGTGCAAGTCGCACGCTCGCTCTCTTTCATACTCTCTCTCTCTCTCTCTCTCTCTCTCTCTCTCTCTGCCTGCTAAGCTCTTTTAATGGGCATTGCAAGACTCGTTTGTCACACACACACACACACACACACATACACATGTTTTATGGCAAAACATTGCGTTCAAAGTCCACAAAATTATTACAAAGTGCAAGATGCACTCAAGATACTCAACTAACTTGATTTAATCTTTGATCTATTAGAGGATCAGCGATGATATTACCAACTTATTAGAGCAGTCTGAACTTTAAATTTGAATATATTTTTTTAAACTAAGCTTATAAAAGTAAAATTCAAAACAAGCAATAAAAAAATAAAAACTAAAAAAAATATAAAGCATAAACATAAGAAAACTTAAAAGTAAGTCAAAAAAAAAACCTTTTTCGATGAACTTTAGAGTTTTGCCATCGTTTTAAGTTATTTTAAGTTAGTATTAGCCGAAGCGATAGTAGGGAATGGTATGGTACAGTCACAACCGACTATGAAAGACCCGTTACTTATTCTGTAAAAATTCCGACTATTCCTACTAACCATTGTAACGTCATAACTTCCGATTGTATGGAAATTAGGATACATTGGGACACATAAATGCTTGTTCTTTATACCAAAAATTCAGGACTTAAGCTTTAATAAAAACAAGCTGGTTCTGCTTAGCCCATAGAAGGACCAACATACCAAATTTAGTGTATCTAGCTCTTATAGTCTCTGAGATCTAGGCAGACAGATCTACAGACAGACGGACGGACAGATAGACGGACGGACAGACAGACGAACATGGCTATTTACACTCGACTGTTGATGCTGATCAAGAACATATATGTATATACTTTATGTGGTCTGCCAGACTTCCTTAGACCTTTTACGCACATTTTACTCTTGACAAACTTAATAAATGCTTATACTTTTTTTTATAATAAGTACTATATATACAAATTTATATAGCTGTTCAACTTTTTTAAATCCGTTTTGATCCCTAGAAAAAAAAAACAATTTAAAAAAATTAAAGAAAAAATCTTGAACATTTTATTTAAATAGTTTTTTTCTCATCTGTATTTGGTAAATAGTATAAAAGAAAAAATCGAATTTTTTTTCGCAAACTGTTCTTTATTATTACATTACATACATTTAATAACACCAACTTTATTGCTGGTTTTATCGATATACTTATGTATCGTAAAGATTTCTAGCGCTATATATTATTCTCTATATATATTAAAAATCAATTTACAATCAACTGCAGCTTTTTTATTTCAGAGATTCATTCGTTTAATAAACAACTTGTTGGTTTTATCTGGAAAGTTTTTGCATTTACTTTAGTATTTATTTATTCAGAGACACTCTTTGGACTCAGTTTCAGCTGACTGTCACACAACGTACTGACTCAACGTACATAAGATCAACAACAACAGGCAACAGCTGACTAATAAGTCCGAAATGTGTAAATACAAATAGGAATTACTATTACATTGCCATCTCGCGTACATTCCAGTCATTTGAGCAGCTTTCGGAGTCTTATCAACAATTGGCGACAGTTTTATATATATATATATATATAGTGTATATGTATAAGTATATGTATATGTATGTGTTGTAGCTGGGTATTTTCATTACGTAGAATTGATAGGGAAAATGGCAAATGAGCTAGCGATCGGCCGTAATCAAAAGTGAAAGCCACCAGCCCACCCTCCTGAGGGAGCGCGGTAAGTGAACTTTCGTTATAAGTAGTAGAATCATTGTAGAATCGAAATTATTGGGGTAATTAATTACGTAGCTCTTGACCATATACTTAATTGGCATGCAAGTAGTAAGTAGTATAATGGAAATGCGTTTCAAATGCTTTTTTTGCTCACCTCATGAATTCTTTTGCGTATTATTCTATTTTTATTTACTTTTATTCTATTACATTATTGTTTATTATTGATTGTACATTATTTTTATTTTCTATTTATTTATTTTTTTTTGTTTATTGGTGATGCAGAGACACAAAAATAGCAACCGAGAGAGAAGCGAACCGGTTGTAACACTTGATGGGCAAGGCAGGGAAAATACTGAGTAGTAATCGAGTCGAGCTATGCGGCAACAGGTCTACATTGTAGCGATCTTTGTTTGCTATTGAAATCAAACAACAACAAGAACAAGAACAAGAAAAACAAAACAAAAAGTGGTTTGCTCCAGTCCCCAACTTTGGTGGTGTCTGTTCTCTGCCCCGCTTAAGGTCGTCTGTAGAACGGAACCCAAAGACGACAACGATAAGAAGAAACTAGTTGACAAGACTTGAGTGGAGAGAACCGGACGTTGAGGAACCCTGTACCTATTCTATCAGACTTATGCATAGGCAGTGTTATCCGTTTCTTCCTTTCGGGCCTTTGTATAACTTTCGTCTGCCAAAATTCAAGGCTCTAGCTCTTCGCTATTATGTGTTTAGACAAAGCAATTCTGCATAGCATATGGGGGAATCTATATATCAAATTTGGTATCTCTAACTCTTATAGTCTCTGAAATCTAGGTGTTCATACAGACCGACATTGCTATGGTATTTGCCACGAGATATTCTGCCTTTCCTTTGAAACTGAATATATACTCCTGATACTTTATTAGTAAGTTTCTTCAAAACGTAGACAACTTTGCATAGAAACAGACGGACAGACAGACGACAGGCAGGCAGACAAACAGATAGACGAACATGACACTATCGACTCGTCTGTTATTGCTGCTCAAGAATATATGCACTTAATAGGGTCTGAAACATCTTGTGTTACACATTTCGTTACTAAATTAGAATACCCCCTGCAAGGGTATCAAAAAATACCAGCAGAACAGCGTTAAATACTGTATAATAATCATCGTGATCATCGTGATCATCCAGGCACTCTCAACGTCATCATCGCATACATTGATGACGCCGGCCAAGAATGTGCCAACCTCATCCTCATCCTCGCCACAATCTTCAGCACAGACCCACACATAAGGCCAAACAAGTTTCGCTCAGTTGCGATCTACGAGCCGCATCGTGTACTGTCAAGATCGTTCATAAACAGACCAAGATCAGATCGGATGGGCTGGGTATTTGTTGCGTTTGGGTCTACAAGGGAGAAGACTCGAACAGCAGCCAGGGCACTGCACATGCAACAGCAACTGACAACCTGCTTACAGGTTCATGTAGTCCAAGTTTATACGTGAGCAGTTGCTTACTTACTAGTACATACAGGCTGCGCCAAAAGGTAGTGGAAAAGATCAGGTTTCGTTTAGGGATTATCATCATCATCATCATCATGAGGAAAGGTATTCAATCTCACAGCACTGACTGCAATATTTTTCAAATATATATTTGAATTCACTGACACACACCCAAAACTTAAAACTGATCAAAAACTCACTTACTGTGAGATTATCTTCCAGCAACATATTAATTTTATAATTTACACATTAATCAATCTAGTATCATGATGATCAAACAAACTGTGCTAATGCACAAATACAATTATTCTGTATTATTATATTATATTATACACAATCGAATGTATTTTAACAGTCAACTATCCATAGATAAATTCATTGTTTTATTTTTTATTTAAGTCTAGAATTATTCGATTTTAAATTTTATGTTGTGTTTTGCAGATATTTCGCAATATTATATTGGAAACCGTTTTTGTTTAATACTATCAACAAATTAAAATAATACAAATATGTCCTCAAGTTTGTATGTTTATCAGTTAGTATAATATCAACAAATTGTTATTAGATGTCCTCGCAGTAAAATAATTAACTGGTAGCATTGGTAGATCATATTAAATATTGATAATATTAAGGTTCAGTTCTCTGTTAACTAAATAATAATTTATATATAGAATAATGCAGATAATTTTATGTTGATTACGATCGGTTTCCTCTAGAAATAATAATAAAATTAAAATATTTATGTTTGTATCAACATAAATTGAATATTCAAAACAACATTTTCTAATTAGATACTTATATTTATTATCAAATATAATTTTATTCTCAATTAAGATAATATTTTTTAATCATTGAAGATCATGTTAAGTTGCAGTTTTATTAAATCCATTCAATAAATATTCTTTAAGATTGATTCCTCAAGTATCGTTTTACTTTTAGCTGTCTTGCATTTATACATAGATAAATATTTGTAAAATATTTGCTACAAAATTATTGTATAAATGTATACAAATCTATCTATATCTATACTACTTAGATAAAATTATAAATCGAAAGCAAAATTCTTGACTATTTGCTTGTGCGGGCACAAAGAACGCCCGCACAATGCGCTTTCTGGTGCTTAAGTGTTTCATTGTTTATACAATTTTTGTAGTTAACAAATCATTAAAAATAAAAAATAACAACAACAACAAATTTTCAATATATACAAAAAGGTAGCAGCAACAACAAATATCGTACATAACCAAACAAAACATTAAAATAAAAAAGAAACTACACAAACAATTTATCGTTATTAGTATTACTAAGTAATATTTCGACAATTTCTGTTTGTTTTTCAATACCCTGTACACATAGAAAAGCACATATGGGGTTGTATGAGAAGATGAAAACAACTATGAACATATTAAGCATTTACTGTATTACAATATTAGCTGTAAAGAGAGAGCAACTATCAAATTTGTTATGTAGGCAATTTGTATATTAAGATATTAGGTAGTAAGCCTTCTTACTACAGGTTGTCTGCTAGTCATTCAATTGTTTTTCAATTGCAGCATTCCCAGCTGCCTTTGTGGCGAATTCTGTTCGATGATATGCAAACAACACATGAACTTTTATTTACTATTCTCATTCCTATTCCGATTCCCATTACCATTGCCATTTCCATACGTACTATTTTCATTCCTATTTCAATTCCCATGCCCACATGCGATGCTGATTCACCGATCTCCAGCTTTTGATTAGGTCATACATATGTGTTTGTATGGAGAGTAATTCGTACCTAATAACTCTATAAAATAACTAATTTATATATGTATGACCTAATACATACAATGCCAAATAATTTTCCATATCATCTATCAATCGATACAATAAAGTTTCCATTTGCAATTCAACTTAAAAATTGTACATTTGAGTTGTAGTTGTTTAGACTTCTCGGCTTTCTGCTTGTCATCTGATACCTATTTTATTAATAGGACTCCGGACTCTACGGTTTTGTAGTTTTCTTATATTTCTGTCATTCTGTCTACCAGTCTTGCTATGCCTTGGACAGTTATAATTGTTTTTAATATCCCAGCTAGCTGTCTGGTTGCCAGTTTCCGCTGAAAACTTGGTCGCTGTCGTTGTTGCCACTATAATTTATGATTGGAAAACTATCCGGCATTTCCTACGATGCGTTCGTTGCCTTTTGAATATTCATGAGACTCGCAAAATGCCTCGATAGACTCAAGCTTGCTTACAAATGAGTTATACACACACACACACACACACATACACACACACACACACACGCACACACACACACACACACACACATGCACATGCACATGCGCTAAATTGTTGCTGTTGTTTGTAATATTAATAACACTTAACAAACGCCTCGGACTTGGTATGAAAATTGTTGATAAATTATGTATCTAATAATTGCTTGTTATGGTTGTGGCTGTCGTTGAAGTTAAAGTTGTTGCTGTTCTTCTTCTCACACAGTTTGTTACTGGCGCCAAAGACAAAACTATTTAAACTTCTTTACATAAACAAGATGATTTTGATCATCACACAGTAGTTGTTATATTCTCTATATGGGCATTTCCACCAAAAGGTCCACCGAGACCAAAACATTCAAAGTGTTTAAAAACAACTTGTTTCAATATAAAAATAGGGTGTATAGTCGATATTTTTATAGGAAAACAATGAAATTTAACTAATGTAACAAAATTTCGTCTCTATTTATAACCCATTTCGAGATATTGGGTTGCAACGTCGAACAAGTGCAACTTTTCTCATTTGGGCATTTCTAGTGTACATTTTGTTTTGATTCAAATTCTCAGAATAAGTTATTATGCATTGTCTTATGGTATTCCAAATCTTTGGAAAGGTACAAAGAGTCAAAAAATAATGTATAAGAATGTATGCGATTGCAAGTTACGATAATTTCGGCTTTGCATTATCGCATATTTCGGTGTCCCGTGCGACATGTCCCGTGCGAATACGGCTTTATTTAATTTAAAAAAAAACTAGAAATCATATTTGAGCAAAACTATAACCATTTTAAAGAGACATCAATGCATAACATTTATCAGAAATTTGCGTGAATATATTGCCCAAACTTCCGCTGAAATCTGAGATTAAATTGATCGCCACAAAAACCACTTCTATTTTTGTCCCGTGCGAATGCCTTGATTTTTTTTGTAAAAATCTGCAATACGAATAGTTCCTCAAAATCGACCTTAGCACCAATTATAGGGCTAATCAAGAACTACTTTTAATTGGAAAAATAATTTTGAAAATCCGTCTTACTTTGACCTTTTTACCACTTACAATGTGTACGATTGTCCCGTGCGACCTCATGGAAATGCCCATATACAATTAAAGTGTATGTCTTTCTAAATCATCCCCAGTTAACTTGAGAGTCTAATTAAATAAATTCAAATGTTTAGCAACTGTAAAAGATTTTCATCAAGTACACCCATTGCTATAAAGAGCTAGAGCTCAAAGCAAGCAGTTGTAGGTATTAGTCTGTATTCATAAATTTTACACTACAAATAATAATAAAACAGATAAAATATTTGGCAGCAACAATTTCAAATTAATTTTCTAGTAAATCCATTAAAAATACAGTAAAATTTGTAAATCAAAATAAGCCTGCTTAAAAAGCAAGCAAAATTATACGTAGAAAGCGACAGTAGGGTGTCCTAAGCCAGTCTTCTTTGTTATTTTTGACAATAATTTTAAAACTAACTTGATTTGTGTATTGTCACTCAATTTGTTAATTCTACATTTTACACAGCGCAAAGAATTCTTATAATTCATACAAAATATGAGCATAACAATTCTTAAACCAAATACTATTAAGATTAATATAAAAGAAAAGTATCTTGAATCAAATTCGATATATTTTCATAGGTGCGAGAAACTTGGATTAGAAACCGTTTTTCAAAAAAGCGAATGCTCACAGAACAGCTCGTAAAATCTTACATAAAGTTTTTTTATTAAATCTTAAATCGAACTAATCTAAACAAAAAATCTATTTATATTTAACAGAATAATTTCTGCAGTCAATCGTTGCTTTTTCTTTCCACACTAGCTGAAAACCTTTAAAAACCACGCGGATGATTTGAATAATTTTATTAATTTAATTATTTAAATTGAACCGAACCTTTAATATTATGTACCCTTCAAACCCAAGCCAGAACATTGAACCAAGGTTTGAACAAAAATCTTGAATTAAAGAGTTCATGAAACCGATTCGCGGACCGAACCGAATCTCCTTCATAATTGTGAACATTTCCAGTGCAGACGACCACTTTTTCACCGACACTTTTTGTAAAAAAAAAAAAACATCGGTCTCGTCTCAGAATTAAGAAATCGACCAATTTTCACCGATGCTCACCGATGGAAATAGGATGTATTTTGATTGGAAAATACTACTTACTTACTACTTACTTACTTGAAACATGATCGAGATCATTGAATTTGGTCATTTCTGGTGAGAAACCAGGCTTAATATGTGGGACTTTAAGTACAAATAATATGTTTTTATCGTCTCTAATATCTACTGGGTGTTCATTTAAAAGGAAAACAAAAAATGTATTTAGGATCGGAGATGACTTCTACTGCTTATTTTACACATTACCATCACCCGGTACTCAGGTCAAAAAAATACACAATTTTTAAGTTCATAATACAAAAACTGGCAGTGGAAAATGTTTGTCAAAGTAATGATAAATGATAGATATAATCTATTGATTAGGAAAGTGTTTTTCACACGAAATTCGTATAATACAGTGTATAGTACTATGTTTTTTTGCGGAGAAGTAAGAATTAAGATCACATTTGTCTTTTTCTTTTAATCAGAATTCAAGGATTTCATACAATTGCAACGCACAATCTAAATGAACTCACAGATCAGTTCAGATCAGATCAGCCCTTAGCCAGTTTATGGCGGTATTTGGCGTAAGCATTTGGTCACATAATGATGAGGTGATGAGGTAGAGGAAGGGGGCTGCTACAAGTAAGTAAGTATATCATTATCTAATAGCTGCGCAAAATGAAATCAACGTCGAGTTGTTGAACTGCGCCTTTAACTACATCGCGCGGGTATCGTGAGTAAACTCGTAAAGTCGTTGATTCTAAAGAGCAACGAATTTGTTTATGTGTGTGTGTGTGTGAGTGTGTGTGTGTGTGAGTGTGTGTGTGTGTGAGTGTGTATGTGTTTAAATCAAGTAAACGTGTCAATCACAAACGGCTTAGAAGTGTCAACATCGCAACCAGTGAGAGAAACACACAAGAAACAATATAACGATCATAATACTACACACAGAGAAAAGTGCTGTAATATTAACTCATGGATTTTACGATTTTGTGCTCTGATTAAGCGTTAAGCAAGGATTTGATCAACTTAAAGTGTTTGTAAAAAATATTAAATATGAATATATTTGATTTAACTTAATTTTATATTAGTTATAAAACTGCAACATACTTATATAAAATATTATAAAATTCCATTTAAATAACAAATATTTGTTATACCCTGTGCCTATTAAAAATGGCCAAAAAAGGGTATAATGAATTTGTGTATGTAGCAGGCAGAAGGAAGCATCTCCGCCCTATTAAGTATATATATTCTTGATCAGTATCAATAGCCGAGTCGATTGACACCTGTCCGTCTGTCTGTCCGTCCGTCCGTCTATCTGTATGAACGCGTGGATCTCAGCAACTATAAGAGCTAGAGACTTCAAATTTGGAATGTAGGTTCCTGAATACCATACGCAGATCAAGTTTATTTTCAATTATCGATATCAAGTCCAATTTGTTTTAAAATTAGAAAAATCACCATAACATAAGCAACGTCAAAAGCTAGAGACTTGAGATTTGGCACACATGATAAAAAGCTTGGGCTTAATGTGTCCTGAAATTTTCATGGCGATGCCACGCCCCTTCGTCCATAACTCGAAAAAGCTGATAACAAGAACAGTTTTATAGTTAGAGACTTGAGATTTGGCACACATGGTAAGTATCCTAGCCAAATTTGGTGGCTCTAGCTCTTATAGTCTCTGAGATCTAGGCGCTCATACAGACAGACGGATAGACGGACATGACTCGGCAAGAATATACATACTTTATGGAGTCTGCCGGACTTCCTTCGACCTGTTACGCACATTTTCTTTTGACATACTTAATAGACCCTTATACTTTTTTAAAGTAAAGGGTCTAAAAACGACAATAATTATTTAGATAAACACTTTTCAGTTAGCCCTAAGGCAGCTTTAATACTCTCATTAAACAGCCAATTAGCTTATCAATTTATGGGAAGCTTACTGGGTTAATTAAAGTCCTACTTAACTATCATGTCATAGCCACTAATTAAACCAAATCAAGACTACATGATCTACTATTTATTTCAATAATTCGACTTATACTACTCTTAACCCTTCATGGGCATTCATTAGGTTATCTTAGTTTTCGTTTAACATATCATTTTAATTCCAGTCAAATCAGTTGTATGTTGTTATTTATATAACACGCTTGTTAATTTCATGCTTTCCAAAGTCACAATAAAAACTTAACTCATAGTTTTATTGCCTCACAATCCATTGATTTTGAGCAAATAATATTTGCAATTTTATTTAGAAACTTATACTACAATTCATTTAAAATGTATATAACTTTTTTTTGGAAACTTGAAGCTCAGACTAAACATTATTTGATCATAAATCCATCACATAAATGCATTGATGACTTTTGCTTTCTTCCGATAGTTTATTAGAAAATTATAAATTTCTTCAACAATTTCTATAACAGTCTTGTTAATTTTAAACTCAGATTACTTACTTCTCTCACTCTTCTCAGTGGTTATATTTATAAATTACATAACCAAAAAATAAATTCATATCAAGCCATCATCTTGATTGCCAGTTCTTTGAGATATTGTGAATAAAGAAAATAAAGTTAAACGAAGCATTTAAAAATGATTAATCTCTGCTTAATTATGGGGCTTTTCAGCAAAACTTGCATACGTCTGACAAGAAATTCCGGCACTGAAAGGGAATTCCAAGTGTTGGTAAGAAACAGAGCTTAGAAATACCCCTATAGGGTTAATTGGGTTATTCAGATATATAAATGTTAACACTAGTTATTCAAATTACGAGTTAACTAAAAGCAAATCTAACAATTTAATCGAAATATTTGAGAAGTAAATCCCGGTGACAGCTTCCCAGACATTGTTGAGTAGATGGCTCACATTTTTGGAATGCTTGTCGAGTGCTACGAGTGCTACGAGAGACTACAACTACTTAACTACTTGAGTATACTCGTTAATATTTGGCGCTTGGCACGTGGGTGGCCGGCAAATGCGGAAGCGGCACTTGAAATAATAATAAAAAAAAAAAATAAGAGACGAATGAAAAAACTGAAATATACTCGTATGCAAGTATTTAATATCTTGCATCTGTGTCTGTCTCGCAGGGTCGTGCCAAGGGGGGCAAAGGTGCCGATTTTCACCGGGGCGCCAAGATTTAAGGGGCGCTAAAAGCACATAACATTATTGTTTCATCTTTACTAGACTTGACACTTTGATAAATAAATAAATAAAGAGTATTTTAGCAGACTTGAGATCAATTTATTGCCGATATGACACAATATCAACATACAGAAATTTATATTGATGAATTAATTCAAAAGGAAAGTCTGACTTTGGGTGTTGAATCCAAAATTGAGCGAACAGGAAAACGAAAATTGCGTAAAAAATTTAACTATTAGACAAATTTCCCACAACATCCCATTGTAATAAATTCAGAAACTACAATAGAGAATTCTCTAAGCACTTTATAACTTTTAACAGATTTTCGTATTATTATATACCAATCAGACACTGAACTCATTGCAACGGACAATTGATTTAGCCAGCAACTCTCAAATAATTTAAAACAGATTAGAAATGCAACTAAAGTTTGTTTAAATCTTTTTACACATGACACATCAAGAATAGAGCAAACAAATAAAAAAACAAAATTAAACAACTTTTGAACTGTATACCGAACTGTTATTGTGGCTAGTGCTTTAAATATATAGTAGTTAACTATTTAGTGTTAGAAAGTAAAGTAAATAAAAAGAAATGTCTAATGAAGTACTAACTGCATTTAAATTGTTTTCTGCTTTTCTTTATGTGAAATTTGTGGAAAAGTGAAGTGAATTTATACTTAATTTCAAATTATACTTAAGCAAATTACAAAAAATATTATCCGAAGAGTCGGAGCAGGAGCGATAGTAAGGGCGGGAGCGATAGTTGGGAACGATATGCTACAGTCGATGCCGACTATGGGAGACCCTTTACTTATGCTGTAAAACTTGGTACGGATATCGTGAAAAACTATAAGGTGGTTCACACAAGACCTAGTACGAGTATTTGAGTGATTGTTGCAATAAGAGCTTTATAACATAACAATTGGATAACATTTTTCCAAAGTATTCATAGCATAATTATACGAAGAATCTATATAGAATCCAGTCCCATTTTCTCCTGATAATATTAGCCCAATGCAAAAAACAACAACTAGATCCAAATATATTGTTTAGTTCTTGAGGTTTTAATTAATTCCCTAAAATGGACAGATACCCTATAGTGTCTTGTAACGTATTCTTCTTCCTTTGGCCTAAGATACTACGTAATATTGTGTTTTGAATAACTTCCGAGTTTATTGTGCGATTCCAATGAAATATTCTGGATACATTGGGACATTGATACCTATAATGTATGCCAAAATGATTAATTTTCGTTTTATAGAATATCAAAAACTTACTTTTCAACTTTACGGGGGCAAAAGGGGGCGTGGCCAAGTCTTAACACGAACTGATTCTGCTTAGCCCATAGACAGACTAACATACCAAATTTGGTATCTCTAGCTCTTATAGTCTCTGAGATTTAGACGCTCATACTGACGATCGGACAGACGGACAGACGGACATGGCTATAACTTGATGCTTATCATACTGTATGGGGTCTGCCAGACTTCCTTAGACCTGTTAGGCACATTTTTGACAAACTTAATAGACCCTTATACTTATTTTTTAAAGTAAAGTATCTAAAAATCACTTAAGATCGTGTTAGATAATATTGTGTATTTTCTTTAATTTTAAAGCTCTTCCAAGTGAAAACAAATTTGTTTTCAAATGTTTCAAAATGAATTATTCTTGTCTTAAAAATTGTATTTCAAAATAAATGATCTTTTTCAAAGCCCCAAATGAAACTTTTTCTATACACGACGCTGCTGTCTCGTTGTATCTGTATCTATAGCTAAAGCTGTTGCTGTAGCTGTAGCTGTATCTGTATCTGTAAGTATATTTCGCAGCATTTCGCAGTGCTTTAATGTTGATAATCAGCCGCAGCATCAAGTGGGTGTCTTCTTCCAATATGAATGAAATTGAAATGGAAGCGCAGAAGGCGCACAAATCTCGACAGTTCACTCTTAGTAACACATACTACATATATGTAGATACATATGTACATATGTATGCGTATGTATCTTTGCTGTGTGTGTGCAAGCAATCGAATCAAGAGACAAACTGGGTAATTGGTTCATTATATTGTAGAAGCCAACGACATCCGCTCGTTAATGTAAATTACACAATATGTTAGTTTGAAATCATTTTCAGTCTTCTTCAGCTTCGTTTTTACTGCTTTTCACAGTTTTATTCCTTCACATAGAGATAGGTACAAAAGATAGCAAAAAGTACGATCACATTCCTTAGTTTTTTCCATTGATTACAAATGGAAAAGAAGAACTGCGAAAAGCTTCCTTTCTCGTTCTACACTAAGCGAAATTTAAGCAAACCCTCTTCAACTAATCGATATTTGTAGATTTATTATTTAATTGAATTTGAGAATGGTTTAAACAATTAATGAAACAAGAATTTATTCGTTGACAATGTCTTCAAGGGATATCTACTAAATGATATGGATTGAAAAAGTTAGTATCTTATCTCTTAATACACTAAGCGAAAAGTAAAACAATTTGAGAATACTATAATAATAAAAGAAAAACTCATTCTTCGACAGCTGATAAAGAAATTATATGTTACACCAAACAAACTTATTATACTAAGTATGTGATTATACACATGATAAAGCAAACGAAAAAACGTTTTTTTCATATGATTGATATTAAACTCATGTATACATACATATATGCGAATTTCTTATCAATAGATTTATCGAACTCTGGGAGATTTTACTGTATTCTAAATTTAAGTATAGCAAATAGAGAAAAAAAAAATAAAGAAAATAAAAATCAAAATCAAATTTAGTACTTTAGTATGCAAAGAAATTCCAATTTAGAGGCGGCAATCAAAAGAGTCGCGATGTTATGTCTCTCTTGAGGTATAACGATAAAGAGTGGGCGACAGCGACAGCGAGTGAGAGAGAGAGAGACGAAGAGAGACGGAGAGCAGCTGATAATGTGACGCTGAGAGCGCGTCGATCGCTGGCAACAACAAGAACAACAACAAAAGTAGAATACAATGGGAATTATCAGTGGACTGCGTGATATGATTATCAAAAGGTTTCTTCTTATTGTTGTTGCTGTTGCTGTTACTGCTGCTGCTGCTGCTGCTGCTGCTGTTGCTGCTGCTGGCAACGGCATTTCTCAATACACATGCTACATATGTAAAACAGTTTATTTGCCCCATACACACATAGTATATAATATATATACGCATATATATATATAGAGACAATCTATATGTATACAAACATAATAAAGACATTTTTCGACGTGCTTTGATAGTACACATTAAATAAATAAGAGCGAATAAGCCGTATAAGCCCTCGTGCAAAAACATTATTATAAATGAAGCTAAAGTAAATGTCACGTTTATTAAAGTTAACTTGCCGCATACCCTAACCAAAAATGTGTGCGATCAATTTATGGGGGAAATCCCTAGCAAATTATACTATTTAGTATGAAATTCGAAATGAATTCGCTGCATGCATGACATGCAAATTGCATTTAAAGTTATTTGTTAATTGCAACAAGTTGGCAGCACCAAAAACACTTTCATTGATAAACGGCAAAAGCAACAACAACAGAGAGATCAACGGCTGCTGCACTTTGTCTTGCGGCATTTGTTTTACGCTCTCTCACACGCACACATGCATACATACATACATTTGTAGATTTGTACGTGTGTAGTCATACTTACATTGATATATGTATTTGTCCAAAGTAGCCGACACAACAAAAACAACAACAACAACTGACATCAATCAGCCGCAGCAATGCGTTGTTGTCGACAATTGAGACTAACCAACATTAAACTATAACTTCCTCACACATATATGTACATATATACATATGCATCCACAAACACGCACAGATAAACTCACGCACACGCACACACACACACTTAAATATTTGTGTGTTGCTGTTGTAATAATATTTGCACTTTTGCAGTTGTTGTTGTTGTTATTGCACGCACCAAAAATAAAAATCAAAAAGAAACTAAACTTACAACAAAGAAAAAAAACAAAAAAAAATTTATAATTTTCATAAAAGAATTGCAGGCAGCGACGTCGAGTTGCGCGCGCGCGGTTTTAAGTCGCAGCAGCGACAACAGCAACAACAACAACGGCAGCAACAAATAAATAAATAAACAAACAACGCGACAGGCGGCAACAAATATTGAATTAAACAAAAAAAATATATAAAGAGCCAAGAATTTAAATTAAATTAAATATGTTCATTTGTGTATGCACATAATACGTTGGTTGTTGTTGTTGTTATTCTTCTTATTAATTTTATTATAATTGTTGTTGCTGTTGTTGTTGTTGTTGTTGATGTTGCTGCTGCGACGGCAGCAACCGCTTCTATCGTTTACGATGACGGCCACAACGCACGAAGTGCACGACGAACGATCTGACACGCACGAAATGCAAAAACGCACTGAAAATGATATTTAAAAGAGAGTAGCGACATATTATTATTTACGTTATGGCCCACGCATTTGATGGATCTATTTCAATTGCATTGCACATTCCGTACGCTCTATTATTTATTCAAATCGTTGCCGTTGCATAGCTCACTGTCGCCGCTTTATCAGCTGAGCGAGGCGAATAAGTTTTTGTTTAAATTCCACAGGTTAAAAGAGGAAAGATTCAAATGAAATGGAAAATAACGCAAATACTCAAATTGGCACTGTTGCGCTCAAAGTGCGTATTTAACAGAGACTGTTAAGCGCAATGTTAGTCGTGGCTGCCACATTTGGTACATTTTTTTTTTCGAAATGGTACTTTATTTGCAAGCTATATTATTTTTATTACTGATTGATCGTGGGTGTATAACGAAAAAAAAAGATTTTCGCCTTCTCTTAATTTTAACTTAAATTTTTAGCTAAAATTTTTGTTTTCAAAATTGATCAAATAAAAAACATTACTATATATATATTTCAGTTTTTACTCTTAAAAACGGTACAGTTTTCCACAAAATCTGGTACAAAATCGATTATAGTGGAATGACACTTTGAAATTTATATGCATTTACACATTCTATGTTATCTGCTTAAAATTGAAAGCATCATTCCAGGCAAACGTGCTGTTTACATTGTTGTAACAGTGCCAGTTGAGTCTGTTAACGTCAAGCTTATCTGATGATTTGAATTGGTAAATTGGAAGAAATATCGAGTAAGTAAAGTAAGTATTCTTGTGCCACACATTTAACATATAGATTCTAGAGTCTTCTGTCCAAGAACGACCTTTGCTTGATCATGCTCGACATGCGATCATACCAGCCGGTTGAAAATGTCGCCGAGGAATGCATTTGAAATGATGAAATGCGTTTTTGACGCAGCTTATCATCCACCAGATCCACATTTGTCTTCGACGCCAACAGCGATACCATTGAGTTCCACAACGGCTCCGATTCCATGAGAACATTTACCCAACCCTTCAACTGTTTCGCCTGACGCTTTGTTTCCTCTATGGCACAATCGCAAGTGGATTCCATTTTCTGTAACTCCCCAAAGATCTGACGTTTCTCGTTGTGGTACGCAGCCTTCGAATACATCTGCTTTAGGTGTCCATTAAATAATCTCTTCATTTCGTTGGCGCGATCGTTTCCCTCGGTCCAATTGAAGCAAAGTTGACGCAAATATCGATAACGCTGTTGACATCTTCCACCATCCAAATCCATTTGGAGTTTTATCGATTCAATTGCTGCCGTTTCACGATGCCTCTCGCCTATTTGCTTCTCCAGTTTGCAAAGGGATTGATGCAAATCAATCGACGAACTTTTCGCTACCTTTGAGCAATCAAACAATGCTTCCACCTGATGTTGCAGCTTCTTTGCATTGTTTTGCAACTTCTGTATACTACCATTTCCCGATTCATTGCATAACTCACGACGAGGACAACTCGGTACTCCTGTCTGCAGTTTTAGCTCTAGTTCATTCAAATATGATGTCATCTCCTGCATTTCCCTTGCAATTTGCTCCACATTCAGTTCTGTTTCCTGCTCCTCGCCAAGAATACTGTTACTGTTGCTTGACGTCGACTTCCAAGAATACATTTTGTCTATATGTATGTATATTTGTGTAGGTTTTGTGATCTTTGTAGTTGTGATTATGCTTCTGACGATAAATCCAAAGTTCCGTTTTCCATTAAAAACATTCAATCTGCACCTAAAAAGAAGCGGGAGAACAAACAATTTAAGAACATCGCGACGCTGGGAATAGGTGAAAACCCAATAAAACTTTTTGCCCTGAAAAATGTACAAATTTACCCCTGAGTGCTCGGGGGGCGGGGGGGTCTGTGCAGCGATCTTGTGTAAAAGCTCCGTTCGCTTTTACACGCGGACAGTCGGGGTAGTTTGGCATATGACTGGGGAAATACCTGCGACAAAGTCAGCGACGAATTGCGCCCTCTCCCTGAGTCTGTCACTGCTCGGTTCAGCTAAGAGCTCAGCCCTCTTTCATGCTGTGGGAAAAACCCAAAACTTACCTCTTGTTAGAATCGCAAAATACTCACAACAAAATAAAAACACATACAGAAGAAGAACGAAACAAAGCATAGGCATAAATTCAACCTGAAGTCTTAGCTGAATCGAGCAGTGACGGTCTCAGGGAAACTAGATCGCAATTCATAGCTGACTTTGTCGCTTTTATCATACTGAAGTCGTAGCTGACCGCCCATTTCTGTGGGGATGTGATCCCTACCACATGACATTTTTCGTGTATAAATTTTACCGAATATAATCAGCACTTGAACTCTAGTTTTATTGGGTAGGTACACACAGCAGGAAAGGCTACGATCTCTAGTCCTTTCTTCAATTGATGCTAAGCTCCGTTTTGATCCACAGAAAATTGTAACCTTTCCGTAAGTGAAATTGAAGCTCAATTCCACTTGCAGTGATTTAAAATATTTAGTACGTTGTCTATTTTAATATATATTCCATATCATTAAGAGATATTTCTTGGTCTTTTCCGAAGTATCTGAGCCTGCCTTCACTTAGTGCTGGACATAGTAGGCGTTCAACTGTTCGTGCTCCTTCAGAACAGGTTGTGAGGTACTCCCATTCTTATGGCATGTTTTTCGATATGCCAGTGACCCGTAATGGTAGCTGTTAACCTAGTTATGTCCTTCCCAGAATTGCAGAGTAGTTCATCAGTGCACTTGCCACGTTTGTCTGGCTCTTTTCCATCTCTCATTTACTTGAGTCGCAAATTGGCAGTGTATCGTATTTTGGATTATCTTGAAGGGTGCTCTTATCTCCCCAGGTGTCAAAGTGAGCTCATAAGCCCCTTCCTGGCTAGTTCGTCAGCTTTTTCGTTAACTTCGAAATCCCTGTGTTCTAGATTGCATATGAGGGTATGTGTGTGTGTGTTGTGTGCTGTCCTTCTGCAGTTTTTAGTTAGATGTGTGTTTTGTCTGACCGAGTTGAGGGTCTTGATGGCCAAGCGGACTATCGGAATATACTGCCAGATTTGTGTTCACGAGTTCTTGCTCTAACAGATGTTTGACTGCCTCAATTCTTGCAAAGATTTCTTCGTGGACAAGACTCGTCAACTCTGGTAGGTGGTAGGACTTATCCACTACCAGGTCTGGTGAGTAAACTTCGGCCCCCCACAACACAATCCATCTTGGATCCGTCGGTGTGTCACTTAGGTTGCCTATAGTCCATTCATCTCTGGTCGAAATATTAGTTTCGAAGTTTGTCTTTCCGATCCCGTAGACCGTCTTGATGGGCATGCATATTCGTATCTTACCCAGATTACGATTGTGTCGAGTTCTCCAGCAATCCGATGTCTTCAATCTAAAAGCATTTTGCACAGTTGGGCAGAATCTTAATGCGCCTATAGCTCCTCCTCAAGCAATTCTCTCTATTTGTGTCAGTTTGTCTACATTGTATCTTCTGGATAGGGCTGACCATCACACTATAGCCACATAGTTTAGATTGGGCCTGACTACTGCCGGATACATCCAAAGAATTATTTTAGAGTGTAACCCAAAGGTTTTCTGCAGGAGTAGAAAGCTATGCGTACTTGCCTTAATCGTTATTCTATATTTAGTTTCCGTATTAAGTTTTAATTAAATTACTTTTCATAGTTCAATCTTTCAGCGCCACACAAATTGTTGATGTATTCAAATCAATCGTTAGTAATTACAATTTCACCTTCATTATTTCTTAAAACAATTGACAATACATTATAGTTAAAATTAGTATGCCCACTATCCGAAATGTTCCAGTCGTTTGATACAATTAAAAACAATCCGGACAGTTGGGAAGCCGACCGTTATATAACAAATAACTTTTATTTTAATAATAATAGTCATTACGGTCCCTAAATTTAACTTTTTCTAATAACCAACAAACGTATTTATCATTTGCAATTTGATTAGAGAGAGATTAACATAATATAGATATTAGAATTACATTTAATCAAATGGAAATTTCATTATGATACTTAGTATTTAAGTGTAAATTGTAACTGGTAACACTAACTTGTCTCTGAAAGGAAGTTACATAACATGTGAGTTGCTTTTATCAATATAAAGTTTTTGGTTACGTTGAACCTTGTAAAAAGGACAAATAAAATCAGTTCAGAAACTATTTATTATAACAGACGGAATCTTGGCAACATATGAAGTTTCAGTGTTCAGCGATTAGCGAACGGCAACTTTCTTATTTAAATTCTTAACTTAACTTTTGCCATTGAAAAAAAAATATAATAATATTTAAAACGTTTATCAAACATTATTTATTCCATATTCTCATATACATATTATTTGTTTTTATTACATTTTTTATACATTAAGAGCACTTAGTTTTATATTTGTAACAAAAAAAACCGCAACACAATAAACTATTAATCCTTGAACTTGCCTAAAATTATCTCATTATAGAAGGGAACACAATTCATGTGGACATTGAGACGAGCGCAGAGCAAGAAAATGCCCGACAGCTTGCGATGTATGGAGTAAATCTCCTCGGGCGGTGGACATAAACGATGTGCCACCATTGTGGGCACCAGGGTGGCCAAGCGTTCCGTCGTATTCTGTTTGCCAAAGTCAAAGGGACCATCATAGCGAAAGATTTCGCCCAATATCATAACAGCATCGACATGAGCCTCTTCCATTTGCTTTGTCTCGTAGCCCGTAAGAAAGCCCATCTGGCGGGACATCTCCAGGACACCCTGACGATTGTTCTCCGCCGCACTGATGATAACCTGTCGATAATTCCTGATGAACTCGTGCTTATAGAATCGAGTCGAACCAAAATCAATCAGCATAAGACGTCGACTGCTCGCATCGTATAGAAAATTCGACCAATTGGGATCCGTTTGCATGCATTCGATCTCAAAGAGTTCCCTCAGACAAAGCTTCAACACAGAGCTGGCAATGTGAGCACGATGCTCATAGCTGTAATTGGTAATAAAGATATTGATTAATCAAAAAGTTATTAAGCTTATTAAAATAAGAATGAAATTGTGTAAGACTAGGTTGTCTCTCTCTCTCTCTCTAACTCGGATTAATCAAATGAATTTAAAAGCAACTCATGCTGTTTTAAGTATTAATTTGCTAATTAAATTTCAATTAATGAATCTAATGACCAAACAGAATAAAAAAAAACAAAAGATTATGTCAGAATTACACTCATCAGTTCAAGCATGAATGAAAGCATCTTTCTGTCTCATAAATAACAGGCAAAATAAGTAGTATAATCACAGTTCCTGAACAAAAGCGATGACGATGATGACGATGACGAGTCGAATACAGTTGAACTTCCCTAAAGTGAACTGCTCTATATGGAAATTCTGCATATTATGTATTGATGTCTTGTTAAATTATTTAATTTTAATTTGGGGTCTTATTTCCATTTCTCTTTTGACGCTTTTTTTCCCGAAGCCGTTAAATACACACTGAGCTTTATTTCTGTATCTGTAAGTTTTAAGTCAAAATATCTTTCAGTTAATAAACTGTAGTAAGTTAGACCCCAATGGGCCTGAATGTATTATCGTAGACTTTGTTGAGGAAACTAAATGGAAAACTGTAAAATTCGAACTAAAGTAATCTGTAAAATAGAAACAAATAACAAAAG
Organism: Drosophila histrio; assembly: GCA_958299025.2. Classification (NCBI taxonomy): domain Eukaryota; kingdom Metazoa; phylum Arthropoda; class Insecta; order Diptera; family Drosophilidae; genus Drosophila; species Drosophila histrio. The sequence continues at coordinate 27,746,361 of OY282582.1, forward strand.
TTTTCTATATTGAATTTTCTGTACATAATGAGGTGATTGATTGATTTTCTGGAAAACCACTACGATTGAGAGGTTAAAATCGAAAGTAACAAAAATCTCTGACTCTTTTAGTATAGAAATAGAAGAGTGTAAAATCTGAAAAAAGATATCTGAATTTGCTTAATTCAATAAATTAATATTAAAATAGACATTATAAGTACTGAAAAATGAGACTTATATATACTGAAGGATTTTCTTGCCTCGTGAGAATTCACTACAGGGCAGTTAGACTGTAATTATTATCACATATCGACGCATTTCCGAGAGAGTATTTATGAAATTGAGATTTACTTAAACGCCAGATTGTTATAAAACCAATATCTCACTATTCTAACTATTATCTTAGGATTTTTTAAATTTTTTACACAGACCACATTGCCGTGGAATGACCACCTAGTTGTGTTTCTAGACACAGATTTGAATTTATAAAATCGAGAGCTCATTCGAGCGGTCCTTGGACTGGGACAGGGTATATTACAGTTGGATATACCCTAAATTTCTTTTTATTTACTGATCTTACTTTATAACACATTTGTCGACTTATTTTGAACAGTAGACAATTATTATTAACATCACATAACATCTTTATTATGTCTATCCTTGCAGAGGGTATTATAATAATGTCCCGAAATGTGTAACGAATGAAAGCAGGCATGTCCGGCCCTATACAGTATATACATATATTCTTGAGCAGCATCAACAGCCGAGTCGATATAGCCATGTCCGGTTGTCCGTCTTTCCGTCTCTCTGTCTGTCTGTTTCTATGCAAACTATTCTCGCAGTTTTAGATACATCCGCATGAAACTTGGTGCAGGTCAGTCTTTTTGCTGGAGCCAGTTCATTTGTCGGAACCGGCTGGATCAGAGCAGCATATCATATAGCTGGCATATAAAAAATCGGTCTTAAATCATACTTTATTACTATTAACTAATATATTGTATTGCGACATAGCTCAACCAATCTCACAGATAATGTAATTTCTTATACTTTCTGACCTTATTTGGTTTAAATAGGTTCACTATATTACCTAGCAGCCATATGAATGTTAGAGTCCAAAATAATGGCTTAGTATGTACTTCTGTGTTTAGTTTCTCAAGATTTCTCAACCAAACTGACTCCATCTCTCTCTATCTTTCTATCTTTATCACTTTTCTTTAGACTCACCTCAGTTCGAAGCACTTGTCTAGAGGCACGCCTGGTACGAGCTCGGTGGTGATGACACTGGATGTGGTTAGATCACGTATAACCTTGGGCACATAATACTCTGGATAGGGTGATATCATTTCGCGAAACTTTTCGGTATATTCCGCCTCGCGGGCATAGTCCACCTCCCATTGGAGTTCACGTTTCGCCACACGCACAACATTGTCGATAAAGAAGCCCTGGGGAAAGACATCCCATACCTTGAGCATGCCCACCAGATTATCAATGTCACTTTCGATGCTCTGGGCAACGCCTGGATATTGTATCTTAATGGCCACCTCCATGCCATCGAGCAACGTGGCCCGATGCACTTGGCCAATGGATGCGGCTGCAAACGGTTTCTCATCGAAGCTAATCAAACGCTTCCGCCAATCGGGACCCAATTGAGTGTTCATCACACGTTCCACCTGCCAGTCAGGCATATAATCCGCCGCCTGGCGAACGCGTTCGAATGCCTTTGCCAGCTGCGGTGACACCACATTCGTGTCCTGTATGCTCAGAATCTGGCCAATCTTTAGGGCTGCGCCACGCACCTTGCACAGCGTGTCGACAATGCGTTCCGCATTCGCCGGACTCAGCAGCGCATCCCGCATATTAGTCGATCCGCCCAGGCCAAGAGCGCCCTTTGTCAGCTCGTTAATGGTGCCCAGTCCAAGGCCAGCAAAGAGGCCGCCAAACGATGCCATGCGTCCCAGACGCGAGGCCGGCACACGTCTTTGTTTGGCCACTTTGCTCAGCTCCGGCAGCGGCGATTCGGCACTTTTTGGAGCAACTGAAATAAAGGATATTCAAACAATTATTTTATTGATGCAATATTTGTTGCAAGGATTGGAGAAAACCCAGAAGAAAACCAATCGGATCAATAAGGGAAAAAGTAAATATTGTTATGTACTTCTAAATAATTGGAAAAAAGACCTCTGAGATAAAAACTCGATAAAATCTTGTGTAATTAACACAGAGAATTTGAAAAAGTTAATCAAAAGAGTAATTAGTACTTGTTAGTAAGTGGGATAAAGTTACGAGTGGTTAAAAAAGGAACAGAAACAGTAATTTATCATAATATTCAATACAGAAGAGTCGATATCACCATTTAATAGTTTTAATAATGGGTCGATTAACTAGAGATGGCAGGCTAATTAATAGAAGTCTACTGGATTAAGAGGGCAAGTCAATTCCCGAAAACTCAGTTAAAGCCACGATGCGCGAAAAGTAAGAAGTTCTTACCACTAAGAACTTCTTTTGCACAGTCTCAATTCTGTCTTGGCGTACCAAATATTGTGGAGACCACACGCAAGATCTGTATTATAGTAGGTCGAACAAGAGAGTTATAAAGTAGTTGTGTCGTATAGGAGTCATCAAATGTTTAGACTTGTTGACCGTATACACAATATGCAGTTCGAATTTCAATTTTTGATCAAGAAGAAATCTAAGATCATTTAGGTGACTTAATTTCTCAAGCGTCATCCGGTCGATCGTGTAATTAATGATATTGAGGCCTGCCCCTACAAAATGACATAACCCCACATTTCGAGCAGTTTTAGTCTAACTAATTATATCATACACAAAGCGAAAAAAGAATCAAAGAATCTGCTTGTAATAAATAATGTGAGTTGATGTCATAATACTACGATAAGCAAAGCTTCACAGTATCGGTGAGCATTAACACACGGAAACGGGTGATAATAGATGGGAGATCGTTCATGAAAAGATTGAAGAGTAAAGGACCAAGATGGTAAAGATTATAGACCACTCTAAACCCGCATACCGGCAACATTGTATAAATGCGTGGATTTCTGCGACTAAAAGAGCTCAACATTTAAAATTTAGTAGTATGCACATAGTAGGTTTCTGTCTACCATAAGCAGATCAAGTTTGTTTTTAAATTTAAGACATCACGTCCCTTTTTCGGGAAATCAAAGAAAAATATATATAAAAGCTGTTGTCATAACATTTGGAAAATTATACTAAATTATTTCCTTATGATCAGATGATAAACACAAAACTTATTCAAGAATAGTATGCAAAAATCAATAATTATACATAATATACTTAGTACACATTGAGGAAGAATATTGCATTAACACTTACAGCAACTTAATCTCTCAAACTGAGAGTAGACTTGCTTATGATATTAGTTAAATAAATATAAATACTTATTATCTACATTCTTACATATTTCTACTCTACATTTACTTAAAAACTTGCACATTTTTTGGTTAAAAAACAAACTTGAAATTTGCAGTAAATAAACAGACTTTCAGAGGTCCAAAACAAATTGAAAATGTTGCATTCATGATACTGTTGCAATTTCACATTGTTATAGGGAATTCTCAATTATTATTAGGATACACTCATAGAAACGGCTACAGTCGAAAGAACCTGACTGTGAGACACCCTGTACTTATGATGTCAAACTAATGCATACGCTAACAAACACGTTGCAAAATCTCTACTCTCTAGCTTTATAACTATTGATATACAAAAATATGTTTTATGTATCAGCATTTTGCAATCGCTTCTGTAGTAGAATGGATCGCTAAAACAGACCGAAGAGTCGGGGCGGGAACGATAGTAGGGACGAGAGCGATAGTAGGGATGGGAGCGATAGTAGGGATGGGAGCGATAGTAGGAAACGATATGCTACAGTCGAAACCGACTTGAAACTCTCGACTATTCCTATTACAGCTATATCCCATAGTATTGCGATCTTGATCATAATTGGCCAATGTATTAGTATCATAATATTACTTATATCTGGTGAGAGCTACGAGAGGTTGTACGAGTATTTTGACCGATTGTTGCTATGTGAGCTAATAGGATATACATAGTTGTCCGAATTGGATCACATTTTGCCAAAGTATTAATAGAATAATTATACGTCAAGCACGTTTGGATCGGATAGCTTAAATTTCAGTCCCATTTTCTATTGATAATATAAGCGCAATGCAAAACAATGATACAAACATCTTGTTTAGCTCTTGAGGTTTTAATTAATTTCCTAAAATTGACAAATACCCAATAGAGCATTGTACTACGAGTAGCTTCAGTGTTATCTTCTTTTTCTATTTGGAATAACTTTTGAATAGCTTCCGAGTTTATTATCCGATCGCGATTAAATTAAGTATTCATTGGTACCTTAATCGTTGTGCTGTATGCCAAATTTCTGGATTTTAGCGTTAAGTATTCTTGTTTTATGAAATTTCAAAATATTTGTTTTAGATCTAAAGGGGCGGAAGTGGCTGTGTCAAAACTTTAAGACAAACTGGTGCTGCTTAAACCATAAACAGACCAAAATACCAAATTTGGTGTCACTAGCTCTAGGCTCGCATACAGATGGACAGACAGGCGGACAGACGGACATGGCTATATATTAATGCTTTTGATGCTGATCACACTTTATGGGGTCTGCCCGACTTCCTTAGACCTGTTGAGCACATTTTTTTGTTGTCAAACTTATATAAACAATAAATAATATAATATATGAATTAAATTTCTCGCAATTGTCTTGAAATTGGGATTGTAGACAGCTTTATTTCCGCTCACCTGCCGTTGATTCTCCTGCCTTGGATGAGGTTGTGCCGCCTGCAACGAAACGCATTATATTATCCACATACTGCGTGTCCTTGCTGAGGATTCCCTCATTTGGGCTGACATTGGTTGTTGGTGGCATCGGAGGCTTTGGCTTAATGGGCAGCTGTTTGCTTTCTGTGTTGGGCGTGCGTAGGCTGACATTGCGGTTCTTGTTGCGTTTCGAGAGGATTTCTTCGAATTCCAGCAGTGTTATGGATGATATATCCAAATTGGCAGCATCCGCTGCGTCCAGATGGCTGCGATTGCTGCCTGAGCCACCAGCTGTTGCTCCACCAGCAGCAGCAGCAGTAGTAGCAGCAGTTGCTGCTGGATTTTGTTGCCAATTAATCCGTTGCATGGCGGATAGATCGCAAGGTAATTTCGTTTCAATCAACTGACACAATCCTTGGGCGACAACGTAACCGCGTTCTCCCGTTTCCTGTATCAGTGCCTGCAGTTTCTTTAATTCTTCGCTGGGCTGCTCACCAACCGAACGCACTGTGTCCGCTGTCTGAGTCACATTGGCGGCCAATAGTTCGCGCACACTTGAATTGCTCCACAGATGCTTAGTCAACGCCAGATGCTCGCGGCCGCACGCCTCCGCAACGATTTGCAGGCCGCGCAGCACGCCGAGCACGTCTTGCGCTGCGCGTGTCATCACCACAGGTTTGACCAGTTGACACGAGTGGGTGTTTTTGTTGTTGTTGTTGTTATTATTAGTGTGTGTTGTCTGTGTTGCCGGCTAATCGACAGTAGCAGCTACTTGCTGCATCTATTCCTGTGCGAATGTGCCGCCTATTTGTCGTCCCCTTTGCACATTCAATTTTGTTTTTCCACGCTGCCTACAAATGATTACAGTTACGTAAACATAAATAAATAAACTCGCACGAAAGTTGCGAAATTACAAACAGCTGTTTTGGCAAACAACAACGCTCGCAGCAGCGTTGCCAGAAATCGCATTCGATTGCGGCCTATCGATATATAGTTAACGATATATGAGCTTATCGTTGCGTTGATTAGTTAGATCTGGTAGAACATTCGTGTACGAAGCTATCGATGTTTTCGATTGTTTTCAAAGGCAATCATCAATTTAATCGATTAATTAACTTATTTAAATTCGGTTAATCGATTGCCAGAAATCAGACATCGCTTAAAACAATTGTGCATCGTCACGCAAAGAATTAGTAAGCACATAATATACATATATATTTCAGCTGGAATCACTGCAATAAATGTTAACAATCGTGTTAAGAGGTCTGTTGCTTATTTTACAGCTGACAATTAATTGTTGTGCTGCCACTTGCATTGCAAATGAATTTCTGGCAACGCCAAATCATTGCTGTGCCAACTGACAGTTACATATGAAGATTCCAGCAATCACAGTCCAATATATAAACATACGATATAATTTAACGAAAAATCATAATTTTCAGTCAGAAATTTGCCAGTAGCTGTTCTTGACACTGACTGTCATTGTCGACAGTTGGATTCGCTTGCCGCATGCACAATTAATGCATGCATTAATTCCAAAAAGAAAGAAAAACGGCAAACAAATGGCAAGAAACGTGTTTCCATGGAAAGCAGCAAAGGCAAATGACGCACAAACAAATGCTATAGGTTCTCATGGTCAGTGGCTAAAATTATGTAGTATTTGTAGTAGCTAACGTCATATGTACGTTTGTAGCAAAATAAACATAACTGCCAATACACAACACATAACGTATAGTCCGAATTTCGTAGAGCATTCCGCAAGGAAATCATCAATATCGACCAAAAACATGTCTTGATTTAAATTAATATTAATTCGACGTCTGTCCATTTATTAATTAGCGTTGGGGAAGTGTAAAGAGCTATCAGATCGATTGTAAAAAGCTCTAAAAAGAAAATGGTTAAACTTTCATCATTAAAGATACAAGTTCTACCATAGTATAACAACTTTAAGTGTTGATTTATTCTTGATCAGCATCAGCATTTGATTCGATATATGTAGCAATGTCCGTCTGTCTGTTTGACCGTTCTTCAGTCTGTCCATCTGTCCGTCCATCTGCATGAGCGCCGAGATCTCAGAGACACCACCAGTGGTGTCATTTTTGTCTGAGCAAAAAAGGCTGGATCAACGGAAAAAAAAGCTAAATAAAGCGGAATCCCAGGGAAATAAAGTTAAGAAAAAAGCTGATTTATTATATACATTTGTGTTATATATTTTCACATTAGCCAATTAGAGTATATCTAATAAATCGTCATTATTATCTGTATCATCGTTGGGATCCTTCCCAAGCCACTCCTTAAACTTTGTTTGTAAACTTCTTTTGGCATCGTATCGTCAATTTATTTTATTCTGTTTCGCAAACGAATTTCACAATGCTAGCGATGGAAGTCGCGCCAGTTTAGGGGCGAACTTTTGAGAGATATTATAGTAAATATCGATACTTTACCGATATAAATACATTTTTAACAACCGTCAAACTCAATTAAATCAACTCTCAAAATTAAGTAAAAGTGAAATAAAATAGAGCTGCTTAAGTTTTCTAAAAAAATCTAGAATTCCCGCTGTCCGCTGTTTTCAAATTTTACCCGCAATCACACTTCAAAAAAAGCCAAATCTGACGGGAAAAAAGCGGAAATGACACCACTGGACACCACGCCAACGAAAATCGAAAATGATTTTATTTTGAAATCCCAAAAAACGAGAATTATTAATGTTAGAGTTCTGAATTTTCGTTGATATTGGCCAATTATGATCCAGATCGAACTACTATAGCATATAGCTGTCATATGAATAGTCGAGAGTCTTACAAAATAAGTATAGGGTCTCTCATAGTCGGCTTGACTGTAGCATACTCTACTATCGGTCCCGTTCCGACTCTTCGACTTGTTTTTAGTTTCGTTAAGTATTTAAGATAGTTAAAATAACACAAGGTAACAGCCACATTTTACATATATTATTATATATTTTACCAATCCAACTTTTTCTCCTACATAAGATTAAATTTATTCATTTATCATTAATAAAATTATGTTTATATATTATGAATATTTTTTATATTCTTTTACTTTTATTTAGAGTTAAGCTGAAATTGTTGTTCATCTCCATTGATTTAAATAAACTTCCTAAAAGCTAAGGAATACATACTATATAAATTCATCTTTTTAATTTACCAGTATACGTCATCCATTTAACACATTTACATATACAAAATTGTGATAGTCTGCTGCTGATGGAATTTCTTTTCTGTTTGAATGTCGCATCTGTTTTTTTGTTTTTATTTTTTTTTTAAATAATACAGCTTGTAGCGAAATGCTTAAGAGAGCAGAGAGAGAGAGATAACAATAAATAACACTAGTTAACAACCAGTTTGTAGCCTTCTCAAAATGACAAGCACTTCAAAAGTGTTTCTATGGAAAGACTTTTTTTTTTAAAACTTATTTTTAAATCTATAATATTCTTCAAGCTCATTTTAGAGTTAAGCGTTAATTACAGTGTTAATTAAAAAAGCTTAACGCTTGCTGAAGGCAATTAAATAGATACATAAATCTTTTAATAAACATAATCATTAGTTTAACAACTAAAACTTTTTCAATTTGGAAATTATTATTCTGGCAATATTCGAATAAAATAAACTCTGACAAAATAGAAAGATAAAAACAGATTTTCATAAATTAAATATAAAAAACTGTTACCACTAAACAGTTTTCAGCAAATAGGTAAATTAAATTTTGTTACCTAGTGTTGTCGAACATCACTTTTAGGGCTTCCCCATGCATACAGGTTATTTAAATGTCATTGTTTTTGTTTAATTAGCTAAGCGAAACTGGATTCTTTGTATTTCTATTTCTGGTATCTCACGTTTTCTGCGTAATCCAAGAAAATTGGTTTCAGTCATTCATGCTTTTATTGTATCTTGCCTGCAGGGTATCAAAGAGTTTAAGCTTCAAAGCGTTAAAAATAAAGATAAGCCCATTAGACGACTAATTAACTTAGAGACGAGTAACATACATATAAATAGACAAATAGCAATGACAATTGAGCTGTAAATGCATAAAGGTAGAACGAGAACAAGTTGAATCTACTATATAAATATTATTAGATAATTTAAGAGAATACGATTTAACTTTACACACTACTTGACATCAACATTTGTTTAATTTGCACAACTTAAAACGATTTGTACTTATTATGTACATACACACAAGTCGGAGAATTGGGTGCATGCGACTGTGGGATACCCTGGGACAGTCTTAATGTAAACACCATAAAGAAAGTTTATTTGTGGAACCGCGAAAGATAATATACGAGGCCTTGTATTATATATTCGAATGATATGGTAATCAGATTTGAACCAAACCTGATCAGAATACAAACAAAAAAAACAATATCAAAATACACAAGATGAGAGTTTGGCTGAGAAATCTGGAAAGACAACAGGAATGTTTATGCTAAACTTCAATTCTCTACCGAACTATGAGAACCTATGAGAAATCAGTCCGATTTCAATCAAACTTCTTCAGAATGTAAAGGACAATTACGAATACATAATCTGCGATTAGTAGGATTGAAATATCTGAAAAATGAACAGGGGTTTCTTATACTAAACGTCGGTCGTATGGCAGTTTCATATATGTACATATGTATAATATATTAGACCGATTTAAACTGTAGTTGGACAGGTTGTATAAGACATCCATATAAATCCATTCTGTAAGATTTGTTTAAATATGTCGAGTAACCAAATAGTTTGTTATACTAAAGTATGATTTTCTACCGATTATTGCTATGCCAGCTATATGATATAGTAGTAATCCGACATACATATGTACTGCCCGCAGCAAAAAGACGGATCTGTACCAAGTTTCAACCAAATAGCTATAAAACTGAGACTTGTTTGCATAGAAACAGACAGACAGACGGATGGACGGACGAACGGACAGACGGACGGACGGACGTTCAGACGAACAGGCGGACAGACGAACAGACATACGAACGGACACCCGGAAGGACAGACGGACGGAAGAACAGACAGACGGACGGACGTTCAGACGAACAGGCGGACAGACGAACAGGCGGACAGACGAACAGGCGGACAGACGAACAGGCGGACAGACGAACAGGCGGACAGACATACGGACGGACGAACGGACACCCGGAAGGACAGACGGACGGACAGACGGACGGATGGACCGACAACCGGAAGGACAGATGGACGGACAGACGGACGGACAGACGGACGGACAGACGGACGGACAGACGGACGGACGGACGGACGGACAGACGGACAGAAGGCCGGACAGACGGAAGGACAGACGGACGGACAGACGGACGGACAGACGGAAGGACAGACGGACGGACAGACGGACGGACAGACGGACGGATAAATGGACGGACGGACGGATAAATGGACGGACGGACGGATAGATGAACGGACGGATAGATGGACGGACGGACGGATAGATGGACGGTCGGATAGATAGACGGACGTATAGATGGACAGACGGACGGACGGATAGATGGACAGACGGACGGATGAACAGACGGTCGGACAGACGAACAGACATACGGGCGGACGGACGTACAGAAGAACAGGCGGACAGACGAACAGACATACGGACGGACACCCAGAAGGACAGACGGACGGACAGACGGACAGACGGATAAATGGACGGACGGGTGGATAGATGGACAGGCGGACGGACGGATAGATTGACAGACGGACCAACTGACCGACGGATAGACGGACGGATGGACATACGGGCGGACATACAGCTGACTCAGCTGTTAATACTGATTAAGAATGCAGCAAATTTTGTATGTAGGATCCCCTATGTACATACATATATCATAAGTAAAATTGTGCCACGCCCCTTCAACCCCCAAACATCGAACTTGGCACACAGGACAAGCATCGGTGTCCCAATGTATCCTGTAAATTTCATTCCAATCGAATAATGAACACGGAAGTTATTTAAAAAAAATACAATTTTCACATAGATCCAGGCCAAAGGAAGTGAAATATAAGCGTCTAGCGTATGTTTACAGGGTCTCTCACAGTTGGGTGCTCTCGACTCCAGTCATGCCGACTAGTTTACTAGTACTATAAATTGCCATCAATGTTCGCAGCATTCTCTTTTTCTTAAAGTGGAATACTTTAGATAATTATGTATTTTTTTTTAAATTGCAAAAATATTCATACGGTATTAATAAATTTGTTGATTTTTATCAAAATATAAAATATGAACTATTATTTACATGTTTGGAATTTTATACGATTTCATTCGTTAATAACAAATGCGAAATGGCGACTGAAGCTAAGAATCAAATTGGAATTCGTATTCATATTCGAATTTGCTTTTAGCTCTGGATCAACGTTAAGCGTCGCGTTGCGTCGCGTCGCTGTTAGCGTCGCTGTCAGCGTCGCTGTCGCTGTCGCTATTGCGAGTCGCTGCTGCTGCAGTGTTGTTGTCTCTCTGCGCTTGCTCTGTTATCGCGTCAACGTCGCGACGTCAACTGTCTTCGTGTTGTTGCATTAAGTTTATATAGTATTTGCAGTTGTTGTTGTTGTTGTTGTTGTTCTTGTTAGATTGTTGCTGGGGTTGTTCGGCCACCTCGAATTGCTGCCGCCAAAACGCAGACAATTCAGTTTGAATTCTGCCTTCAAGCGCTTTAGAACAGAAATATAAACAAAAAAAAAAAAAAAAAAATACTTTACCCGTTATTATTCTTATATGATACAAAATTGTGTGTGTTCGGCTTCGTTTCGATTCGTTTGTTATTAATTAATTAATTATTATTAACTGTATGCTTGTTGTTGCTGTTTATTTGGTTTTACAATACGTTACGATTTGCAATTTTAATTTAGCGCATAGCTAATTTTTTTTTTGTATTTTTTCTATTATTGTGATTGTTGATACAAAAAAAAAAAAAAGAGCGCGTCGCGAAAACCCAAACAAACACACACACACTCACACGTATATATCATTTTTTATTATTCATAATTTTGCTCGAATTTCAGTGCCAAAAAGTGAGACGAACGAAATACGGTCCAAATAATATAGACAAGAACAAAAGTCCAGGCAGCCAATTGCACATCGCCGGTTGCCCACCAAATGCTATCCAGCATGTCGTCGTCCTGCAAAATAATGCCCCGTCGCCAGGCAATACCCGTACTCTACACTAGGGGCACTCACTACGAGGTCGGCTTCGATATGGTAAGACAATTGTGGCTGGCAGTCCTTTTGACCTTTTGCCAAGTCACGCTAGCTTAATTATATGTAGTTGTTTTTGTTGTATTTCGTTTACAAAACGGGCAATATGTGAGTTATCCTTGACAAATTTCTCTGTATATATGTACATATTTATTATTACTTATATTTGACTTTTAAAACTTGCCTGTGTTACGTGATTGTAGTAACTTTACTAACTCCAATTGTTCGATAACATATACAATTTTAATTTCTAATAATTACAACCAACAAAAAATTGACGTCGGCAGTTACGACTGTTGAATACGCTATAGTGTAGCGACAGTGGCTTTCATAACTATTGATCCAATTAGGCTATTGACAAAGCATTTTTATAGAGACACATTTCACATCTATAAAGGCTAGAAGTTCTACAAAAATCGGACAAACTGTTCTTGGTCAAAGAAGTGATCAAAGTTCAAATTCTCCAAAACGTACTTCTTTAAAAATATTGAATTTATCAGTATATTTATTTATATTTAATTGTCTAATATGATAAATAGTATATACTAGGTTGTTAACTATGAACTTTTTATTTATTTATATTTAATATACATTTGACTATATTTTATATCTACTAAATGTGAGTTTAATAACAATAATACGACTATTCACATACATTCGTATTTATTTATGTTATGAGTCAATAGTTTTGATGTCAGGAGGGGTATAAAAGGTATTTCTTTAACCTACATATATCTGATCATATATATATCTACATATATCTACATAAATCTGAGCTGTTTTGAAAGGCTAAGAACAAAAACTCTTAACTTAATAATAACCAAAACTGGCAGCTAAACACTAACCATTCTTTTTCTGAAGAAAAGCTGCAGAAATAACTCCAGAATCACGTAGTTATATAGTCAGCAAGCGAAGTATTTCAAAACTCAAGCTAAAGTTGCAAAATTATGTAAAATAGAGTACTCTTTTAGAAAAATATTTTTATGATTAGTATCTTATACGATATATATTGATATTCTCTTAGGAATAGCCACAAGTTTCAATATAAGTTGCAAAACTTTAAGTTCAATCAACCGTTTGGATCTATTTCAATCGTATCTCAATCTCCGATTTTTTTGAACATTTATCCCAACATTTTAAAAAGATTCAACTACAGCCATCCAACTACAAGCTTGAGCTTCTAAACAGTACCATTTTTAGAAACTTGGAACAATTCTCTGCCGATTGCCATTAGTCATTTTATCCTGGCATTCTATCATCATACAGATTTTTGCCACAATGCGACGACTCTTGAATACCCTATTCAAGCGACAATCGTAGTTTTTCTTATGCATTTCAAATATATCGCAATTGATTCCACATAGTTCATATGCATTAAAAATATGATTGGGGTTTTTTTTTTTGCCTTAATTATTGAATTCACAATGCATTTTGAATTGTCATTCAAGCAGAAAATTCAAATATGCTGTGAAATTTCCAAAAGAAAAAATACGGAAAGAACAAAATAAATAAATAAATTATAATTAGTTAGAATCGCATAAAACATTCATTATTTTTTTGTTTTCTTTTTATTACTAAAGCTCATCAGGTATTCAAATCGAAACCATATAACTCAAGGCATATGGAGCAATGCTAAAAAAAATAATGAAATACACGTAATATCATTGGCTTCCATTTAAAATAGGCAAAAAGAAAAAAAACAACTTTGAGATTCAATGAAGTCTTTGTTCGAACATAAATAATTTACATTGAAACTTTAATTGTTTCTCAAATTTCTCGCAGTGTCATTATCATTTATTAACAGATTGTTTGCATTGCATTCGGGTGAATGTTTTCGCTCTTATCGGGCTTTGACTGCAGTAAATACTATATACATACTATGTGCATTACACACACACTGTTGAAGTCTTTGGACTGATTTTGATAAGCGAAATTGTGTAAATAATCAACAGTTGAACACATTCGCATCCATATAGATAAAAAACAAAAACAAACAAATTGCGAATTATTAAATGACAATGCATACAGACAAGCCAAACAAATAAAGACGAAAATAGAATTTTGAGGGCGTTGAGATAAAAACAAAAACGGAAGAAATTTGCAAAGAGAAATACTTTTTTTTAGTATTTATCTAATATTAGCTGAACTCATATGAACGTATATAATTATACTATATGTATGTATTATTCTATAATTAATATATATATGTACATATGTATGTAGATATAGCCCTGTCTATATGTATCTATAGTTAATATACTATACTATATATATATATATATATTTAGCCCTGTCTATTTGTATCCATGTGTTTGCAGCTTTAAGTATAATTATTTTGTTGGCATTTGGTTGAGTACGACTTTTGAAGTGTAAGTGAAATTGACGAGATATACAATATTAGTTTGGGGAATAAGAAATCCATTTTAAAATATAGCGAATTTCTTTCCTTTTTTAGAAAAGGGTCTATTAAGTTTGTCAAAATGTGCGTAACAGGTCGAAGGAAGTCCGGCAGACCCCATAAACTATATATATTCTTGATCAGCATCAACAGCTGAGTCGATATAGCCATGTCCGTCTGTCCGTCCGTCCTTCCGACTGTCCGTCTGTCTGTATGAGCGCCTAGATCTCAGACACTATAAGAGCTAGAGCCACCAAATTTGGTATGGTGGTTCGTCTATGGGCTAAGCAGATCAAGTTTATGTTAAAATTTTGACACGCCCCTTCCGCCTCCGTAAATTGAAAACAATATTTCTGAAATCCCATAAAACGAAAGATATTAAAGCTAGAGTATCAGGGTCCCAACGTAGCCTGATCGCGATCGGATAATAATCTCGGAAGTTATTAAAAAAACTTAATATCCCATATAATGGTCAATTTTAAAACTGGAGCCTTGAATTTTGGCACACAGGATAAGCTTCGGGGTCCTAATGTATCCTGAAAATTTCATCGTGATCCGAACACAAACTCGAAAGTTATTCAAGACTTAATATTACTCAGTGTCGGGCCTAAGGAAGAAGAAGAGAATATTGACGTAACAATGCGCCAAGGGGTACTTTTAGTGTTACTCTTATTTCCATTTAGAAGAATTAGTAAAGGGTCTCTCATAGTCGACTTCGACTGTAGCCTTTCCGACTGGTTTGGTCTCCATTTTTAACAAGATTTATCTCTCAATTGGAATCGACCTATTAAAAAACGGACTAAGGGAAATCCCTTAAAGGAAAATCCCTTAAAGGGAAATCCCACCTTTCAAAGAAGTCCAAGTGTAAATCAGTGTGAACAATAGTTTTTAAATTAAAATACAACAAAAGTGATGGATAATGGATTACTATTTCCCCAAACTAATATTTGCTATATCCTAGAGCTGTCTTATAAATATTCAGTCGATATCTGTCACATCGACTATAAATTGACATCGAGTAGTCTAGCAGCCAATTCACGAAGTAAAAAAGTCGCTAATATAACAGAAATATTAATAATATTAATATGCAATTTTTCAAGTAAGATATATCTAATTGAAAGTATTATTAAAATGTATAATAATGTTGTACATAATTTAAGGATTTAAACGTTTGATTTGGGATATCTTATTGTTGCCCTATGAACTATCAATTCACCCATCTAATTTAACTAAATATTGATTTTATAATATTAGTTTGTAGTTTATTTTTGTGTATCAACTTTGGCATGTTTTGACCTGTAAACTATGGCTAACACTAATTTACATTTGAATGGGATTTCCCTGTCTAATAATGGATAGAATTTCCATCTGCTAAGCCATGGTCAAACGTAATGAAATCGACTTGTTTCTTAAGCGAATGGTGACTGGTGATGAAAAATGGGTCACATACAATGTCAAAGTTGTGAGAAAACTATCTTGGTCAAATGGTAGCCAAACCAGGGGGTTATGTTGTGCATTTAGTGGGATTGACAGGGAATCATCTACCATGAGCTGCTTCCATATGGGCAAACACTCAACTCGAATCTCTATTGTCAACAATTAGACCGTTTGAAGATTGCAGATTGGCCAGAAGTCGTATTGTGTTCCATCAGAACAACGCTTGACCGCACCCCGATCTATCCGGCTAGACAAGTCCGGACTATCATCATTTTTTGACCTTACAAAATTTGTTGGTCGAGTTTTTTTAACAGCAAGAATCAGAGCGGTTTTCCGAGCGCAATTTTAAAGCTATCCTTATAATGACAACAAAACGGGACATAAATGACATATATCGTAATCAGATAAGTCGTATTAAATTAACTTTGAAAATAGGGTAAACACATGCATTTCTTTTTCCCCAAAATCTTAGATCTTCACAGTGTGATAATGAGCCAAGTTCTTGATTGTAGATCATCTAGTTTCTGCGTTCGTTTGAATACCATTTTATTGTTTGATCGATCGATAAAATATGTAATTATAGACTCCACTTAACTACGTTGAACAATTTTGTATTTAAAATATATTTATTGAACTAATCGATGTTTTACCATAACATCGAGGCATCGATAAACATCACGATCAACACAAACATCGGCACACATCGAGGTATCGTCTTTAATAATCAATGGTTTCTTAAGTATAGACGATAGGCATCGTAAATGCTTTAACATTTTTGTAGTATACTCCATGATTGATAGGATATTTGAATTTAACTATTACAACTTCGAACTTCTATATAGCGAATCTCCAGGCGACAAAAACAAACTTCATTATATAGAATATTCGTTATAGAGGAAGATTTCTTTCACATGTTGCTATTGCAGTCTTCTGGAAACTAATTAGCTATAAAGAAAACTTCGTTGTACAGAAGTTCGTAATAGAGAAGTTCGACTGTACTATTTTTAAGTTCTCAAATAAAAGTCTTCTAAGTAAAAGCTATAAGTATTATAAAAATTCAAAATTGCATAGACAGAAGACTGTCAGAAAAAGACTCCAAAATGTTGCCGAAACACGTAGAATACAAATTGTAATAAACATGTAACTACGATTATTGAAGTGAGAACCCAATGTAAATTTATACACACATTTACCAAATAGTAATTACAAATGTTAATTGCTTATTTCTTGTCGCATAATTAATTAAAAATTAATTAAAAATCTATAAAATTCGTCAGATATTTCACATTTTAACAAAGTTCCAAGACAACATATATATCTGATTTGAGTATCCTGAAATACTTACTACTTACTCAACTAACTTATACTCTACGCTTTATTAAGTAGTAGCTCATTGGCTTTCAGTGTTAGTTGGCTTTGCTCTTTCTATTGGCTTTCGTTGTGGACGGTCTCGCTGTTTAGTTGGTTGACCCAGTTCCTGGTTAACCTTCAGTAAGCCACATTCACTCACTTGTTGGCTGTTCCAACACCTCGCCCCCCCTCCGCTCCTGTGTAGCTTTATGGCTTTGAACCGGAATTGGCAGTAAAACAAACAAACAAACAAACGAAAAGAAAAGAAAAAATGAGCAAAAAAGACCATATACAATTGACCAATATCAAGGGCAAATGGCAATTAGCTTGCAGGCACGTTCCCGGGCTCAAGATCAGTGCCAGAAATCGGAGTGAGTCGGGTGTCAATAGGCGTTGCCTCTGGACAGTAGGGGGGCCCACCCAAATGCTGAATTTAATATGAATAAAAGAATGCAGACCATTTATGTACGACAAACGAACCCACTACTACTATAACAACACTCACTTAACAATAACCATTATTCATATTGTTGCTCGTTTTGTTTGCTCAGCGATCGGTCGTGATCGATTATGCTTTTTTTTCTTTTATATTTATTTCTGAATCCAACAAATGCTTAAAGCCTGCACTCGCATTTACATATTCAAATACAATGAATATGCATAATACTAATAACCCAAAATACTATAATACGCTTACAGCTCCAAAGTGCTTTGATTTTAGTTCTTGGCAAAAACTTAAAATAATAAGAAAATTTACATATATCTACTATACGATTCGATTGTCATCTAATTACTTAGAACTTATACAAATTTCCAAATTTTATAGAAATATCTTAGTTAGTTCAGTTGAATACATAAAACAACCTTTAAATTCCACATCAGTCATACGATTTTACAGAAACTTGGTCAGGATATGTGTGTGTGATTCACAGAACTTAATTGGAGTGTAACAAGTAGAAGTGCAATGAAAACAAGCATTTTGTATACATTAGTTTCTTTACTATATATAGTAAAATTATATATAAAATTTGTACTATATGGTTTGATTCGATTTAAGATTGACTGCCGTAATAGCAATCGATCGTGTATCCAACTTGTAACGATCAATTTATTTCTAATTATATACATATATATATATATATATATATATATATTAAGTTTAACCAAAAATTAAAAACACTGAGCCCCATTGTTAGGGTAAAGAACAAAGTCAATTTGCATAATGGTAGTTGTATTTAGAAAGACAAGCAATCAAAGTTAGTTTACTTACGGATACTCGAACTTATTCACTTTTTATTTATTTTTTTTTTTGTTTTCATACAGGGTCGCACATTTGGCTCGATGATTAAGAACTTTCTGATCTTATCTCAACCGCTGAACGAAACCTACTTGCCGCTATACACGACCACAAAAGGCAGTAAGTACTCTATACTCTCTATACTCACAACATTTTGGAGAAGTACTCATTCTCACATTGAGTGTTGAGTGACTAATGTGAATCGTTTGTCTTCTTTTTTTTCTATTTCTATTTCTATTTTTATTTCTATTTTTTTGCAGGGCAAATCTATAATGAGACATTGGAATCGGTGAAATGTAGTTTTCCGCAGTATGTACGAGAATTGGAGGGCGTGGCCGATGGTGCCGAGGTGGAGTTCCATAAGGTGAGTTAAAGCCAAATTTGCAACTTAATGCACAATTAAAAAACAAGCGACGGATCAGTCGAACGGGCGCGACTGTAGGATACCCTGTGCAGGCCTTCAAAGAAAAGTATTTTCATTATAATGGGATTTAAATATATCGCTTGATGTCGATTATGCTTGCATCGACAGTAGGTAGCTTGCGATAGTCTGGCAACACTGGACCGCTGCGACTGTTGATTGATTATGTTAAGCGCCACAGCGGCCGAAAGGCAAATCAAACATATATGAACAAACGCGACTTTTAGTTCGTTATATCGTCGCCGCGTTTTCTTTGTTTCTTGAATAACTTCTGAGTTCAATATCCGATCGCACTGAAATTTGTAGCACACATTGGGAGTAGGATACTTACCATGTGTGCTAAATCGCAAGTCTCTAGCTATAAAACTGCTCTTGTTTCCAGCTATTTCGATTTATGGGCGAAGGCGGCGTGGCATTGCTATGAAATTTTCCAGACACATTAAGTCCAAGCTTTTTATCATGTGTGCCAAATCTCAAGTCTCTAGCTTTTGACATTGCTTATGTTATGGTGATTTTTCTAATTTTAAAACAAACAGGAATTGATATCGAAAATTGAAAATAAACTTGATCTGCGTATGGTATTCAGGAGCCTACATTCCAAATTTGAAGTCTCTAGCTCTTATCGTTGCTGAGATCCACGCGTTCATACAGACGGACAGACGGTCGGACAGACGGTCGGACAGACAGACCAGCAGGACTCAATCGATTCGGCTATTGATACTGATTCAGAATATATATACTTTATAGGGTCGGAGATGCTTCCTTCTGCCTGTTACATACATTCACACAAATTCATGATACCCATTTTTGCCTATTTTTAATGGGCACAGGGTATACAAACTCCTAAAACAACAGCATGCTGTAATAATTAGCACTTGCATTGACAGCTCCAGCTGTTAACAATTAAAACAAATACTACAACAAGTGCATAATCGTTGAAATTATCTGAAAATAAATTTAGAGAAAATACTTGAAGACTACAAATAAAATACTAGTAGTAATAATAATAATAATGTTAAATAAGCAACATAAATTAGTTTTGCATTGTTTTGTTTTGTTATTGCCAATTTGGCGGGGGCGGTGCCAGCAAACTTCAACTTGAGCTTTCTAACGGTAAAGCTAATGCCAAAGTCGTCGCACACTGTTGCGTGTTGCGTGTTGCGAATTTAGTGGTAGTACTTAGTTGGCGTTGCAAGTTTGCCAATGTTTCAATGACAAATGCCAATTGCATTTGGCAGCTAAATACGAATTCACATGCTACAATCAAGCTAAGCTTAGCCAACTAACTAACTAACTAACTGACTGACTGACTGACTGACTGACTAACTAACTAACTGACTGACTGACTAACTAACTGACTGACTGACTATATAAATTTACCTACATTTCTATATGTAACAGTAATTACAATTGGCACTCGCCTATAACGAGCACATACATACATAATTAACAAGCATGATATATATATTATAATTAAATGAAATTTATAAACAATTAAACAATTAAACGGCATCTCAGACGTGCATCCAAGCGTCGAGTTTGTGTTCTTGTCTTGTCGGAAAGAGATGGCAAGATAGAGAGCGAGAGAGATGTCTTTAGTGCATGGTCATCCTATTTCATTTTAAAGTCGATTTATTATTCATTTATTTATATATTTTTTTACAATTTTGTTGTAAAATATTAATTATAATTTAAATAAAATTTATAAACAATTAATTGGCATCGCAGAAATGGCTACAAAGTTGTCTTAAGTATATGGTCATCCTATTATGTTTAAAGGGAATTTTTATTTTCTTATAAATTTGTGCTAAAATATGAAACATAATTTAAATAAATGCATAAACAAAATAAATCAATTAATCGGCATCGCAGAAATGTCTTCAAAGTTGTCTTAAGTGCATGGTCATTCTAATTTCTTAAGGTCAATTTTGAAAGCGAATATTCGTTTAAATTATTCATTTATTTTCTTTTAAATTGGTCATATAATATGAATTCTAGTTTATTTAAATTTATAAGCAATTAATCAATCAATTGGCATCTCAGAAATGGCTTCAAAGATGTCTTAAGTGTGCATGGTAATCCAATACAATTATTAATTTATTTTCTTCTATTTATGGTAAAATATGAATTACAATTTCAATAAATTTATAAATTCGCTCGCCAACCCCCGGAAGAAATGTGGAGTGCAAGTGGGGAACATTTTTCACAGCTATCGCCGGAGCATGACTCAGTCAGTTAAAATCCCTATAGATTTAACTCCGTGCTAAAGACTGTGTTTTCTTTTCTTTCTAAATCCTTACAATGGAAGATCAACAAAAGCGAGAGTAAGTCAGAGAGAGAAAGAAAGCGATATTGTTCCGCCCTTGCTAAATGTTTTGCAGACATTGCACCCACTCCCCCACTGCTTTTGATTGTTGAGTATAGCAGCAAGAGCGACAACAATGAATCGCACCCGCTCTCACTCTGCTTTTGCTTATACCACCAAGAGCCACTGTCCCTATGGCAGCTATGTATATGATCTCCGTTCCGATCCAATCGATCTCAGAATGTAACAATGAGTAAGAAATAGATAATCTTTGAGTTTGGTTGAGATAGTAGCTCAAAAAACAACAAAGCTCTTCATACAAAAGTTTATATTCCAACCGATTGTTCCTATGGCAGCTATATGATATAATCATTCGATCTTGGCCAAATCTTCTCAGAATGTAACAATAAGTAAGTAATAGATAATCTGTGAGTTTGGTTGAGATAGCTCAAAAAACAACAAAGCTCTTCATACAAAAGTTTATATTCCAACCGATTGTTCCTATGGCAGCTATATGATATAGTCATCCGATCTTGACCAAATTTTCTGAGAATGTAAAAATGAGTAAGAATTACATAATCTGTGAGTTTGGTTGAGATAGCTCAAAAAACAACAAAGCTCTTCATACAAAAGTCTATATTCCAACCGATTGTTCCTATGGCAGCTATATGATATAGTCATCCGATCTTGACCAAATTTTCTCAGAATGTAACAATGAGTAAGAAATAGATAATCTTTGAGTTTGGTTGAGATAGCTCAAAAAACAACAAAGCTCTTCATACAAAAGTCTATATTCCAACCGATTGTTCCTATGGCAGCTATATGATATAGTCATCCGATGTTGACCAAATTTTCTCAGAATGTAGCAATGAGTAAGATTTACATAATCTGTGAGTTTGGTTGAGATAGCTCAAAAAATAACAAAGCTCTTCATACAAAAGTTTATATACCAACCGATTGTTCCTATGGCAGCTATATGATATAGTCATCCGATCTTGACCAAATTTTCTCAGAATGTAACAATGAGTAAGATTTACATAATCTGTGAGTTTGGTTGAGATAGCTCAAAAAACAAACAAGTTTATCATACTAAGCTCTTTTGACCTTTGACCATTTGACCCATTTTAACCCCTTCCAGTTGGAATATCGAAAAACGCAGCCTTATTGTCTCAGCTATGTTGTGTGAAAATTTCAACTCGATATCTTAACCCGTTTGGGCTACAGCGTGATGTCAGGACAAAGAGTTTTATATATGTAGATTAATAAATTAATCAGTATCTCAGAAATGGCTTCAAAGAAGTCTTAAGTGCATGGTAATCATATATTGTTTTAAATACAATTTTTGGAAACGAATATTCAATTAAATTATTAATTAATATTGATTTAAATATGTGCTAAAATATTATTCATAGTTTAGATAAATGCATAAAGAAAATGCAAATAATCTGCATCTCAAGCATCAAGAATGAAATCTGAAGGAAATGTGATATATCTTAAATACATTTTTAAAGCGAATATTCATTATTAATTTCTGTATACTATTTATATAAGTTGCCAAAAGAAGATGGCATAACAGATGGTCATCCAAATAACTATTTTTATTATTATTATTATTTTTTTTTTTTAATAATGCTTAAAGTTCAAGAATTGTCTTTAAATATGAACTGAAGACAACCAAAACTTTGTGCTCTGAATTTTATTTGATTTTGATTTGTTTTTAATTGACTCAAAACTACTATATTAATCATTTAATATATGTATAATATTTATGGAATGCCAAAAGTCTGTGGTTAAACAAGATAAAGCTCTCTGTCTCTCTCTCTCTCTCTCTCTCTCTCTCAAAGTCATGTTATCGTATAGTAGTTTAATGATTGCACTAATCTAATGATCAAATTTCATAACACCAAACTGCTTTGAACTTAATAAATATTTATAGAAATTATATCAATTAACAAATTAATCATTTTGAACGGAATACATTAGTTTTATTTCGTCTATTATACATTCCGATAGTTATTAAAGCTAATTCAATGGAATGCTTTTATTTTAAGTCTAATCTAAAATTTATTACATCAAACAAAAGCCGATGCTAAATATATACAAGTAATTAGCTAACTTTTTTTTTGTCTCTAGAATTAAATTTTTTAAATCATTTCTGAAGGTTTGCTGTGTACAATTAGAGGCGGCACTTTTAGGCTGTTTTTACTGTAGACAAATGTGTATATAAAATAAAATATAAAAAAAAATGAGCATTGGCCGGGCACAGTCATTGAACTAGTTCCGTTTTGTTGGCATTCATTGTTGTTGTTGTTTTCTTGCGGCAGTTTGTTTTCTTGTTCTTGTGTTCACGTTTTTTTTTTCTAAGCCAATTTGTATTTGGCCAATCTGTCCATATAAATGAAATGCTGTCAAGTGAAGGAGAAGCCCGACAAAAGAGGCAAAAAACAGCAGAAGAAGAAGAAGTAGATTGTCTTAGATAATTCAGGTGTAAGGGTTTGCTTTGGCTTCGGGCCCAAACCCCACCCCCTCCCCCCTTCATTGAACAATGGGAAATTTGCACATTTAAATCTTATCTCAAGAACGAAAAAAAAAGGTTAACAGTTTTGTATTGGTCGCATTATCAATTGACACTGGCATTATCTGAATACTATATGATTTTCTTATAATATATCCAGAGTGCAAGCTTGCAGTTAAAGTATAAAGATCTATCTATTCTGACAACTGACATTAGAAAAATCGTTTAAGATACAAGTTGTTGTATAAAAAACCTTTTTCAGCCAGATCCAATCCGCGATGGATTTTTAACTATGAATATATTTAGCTGTTGTTGTTATCAAGCGATCGCGGACACGAATTCTTCTATAAACAACAATTTTCTTTTGTTCATTGTTTTTGTCATTTGCCAACTATTTCGATATTTCTTTACAAACAAAACATTTCTTTGATAAATGTACTTATGAGACAAGCTTTTAAACTACACAAAAGAACACATAATAAGTTGGAAACCATCAACATAAATATATTTGCAAAGAGTACAAAAAACTACTCATTAAAATCAATAACATATACCCATTTACATACTATGAATTTATTCACGAAAAAAACAAGCCAATTAGTCGAGCGAGCGCGACAGTAGGAAACCCTGTGCAGTTCCTCAAACAAAAGTATTTTCATTATAATGGGATTTAAATATATATAATATAGGGTTTCTCTCAAATTCGCTCAATTCGCATAAATTTGTTTCTTGAGTAACTTCTGAGTTCAATATCCGATCGTACTGAAATTTGTAGCACACATTGAGAGTAGAATACATACCATGTGTGCCAAATCTCAAGTCTCTAGCTATAAAACCGCTATTGTTATCAGCTTTTTCGAGTTATGGGCGAAGGGGGCGTGGCATCCCCATGAAATTTTCAAGACACATTAAGCCCAAGCTTTTTATCATGTGTGCCAAATCTCAAGTCTCTACCTTTTGACATTGCTTATGTTATGGTGATTTTTCTAATTTTGAAACAAACAGGAATTGATATCGAAAATTGAAAATAAACTTGATCTGCGTATGGTATTCAGGAACCGACATTCCAAACTTGAAGTCTCTAGCTCTTATAGTTGCTGAGATCCACGCGTTCATACAGACAGACGGACGGACGGACGGTCGGACAGACAGACAAGCAGGACTCAATCGATTCGGCTATTGATACTGATTAAGAATATATATACTTTATAGGGTCGGAGATGCTTCCTTCTGCCTGTGACATACATTCACACAAATTCATTATACCCTTTTTTGCCCATTTTTAATGGGCACAGGGTATAAAAAGATAAATGTTTACTTAACCTTTAATGCACTCAGCTCACCGGAAAAGTTAGCCGTAAAATGTGTTTTAATTTTGAGTGCGCTATTTTGGTAATATTTGGTACATATAGTTTTAGTAAGCATTAGTTGAATTTGGCCAAAAGTAATGCTATAGACTGAAAATCTTTTGGCCATCAAATACATAAATGGCTCCTAAACGGGTTAAAGTAAGCAATTTAACCGACCAGGCTTACTATTAGCATGGCCAACTGACTAAGTAGCTGTCGACGCTCGACGTTTTGGTTGTCCAAGAAATGCGCAGCTGCCAATAATGTGATATAATTTTTTGCGTGCAATTAGTTGGCCAATTAAATGCACGCAAAATCGAAACTAACCTTGACCGCCTACCGTACGATGGCTCTGACGGCATCGGCATCGGCATCGACGTCGGCTTATCAGATTATGAAGCCGTTTAGAAGCAAGCCAAGGGAATGACAAACTTGAAATTGCATAATTTAGTAAACGTACAGATCAAATTACCAAGCTGGCAATTACCGCTAGCAATAATTCATTCAAAATTCCGAGGATCCCAACAAATTTAAATTTGTTGTCGTTTAACATTTTTTGCATTGCGAAGTGCGTGTCGTGTTTTCTTTACTTGACACGTGCCCGTCTCTAATTGCGAATCTTCAAACATGTCAAACTTATGTCTGCATGTAAGATGTGCATATTATGCATGACATTTTCCGCATCGTATCTTGTACTTTTGCCTATAACTTGTATATTTATTCTTCCAATTTGATAAGCGATCACTGATTCTACGTTTAAGCGATCGGTCTTTAAGATACTATACATGAATTAAACTGCTTAAATTATTTGTTTTACATTAATTTAAGGTTCGAATGGACTTAAGTAGAAACTAGTTCGCTAGGTCTCAATAAAAAAGAAACGAATGCCGAAATGGGTTGTAGAATATTTTGGCAAGCGAATTAGCCAGTCGATACTGAGTAAACTAAGACTAGAGGCTGGCGTTTTCCAACACTGTTTGGGGCCTGGAAAAACATCGACAACAACTGTTTACAGTTTCTTCAGGTTTTACAGCAGAGAAATAGCCGTCGTCATCAATTTAAACAAAATAACGAGTCTTTTCGATTTGTCCAATAACAAGGATAAGATTGATCGAATACAATCGGGATCGATCTCGTTCACTCTAGTTCACTCTCGACCGATCACCTCTCGTTCACTCTTGTTCATTATCAATCACTGTAGTCATTAGAGTCCCTTATCATTCATACGTGTCATTTCAGTCTCTTTATCGTACATTCGTACCTTCTAATCTTTATATTCATTTTTAGACCCTTTACTTTAAAAAAAAAAGTAAAAAGGGTCTATTAAGTTTGTCAAAATGTGCGTAACAGGTCGAAGGAAGTGCGACAGACACCATAAAGTATATATATTCTTGATCAGCATCAACAGCTGAGTCGATATAGCCATGTCCGTCTGTCTGTATAAGTGTCTAGATCTCAGAGACTATAAGAGCTAGAGTCACCAAATTTGGTATGGTGGTTCGTCTATGGGCTAAGCAGATCAAGTTTATCTTAAAATTTTGACACGCCCCCTTCCGCCTCCGTAAATCGAAAACAATATTTTTGAAATCCCATAAAACGAAAAACGAAACGACAAGCATTTGGGTCATAATGTATCCTGATCATTTCACCGCGATCGGATAATAAACTCGGAAGTTATTCAAAACTCAATATTACTCAATGTCGGGCCAAAGGAAGAAGAAGAGCATATTGACAT
This sequence comes from Drosophila histrio, assembly GCA_958299025.2. Lineage (NCBI taxonomy): Eukaryota > Metazoa > Arthropoda > Insecta > Diptera > Drosophilidae > Drosophila > Drosophila histrio. Next base: position 27,773,180 of record OY282582.1, read on the forward strand.
AACAACGCGCTATGTGGTACTATTAGTGTCACTCTTATTTCCTTTTTAAAGTATAAGTAAAGGGTCTCTCATAGTCGACTTCGACTGTAGCCTTCCGACTGGTTTTTTTCTGCTATTTACTCTATTTACTCTGAATATTAGAATGTGTTTTAATTTCCTCCTTATTGTCGTCGGTAACAATGAAGTTGTTCCACACATTAGAACGCTTTCTATTAACATTAAAAGCAATTTTAGTAATGAGCTAAATTAATAGAAAGAGTCAATGGAGCAAGGGAATCATTTTGGGAATCGAATAATAGTGAACGAGATTGGGACTCAAATGAGTCGAATAAACTACAATTTATTGAACGAGATTGGGAGATTGGGATTAGTTCAGTCGTCCACTCTGATGAGTCGTTCGATCGAACTGAATCTGAACGATTCAATACAACTTTAGTATGTAATGCAATAAAATACCGTATAATCAAAATTTAGTTTAATTTCTCATTATTCATTTTGTTTTTAAATTTTTATTTAACTTTGTAATACAACAAACAGATCATCCCACATTTGAGACATTTCCCTTTGCCTATGCAATTTTCTTTCTATTCAAATTAATTATAAATGCTTAAAGCACTCTGGCCAGACCGCAACCCAAAGCGATCATCTGAACTCCTACACTTTAGCAAGAACAGGATAAGGGTGTTGATAGGAGTCTTGTCGGGTCACTGTCCCATTGGCCGAATGGCATTAAGGTATGGTGTACCATCACAAGACTTCTGTCGTAGCTGCGGGAATGAAGAGGAAGAGGAGAGCATCCAACACCTTCTGTGTGACTGCCCTGCACTTCTTAGAAGGAGAACCCGTTTTCTCGGGGAACCCTTATTCGAGGAACTGGGCAGTCTTGCAAAACTGCGACTGGAGGATCTGGTACTCTTCCTGAACTCCACTGGTTGGTTCCAAAAGCGAATCCCGCCAAACGGGACCATTAGGGACAACCCAAACTTCCTTTCCCACTCCCTTCAACCCTCCAACAATCCTTTTTCTAATCCCACAGTTAACGGACATCACAATGGGCCGAATGGCCACTGGGTGAACTCAACACTCTGTTGACCGGTCCAATTAAACCTAAACCTAACCTAATTGTAAATGCTTATACACAGTTACTTCCTTTTAACTGTTGCATTGGTCACACTGAAATAAATCTACCACTAACGAAATATTGGACACATTTTGCTTGAAGAGTTTTACATTTACATACATATGTCAGTACCGAGCTTTCTCGAGCCAGTCTCTGATTGTAAAATGTTAAACAGACTGCAATTGTGTAATATTTTTAAATACTACTCTATTTCACACAATCTTGTTTATTTTGGAATTATGTCATAGCATAGCGTTAAAGTTGAGTTCAAATGAGTTTCTTGATATTGCAATGATTTGCTATTGTCAAAATATGAATAATTATGGGTAAAATTCATTTAATTGCATATCAGAAAATTGAGCTAAATTGTTGTGCATGTTATTTACCCATCAAAATCGGTTGAGTATAATTAATATTCAGAAAAGTATACGACCTGTGGTACAAACATACGTGCAAGTCATCATAATTAATGACACGCTCTTTGATTGACTGTCATTTATTGGGCATCATTAAATGGTCCTTAACCCACGACAAAATAACAATAGAAAAAGCAAAATCAAAAGAGAAATTATCAGTTGAAATGTGCAAATAATATAAATATAAATGATTTATTGGAGTTTTTTATGGTATCTATATGATAAATCGAAAAGTCGCTTTCTTTGTGTCTCTTCCACAGTTGTTTCTGCTGCACTTGGATGAGATTTTGCCACAATCCCTGAAGCATCAGCCACGTAGCAAGAATCAACCAACCGGTTGCTCCTCGATCATTGTTAACCAACAGCATTGTGTAAGTAATCTGTTTGCATAGTCGCAATAGCTGTGTCCAACTTTTGACCGATCTCCGTTTAAACGTAGCGTTTACTTGGCCACACGGAGGATGCGTTGACGGAGACACTTAATCATTATTACTTTGTGGTAGCTCACATCATCAACGACAAGCCGCAGGGCAAGTATAATGTGAAGGAGGAGCACTTTATGTCTCTATGTTATGCTGGACACTTGCCTGGCTATACAATGAGCCACAATCAGCATGGACTTGTATTCAGTATCAATACAATTAGCGCCGAGTTGTTGAGAAGTGGCAAGACACGTGAGTACATACATACATATATGTACATATAGACACATCCCAACAATTTTAAAGCAAACATTTAAAGTTGTTCAAATAAATGTCTTATACTATACATATATATAAACTATAATTAGGAACACATTACTACTAGAGACTTGTAATTAGAAAATAATATGCATAAATAGCAAAAAGTGTAACGAGCAAATTCAAATCGAGTGATCGCGACTGTGAGAGATCCTCATACACACGCGAGCAAACACGCTGCAAACTTTGTAGTGCATATATGGCACAGTGGCTCGTTCACGAGACTCACGTGGCCACTGAGACTGGTCTGAAGTGGTAAAACCATGAAATGCACTTTGACAGATAATTGTCTATAGTTAATAGATGTGACTTTCTTTTTAAATTTGCGCAAATAGCTATAGCGGTAGAGGCCATGAAATATGCAACATTTTTTCGCTTTTATATTAATATGTTTTTTATTTTTAATGATTATCTATAGATTTATATCAAAATGGTCTGTTTAAGTTCTTTTTCTTTATTTTCACTAATAGGTGTAGCAATTCATAAGCGAAAGATATACAAATATTGTAATTTTCTTTATTTTAAGTATTTCGAATCAATTTTTTACTTTAGCACTTTCTTCGACATAGTTTTTGATATTTATATAGGCTTTTAACATAAAGTTCAGATGCATCCAAGCAAATGAGTATACACACCTTATGCTGTGAATATTTGTGCAACAATTTCAAGAAAAAAAGATCAGCTGCTAGGAAGTGTCAGTTAGTTTTTAATTTAATAAACAATTAATGTACTCTGCCGTAAACGGGCTCGTTTCCGTAAAACTCGACCCTTTATTGGACACTTCATCCACATAAAATATTGACATTGCAATGTCAATGTCAATACATATAAAATATGTTAATGTAATCCAAAAGAAATAGATAGTTATTATGCAGTTCATAACACATTTCATTCTCAATTTCCGCGATTAGCCGATTACCTAATATAAATCACATATTGAAACCGGAAAATGTCATTGAAAACTCGAGATATATGTCAGATATATTTAAGACGATTTGTGAGGGAACTTAAATACACAAGAACATCAATCTAGTATAAAGTTTTGTTATTACTTTAAATATAAATAAAATAAACTAAGAAAAATAATATAAAATTAAATTTTAATTGGAATTATATATTATGTTTTCATTTATTGTTAAAAAAATATTTATCAAATATAGTATGTTCTCTATAGTGTTTAAATTTTATATATATTATTTATTTATGTATATTTATATTAAACTTACAAGTTTTGTAGTAAAAAATGCGCGATAAATGTCGTGATCCCAATGCAAATATTCCGTTTATAATACAAAATCCCACTTTATCACCTGTTGACAATAAGTCAACGATTTTTAAGATCTTGCACTCATTTTAAAGCTACGGGAATTACCCTATAAATGCTATATAAATTTGGGTCATAACTAATTACATATATTTGACTCAAAATATATGATTTTTGCAAGAAGGTTGAGATAACGAGCGTTGTAGCGTCATTGATCCCATTGCGATAAAATTTACCTTAACATTGAAAACTTATGTTTATCATGTGAGCATAAATTTAAGACTCTGTTAGTTTCCAGAAAGAAAGCAAACATTAATAAGAATTATCTAGAATTAATTGAGCACATATTTGGACTCTTTACTTTAAACAAGCCGATCAGTCGAGCGGGCGCGACAGTAGGTTACCCTGTGCAGGTCTTAAAACAAAAGTATTTTGAGAAAACTAGTGACAAAACTGCTCTTGTTATCAGCATTTTTTCAATTGTGGGCGAAAGGGGCGGGGTAATTTTAAAACAAACGGGTCTTGATATCGAAAAATGAAAATAACGTTGATCTGCGTATGGTATTCAGGAACCTAAATTTCAAATTTGAAGTCTCTAGCTCTTATAGTTGCTGAGATCCACGCGTTCATTTAGACGGACGGACGGACAGACAGACGGACGGACAGACGGACGGACGGACAGACAAAAAATGAAAATAACGTTGATCTGCGTATGGTATTCAGGAACCTAAATTTCAAATTTGAAGTCTCTAGCTCTTATAGTTGCTGAGATCCACGCGTTCATACAGACGGACGGACAGACAGACGGACGGACAGACGGACGAACGGACGGACGGACAGACAGGCGGTCTGACGGATAGACGGACGGACAGACGGACGGACGGACAGACAGACGGACGGACTGACGGACCGACAGACGGACGGAAAGACAGACGGACAGACGATCCTATAAAGTATATATATTCTTGATCAGCATCAATATCCAAGTTGATATAGCCATGTCCGTCTGTCCGTCGGTCTGTCTGTCTGTCAGGCCGTCCGTATAAACAAAAGGATCTCAGAGGTGGTAAGAGCTAGAAGTTTGAACTTGATCTCCCAGCACTGGTAATTTTTGCAGACAGAATTGGTTCGGTTTGCTGGTTCGGTTCGTAGAGCGGGATTTTGGTTAGCTTTTGCGGAACGATTAGCCCCTTAACGCAAGGTTGTGAGTCGAACCTTGGCTTAAGTCAGGGGTGTCCAAACGTTGCTAACGAAAGAGCAAAATACCAATACATTGAAAAGAAAACATAACAAAAAAGTAAAGAAACCGTTTTCCTTAAATTTCATTAAGTACACTGAAATAAATAAGGAATATACATCTTCACAATGAAATCGGTGCAGACAATGATAATTTCATGTAATAATAATTACCAGCTCTATTTGATTTTTTTAAGTGGATACGTATTGCCAAAGCGACAACAAAAATAGCTTGCAATTTTATGAGTCAACAAGAAGTGTTATTGTTGTTGTTGTTGTTGCCCTACTGGGTAGTCCAGACAGAGAATAGAGATTAAAAGAGGAATACGAAAAATTGTTTATGCAATCTGCATTGTCGCATACCGAGAGCCGTATACATACATACATATACGCATTTGCTCGCCTATAGTACTGCTTATAAGCAACTACAAAAACAACTGAGCTAGATGAGCAATGGGACGGGACACCCCTTCTCATTTTCAAAGTCAAGGTTATATGAAAAATATTGATTGTAAATACATTTGTCACGTAATTTTTGTATATTCCGTGCCGTAACTGTTGTGCAAGAAAGAAGTCGAGTTCGGTTAAGAACCGCCTCGCAGCATTGATATTAAGAGTCTATTGTGTCTGGCTGAAATATTATAGAAAACTCTTTAATTACAGCACGTCATTTTCTAACTCGCGCCTTGCTCGCCACGAGCAATGTGGATGATGCCTTCAGGGTGCTTAAGGATGCCGGCGTCGGTGCCGCAGATGCGTGTTCCATTAACTTTAGCTTCTTGGGGTGAGTACGCAATGTTTTGTGTAGTTTAATTTTATTTATTAAATGATTTACTCCTGCAGCGATCCCCGTCAAATGTTCTACAACGTTGAAATGGCGCCCAACCCAGAGAAGAAAACCGAATCATGTTTAAATATTAAGGAGGTTCCAATGGGTACTTGTAATATCCATGTTAATCAGTACGTACATTGACTCCGGCAACTTGACATTTCCCCTTGCCTCATTCCAAGTATTCTTACAGATTTGATCGCATTTCCATGGAACAGGCCAATGATCTTATGATTGAGTCGAGCAACTCACGTATGCGTGCCTTTTCCACCTACAAGCCGCCGGCCAGTGAGCAGGATGTCCGTGCTATGCTGGGCGATGTCTCTGGTGGATGTTTTTGCGTGTGGCGTGACAATGGCAAAACTGACGAGGTGGTCAAGACAATTGCTGTTGGCATTTTCGATTTGAATGCTAAAACCTTTTCACTCTATTCGGACAATCCGTGTCTTACGGAGCCTCACTGCACGTTGCCCCTTATTTACAAATAGACGTAAATAATCGAAATATATGTAAATTGTATATGAACTCATTATTTATCAACATGTTGATAATTTGTTTATTTGTGCGTCTGTTTAGCGTGCAAAGAATATGTGGGATTAGTTATAGTTAACAATGGATTGTAACTTTCGATAAACATATATATATACATATAAATATCAATTTTTTTTTCTTGTGGGCTTAGCAAATGTTTATACACATATATGAATATCTAATAAAACAAAAAACAATTTTAAAAATGCACTTTCAAAAATTGATCGTTTATTTTATGAGCTCTACCAACACTGATTAGCGTTGCCAGACTGCCGGGCAAATATGTAAACAATGTGTTAAAGCTGCCACCTATAGCTGAATTTAAAAGGTGCCAGCGACAAGCCGTACTATCGATTGGTAAATACAAAATAATTACCAAAATTTTTAATTTAAATTTTTCTGCAAACATATTTCACTTTACGAAATTTAAATGCAACCGCTAACAATCGACAGCTAATAAAAAATCGAGTTTCCATTGGTTGGGACCATCGATAGCGGTCTTATCGATGATTTTGACATTCAAAAATTTAATAAAATAATGCAAATAACGTAGTGGGTGTATGTAAGTGCGTTACAGTGCTTTAAATATAAAATGTATTTCAATTAAAATACAAGAATATCAAATATAATATATATTCATAAATAATGCAAAATAATTTATTATTATTTTTGCTGTAATGTTAAGTTATAACTTTTAACATTTCCGTGCTATATATAAAATGAATTACTATACATACTACAAAATAATTAAAATTTTCAATTATATATCGATGGTAAGAAAGAAACATCGAGCTATCGGACTATTGTAGAACCATCGATATTACCATCGATGTTTCTTGCAGCCCTAAATGGCACCAGTCTCGTCCACAGCAGCCCTATATTGTGTTTTCTTTTATTTATTTATCTGTTTGTTGACTGCAATGCAATATTAGCAATTTAGATATAGATAGTTATAAAATAAAACCACAATGTATACATTGCTGCACGGCTTCTACAAATATCTCACACAAAAAGACGAATACTGCGTCGTCATTCTGGGCTTGGACAATGCGGGCAAAACGGTAAGCGATTCCGGCTGAAATTATAGCGGCAACGCCGACGCCAACGACAACGACACGTCTGCAAGTGCTAAACAAATGTTCAATTAACCCACACATGTACAGACGTACCTGGAGGCGGCCAAGACGAAGTTCACGAGCAACTACAAAGGCCTAAATCCATCCAAGATCACAACGACAGTGGGCCTCAACATTGGCACCATCGATGTACAAGGCGTTCGCCTAAACTTCTGGGACTTGGGTGGCCAACAGGAGCTGCAATCGCTGTGGGACAAATACTACCAGGAGTCTCATGGCGTTATTTATGTGATAGATTCCAACGATCGCGACCGCATGGAAGAGTCCAAACTCATATTTGGTAAATATAATCGACACCGCCATTCAACCAACATTTGTGCACCATCTCCTAATAATTTTTGTGGTACTCGACAGATAAAATGATCAAGAATGAGTTGCTGTCGGGCGTGCCACTCTTGATACTGGCCAACAAACAGGATCTGCCCGATGTGATGGGCGTTCGCGAGATTAAGCCAGTATTTCAACAGGCTGGAGCGCTAATCGGACGCCGCGATTGCCTCACAATTCCAGTCTCGGCGCTGACGGGTGAGGGAATCGACGAGGGCATCAAATGGCTGGTGGAGGCCATCAAGCGGCATGCTTTGGTGCGTCCGCCACGTGAAAACGATTGAGCTGCTGAACGTGATGAAGCAACGAACTAACAAATTCCGTATAATCAACACACACACACGCAACATAGACGATCTTGTACAGTAGCCACTTGGCCTTAGGTTAAATGTATTTTGTATCAAATACATAACATATATATATTTTTTATCCATGGATAAACTTGCCCATTACATACATATGCATATATATTGGCCAATGCTGAGGAGAAGAAAGCATTGCATGTGCCTTTCACCTGTCGATGACTCGCAACAAAGCTTATCAGGAGCGCAGTCGATGACGTCTTTTGCTTATCCAAAAAACAGAATTTATGTTGTTTTTTGTGAGTGTGTACGAGGGTTGATATTTAAGTATCTGCCTTCACGAATTCCAGACACTGCCAGTTGCGGTCAGACGCTTCCAATTTTCATCATGAACGTTCTCGAAACGTTTTGACGACTAAAAACATGTTTATACCCAGGTCGAGGGTATCTAAAAGTAGGCAACAGAGAAGGAGAAGGAGTCGTGGCGAACCCCACTAAGTATACATATTGATCAGCGTTTAAAGCCGAGTTGATATAGCCACGTCCGTGTGCATGAACCAAAGGATCTCAGAGTTGGTAAGAGCTAGAAGCATCAATTTTGGTATGTAGACTCCTGATGTCTGCAGGCAAATTATGTTTATTGCAAATTTTGGATGTCTCGCCTACAAATCGAAAATAAAATGATTTACAAGAGCAGTTTTATAGCTAGAAACTTGGAATTTGTTCAGAAAATCTCATTACAACGAACTACAAGTACAATTTTAAAGCTGGAGACTTGAGGCGTGTTTGTTCCTGCATGTATACATTTTAATGTGCTATTATATCTACATGAGTGCGAATACGTGTTGGCGTACCTAAGATACTGGACCAGTTTATTTCGTAGTCGAGCTGTCTGGACTAAAGCTTTCTTGCCTGTTTTCTTTATTTATATCCAGGCTGCAAATTCATCCACTCATCTGAAACAAAGGCATTCTAGACTAACTTGCGTGGGTGGGGGCCACAAGAATTGGAATTTTTAATTTATACACCACCAGTCAAGTACATTTCCTTTATTGATTAAACGCGTTTATTCGAGAACCCAATTTAAAGAGCTCACAATATTATTATTTGAAAGTGAAGAACAGTAATAATCAATTTGGGCATACAAATCAGAATCTAAACTAACTGTTATATATATACCACAGAAAAAACTTTTACAAGAACTAAGAGCCTAGAAACGAACGCATATTCAAGCCCCAAAGTAAAACAAAAATAGCTTCTAGCTTCTTTGTACCTAAAAACAACTTTTTGTGCTGTGCCGAATATATTTTATTTATTTGTTATTTAAATTGCCAAAATGTGTAAAATAAAGAAACACAATATTTCATATTTCAATAGAAAAAAGTACCCAGGTAAGTCTAAGAGCTTTTAAATATACCTTACCAACGATATATAGAACTTATTTGTAGTTTCTGTGGTTTGGAAACTATAGAGGTGTCAATTTTTGCGGTTTTCCGCTAAAGAGTTTTAAAAAAATCGAAGAGACGTTTCTAAGTTTATGATAGGGACTAAGTACACAACATTTCAGAAAACTTTGATACAAACAAACTGACTTTTTATCTCTTTTTGGAAAGGCCAGTAACAATTTCAGATGTCGAAATATTTTAAACGAGTAGTGGGATTGATATGATCAAGGTATCAATCGATGCGTTTTTGAATTCGATTTTATTGTGCATTAAAATATTGTTCTATCAACTGATATTAATTATTATACCCTGTGGGGGTATATTAAGTTTGTTAAAAATATGTAACGGGCAGAAGGAAGCATGGCCGACCCAATAAAGTATATATATTCTTGATCAGCATCAATAGCCGAGTCGATATAGCCATGTCCGTCTGTCCGTCGGTCTGTCGGTCCGTCGGTCCGTCCGTATGAACGAAAGGATCTCAGAGATGGTAAGAGCTAGAAGCTTGAACTTGGTGTCCCAGCACTGGAAATTTTTGCAGGCAGATCAAGTTTATCTTTTTTTTTGGATGCCACGCCCTCTTTGCCCACAATTTAAGTAAAAGCTTATAAAGCAAGCAGTTTTGTAGATCAAAAACCTCATACCAAGGGCAGTTTTGAAGCTAGAGACTTGAGATTTTGCACATATGATAAATATTTTGTGGTCAATGTGTCCAGAAAATTGTATCACGATGCCACGCCCCCATTGCCTACATAACGGGAAGTCTTATAACAAGAGCAATATTACAGTAAGAGACTTGAGATTTGGCACATATGATAAGAATCTTAGGGTCAATGTGTCCAGAAAATTTAATCGCGATGCCACGCCCCCTTCGCCCTCAAATTAAGTAAAACCTCATAAAGCAAGCAGTTTTCTAGCTCAAAAACCTCATAACAAAAGCAGTTTTGTAGCTAGAGACTTGAGATTTAGCACACATGATGAGTATCTTGAGCTCGATTTGTCCAGAAAATTTTATCACGATGCCACGCCCCCTTCGCTTACAAATTAAAAAATAAAGAATTACTAGAGAATTTCATCTGGAGTGAATTTGAGCGGGTTCCTGTAGACCCACAGGGTATATTACGGTCGGGGTCCCGACTGTTCCGCTTGTTTTTAAATTGAATTTTGTATCATTCAGCCCCGTATCTCATATTCCAGGTAAGTTAGTTAAAGCAATACCTTTCGATCGATCTAGAATTCGGTTTTTTTTATACTGTTACCAATTTCAATCGGTTAATGCAATGTGAAACTATTTGAGATACAGTAAAAAACAAAACTCGTTGCCTCATTAGTAGGACAGGTACGTAAATAGAAACCCTCGTCTACCTGGCATTCTCACGGCTTTCGTTATCAGTGCGCCGAGAGATAAGTTAGAGTATAGTTAGTGTGTGTTCAACGAGCTCATGCCATGCCACAATATGATAACTATATCTATCTGCACATAGCTAAACTGCAGCCATCAATGAAGAATGAGTGGGATACTAACCCAATGGTTTCAGTCTTTTGCCAGAGCCACATTCGCGCGGGCTGCTCGTCAAACACTTGTGGGTGGTTGCCTAACGATTTAACTCATATTGTGCTCGTAAAACCGCAGACAAATGATGATATGAGAACCTCTCCGACTCGATCTCGAACTCGATCTCGATCTAGTTGCATTCATGTGTCACCTCTGGGTTAAACTAAAAAGAGTGATTGCAGTGTGTGTGTGTGTGTGGGATTGAATTCGTAATTACTTATAAATGTACATTAGATAACACGTACGTGAACGCTGCCTATGTGGAGCACACCTCGCAGCCGCTTATCATTATTATAATATAGCAGTGTCAGAGTAACTGTGCGGAGTTCGTGTGTGTGTAAGAGTTTTGTGTATTTAGTTAGTGTCTACGTTTTTTAATAACACGCTACGGTCATGTATCCATATTATGAGCAGGATTGGAGTGTTTTGCCACCGGAAAACAATCGCAGGTGAGTCGCTAAATAGTATGACAGGCACAACATTTGGTTTGCTTTTTATTCAAAAACAAAATGACGTTATGGTCAGCGATGCGAATACATCGTCATCGTCGTTTAATCGGCTAAGAGAAATATCGATAGGCGGCTAGTTATCGCAGTGCTGCTTACTGTCAAAACGAATTGTCAACCGCTTAGCTAGCGCTCTCTCGCTCTCACTGCTGCTGCTGCTGTCACAACTACTACTACTACTAATACTACTACTGTTGCGCTCATCATCAACATTCTACGAGCATTTTTGTCGCGTTGTTAAAATTTGCATTGAAAGTTGGAGGCGGCAGGTTGCTATAAAAAAACGTTAAAATTTAGTGCAAAGAAAAGATTAAAACGACTAAAATGTGTTTGCGACAATACAACAATTAATTAAATGTTTAGTTTTCCTTGTGACCGAAAAGAAGCATACGCTTAACTCAGTGGTTACTTTTGTGTGTGTGTTCTGTGTGTATGTGTACATATGTGTATTTGTGATGTGTCCATGTAACTTGGGCTTTCCAATGAAATCACATTAATTAACAGGAGCTCAAAGTAATGCAATATTTTACAATAATACGTGTTAAGTTACACACAGATACACAAAGCACATACGTGTATTTGCTGTGATTTTATATATATGTATATATATATATGTGTATTTGCAACGCATGCAATGCACTCGATACATAGTGACATATCGATATCGAATATCGATGAGAACCAACCAGCAATGACGGCAGCTGTTTTGGTTTTAGCCATGACTGGTGACTGTGACTGCCTTTTAGGCCTTTAAACAAAAGTTTAAACAAATTTTAAACATTCATGTGGCAATTTGATTGCATCTGTTATCACTATTGGTACAAAAGTAGACAGAATCATACAATTAGTAATTACGCTACTATTCCAATTGGATTTTAATACGCCTGTTCGTCTTTCTGAATGTGTGTGCATGTGCGTGTGTGCTTGTGTGTGTGTGTGTGCGCGCTAATCGTTTACTCGTCTCATGCTTCAAGTGCGGTTTTCGCATTATTCACACAACTGAATTAATCATTTCATTTTCATCAGTAGAAGCGGGCAAAAACTGCTTTGCATTTGTGTGAGCCTGCCCATTTTTGTTTTTGTCGTCTTAATTAACACCCTACACACCTAGCCTACTTTTTTCTTTTTTTTTTTTTGTTCGTTGCGCTGCGCTTCGTTGGCCAGCACTGTCAACTACATACTTTGTACATAAATACATGCATACATATGTCCGTAAATACATACATATGTATGTAACAGATGCCAGTTAAGTATATGTGTGTGCGTGTGCGTGAGCTTAGAGCAGTGGTCGGCACCAACACAGTCATATGTTTTTTGCATTAGTGTGCGAATTAACAGAATTTTAACAGGCGTCAAGCATGTGCCGTTTCTTGCCCTTTATATTATTGATTCGCATCAAAACGGCTATATATTGGTCATAATGTGTATAAAAACGAATACTTTTTCAAAAAGTCCAAAAACCATTTATTTTTCTGTGTATATAATGTATAATTTGTCAAAATTGTGCAGCGTAGCATCACAATGCCTGATCAGAAGCTGATTCATTTTGCTTCGCCTCAACAGTGACATTTCAGCTTAAAAGCGCCATAACAGCGACTTAACAGAAACAGCGAAAATTTATACTGTACGTGTGCAGGCAGCGCTGCGGCAGAGAAAATCCCTATGCACGGTGCGCGGCGTGTGCCGACCACTGGCTTAGAGCTTTTTGTTTGCATTGAGCGTGAACAGATCATGTGTAGATATATACTACATATACATATTTGTTTTAAGTCTCTGCGTAGGCCAACATCTACATAACGTTTCATAACTAGCATTGTGTTAATTGCTGATATTATTTGCACATCGTGATTTGTGTTATTTGTAACATTGTAAACACAAACAGCTTCCAAAAATAGAAGAGAAGAGGCTTGTAAGCTGCTAAAGTTCATTGCAGTGTTAACAATTTTGCAAGTGCAACCTGTGTGTGTGTGTGTGTGTGTTTGAGTGAACGTGCGGGAGAGCGCTAGAATAAGACACAGAGAGAAAGAGAGTAAGCAGCCGGCTGTCAAAATTATTGCTGTTGTTGTGCCGCGATCGAAATTTGTTGTTGTTGCCGTCTTGCAACGCCAACGCAGCTGTAATAACAGCAACAGCAATAACTCATATGTATGTGCATGAAAGCATAGGCCGGAAACAAGAAGCAGCAGCAGCAGCGGAAGAAGAAGCAAAAGCAGAAGACAAAGTGGAAAGATAATACAAAAATAAAAAAAAAAACGATCGAAAAGCAGCAGCAACATCAGCAGTTAGTCTGCTTGCCACTACCAAAGTGCTTTAAGCCGCAGCAGCAGCAGCATTAGCGTCGCCTCACAATGAATTCCGAGCATGGGTATGCTATAATATACTACAGCTAGTCCAGTAATTGTTTTGACAAGAAAATAAGCACACATGCATATATTTTTTTATTTTTTAAATATTCAAATCTTATGGATCTTAATTTATCTTTTCTAAACCATCCACTGGATATTATTGTATTTATCTTATAATAACATAAGAAGAGCAACAAATGGTTTATTTCGTCAAGGAAACAATTTGCAGCTTTGTTTTTGATTTTTAAAAATAATTGCATCCAATGTATCTCAATATATCTTCTTTTAACTGGTTCTAAGAACCATAAGCAGAGATCATAACATAAGTAAAACAATTACTTGACCAACTGTATATATATTATTATATATACATATATATGTATTGCCTATTATATTATTCTATTCACATTTTGTACTCCACAGATTCAATCCAGCCTTTAATATGGCCACCATACGGCAGGCATTCACAGAGGCCGTTGAAAGAGGTAAAGCTTCATCTCAAATACATTTGTATATATGTGTGTTCATCTCGTTACCAACAACAACAATTATTTATTGCAGTCAGAATGCCGACGCCTACACGACTGCGTGATCTTATACGGCAGATACGCGCCGCACGGACCGCCGCCGAGGAGCGGGCTGTAGTTAACAAAGAGTGCGCCTACATACGCAGCACATTCCGTGAGGAGGATTCCGTCTGGCGGTGAGTGGGCCGATTTTAATGGGCTTAATAAAGGTTAAACCATATTAATCCAATTTCATTCTCTGTATCTCCCCTTGCACTTGCCACTTGTTGTTGTTGCATGTTGCAGTTGTCGCAACATTGCCAAGCTGCTGTACATACATATGCTCGGCTATCCGGCGCATTTTGGCCAACTCGAGTGCCTCAAACTGACGGCCAGCACGCGTTTTACAGATAAACGAATTGGCTATCTGGGTGCCATGTTGCTGCTGGACGAGCGTCAAGATGTTCATTTGCTGATCACGAATTGTTTGAAAAAGTAAGTGACGAAAGAAAGCGAGAAATGCATACATATTCACATATATGTAATAGTATTTGTAAATCTGTAATTATATTAGTTAAGCTCTGTGCATTGCGATGGGTTTTAAGCGTAAGCTTCTTAAGCTTTTGCATCCGTGTGCAATGTTCGCGAGCTTTGACTAAGGCAAGAATTTGCATTTCATAGGAATTTATTAGAAGATTAGCCCTTAAATGCAGAGTGTAACGTAAAATCACAATTTAGTTCAAATACCTTAGAAAACAAAATAGATTTGCATACATAAATTCAGATTTCTACCGATTATTCCTATGGTACCTATAACACAATTTGTTTGGAATGTTTAAGGCAATAGCAGATACACAATCTGTGAGATTGTTTGAGAAATTAAAAGAAACAATATAGATTTTTATATTAAACTGTAATTTTCGACCGCCAAAATTTGGTCAGAATGTATAAGATACCACTGAATAGATAGTCTATGAGATACTATACCAATGATATGATATCTTGATCCGATTCGGCCGGTTCCGACATTAGAACTGCCTGCAGCAAGAAACAGACGGACCAATGAACATGGCTATATCCATTAAACTCGTCGTTTTGTGTCTGACACGCCTTCTTTAATTCGTTACAAATTTCGGCATCAAATTATAATACCCACTGAAAGAGTATAAAGATAGTTTCTTAATCAGATCTTATCAGAGCCCAAAAGTTTAAACTACTAACGAAAACTCATTAATTCCATATTTCTGACAGTCCTAGGGGGAATAAACTTTAGTTTAGCACTGGATAACTAATGGGAGAATAGGAAAGAGTATAGTTAAAATTATGTTAAAATAAAAACATGCCGATCAGCGTGCGCGACTGTAAGATCCCCTGTGCCAGTCTTTATAAAAAGAAATATTTTGATTATAAGATCCGTAGATCTCCTAATACGTTCTGCTCACACTTCCATGCCTATATAAACACAATAAAACACATACATACACAAACAAACACGGAGAAAACTTTGTAGCCTCAGTTTTCTATATTTAAAATGTGTCTTGGATATCTTGGATATCTTCTAAATGTATTATCCGATCGTCATGAAATTTTTAGGACACATTGAAACTGCAATACCTATCATGTGTGCAAAATCTCAAGCCAATAGCTTTAAATTTGCTGTAGTTCAGTTTTATAAACTTGATCTACGTATGGTATGTATGTATCATATCAAGTTTGAAGTCTCTAGCTCTTATAGTTGCTGAGATCGTAGCGTTCATACATATTCTTCATTATACTCTTTTTTTTGCCCATTTTTAATTGACACAGGGTATAAAATCTGTCAGGAAATACATATGTAGAAAACAAACATTAATGATTTATCAGCAGGAAATTTAACAATCTTTATATAAATAAATATTTTATTTAAAGACATTCCCATTTTGCACTGCAAAAATATGTAACTTTTCCTGCCTGTTAATATTGTTTTTATACATTCTAATATATATTTTTTGTAGGTGTTTAATAATCCAAAGTTGAGTATTTCTTCGTTCAATACATTTGCCTGCTTTTTGTTCAGCCGATTTGACAATTGCAATTTGAAAAGCATTTAACATCTAAAGTGTGATATATTGATAACATAATAATTGATATTTAATTTATTTTAATATTGCTGTTAACCAGTATTCTGCTACCATTTGACGGCTTGAACTAGTTTTAAAGCAAAAACAATACAAATAATTGAATATAACAGTGAAATATAACATTGAAACCTTGCATTTAATTATTACATTCATAATTCTGGAAGGCAGATCCTGTAGGTGGTGTATTTTTAATCATATCCTTCCCCTTTATTTCGTGTAAGGCGTCGTGCATGTGCATTAGAGTTCGAAGCTAACCTTTCCGTATATTGTTCAACCTGAAGTTGTATCACATTAATCGCCAACCTTGGGTACTTCTAGATACCTTTCTATATCCCATGTACCAGCGAGAGTTGTATATATTCCTGAGGATTTTGCTATTTGCAGTGATCCCATAGATTTGTAGCCCATAATTCCACTTCGAGCTCAATATGGTCTTGTAGTTTGTTTCTGGGAGACAGCAACCACGCGATTCTCACAGCTTTCGATAGGACCGTTCGTTGAATCATTGTAGCATTGTGTCGACCAAAGCTTAGATACCTGTCCAATATGATCCCTAGATACTACATGTAATGTGTTTCGTGTCCAAGCACCGAGCAAAGCATCGTTATACCTGTACAGGATACTTTTTACACATTTGCTGCTGTTATTATAAATAATGAAGTGATTATAAATAAATGAAGTGTGTAATCTGTAAACCGTTTGAAGTTAAATGAACTTTGTTAACCTTTTTTTTGTCATTTTTTGTTTTAACAGCGATTTGAACAGCTCGACACAGTTTGTGGTTGGTCTGGCGTTGTGTACGCTGGGAGCGATTGCATCGCCGGAGATGGCACGTGATTTGGCCAGTGAGGTGGAGCGATTAATGAAATCACCCAATACGTATATACGCAAAAAGGCGACACTCTGCGCGTTTCGTGTCATACGCCGTGTGCCCGAGCTGATGGAGATCTTTTTGCCGGCAACACGTTCACTGCTCAGCGAGAAGAATCATGGTAAGTGGTAGAAGAATTAAATAAAAATATGTAAATATGGGATTAACCCATCGTATTTCTATAGGCATCCTCATAACCGGCGTAACGCTTATTACGGAAATGTGCGAAAACAGTTCGGATACGTTGATGCATTTCAAAAAGGTAAGTTGCTGAAGGTTCCGGCCAGACTAGGAGGCATTCAGGCAGGCAGACAGACAGACAAAAAGGCAAACATACTACAACAAATGGTATTCCAATCCAATGTGGATGATTTGGAACTCAATCGAAAGAGCTTGCAACAGCTCTCAGCGAAGTTTTTGCGATCCTAGTTGTCACCCCCATATCGTAACATTTTGGGCGGCCTTACGTGCTTCAATACATACCATTCACTCATACTACCACTGTGTTGTATTTACTACGAGTATATTGTGCATTCCTGTTAATTTTTGATGCTCTCTTTTTCATTTGCGCTATACCCACCATCTACATGATACTATATTGTTATTTGTCTTATTGCTTTGTACATTACATTTACAATTTACATACTACAATTGATTAATTTCACATAACGACAACATTTTGTACTTACAAATTAACGCTTGTTTGTTTTTGATCGAAAACCGCGCAAACACAAAATGAAATTTGTTGTAATTTGCTTGCCAGGATAGCGGAAATCGAGAGGTATGATTGTGATTTGTGCCTTAATTAGAAATAATATTCGTATTCTTCTTGTTATTATTATTGTTGTTGATGTTTCGGTTCGGTTCGTTTCGTTTGTCAGTTGTTTTGTTTTTTTGTAATTGCTTTCTGTACCCACACTTTTCCACGCTAGTTTCAACCTTTCTAGGCTATTTCTTCACACATCCATGCATATACTACTATAAAGCTGCCTAATTAGTTGTTCCAGTTTCAATAAGTTGAAACTTGTTTTTTGTTTATCTTCTATTTTTTGTAATTAGTTGATAAACAATTTTTGCTGAAATTTTTCAACTTTTTATATATCCGTTTACTCTTTCTTACACATGCACAAATTAGCGCTGACTCGCTTTAGCATATACACATTAGTTTGCTAACTCTTTCCCACTCACTTTCTCTATATACTATTTCCCTATCTCCCTCTTATGCACTTGCATTACAAATTTCACTCTAACTCGATTGATATCGCTTTCGCTTATGCAGATTGTACCGAATCTGGTGCGCATCTTGAAGAGCCTTATCTTGGGCGGTTATTCGCCCGAACATGATGTCAGCGGCGTCAGCGATCCGTTCCTGCAGGTGAAAATCCTGCGTCTATTGCGCATTCTCGGCCATAATGATCCGGATGCCTCGGAGGCCATGAACGATATATTGGCGCAGGTGGCCACTAACACGGAGACCAGCAAGAATGTGGGCAATACCATTCTCTATGAGACGGTATTGTCCATTATGGATATTCGGTAAGTGCAAAAAATGTCCTTAAACTGACCGCAAAGTCATTAAAATAGCTTTTAATTGACTAACTGAATTCAAGTGAATTTCAGTCTATATAAAGATCTCAGTTATGTCCATTCTTAACTAACTGCCTTTTTGTTGCTGTTGCAGCTCTGAGGGCGGTCTGCGCGTCTTGGCTGTGAACATTCTGGGACGCTTTCTACTCAACTCGGACAAGAATATACGATATGTGGCCCTGAATACGCTTTTGCGGACAGTGCACGCGGACACGTCGGCGGTGCAGCGGCATCGCACTACCATATTGGAGTGCCTCAAGGATCCGGATGTATCGATACGGCGACGTGCGATGGAGCTATCATTTGCCCTAATCAATGCACAAAATATACGTACAATGACAAAGGAGCTGCTGCTGTTCTTGGAGAAGGCCGATGCTGAATTTAAGGCCCAATGCAGTTCGGGAATGATACTGGCCGCTGAACGATATTCACCCAATTCACGTTGGCATCTGGACACACAATTGAGCGTTCTGATAGCGGCTGGCAACTATGTACGTGACGATGTTGTCTCATCCACCATACAACTGGTGTCCAGCAGTCCCGTGCCAGAGCAAACATATATCACGAATCGGTTCTGGGAATCGCTGCAGGTGGCCAATCATTGTGAGGATAAACAGCCGCTGCTGCAGGTCGCCGTCTGGGCCATAGGCGAATATGGGGATCTGTTCATGTACGGCGCCAACGAGGATGGTAAGCATATAACACTGCGCTCAACAAGGCTCACGACTACTAGGTTATTTCTACATTCCAATGAAATAAGTTCCAAATTTTTAGTTTTTCCACATTTAATGCGAAATGTTTTCACTATTTTATTTGATATAAAACACACGATGTTTATCGATATTAACAGCTTACAACTAACTTACAACTAAAGACTATAATATGTTGCCAAGCAGCCGATTTGATATTAAATAGAAATATAACTAATTCAATCAATTTCATTTATTCAACAACAGAGTTTGAGCGTCCCACGGAGAGCGATCTGATCGCTGTGTATCATAAGTTTTTAACCTCTGCTCAAGTGTCGACCACAAGCAAGCAATATGCGCTCGTCTCCTTGGCCAAGCTGAGCACGCGCCTCCAACAATGTGTGGAGTAAGTATTTCCCTATCTATCCTAGATGATTGATGAGTAATATTTCTTTGGTTTTTATTGCAGAGAAATCCAGGCGCTGATTACCTCGTTTGGCAGCCATCTAAATGTGGATCTGCAGCAGCGCGGTGTTGAGTTTACACAACTCTTTGGCAGCTATAAGCATCTGCGTCCGCCGCTGCTGGAGAAGATGCCCGCCATGCAGATTAGCCGCATTAGTTCGCAGAACGGTGAAAGCGGTGGCTCATTCGATGACAACAGTCCGGATGTTATCGAGAATGGCATCGAGATTGGCGGCAGTGGCGCACATCCGTTAATCGAAAGCAATATGAATACAATGGGTGACAATACGGTAAATTTCAATTCTTTAAACCAGATATTATACATAAGAGAGAGGGGGTGTAGAAAAATCAACCTAGAAAATAATGTGGGTGAGCAGAACAGCGTTAAAGTACTGTATGATAATCATCGTTATCATCCAGGCACTCTCAAAGTCATCATCGCAAACAATAATGACGCCGTCCAAGAATATGCCAACTTCATTCTCATTCTCACCACAATTTTCAGCTCAGACCCACGCATAAGGCCAAACAAGTATAGGATCGTTCATAAAAATACAAAGATCAGATTGGTTGGACTGGGTATTTGTTGCGTTTGGGTCTACAAGGGAGAAGACTTGAACAGCACCCAGGGCACAGCACAGACAACACCAACTGTAGTACAAGTTTATACGTTATTAGTTTCTTAGTACGTGCTGTGCCAAAAGGTAGTCAAGATCAGGTTTCGTTTAGGGATTATCATCATCATGAGGAAAGGTATCCAATCTCACAGCACTAACTGGAATATTTGACAAATAAATATTTGAATTTACTAACATTTAAACAAAAGAGAAAAAGGAAAAGATCAATTGGAATTAACTGATCAAAATATCATTTTATGTAAAATGATCTTCCAGCAACATATTAATGTTAAAAATTATGTGTCATTTCGCAGGTTTCACATTTCGATAACCACATTCAACATAATATTATTGCTTATGTAGTAGAAACCTCAAATCAACAGAACTGAAGACAACTATGTTTTTAAGTTGTAGTTATTTTTTAAACGATAAGAAATTACAATTGTTACGGCTTCATTTAATAAATTAAATTCTACTTCTTTTATTACAGAATATTCTTTTGGACTTGTTGGGCAGCACGGATCTGTCGGCGGGTGTCAGTGATTTGGCAATGGCCACAGATCTATCGAATGCTGTGCATAAAAAGAACACACGCAATGCCAATAACGATGCGACGTCCAATGTGACAGTGTCCAACAATCAGGATCTACTTGATTTGCTCGATCTGGATATGACGGCTCCATCCACGACATCCGTAATGGGCGTCAATCTGGCAACTGATCACGGCAACGTGAACAACATGATGAACCTGCGTGGCATCGATCTGAACTTGGGCTTTGCCGGCATCGATTCCATGCCCAGCAGCATACCCACAAATGGCAACGATCTGGCGAGCATGTTGGGTGGCCTTGGCGTTGGCAGCGGTGCGTCAGCTAATGCCATACTACCCATGGGCGGCGATAGTCTGCTGGGTGAACTGAATCCAACGACGACAACCAACAATGTGACAATGGTGCGTATGAGTGGATAATTTTGTACAGAAAGAGTATTTATGCATAAGTATAACAGGCAGAAGAAGGCATCTCCGAGTAGAGATGTAAATTATGGGTGGAAACCGCGTTATCGATATGTATCGGCAATTTTCAAATCAACCTCGATGTTGGTCGACTTATCGGTGTTGTATATTGATAAGGAAATCGATACAAAATATTCGCTAGTCTTATCGCTAAATTATTTAGCTTTATTGCAACTATCAATATGATAAAAACAAGCCGATCAGTCGAGCGGGCGCGACAGTAGGATACCCTGTGCAGGTCTTCAAACAAAAGTATTTTCATTATAATGGGATTTAAATATATCGCTTGAAGTCGATGTTGCTTGCATCGAGAGTAGGTAGCTTGCGATAGTCTGGCAACACTGGACTGCGGCTGTTGATTGTTTATGTTTAGTGCCACAGCAGACGAAAGACATATCAAACATACATGAACAAACGCGTCTTAGTTCATTATATCGTCGGCGCGGCGCAGCGACTGCGCTGCTACTGCGCTGCGACGCATCTGCTGCGCTGCATAAATTTGTTACTTTAATAACTTCTGAGTTCAATATCCGATCGTACTGAAATTTGTTGCACACATTGAGAGTAGGAAACTTATTATGTGTGCCAAATCTCAAGTCTCTAGCTATAAAACTGCTCTTGTTATCAGCTTTTCCGAGTTATGGGCGAAGGGGGCGTGGCATCGCGATGAAATTTTCAGGACACATTAAACCCAAGATTTTTATCATGTGTGCCAAATCTCAAGTCTCTAGCTTAGACATTGTTTATGTTATGGTGATTTTTGTAATTTTAAAACCAACGGGACTCGATATCGAAAATTGAAAATAAACTTGATCTGCGTATGGTATTCAGGAACCTACATTCCAAATTTGAAGTCTCTAGCTCTTATAGTTGCTGAGATCGACGCGTTCATACAGACGGACACAAATTCACACAAATTCATTATAGCCTTTTTTGCCCATTTTTAATGGGCACAGGCTATAACAAACTGATTTGAGAGCTTCAACAACAACTGAAAATAGTAGGCAGATGATAATGCTTTAATAGCCTTCGTTTGTTTAAGTCGAAATATCCTTCAACACAAATTTATCGACTCAACTGGACAACGATGAAAAATGTTATATTTAAAAATATTTATTGAATTGACCAATGTTTTACGTTAACATCAAGGCATACGGATTCAGCAAAAACATCGCGTAATATGTACCCTTAAAAAATGCATGGATGGTCACTGATTTTATATATATTCCAGATCAGTATCAACGGTTGAGTCGATCTAGTCATACACATCTCTATAAAGTAGAGTAAACATATTTGGTACAGACTCTCTCAAATTCCACACAGATCCAGATCTTTAAACATTTTTTCCTCGCCCATTTCCGATCTCACAATTGACTATAGTATATCTATGTATATCTCAGCGACATTAAGAGCTAGAGGCTCCCAATTCGGTGTACAGATGCGTATTATCCCCACGGACATGATCTTTTTGGTTTTAAATTTTGTCACGCCCCCGAAAACTGGGTAAAACTGATGAGTTCCCTTTTATATTTCAATCTTTAGTTGAAATGATCCAACCCAATTGTCAGAAGCTCCTTTTATTCTATCCATAGTACTTAATTGTTCTTTATTAAATAAATAGTTGTATTATTATGAAATTCTGAGTTGCATTAAACTTACTTCTTACTTCTTCATGTTGGAATCCCAACAGAATATTATCAAACTTCAAGTGTAGCCGAGTAATTTTCTTTGAAGAGAACGGTCACACAATTAACAAAACGAAATCAAATCATAATTAAATCGTAGTCTTAAGGCTGATCCCTTACTCTTTCTGGGCACACTGCAAATTTTGTGGCATACCTTTAACATTTATTTAATTTAAGTGACAGTTATCCTCATACTCGTAATTCTCTAATCTTATACTAAATTGTTTTGATTACAGCCTCCGCTGGGTCCCAAACTGACGGCCCTGGACAAAAACGGACTGCTGGTGCAGCTGGTGCCGGTGAAGGGCAGCGACTGCATGAAGATCTTTATGACAACCACAAATAGCTCAGACAATACATTGGAGCAGTATTTGCTGAAGGTGCGCATTGACTTCTCCAACATACTATTGTATACCAATTAATCCAAACATATATTTCTTTTCGCAGGCGGCGGTGCAGAAGAGTTTTGAACTGCAAATGTTACCGCCATCGGGCTCGATGCTGCCTCCTGGAGGCGTCATTACGCAGGAAATGCGCGTTGTGGCCACGTCCAATGTAAGTTGAGATACAAAAAATACGTATTACATTATAAATGAATCGGTATTGAAATCAAGTATCTATCTATTTAGTCATCGGCCATTCAATTTCAAATCGTTTTGTAATATTGTACTTGACAGAAAATCGCTGTATTTTTTTGAAAAATAGAAGGTGCAATAATTGCAGTTTGATTTGAACAGATGTCCGCCAAGCGCAACTTTGAGCTTAGGAAACAGAAAGAAGTCAGTTGGAGCTAGGTCTGGAAATTAAGGTGGTGATACTGAAGCAGTTTAAAGCGTAATTCATGGATTTTTGCCATGGCAACTGCTGATGTATAAGGGGAATGGTGCATTATACTGGTGAAAGTGGGACTGTTTATCAGCAATTTCTGTCATTAGCTTATCCAAAAGTGATGCGTAGTAGCCTTCCGTGATCGTTTTTCCTTTCTCCAGATAATTGGTGTATATAACTTCACGACTATCCCAAAGTTTCCAGCCGAAATAGCAGTTTTATCATTTTTTTCTTGGTGGTGGATACCCTTTCGCAATCTACTGTTTTGATTGGGACTTTGTTTCTGGAGTATAGTGGTATATCCACGTTTAATCCACAGTTATGAGTCGACGTCAAAACTCCGATTTATTACGCGTAAACATCGCCAAGAGAGACTTGCTACAGTTCATTCGAACGCGCTTTTGATCAAAACTGAGCAAACGCGGCGCCCAACGTGCCGAGAGCTTTCTCAAACAGCGACAGAAAGCGTAATTGAAGTTTAGATTTTTCAATCACCTATGCCCTATTCACGGAATAACAAAAACAAATGTGATGCTAGTACCGTAACGTTTCGTTTACGTTTTCTGTCGCCCATAGGCTCACTTAAGTAAGTACCCGTGTAGGTGCTAGCCGAAAAGTTAGCTGGGTGGTTCGGCGTCCGCTTACCATAAGGTCACTTAAGTAAGTACCCATGTAGGAACCAGTCCTTTGGTGTTTCGGCATTTGCTTACCACAGGGTCACTCTAGTAAGTACCCATGTGGGAAGTAGCGGGATAGGAGGTAGTTCCGGCATGGCCAATCGCCACACCCCGAACTGCAGGGGTTGTTTAAAAAATCTCAGCTATTTTACAATCTCTTACTTTAATACGGCAATCGTCCAGAACAATTTGGTGAATTTTGGCGATGTTTTCGAGTGTCTCATCTTGTAAGCTCGTACGTCCATGCATAAATTCAGCAGCCCAGAACTTTACAGTGGCAAATGATAGGGAAGAGTCCACATGGACAGTGTCCATTTCGATTTTGATTTGTGTAGGCGTATTTCCCTTCAATAACAAATATTTTATTCCCTTATAACTTATATCCCATTACTACAAAAGCATTGCTATCGACTTAGTTAATCGATTGTTTAACGTAAACTATAATATCAATAAGGCTGAAATTTTGGCAGACAAACAGTTAAAGATGCCTAGTCACAATACCACAATTTGGTCTACTTCGGAGGTTGTCTTCTTTGTCAGGCTGAACACATTTCAGACCGAAGTCGTATATAGAAGAGTACATGTTGGGTGATTTATCAATTAAACTAACTCTATTTTATTTTTCTAGGCGGTACTGCGGATGCGCCTGCGTATTCAATACACGCTCGATGGCCAGCAGCTGGTGGAACAGACGGAAGTTAGCGGTTTTCCGGAACAACAGCCGTCTAATGAATAAACGTGTATTAATCGCAAGTGAAGCGAGTGTGTTAGCTTAAAGTCTAAAGACTTCACATACACACATTCACACAAACAAACACACACACAGAGACACACACGAACACACACACACAGCACAGCTAGATACAGAGGTTGCCACACGCATATATTGTAAAATAAGTTAACACAAGAATCGCGCCCATAATACATTCACTCATAGAAAGGGAGACACCCAGCAGCATGAGAGGAAGCGGAAACGGAAGAGGAAGAGAAGGAGCAGCATCAGCATTGCACAGCGTTGCCAGATTGTTGCGTCTGGTAGTCGTTTAAGCGTATTCAGTTTCTATAAAACAGAAAGTAAAAAAAAAAAAGAAATACCAATCATAATTTATAATTTATATATAACGATATATGTAAAAGGTTTGCCCATATCTTATGATTTTTTGTCAACATTTCCTGGATTAAGTCCGTGTCTTAATTATTGTTCTACTATTACTATTACTATTATTATTATTAATATATTATACTATTATTTTGTATTTTGATTTGCCTTTTTGTGTGTGTGTTTAAAAGTTTTGTGTAAAAGACAACATTTCAGTTTTAATCTAAGACAATAAAGTCATTTGAAAGCGTCAATCAACATTATATAGCCACTAAACTAAATTGTAAATTGCAACAATTAACAATAATAGCAACAAAACAAACACAAACTGAAATGTGACAAAAATTGTGTATACTTAGCAAAAAAAAAGGAATGAAAGAAAGAAAACAACATAAACATAAACGCAGCGCATTTATTTCAAGCTTAGCATTTTCAGATTGAAAGAATCAACTGAGAGAACAGTCAATCGAAACTTACATACGGTGTGCATGGTTTTTCGATTGAGTTATTATTATTATTATTACAATTATATGTAAATGAAATTAATTTGTTATATGTATGTATGTAATATGCATTAAGTTTATATATATATTTTTATTTTTTTCGTATCCAACTAAGGCTCTAGACGCTGACGCCGGCGCATGGGGAGAACTAGGCATACATATTGTGTGGATTCAGATGCACATTGTGATGTCACACAATGGCTGGCGACTGCCCTTAAAAACACACAAATACACACACACACATTGAACACACATAGTATACATGCAAATGAAAATGCAATTTTAAAAAGCTCAGCACACCGTGTGGCCTACATTTCCACAAAACTAATAATAATAATAACCGATAAAAATTGTTATTTCCTGTGCGCACGTACTTAAAAAAAAGAATATAATCAAATAATTCAACAGAGAACTGCAATGGCAGACAGCACTGTGGAAAACTAGATAATTATAAAATATATATACATATATATATATATATATATATATATAACAAATATACATATATATGACTAAAACACAAAAACAAAAAAAAACACACAACAAATACTATATATACATAAATGATAACTGGTAACACTCTTAGTTGCGGGCCAATGCGCATTATGTTTAATATTTGGGGCGGGGCGGGGAGGTAATTAACAACAACAAATAATGTGAAAGAAACCAACATTTATGTACTATTATTATTATTATATATGTATGTATGTATGATTATACAACAATTATTTAAATGAAAAGAAAATGTCATGCAGCAGATTGAGTAACAAACAACAAACAATAACAACTAAAGAATAATAACATTAACATATTGTACAATATCTTATATATATATATATTTTTTTTTTGTATTCATCAAACCTTTGAGCTGAAATAAACACCAACATTTTGTTTTATCAAAAGACAAGGCAACGAATTCTTTGGGCTACAACAAATATGAATAGTCTACGAGTATGCCAATAATTTTGTTTAAAAAAAAAAACAAAACTACCAAAGAATTTCATTATTCAATTTAAAAGTTTTAAGACATCTTCGATGATTTCTTCCTCGCCCTTTGCTTTCTACTCGTCATGGTGTCTATCAACTTTAAGTATTTGCCAGGCAATTTATATGAATGGCAACAAGATTTCAGTCGACGCCATCCGAATCTTCAGAAGATAAAATATACATATGCATATAATTGAAAAACTTCATAATCTACTATACATTTACCTAATTGTCATTTCTATTTATATTTCCGTCTATTTCTAGACGGTTCCTCAATTTAGTTATTATCAAACTAACTTGGCTAAGACCGCACTCTACTTCTGAATTTGACCAAAACATCGATAGAAAAGTGATCGAAAGTGACCAGTTCTGAAAAAGGGTTATTGCCTGCAGGGTCTCGATAGATTCTTGCTTCGTACTAAAAGTTTAATGTATTTTCAACATTCTCCCATTTTAAGAGGTTAATATTGGCGTACTGCGAATACACATTAATAAACCAAGCTTTGATCAGCTATCGATGTTCGTAGATCAATTAGAAGGAACATAAAATGAATTTTAAAAAATAAAAATATGGTAAATTGAATCTAAAAAAGGCCAGATTTCCAGATAGAAGATGTTTGAAATTTTTCCCGGCTGAAACCGTTTAAAACCGGACAAATCTATTCGGAACAATCCGATCAGTCGAGCGGGCGCGACAGTAGGATACCCTGTGCAGGTCTTGAATTAAAAGTATTTTGGGAAAAGTAATTTAGTAATAGGGATTCCCTTACTCTTTCCTCGCCAAATTCCATAGGGAATCCTCTTCAAATTCCTTAGGGATTCCCTTACTCTTTCCTCGCCAAATTCCATAGGGAATCCTCTTCAAATTCCGTAGGGATTCCCTAACTCTTTCCTCGCCAAATTCCATAGGGAATCCTCTTCAAATTCCTTAGGGATTCCCTTACTCTTTCCTGGCCAAATTCCATAGGGAATCCTCTTCAAATTCCTTAGGGATTCCCTTACTCTTTCCTCGCCAAATTCCATAGGGAATCCTCTTCAAATTCCTTAGGGATTCCCTTACTCTTTCCTCGCCAAATTCCATAGGGAATCCTCTTCAAATTCCTTAGGGATTCCCTTACTCTTTCCTGGCCAACTTCCATAGGGAATCCTCTTCAAATTCCTTAGGGATTCCCTTACTCTTTCCTCGCCAAATTCCATAGGGAATCCTCTTCAAATTCCTTAGGGATTCCGTTACTCTTTCCTCGCCAAATTCCATAGGGAATCCTCTTCAAATTCCTTAGGGATTCACTTACTCTTTCCTCGGCAAATTCCATAGGGAATCCTCTTCAAATTCCTTAGGGATTCCTTTACTCTTTCCTCGCCAAATTCCATAGGGAATCCTCTTCAAATTCCTTAAGGATTCCCTTACTCTTTCCTCGCCAAATTCCATAGGGAATCCTCATTAAATTCCTCAGGGATTCCCTTACTCTTTCCTCGCCAAATTCCATAGGGAATCCTCTTCAAATTCCTTAGGGATTCCCTTACTCTTTCCTCGCCAAATTCCATAGGGAATCCTCTTCAAATTCCTTAGGGATTCCCTTACTTTTTCCTCGCCAAAGTCCATAGGGAATCCTCTTCAAATTCCTTAGGGATTCCGATACTCTTTTCTCGCCAAATTCCATAGGGAATCCTCTTCAAATTCCTTAGAGATTCACTTACTCTTTCCTCGGCAAATTCCATAGGGAATCCTCTTCAAATTCCTTAGGGATTCCCTTACTCTTTCCTCGCCAAATTCCATAGGGAATCCTCTTCAAATTCCATAGGGATTCCCTTACTCTTTCCTCGCCAAATTCCATAGGGAATCCTCTTCAAATTCCTTAGGGATTCCCTTATTCTTTCCTCGCCAAATTCCATAGGGAATCCTCTTCAAATTCCTTAGGGATTCCCTTACTCTTTCCTCGCCAAATTCCATAGGGAATCCTCTTCAAATTCCTTAGGGATTCCCTTACTTTTTCCTCGCCAACTTCCATAGGGAATCCTCTTCAAATTCCTTAGGGATTCCCTTACTCTTTCCTCGCCAAATTCCATAGGGAATCCTCTTCAAATTCCTTAGGGATTCCGTTACTCTTTCCTCGCCAAATTCCATAGGGAATCCTCTTCAAATTCCTTAGGGATTCACTTACTCTTTCCTCGGCAAATTCCATAGGGAATCCTCTTCAAATTCCTTAGGGATTCCTTTACTCTTTCCTCGCCAAATTCCATAGGGAATCCTCTTCAAATTCCTTAAGGATTCCCTTACTCTTTCCTCGCCAAATTCCATAGGGAATCCTCATCAAATTCCTTAGGGATTCCCTTACTCTTTCCTCGCCAAATTCCATAGGGAATCCTCTTCAAATTCCTTAGGGATTCCCTTACTCTTTCCTCGCCAAATTCCATAGGGAATCCTCTTCAAATTCCTTAGAGATTCCCTTACTCTTCCCTCGCCAAATTCCATAGGGAATCCTCTTCAAATTCCTTAAGGATTCCCTTGCTCTTTCCTCGCCAAATTCCATAGGGAATCCTCATCAAATTCCTCAGGGATTCCCTTACTCTTTCCTCGCCAAATTCCATAGGGAATCCTCTTCAAATTCCTTAGGGATTCCCTTACTCCTTCCTCGCCAAATTCCATAGGGAATCCTCTTCAAATTCCTTAGGGATTCCGATACTCTTTCCTCGCCAAATTCCATAGGGAATCCTCTTCAAATTCCTTAGAGATTCACTTACTCTTTCCTCGGCAAATTCCAAAGGGAATCCTCTTCAAATTCCTTAGGGATTCCCTTACTCTTTCCTCGCCAAATTCCATAGGGAATCCTCTTCAAATTCCTTAAGGATTCCCTTACTCTTTCCTCGCCAAATTCCATAGGGAATCCTCATCAAATTCCTCAGGGATTCCCTTACTCTTTCCTCGCCAAATTCCATAGGGAATCCTCTTCAAATTCCTTAGGGATTCCCTTACTCTTTCCTCGCCAAATTCCATAGGGAATCCTCTTCAAATTCCTGAGGGATTCCCTTACTCTTCCCTCGCCAAATTCCATAGGGAATCCTCTTCAAATTCCTTAAGGATTCCCTTACTCTTTCCTCGCCAAATTCCATAGGGAATCCTCATCAAATTCCTCAGGGATTCCCTTACTCTTTTCTCGCCAAATTCCATAGGGAATCCTCTTCAAATTCCTTAGGGATTCCCTTACTCTTTCCTCGCCAAATTCCATAGGGAATCCTCTTCAAATTCCTTAGGGATTCCCTTACTCTTTCCTCGCCAAATTCCATAGGGAATCCTCTTCAAATTCCTTAGGGATTCCCTTACTCTTTCCTCGCCAAATTCCATAGGGAATCCTCTTCAAATTCCGTAGGGATTCCCTTACTCTTTCCTCGCCAAATTCCATAGGGAATCCTCTTCAAATTCCTTAGGGATTCCCTTACTCTTTCCTCGCCAAATTCCATAGGGAATCCTCATTCCCTTAGGAATTCCCTAGGGATTCCCTAAGGCATTCCCTAGGGATTCCCTAAGGAATTCATTAGGGATTCCCTTAGGAATTCCCTAGGGATTCCCTTAGGAATACCTTAGGGATTCCCTTAGGAATACCTTAGGGATTCTCTTAGGAATTGCTTAGGGATTCCCTTAGGAATTCCTTAGGGATTCCCTTAGGAATTCCCTAGGGATTCCCTAAGGCATTCCCTAGGGATTCCCTTAGGAATTCCCTAGGGATTCCCTAAGGCATTCCCTAGGGATTCCCTAAGGCATTCCCAAGGGATTCCCTAAGGAATTCATTAGGGATTCCCTTAGGAATTCCCTAGGGATTCCCTTAGGAACTCCTTAGGGATTCCCTTAGGAATTCCCTAGGGATTCCCTAAGGCATTCCCTAGGGATTCCCTAAGGAATTCATTAGGGATTCCTTAAGGAATTCATTAGGGATTCCCTTAGGAATTCCCTAGGGATTCCCTGAGGAATTCCCTAGGGATTCCCTTAGGAATTCTCTAGGGATTACCCTAGGGATTCCCTAAGGCATTTCCTAGGGATTACCTTAGGGATTCCCTAAGGAATTCATTAGGGATTCCCTAAGGAATTCATTAGGGATTCCCTTAGGAATTCCCTAGGGATTCCCTTAGGAATTCCTTAGGGATTCCCTAAGGAATTCCCTAGGGATTCCCTTAGGAATTCCCTAGGGATTCCCTAAGGAATTCCCTGGGGATTCCCTTACTCTTTCCTCGCCAAATTCCATAGGGATTCCCTTAGGAATTCCTTAGGGATTCCCTTACTCTTTCCTCGCCAAATTCCATAGGGAATCCTCTTCAAATTCCTTAGGGATTCCCTTACTCTTACCTCGCCGAATTCCATAGGGAATCCTCATCAAATTCCTTAGGGATTCCCTTACTCTTTCCTCGCCGAATTCCATAGGGAATCCTCTTCAAATTCCTTAGAGATTCCCTTACACTTTCCTCGCCAAATTCCATAAAAGCCCATTTAAAGCATAAGAACTACTGTTATTATAAATTTAAAATATAATAATAAAAACAGAAAACAAGATCTGTTAAGGGCACACACGCAAACATACATATGTACATAATTTGAAAAATAAAATAGACGAAGTTTGCTGTTTAACATGCATATGTTTCATTAACATACAAATGTTAATCTTAACATACAAATGTTATGTAAATGTACATGTATGTATGTATGCATTGTGTTTAAATATAATATATTGGCATTTATGGCAGAATTTGTTTATGAAAATAAAAATTTTGTTTTATTATTATACCCTGTGGGGGTATATTAAGTTTGTTAAAAATATGTAACGGGCAGAAGGAAGCATGGCCGACCCAATAAAGTATATATATTCTTGATCAGCATCAATAGCCGAGTCGATATAGCCATGTCCGTCTGTCCGTCTGTCCGTCGGTCTGTCGGTCCGTCGGTCCGTCGGTCCGTCCGTATGAACGAAAGGATCTCAGAGATGGTAAGAGCTAGAAGCTTGAACTTGGTGTCCCAGCACTGGAAATTTTTGCAGGCAGATCAAGTTTATCTTTTTTTTTTGGATGCCACGCCCTCTTTGCCCACAATTTAAGTAAAAGCTTATAAAGCAAGCAGTTTTGTAGCTCAAAAACCTCATACCAAGGGCAGTTTTGCAGCTAGAGACTTGAAATTTGGCACATATAATAAATATTTTGTGGTCAATGTGTCCAGAAAATTTTATCACGATGCCACGCCCCCCTTGCCTACAAAACGGAAAAGCTTATAACAAGAGCAATATTACAGTAAGAAACTTGAGATTTGGCACATATGATAAGAATCTTAGGGTCAATGTGTCCAGAAAATTTAATCGCGATGCCAGGCCCCCTTCGCCCTCAAATTAAGTAAAAGCTCATAAAGCAAGCAGTTTTCTAGCTCAAAAACCTCATAACAAAAGCAGTTTTGTAGCTAGAGACATGAGATTTAGCACACATGATGAGTATCTTGAGCTCGATTTGTCCAGAAATTTTTATCACGATGCCACGCCCCCTTCGCCCACAAATTAAAAAATAAAGAACTACTAGAGAATTCCATCTGGAGTGAATTTGAACGGGTTCCTGTAGACCCACAGGGTATATTACGGTCGGGGTCCCGACTGTTCCGCTTGTTTTATTTTATTACTGTATTGATAAATTTCAGTAAAAAAGAACAAAAAAGAAATAAGAGTACCACTAATAGGACCCCATGGAGCGTTGTAACGTCACTATGCTCTTCTTCTTCCTTTGGCCCGACACTGAGTAATATTGAGTCTTGAATAACTTCCGAGTTACTTAGCCGATCGCGATGAAATTTTCAGGATACATTAGACCCCCATTGCTTGTCCTTTGAGCCAAAATTCAAGGCTTCAGGTTTAACCATTATATGGGATTTTAAGTTTTTTTTGAATAACTTCCAAGATCGCGATGAATTTTCCGGGATACGTTGGGACGTTGATACTTGACCTGTGTGCCAAAAGTGAGGACTCTAGCTTCAATAATTTTCGTTTTATGGAATTTCAAAAAATTTGTTTTCAATTTTTGTGGGCAGAAGGGGCGTGGGAAAATTCTAAAACAAACTTCACCTTTCCGGGGGCC
The DNA here is from genome assembly GCA_958299025.2 of Drosophila histrio. Lineage (NCBI taxonomy): Eukaryota > Metazoa > Arthropoda > Insecta > Diptera > Drosophilidae > Drosophila > Drosophila histrio. The sequence continues at coordinate 27,806,680 of OY282582.1, forward strand.
GCAGGAGTATTGTCACCAAATTTGGTGACCCTAGCTCTTATAGTCTCTGAGATCTAGGCGTTCATACAGCAGGACAGACGGACAGACGTTGCTGATCAAGAATATATATACTTTATGGGGTCTGCCGAACTTCCTTCGACCTGTTACGCACATTTTGACAAACTTAATAGACCCAATTTACTTTTTATACCCTGTGCCCATTGAAAATTGGCAAAAGTGGTATAATGAATTTGTGTGAATGTATGTAACAGGCAGAAGGAAGCATCTCCGACCCTATAAAGTATATATATTCTGAATCAGTATCAATAGCCGAGTCGATTGACACCTGTCCGTCTGTCTGTCCGTCCGTCCGTCTGTATGAACGCGTCGATCTCAGCAACTATAAGAGCTAGAGACTTCAAATTTGGAATGTAGGTTCCTGAATACCATACGCAGATCAAGTTTATTTTAAATTTTCGATATCTCACCCCCCGCACCCGCAAATAAAAGAAAACTTAAAATTTCAAGATAATTCAGCCTAACATGACTGATAGTTGAAGTATACCTCACGCTGAGCAATTTACTGCAAGTTTCATCGCGATCGACCCATAAATAAGGGAGATATTAAGGAATTTGTTTTAATTCCATTTTTTGGCCAAAGAGAGCATATAAAAATTCCATTTGCACAAACGAGAAAGCATATGATAATCTGATGTTTTGCACTGTCGGCCGTTGTGTGGCGCATTGTGTCATGTGGAATGTGGCGCCATCCATCGGCCACACTCAGAACTATACATTGTAATGTAAATTAATATTAGCGATTGTTTACACGCATGTTTGTTAAGATAACACAGCTTAAATTAACAGTATAACTCACGCTGAGCAATTTGCTGCAAGTTTCATAGCGATCGACTAATTAATAAAGGAGATATTAAGGAATTTGTTTTATTGCCATTATTTCATTATATTTTGCCAGTTGTCCAACACTGTCCTACATTAGTTTAAAAGTTGTCCAGCACTGACAAACTGAATAATTACTATTATAATATTCATTTATATTTGCGATTCCTAACACGTTTGGTTGACAATTTTACGTTACTATCATAGTATTACAATAACTTAAATTTTCCGCATTACCAAAACCCATATATATAAACATTGCCTTCAATTTCAAAAACATATGGTTTGGCGCGCAATATAATAACAGCTGTGTGTAAGAGAAAGAAACATGGGGTGTTGCCAGACTACATACAGAGCATTTCCACTATAATGAAATTACTTTTCCCAAAATACTTTTAATTCAAGACCTGTACAGGGTATCCTACTGTCGCCCCCGCTCGACTGGTCGGCTTGTTTAAAGTAAAGGGTCTAAAAAGGAGAAATCAAAGCAAATAATCATTTAATAAAGTCATGGCTATGCTCGACTCGAAGAGAAGAGAGAGACAAAAACGTACAGAAATAATTGGAATTTATTTTTATAAAAAACACAGAGATGATAAAAAACCGCAAATATATAATCAAATCTAGTTAAACCTAGTTATTAACATATAAGTTATATATCTAATCCTAAGTCATTATTTAATTTCAAATATTGTTTTTACAATTTCACATTCATTTAAATAAATTACACCCACACACATATTGTATAATTATTAAGTCAAACATTTTATCAGTTGTTTCATTTTGATTTTGAACAATTTGTGCATTAAAAGTTATATTTAAAACAAATCAAACATACATACATGAACAAACGCGTCTTTTGTTCATTATATCGTCGCCGCGGCGCAGCGACAGCGCTGCGACTGCGCTGCTACGCATCTGCTGCGCTGCATAAATTTGTTTCTTGAATTACTTCTGAGCTCGATATCCGATCGTACATTGAGAGTAGGATACTTATTATGTGTGCCAAATCTCAAGTCTCTAGCTATAAAACTGCTCTTGTTATCAGCTTTTCCGAGTTATGGGCGAAGGGGGCGGGGCATCGCGATGAAATTTTCAGGACACATTAAGCACAAGATTTTAATCATGTGTGCCAAATCTCAAGTCTCCAGATTTAACATTGCTTATGTTATGGTGATTTTTCTAATTTTAAAACCAACGGGACTTGATATCGAAAATTGAAAATAAACTTGATCTGCGTATGGTATTCAGGAACCTACATTCCAAATTTGAAGTCTCTTGCTCTTATAGTTGCTGAGATCCACGCGTTCATACAGACGGACGGACAGACGGACAGACTGACAGACAGACAGACAGACGGACAGGTGTCAATCGGCTCGGCTATTGATACTGATTAAGAATATATATACTTTATATGGTCGGAGATGCTTCCTTCTGCCTGTTACATACATTCACACAAATTCATTATACCACTTTTGCCAATTTTCAATGGGCACAGGCTATAAAAATAGTAACATGTCATTAAACAGGTATGGATCATTGATCCATCGAAGTAAGGGAGCATTTAGTGATTGAAATTAACTGTGACCCTTAAACAACACACACACTATCAAACATTGGTGCAGAAGTCTTAGCTTAGGCCACGCGTTGTAGGAAGTTCGCCTTTTGGGCACTATTGCGGATTTAACAAAAATCAGTTTGATAATTCGTTTTTTTTTGTGTTTATAGCTGCGACTTATGTATGTTAATAGTGTTTTCATTAAATAAAATATGCATGTATGGCATATTGCAATTACACCAGTTGTAACTTAAAATCAGCTGATTTTGTAATATACCTCAAAGTGATAGAATTGGTGAAAAATTGGATACAGGCTTTAACGTTACGGCGCCTTAAAGAAGTGATATTCCAAGCAGCTTAAGTCAACACACTTAAATTTAAATCGGCTTAAAACGTACTATAAACAAGGAACATTATAGAGGTATTCCTCAAAAAAAATTGGTTTAATGTTAGCAAAGTTCTTGAGAGTTCTTTAATCTGGGCGCTTTACATAGACCGTAAGATTAATTTTCTTTTAATATCAATTAGAAGTTAAATATTATTTGCTAACTTTTATCAATAATGTAATAAATAATAATTTTCCATATAAATTTGAATAAAACAAAATAATAATTTAACTTAAATTTTTTATTAAAAATCATAGCTTAAGTTTTATCATATAATATTTTATAGTATTTTATTTACGTATATTTAATTTTTATTTAAAATATTGATTATACAAATTAAAGGGAAACTTCTGTGATTTTTTATAAAAATGGCAATGCAATTATTAATTCATAATTCGATTATATAGATAAAAGAAGAAAAAGGCTTTGAAAGAAAAGTATTTTCATTATAACGGGATTTAAATACCCCCAAAAAATCTCTACACGAGGTAAAAGTCTAGTGGCGAAAGCATATTCAAGCCCCAAAATTACTGATATTAGATTTTGTGACGAACAAAAATCATTTTAATATATTAACTATTCTAATATAAAACTAGCTATAAAACTGCTCTTGTTATCAGCCTTTTCCAATTGTCGGCAAAGGGGGCGTGGCATCGCGAAATGAAATGAAATTTTCAGGACACATTAAACCCAAGCTTTTTCTCATGTGTGTCAAATCTCAAGTCTCTAGCTTTAACATTGCTTATTCTATCATGATTTTTCTAATTATAAAACAAACGGAGCTTGATATCGAAAATTGAAAATAAAGTTGACCTGCGTATGGTATCCAGGAACCTACATTCCAAATTTGAAGTCTCTAGCTCTTATAGTTGCTGAGATCCACGCGTTCATACAGACGGACGGACAGACGGACGGACAGACTGACAGACGGACAGACGGAGGGACAGGTGTTAATCCACTCGGCTATTGATACTGATCAAGAATATATACACTTTATAGGGTCAAAGATGCCTCCTTCTGGCTGTTACATACATTCACACAAATTCATTATATCCTTTCTTGCCCATTTTTAATGGGTATTTATTTATATTTATATTTTCCCATTCAGCCACATTATCTTTTTTTAGGTCTAGCTTTTTTTAACCTCATAACTCATACAATTGAATTGCCCAGAGCTTTTATGAACAGCTTTTGAGCTGCTCACGCCGACTTCAATGCTTCGATCGAAGCTTCGATCGGTTTGTGTACCGGCTAAGCAAAGTTCACCACCAACTTGAGTCAGTCGAAATACGCCTTGGTTTTGGGCCCACCTGTTGTTGGGTCGGTCGAACGAACGAGCACTTGCTGAAAAGAAAACCAAGTCTGAAGAGCGGCGAGCGAGCTGGCGATGAGCGATGAGCGTCGCAAAAGCGTTTAGAAAGTTCGTAGTTGTAGCTGACTGAGCGAGGGGGAATGGGCCGGGGGAAATGAGGAAAGAGGGGCTACGGACTGGCTGGGTATCGGACTGGGGCAGTCGATGTTTAGTAAGCGGCGCAGAGTCAACAAGTTCGGTTCGGAGCGTTCGAGGGCAAAACCCGCGCTCGGCTAATTGCTTATCGCGGTTATTTTGCTTTTATTTTTTTCGTTTTTTTCGTTTTTATATTATTTTTGGATTTTTGTTGCTGCTGTTATTATTATTTACCAACGGTTCGGTGTGTGTGTATTTGTTTTTTTTTTTGTATTTTTATTTTGTTTCTGTTGTTGTTATAAATTCAATTTTTGTTTCGTTGCTGCAGAAGCTGCCACTGCTGGAAACGGGTAACTGCAACACGGCAACAACAAGTGCAACTGCAACTGCAACTGCCAAATGTAAATAAATTGCTTGAAGCAACAAGGTTGCGGCTTCTCATCTGTACTCGTATGTAACTGTATCTCAAGTGCGGGCCCAAAATGTATCTCAATCTGGACAAGTTATAGATGCAATTGCAATTGCAACTGCTGGCCAAGTGTCGTGTGTATTTGTGTCTCTGTGTGTTGTTGTGCTTTATTGTTGTACTCATACTACTTGTCCCCATTGTGCTGTCTACAGGGTACATGCCCTAACATCAAACATAATCGTTGTTGTGCACAACAGTTTCGGCTGACTGCTTGCAAAAAGATACAAAAGTATCTCGAGCGCTGTTTTTTTGTATTTTTGGCGCTCATTTTCATGCGTTACGCTTAGCTGCAATTTGCCAGTGTGTTGGTGAATCTATGTGAGGTGTATGTGTGTGTGTGTGTGTGAGAGTGCTTCCAGCTTTGCTTACAAAATGGTTAGATAAAAACCAAAAGCCGCCTCAAAAAACAGCATAAAGGAAAATCGAAAACTGCTAAAAACATAAAAACAAAAAAAAATACACGAGAAATTGCAAATCGAAATTGAAAGTAAAACGCGTCACGTCAATACACATGCATATATACATAGTACATATATACATATATCAATTATAAATATATACATCTTGTCCACCAATTATTGAAACAAAGCAACCGTTAACTAGTATACAGAGACGCCGTGCTGCAATCGGGAGGCAATTGCCGCCCATGTCCACGCGAAATATGTCACAATTCCGAGATAATTCATGGGTGAGTTGAGCTACAAAATGTTTGACGACATATGCTAACCAAATAACTAATACTAACTAACTGCCGACTAACGACACTCACTCTAGATAAGTACTTGCAATTAATGTGCCTACTACTACTTGTACTCGCACTACTGCCAACAATAATTAACCCAACCTCAACTCTTGGCCTCTTGCCACCATTTCTGATCTCTTCACTGCCTTTGCACAATTTGTAACAATTCAGGCACATCGTTAGCTGATGTCCCCTTCGCCTCTTTTCAGCTACTCTGCCCTCTGCCACTCTTTTCAGCTACTCTGTCCCTTGTCGGAGCGTCGCAACTTAATTAGTACAAATCGTTAATTAACCTGTCTTGCCATCTGTGGCCCGATTGGCCAATTGGCCCCCACGCATCTGCATCTGACCCGCTTTTGCGGGTTCGTCGCGCTCTTCCATCGCCATCTTCAAGTCGAACAGATCGAAAAGTGTGATAGATAGATACTTGTGGATGCTGTTGAAAACTGGCACAATCAATATGATTTATCGTTCATAGTTTTGTCTCTTTTATTGGGCCAGATTGTGCGTATCATTCGCATTTCGAATTGAAAGATTCTAATAGCTGCCGTTAGAATGCCGAAGCTACCGGCTGCACAGTGGTTCAAGTATTATTTTTGTATATAATCACATTTCATAATAATCCAATGACAAAAATCTATTCTGAGTTTATTACATGTGTAGCGAATTTTAAAGTTTCTTATTAATTAGCGTTTAATGCAAATGCAAATTAATTCATACTTATTAATAAATTCACAGCACAAATATTAGTCTTGAGGTCACTGCTTAAATTAAAAATTGTAGAAAAAACAAAATATTCATGTTAGATAAAAAATACATTTAAGTGACTCAAATTGAACATTTGGTTTTGAATAAATCAACATTTTAAAAAGATACAGATTGTAGATTAGACCAGTTAGTATTATATAATATATGTAAACATATTCCAAATTTAGAGGGTTTATTGCCAAAATGTTTTGCCATTTTTTCACTTATCATCACTTATTTGTTGCATATTTAATATAATAAAAAAAATATAGTAGTAATATTTTTTTAATATAAGAGAAAATTATGTCAGCGGGTTTACCGCTAAAATTTTCGAATGGTTGAAAACGTTAAAAATTCGAGAGATTTCTATTTGAGAGATTATATTTAACGATAATATCACACATTTGGGTGCACAATTTTGAAATTTTTTCAAACGTTCTTTTATATTTTTTATCTTAGCGGGTTTACCGCCATTATCGATACACAAAGTACTCAATTGTTAATAAAAATCAATTTAATTGGTATGGATTATAGATTATTGCAGCTTTTTCACAAAAAATATTATAAATTAGGTAAATGTTTCCATTTAAGCGGGTTTATCGCCAGAATGTACTGCTCAGTTACTTTAGAATTTTTTTTGCTATGCCAAATTAATTAAATTTCAAATATTGGCACTGATAGTATGTTAGATATACTAAAATTATGGTATTTTTTAAGAGAAACATTAATTAAATATATTATTTTAACGGATTTACCGCCAACATGATTAAATAAATTAACAATTTAAAAAATGTATGTTATAGATTTGCAATAATATTATTTATTCGGGTGTAACAATTTGAAATTTTACCCAACAAATTCGTGGTACTTTTATTTATATATTTCTATGTTTAGCGGGTTTACCGCTAATTCTAATTGTTAATGAAATAAACAAAAAGGTGCGCCTTTTTGACTTTGGGAATATTTCGACTATAAATATTATAAAATATGTCAATGTATTAATTTAATCGGATTTACCGCTAGAATTTTCAGTTGAATTACCCTAAAAAATTTTTAACTACGTCAATTATATGGAATTAAACAATTTTTTAAAAATCATGGATTTTTTCTAGATATATATATACATGTATACAATGTTGTTGGGCGAAATCGGACATACCACTTACTTTTTTTTAAGTCGCAACATTATGTTGCATGTGGCAACTATCACGTTGATGATGCTTTGAGCAATCAGCTGGATAAGATCTAGTTTATGTACTCTCGTATGCAGCATTTTTTCTCGTTTGTCATTATCGTACACGCGTTCTTTTATCACGTATTTATTTTTATTTTTTTTTCTTTCTTAATTTTCATTTTTTTTTTTTCTGTATTGTATTATTGTTGTTTGTCCAGTGTGCCGCTGTGGGCCACTTTCTAGCCATGTGTAGAGCAAGAGCAAGAGCAAGAGCGAGAGCAACAATAGGCCCACTTTCGTTATAGTAGTGTGAAAGGTTCTGGCTGCAAAACAATAACAGAGAACAGATTGTTATCTGCGGCCGCCTCTCTAATCACATTATGGCTTGGTGATTAAAATGCTTTCGCATTTCGCTGATAACAACAACGACGACGCTTTTTTTGGACGCCCCCACAGCAACATTCATTAGCTGTGGCAGTAATACTACTACTACTACTAGTAGTTCCGTATTCAATCTTAGATCCCATCCCAGTCGCATTGATTGCGCAAATGTCGTGACTGAGATGTCGGCGCATCTTTTGGTTGCTCAGGTGCCGCAGTCGCAGTCGCGGACGCTGCCGCTGTGGCAGCTGCAGCGTCTGAACCGCTTCCTTGACTCCAACCAACTTCAAGTTCAATTACGCCAAATTGTCATCAACTTAGCGTCGTCATCAGCCAAGGCATTGCCCGGCGACCAGGCCATATACCAGACATTGGCTGGCCAAAAGGGGACACATGAGGGCGGGGCGGGGGGAAGTTGGCAGGGGACTCATGGCCAGGCCAGGGCAAGAGAGGCCAGGCCGGGCAGCAGCAGCCGTTTCAACTTTCACTATAAACATGGAACACGGTACGTGATCTTGGCACATGATTTTCCTGCCACTTGCAATCGCCTCCAATGTTGATAATGACCACAATGATAATGACGACGACGATGACGATGACGATGACGATGACGATGACTCGATGATGCCTCCTGCACATTTTGTCATAATTTTCATGTGGGAAAATCTGCTGTATGTATGTATCTGAAAACGTTTTCTGATGAGGTCGAAGCCTCATCAACTGGTTTGCTGGGCGGGTTTCCATTTTCTGTTTGTTGGCTTTTCAGCATGGCTTTTTTTTTGGCATATTGCAAAATCGTTTCCACATAATGCGCCTCGGCTGCTGGCAAACTTACAAAAACAGCAAAAAAAACCACAACAACAAACAGTAGAAACAACCACGACAATGAACTTTTAATTACCAGACTCGTTTCGTAAAGAAAATATTTAAATTACCCATAAAAAAAAAGTAAAATAAAGAGCTTGTTGGAAAAAGTAAGAAACAAAGAGAGTGCGGAAAAACTTTGGCCACACCGGATGTAGTGAAGCCGAACCTCCATATATGGCATATGACAGCCAGCAACTGGCAACTGGCATGTGGGAATGAAAGGAAGGAAGAGGAGTATCCAATGTATGTACTCTACCCATCCATTGATGGATGTGCAATTTGCCATGCGAGTGAAACTTTTTAGCCAATTGCATTTTGGCAGCTTGATTGCGATTAGATTAAATTTGTTACCCGATTTCCATGTGGTAGACTCACTTATGCCGAGACAAGCCAGATTTATGAGTACTCCAATTGGCATCGGTACCTGTAATTGACTCAATTCAACTGATGTTGGGTAAATATAACATATTTCGAATGCCAAATGTGGTTTACAATTCGAGTCAAATCAACTTTCTGCGAATCAATTATTTATCTGATAAATTTGGCTGTTTTACAAATTACTATTTGAATAGATTATGGAAATTTCGAACATCATTTGTATTAGGTTCAAGCGAATGTTAATTATACTAGTTAAAGTACTGGGAACTTTAGTTATAACTTGTACTTCAGATAATTGACTTTGTATATATCTGAAATTTTAAATATCACATAGTAGTCGCATATATAGTTTACATATGTGTATATAGTTAACACTTGAATTTGGATCTATAAAACAAATAAATATATATATATACGTATATAACTTACAGCCTATATTTAGGCTGTTTAAAATTTTCAAAAAGATAAACTTAAATATCAAGAAAATATGTAAGAAGCCGAAAAGACGGAGACAGTCGAAATATCTTGTTTAATTCCTGAGATTTTAATGTGTTCCCTAAATTGGGCAAATACCCTATAACGTAGATATGATCTTCTTCTTCCTTTGATCCACGACTGCGTAATATTGTGTTTTAAATAACTTCCGAGCTTACCATCCGATTCCGATGAAATCTTCAGAATATATTCGGACCCTGATGCTTGTACTGTTTGCCAAAATTCTTTTTTTAGGTGATTTCAAAAATATTGCTTTCGATTTACGAGAGCGGAAGGGGGCATGGCAAGTTTGTAATACAAACTGGTTCTGCTTAGCCCATAGACGAACCAACATATCAAATTTGGTGTCTCTAGCTCTTATAGTCTCTGAGATCTAGGTGCTCATACAGATGGACAGGCGGACAGACGGACAGACAAACTTGGCTATATGCACTCGCCTGTTGATGCTGATCAAGAATATATATATATATATACCCTATGGGGTCTGCCAGACTTTCTTATACCTATTAATCACATTTCTATTGAAAAACTTAATAGACCCTTAAACTTTGTTAAAGTAAAGGTTCTAAAAAGAGAATGACTTAGATAAATGACTAATGTTCTTATTGCAATTTTTTAGAAAAATTTAACTAGTTTTTCAACTAGATAGTTATAAATACATATCTTTACCTATTGGAATCGAAAGGGAAATCAGAAATGTTCTCATTGAGTAATGATAATTTAACTCATCTAGAAGTCATAAATTGTTACTTGAGATCGTTACTTTCGATCGTTCTATTATTTATAAAATGTCAATTCTAAATTAAAATGTTTGCCATGACACAGAAACATTTCACAGTTCAATCTCAGTTTGTTAATGATCTAGATTTTTTCCTATATTATTATTAATGAAAAATACCAGTAGTACTCGTATGTAAATCCCACTGATAAAGAGAAAGATAGATGCATAAAAATACAGGTTTATTCAACAATCCTTGCATAAGTGTAAACATTCAATCAAGCAAATTCAATATTATTTATCTTATGCACATACTACATCTTATAGTTAGATGTATTTACGAGTTTTTGTTAGTTGTTGATCTAACGTATTGTCGATATTGGCCAATTGCCATTTGTCAGTTGGTAGTTGGAAGTTGGAAGCTGACGGTGCAAAGAAATTTTGCGACAATTATACAGTGAAAGTGCCGAAATGGATCGTTGTAGTATTATTACTTTTTGTGTGCTATGCCAGATAAAATAACAGAGCAAAAACCTTAACTTAACATATAAAAAAAAGGGGTAACAGCAACAACAACAGCAACAACAACAACAATAAAAAATAATAACAACTAAACCAACAGCAAAGCGAAGCGAAGCGACAGACAAACAACGAAAATTAAATGATAAACTGCGTAAACAACAATACAAAAAAATGTGTTAATTTTTTCTTTTTTTTTTTTTGTTATATATTTATGATTATTATGATATATATATATGTGTATATATATATATATTTAAGTTTTTCTGACTGCAACTGTCAAAAGGGGGGGGGGGTTGAATTTGCTATCTTTTAACGAGGCAAACGAAGCAACAACAGTTAGGACAGTTATGAGTTAAGATATGGCCAACAGTTAAGTAAAGTTAAGTCGTCTTAAGTGAAAAGCCAGTGTGGAAATGTTGTTTTGAAATGTATCCAGTCATGGGTGGGCAACAAATGCACTCTCGACTGCCGCAGCGACCTTGAAACGGGGGCAAACACTACAGGCAAAAAAAAAAAAAAAAAAACAGAGCATAGACTGAAGACTGAAGACAGTTAAAGCCAAGTCACGTTCAATGCTACGGTCAGCTCAATGGCCTATATACGCGTTCAACAGCAGCAGCAGCAACAGCAGCAGCAGCAACAGCAGCAGCAGCAACAGCAGCAGCAGCAGCAGCAGCAGCAGCAGCAGCAGCAACAGCAGCAGCAGCAGCAGCAGCAGCAACAGCAGCAGCAGCAGCAGCAGCAACAACAGCAGCAACAACTGCTGCAGCAACTTCGAGGCGACTCTCTGTCGAAGCGTGGAAACCTGAATGTTAATTGATTTTCAAGACAGACACCAACAAAAATTGTAATGGTAACAAAAACGTGCCCAGACTTTGACTATGGCCTAGGCGCGCGACCTCGTTAAATGCACCAACAACAACAACAACAACAACAACATTATGAAAAGAAGAAAGAAAAAAAAAGTTAGAAGTAGAAATTTCTTAACATAAATTCATCATTCCACCCGCATGAGTTGGCTATTTAGTTTTTAGGTAAAACTCTTCTACTTGCCACTTGAACAGGCATCTTCAGTTGTTCTGCTATTGTTGTTCACATCTGCCATTAAACACCCACGAATGAGAGTGAGTGTATTCATGGCAACACTCACACACTCACACACTCACACACACTGGCTTTACGAATTTTGTTAGCCAGCCAAATTGTTTCGCTTTGTTCTGGCCCACATTCATTTCATGTTATTCGTATTTATTTTGCGTCATTCATTTAACTTTTTTTTTGTACTTTTCGCTGAATGACTTTAATTGTTGTTCATTTCTCGCTGCTCGTCTGATAAACAATTGCAAATAAAGTCAACAGCAAAATATTCTTTATACACTTCAAATATGTGTACTATTTGTCATCGTATACTTGTAAAAGTAGGCGTGGCCAGCCATTAGTCAGAGTTCCAACTCCCGTCACTGACCTAAAACGTTTAACAACAACAATTGTTGGTAATTGACGAGCTGACGGTGCTTTGAAAAGGGCAATGTAAATGCAAAGTATTGGCTTACAAAAAAAAAAACTATTCTGAATACTATAATCTTGTGCTGTAAAAACAATATTTATGATGCCTCTCAAAGCCAACTTTATGCACTTGCAATTACGATTTGTAATTAGAGAGATATTTGGAGGGTTAAGCGAAGGGAACAGATTTTCAAACAGACTTTAAGTGTAATCTATACCATATAAATATAATACTTGTGTACACAGAGCGAAAAAATCAAGTATTTCGTACTCAAAACGACACATTTCATACTTGAAATGAAATTACTGAAGTCAAGAATCTCAATCTTAATTCTTAAATCCAAAAAAATTGAAGTACTTTAACATTTTAAAACTTAAAAGTGAGTTTGATGCGTACTTGAAGTAAGTACATTAATTCTTGATTTAAATACAATTCACACTTGTTTTGAGTCCCTTAACTTCTGTAACTGAGTACACAAATATCTTAAAATATGAATACGATACTTGATATTTGCTTACTCTAGACTTAAATCACAATTGTGTAAACTTAGTTTGCTAGTGTAGAGTGTTCTTGAAGTATTCTGTCTAATAAAATTATAGAAATTATCAGCGTGTGTGTTAAATGTTTACAGATAGTGTGAAAGTAGTTGAAGACTGACTTTAGATTATAATGCTCCTCTTAAATATAATCTTAATTTCCCACTGCCCCTCATTTGGGAATTCTAAGCAAGCAAACGCACAAAATGATTTAAGATTAACAGAACTTGTTGTGTGAGTATTCGCTGTGTAAAAATCTGTTTAGAATAGTCGAGAATTTTACAGAATAAGTAAAGGATCTCTCATTGTAATCTTTGACTGTAGCATATCGTTCCCTACTATCGCTCCCGCCCCTACTATCGCACTTGTCCCTCTCCGGCTTGTTATACCCTTGCAGAGGGTATTATAATTTTGTCCCGAAATGTGTAACGCATGAAAGCAGGCATCTCCGACCCTATAAAGTATATATATACTTGATCAACATCAACAGCCGATTCGATATAGCCATGTCCGTCTGTCCGTCTGTTGCTATGCAAACTAGTCTCTCAGTTTTAGAGTTATCTCAATGAAACTTGGTACAGATCAGTCTTTTTGCTGCAGGTAATACATATGTCGGAATCGGCCGGATCGGATCACTATATCATATAGCTGCCATAGAAACTATCGGTCGAAAATCATACATTTGTATGGCAAACTTTTTTATTTTTCAACACATTTCCACCAAACTAACAGATTATGCATTTGGTCCTGTCTTAAACATCCTGACCAAATTTGGTTTAAATCGGATCACTATATCATATAGCTGCCATAGGAACTATCGGTCGAAAATCATTCTTTAGTATGGCAAACTTTTTTATTTTTCAACACATTTCCACCAAACTAACAGATTATGCATTTGGTCCTGTCTTAAACATCCTGACCAAATTTGGTTTAAATCGGATCACTATATCATATAGCTGCCATAGGAACTATCGGTCGAAAATCATTCTTTTGTATGGCAAACTTTTTTATTTTTCAACACATTTCAACCAAACTCACAGATTATGAATTTTGTTCTGTCTTAAACATCCTGACCAAATTTGGTTTAAATCGGATCACTATATCATATAGCTGCCATAGGAACTATCGGTCGAAAATCATTCTTTAGTATGGCAAACTTTTTTATTTTTCAACACATTTCAGCCAAACTAACAAATTATGCATTTGGTCCTGTCTTATGCAGACTGACCAAATTTGTATATAAATCGGATCACTATATCATATAGCTGCCATAGGAACTATCGGTCGAAAATCATTCTTTAGTATGGCAAACTTTTTTATTTTTCAACACATTTCAACCAAACTCACAGATTATGAATTTTGTTCTGTCTTAAACATCCTGACCAAATTTGGTTTAAATCGGATCACTATATCATATAGCTGCCATAGGAAAGATCGGATGAAAAGTGCATCAGGGTATGAAATTTTTGGCGTGCCAAAAATAACAAAGAGTACTGACTCACTGCACCCTACTGGTTTTTAACATGATTTTGGTTTATCTAAAAAGAAAACTGCACTAGGATCTTAAATTAATTCTTGTTTAAGAGTTGTACTTCTTGTTCTTAAGAGTTGATAACAGAGTATCTGTAAATCGAGCATCTGTAAATTGATGTTCTCTTGCTTACATATAAGAAATTAGTTTGTTCTAGATCGTATAATAAACACTGTGAGTAAATAGCAGGGAAATCTTCAATCGATCCCACTCAATGTATCTCAGTTTTGATCAATTTAACAAAGATCCAAGTGCCATAGAGAACAGCTAACACATGCCTAATTTGAAATATGTTTAATTTTCTGTAATACCAAAATGTCTGATCTTTCTTTGGTTGTAAAATCATAAAACTTAATTTGATTTTCCTAATGGCCAGAATAATTTCCTGTTGTTGGCCATTCGTAGCGCTTTAAAGGCATAATTGATCCAATTAAGAGCTCTTGATTGTAGATTGTTGTTGCTCTTGTGGCTCGTTGAGGTTCTCCTTGTGCCAGAGACAGTTCGGTGAACTTTAAACAACAAATAGCGAATAACGATAACGATAACGATAACGATACCGATAATATGACATTTCGATTTGCAGTTTGATAACTCGATTCGCATGCACCGGACGAATGTCGTGCGAACTGAGTGTCATAAATCGAAGTTTAAGCATTTGCCGCTGTAATTCCTCTGCCTTGGTATATACATACATATGTATGCCCATTGTTTAAGCCAAAGCCAACGTCAGTTGACCAGTTTCATTGAGCCTCGTTTAAAGGCACATTGACTACTCACTGATGTGTTAAACACAATACAATTCAAACAATGTTGGCCATGCACTGGCACTGCAGCGAGAGCAGTTTGAAAACTTTCAATGAATACATACGTACTGATGTATTAGCTTTAAAAAAAAAGCTTCAAATCAATTGTTGCTAAACCATACTATAAATGAAACAAATTTTTTGTGAAGTATTTATAGTCGTAAAAATAGTTTGTCGTGTTAAAAGTTTTCTAGGAATAAGTAAGTTCATAAATTTAATTCTGAATTTATCTGCATAAGATACATAGTTTATAATAGATTTATAATATAATAAATTAATTTATGCTATAACTTAAAGTAAATATTTGTAATCTCAAACTGCAAACTGCAAACTCTGACTATTTACTATGTATGCATTAACCTTGAAGCAGCCCTCGCATGCTCGTACTATATTTTATATATGGCTAATGACAGTCATTCTTTACATGTTCGCCGCGTCAGTTCGTCAATGTGTTTGGGTTTTATTTTGTATTCTATTTTGTTTTTATTTCATGTCTATGCTTTGTTTTTTTCACAGGGCGTCAATTTGCGCAATTTGAAGCTACTACGAGCAATGCGAGCTGGCTCTCAGTCAACTCAGGTGGCTCAAATGGCTCAAATGGCTGCGGCTCGAGTTGTTAGCAGTTGTTAATTGCCGGTTGCAATTGAAACGCTGTATGTTTTCTGGTTTTGATTCTGGTTAGACTTGTTCTTAAAAGCAGAAACAGCAGAGTATTGCCATATGCTGCCGTTGTTGTTGTTGGTGTTGTCGTTGTTGTTGTTGTTGCGCATTAACTTTCTTTCGGCAATGTTGTGCCACTTTGAAGCACTAGCTGCGTATGCGCAATATACCCTGAGTACTTGACTTGAACACTTGTGCGGGCCTCAACACAGTCATTAGTTATTTCAACTAAGCTCAGGCATGACTAGTAATTACTGTCGATATTACTGTTGTTGCTGTTGTTGTTGTTAAGTTGCTAAGTTCATTGGTTTTATCTGCGCGCTAACTTATTTTTTTTGCAATCGTTGTCAACGTCGGTCATACGTCTATATATAGAAAGCGATCGTCAAATCGCGTTGCTTGCAACGAAACACATTGAATCATCATCATGGATGTGACAGTGGCAAGACAAGACCCAACTGCTGCTTATTCACACCTAACACGGCAGCCAGTTGTTGTTGCCAGTTGTTGCGTTGTCTTGACTTGTGCCGGAAGTTGGCAGATCCATAGTTTTGACCACTGTTGTTGGTTGGGTTCATAGACACATAGCGAACAGCGACATAGACGTCTATTGGCATGTGCATCGACATGCCGGCACGTAGTCAATAGAAAGTGGACACCACACCCACACCCACAGCACTCTCACTCCCCCTTCTCCTTCGCCTCCGATCACTCCCTCAACTGATCAAATAATGCACTTGAAGCTTAAATCATACAATTAATAGTATTTGCACCTTAGCTCTAAGTACTATTATGTAAATATATTTAACGGCTTTTCATATTGCATGTACTTACGAGTACTCGTATGTTATGTACCCATCTTTATATTTTATTCATATTTAGCAATTAAGTTTCTCCTCTAACCCCCTTCGTGGTGATTAATCGGTACACATTTGTTGATGTTCTATAATTTATAAGTAATGCACGTCACAATCAAACAATTTCCTGCCTTCAAACAGACAAAATAAAATCTGAGATTCCGAAATTAAAACAATCCCCAACCGAGTTAAAAGTTCGTGGATCTCGAAATTTCGTAAGCCGATTAGTTTTGATCATCGTCTTTAAGATTTATTTTACTTGTATCAAATATTTAAGACTTATTTGCTTATTTAACTGTCGAGTCCTTACCAATTGATCCAAATATAGTCTAAATTTAACAATCATTAA
The DNA here is from genome assembly GCA_958299025.2 of Drosophila histrio. Taxonomy (NCBI): domain Eukaryota; kingdom Metazoa; phylum Arthropoda; class Insecta; order Diptera; family Drosophilidae; genus Drosophila; species Drosophila histrio. Next base: position 27,823,686 of record OY282582.1, read on the forward strand.
GAATGATTTATCACTTCCGAGGACCAAATTGAAAAAGAGAAATAAAATATCCAATTTGTTTTATGTTTTACGTACATAAGTGCGGTTTTAAATAATATTTAAAAATATAATTAAATAGTTAAATATAATATTAGTTTGGGGAAAAAGAAATCCATTTTTTAGCATATTTTTCAACATTAATTTTTTACGGCTTGGGACGTCCGATTTATGTTAAATATATCCCGTTTTGTTCAATGACTTCTTGCCATTTTTTGAGGATAATTTTAAAATTCACTCCGAAAAAAACTTTGATCCTGGCTGTTAAAAAACTCGGCCAATAAGTATACTAGTAGTTTCGTAGTCGCCAATTGAATTGTTTGATAAAATTTATCTCTCAATGGAATCGACCTATCAAAAAAAAGGGATTAATGTGTGTTTTAAGGGGGAATCTCACCTTTCCAAGCAGCTCAAGTGTAAATCGGAGTGACCAATAGCTTACAAATCAAAACATACCAAATTTGACACACAAATTACTTTTCATTCCAAACTAATATATATATATGCATATAAACAATTATACAGAAATACCATTTAAATTCTAATGATTTACTCTTTTCATAAGTTCCATACTTTATTTACGTATTTACTCAAACAAATTTAAAAAAGAAACCATTACATTAAATGACTGAAAGCTTGCTCTGTTCCCATTACTCACTATTAATATGTTATTTATAAACATTTAACTAAGTTAATGATTGTGTTTATTGTTACTAAACGTTCAAAACAGTTAAATCTTTTCACAGCTCAAAAAAAAAATGTATTTGGTCAACGAAACATCGACTAATTGATTTTCGAATCTGATTATCCATTAAAAAAACATCGATTGCGATTCTTAATAAATCGAACAGCATACCATCGATTATTTGAGAATTACTTACAACTCTAGCTCCCACACAGCGATCCCTTTATTACTCTCTCTCTCTCTCTCTATCTCTCTGAAAAGCTCGCCAATGCGCGCTCTTATGGCGTGCTTAAAAGCTTGCGCTGCTCTGCTCGCTATGCCAAGAGCAAGTCCAAATCTGCCATCAATCTGAATGCGCTTTCGAAGCAAGAACAGAAGAAACAAAAGCTGCAACAAAGCGAACAACAACAAGAACAACAGCAACAACAACAACAACAACAACAACAGGTGGAAGCTGTTTATGCAAATGTTGAGGAACTCATTCAACAAACAGAAATTGAAGAGGATGCTCTAATGGGTAATGCGCAGGTAAGCGATGTTGACGAACATCTCCTAGTCGCCTCCATACGTGTTCCATCTCCATGCATCGCAATCCAATCAACCAAACGTCCAACCAACAACAACAACAACAACAACAACATTATCAACATTACCATCAACCAAACAATCAAACGTCCAACGTCCAACCAACAACAACATCGCCTACTCGAACATTTGCTTCGTTCGCATCAATTAATGGAAATTAATTTTATTATGTGTTACCTTGCCATACTCCCCCCCCCCCGCCCCCCCGTCACCCGCATATATACCCCGCATTGTTCTTAGTGATTTTGTGTGATTTTATGTTAGTGCTAAACTCGTTTGCTACTCGCCATTTAGCATCTAAGTGCAACTTATTTATAAGCAATTTAACTCAAACTTGCTGTCTCAGATAGCAACAGTTTTATACCTTATACACAGACATACGAATATATGTACCTATCTATCCAGTATTACTCAATACAGACTTACGACTCTACCTGTTTACGATTTGTTTTTACCTTTTGATGTTGCCTTCTCTTCCCGGGCAAATAAGTATTTCGCAAGGTCTTCGGATCTCTTTGAAGAACACAGCCAGCTAATTGAGCTGTGTGCGCAGATGCTAAACTTTACGTTAGCTTTAAAGCTTCGCATGTTGCGCGCATTTGTATGCTATAAAAGCTTCTGTCGTAACATTAACAGCAGATGGCGCCAGCGTTGACTTTTTGAATTTCGCGCTCAGCGGTAGATAGTGCTTTAGTGCTTGTATTTAATTGAATTGAAAACACATTTATATCGGTCTTATACCCAATTTCCAAGTTTATGTTTGGGTACATTTTGATCCGTTTTAATGCATTTCTTTTCATTATTTCAAATGTAAATACAACTATCAACAAATGTACATACATAGCTATGTTAAAATGAAAGAAAAAGAAAGCGAAAACATGAATAGTAGTATATTGTTTTAAATGTCTTTATGGCCGATATTTCAATGTTTCAATAAACCTTATACTTCGGATAAACTGACATATAAGGACAATTTTGATTTTTCAATAACGCAATAATGTTATGTGACACATAAGCGCTAACGGGTACTTTAACTGACATATAAGCACTATGTGGCACATAAATAAAAACAGCTGATGGCAACAGTTGACAAACCGTTTGACAACCGTTGCTGCGTATAAATAATGACACACGAACATGGCTCTAATTGTTTACGCATTTTGATACATATTTGAAATTTACAGTTAAATCACTTTGATGTTGCCACCTGTCACCAATAATCAGATGTTTTGTACAAAATGTTGCCACCTTTTATACATATTTACCATTCACAATTCAAAGTGATACATAAATTTATGTGTAGATTGAAAAATTGCATTTTCTTATGGGTCGCTTTATTCAATGGAAAATTTTATTTGAAATATAGCTATGTATCACTTTATATGGACATTGAAAAAGAGTTGTATTAAGAGCTTTATCCAGTAGACAATTTAATGTTAATACAATTAAATATACTTAATAAACATATAATGATTTACACAACTTACGTCCCTACAATGAATTGACCCGGAGTCGGCCATTTTCTTACCATTTTCTTAATGGAAATTCCTTTTGTTCTTTTTGAAAATATGAACAGGAGAGACACGTTCAATATGCGTGGTAAGCAACACAAGCGTGACACTGCCGCAGAATTAGCATGTACACCTCGTATATACATATGTATGTATGTATGTACTTATTTGTGAAAAACATGGGCAAGATTTGCCTAACTGTAACTGAAAACGCAACAGACCGATGGTTGGCAAACACAGTTACGGCAACTGCAGCAACTACAAGTACACACAAAAAGCGAGCTCAACTTTCAGCGAGTTGTTTCAATGTTGCTCCCTTAGAATTCTCAACTGGTTCTAGCAGCGCAACATAGAGAACAAGCTTGGTTCGTTGGGTACGCTAGCTCAAAGGGTACTGATGAGATAGATTGGCTACTCCTGAAACTGCTGTATATGTTGTCATATCTATATCAAATGATTGTTAATAGTAAGTTGCTCAGTATAACGTAATTAATGTATATTATAAATAATATATAATAAATAAATAAAATAGAATACAAATACAAATAATATAGTAGATAATTTCGTAACTTGTATAAGATCTAAGGAGTATCTTGAAACAAAATCTTAGTAGCTAGATTTCTTCACATTTTCTATCAATTACAATCCATTCCTGTCATTTAAACTCAATGTTTACACATAAACTTCATTCAAGGTGTACGGAATTGGTGTTGGTTTCGAATCGGGAGGGTCTTCCATTAACTCATACTCCAAATACTTAATACCTTACGCTAGCCATATCTAATCCATAATCTTTCTATGTTTCCAGGTAAGCCAAAGCAAATGCTAATTTCCTTAGCCTCTGAGATAGACCAAACAATGCGTTCACGTAAGTTGCATAATCTAATCCCAATCCAAATCCTGATGAACAGCAATTTACCACACATAAATGTCAAATCGGAATTCTGATGCTCAAAAAATAAACAAAATTGAAATAATAAAAAAAAACCCACAAAAAGACTCGATCAACGGCTTTTTAACCATTATTGTCACATCGCTTGGAGTTCTTTTTTTTGTATAGAGATGAAGTTGCTGTTGACTTGTGCAAGAACCCTGCGAATCTCGGTCAAGCAACAAGTGCAGCAGCCGCCGCTGTCGCTGACGCTGTCGCCGTCACAGTCGGCGTCGGCGTTGGCGTCGTGTGAGCTGCGACGCCGATAATAATCACGCTCTCAATGCTAATGCAAACACATACTAGCATGTATGAATGTTACTGCGACTGCATAAGCTGCATAAATTTGCGGCAGTTATGCAACTGCAACTGACATTGCCCATAATACCGGTACTTCTAAACGGCAGCGGCCGCAGCAGAGGCCGAGGCAGAGGCAGAGGCAGAGGCTGCGGCGGTGACAGCGGCAGCACGTGCATTTAGCTGGTTAAATTATTGTAGCAGTCAATTCACAGTGGTACGAAACTTACGTTACGAGATAAGAATTCATTCATTATATAGTACTTACTGAATTATTAACTCGAAAATCAGCTTTATTTCTAAGCAATTTAACAATTAATTATAAGGAAATAAATTAATTTGGAAAAAATAAGATTTATGAGCTTAAAAAAATGCCGGAAAAAATATCTGTATGAATTATAATTTATATAAAATTATACATTTTTAATCATCTTTTCTTGTCTAAATAAAAAAGTAAATATTAATAATGCAGAAGGAAAATTTTAATAAATATGAAGAAATAATTATTAAAATGGATAAAACGGTCTTATTAACCTGACTTATATAATACAATAATTTTAATTAATATTTTATTTAGAAATCATAATAACTGTTCTTTTAAATTTGTTTAATTAAAATAGAAAAACAGTTATTTATTTTATAATACCCTGTGGAGGTATATTAGATGTGTTAATGGTATGTAACATGCAAATGGAAGCTTGGCCGACCTTATAAAGTGTATATATTCTTGATAGCCGAGTCGAAATAACCATGTCCTTCTGTCCGTCTGTCCGTCCGCCTGTCCGCCTGTCCGTCCGTATGAACGAAAGGATCCCAGAGTTGGTAAGAGCTTGAACTTGGTCTCCCAACACTGCTAATATTTACAAAGAGATCAAGTTAATCTTTAATTTCATTAAGCTAATATACTTAGCTACAAGTTTATACATTGTAATGAAATTCTACTGAAATTAACAGAGTAAAAATTAACAATAACTTGTCAGTTTAAGAACAATAGAAATTCAGTTAAAAATGTATCATTATATGAGATTTAAAATAGTTGTTTTTTTCAATAAATTTCGAGATTACTATCCAATCGCGATGAAATTTTCAGCTTACATTGGGAATCTCGTTTTATGGGACTACAAATATTTTGTTTTTGATTTACAAGTGACAATTTTAACACGAACTGGTTCTGCTTAGCCCATAGACGGACTAACATATCAAATGTAGTGTCTCTAGCTCTTACAGTGTTTGAGATCTAATCTCTCATACAGACGGACGGACGGACGGACAGACGGACAGACGGACATGACCATATCAACTCGGCTGTTGATGCTGATTAAGATCTAATCAGATATACTTCATGGGGTCTGCCAGACTTCTTTAAACCTATTACGCACATTTTGTTTTTGACAAACTTAACAGACCCTTATACTTCTTAAAGTAATCGGTCTAATAAATATTCATCCATTGATTTAATAAACAAATCGAAATCTTTGACATAAATCTTAAACGCAATTTATAGATTCTGATATCTTTAAATTTAAGTGTATGCAATAAATGAAATATTAATTGATACCTGTAAATAAATATCTATGCATCTGATGAAAGATCTTATTTACAATACTTATAAGAAGCTGAGGTTCAATAACATGTACATTTTAACACCACTGTGCGCAGTGTCAAACGGTATATGTGCAGCCCAATCAGCAAGTACCGCTTTGCATGCAGCGACGACAGTTGCTGTACCGTAAGACTGCCGTCTCATCCAAATATTTGGCCTACGCGTTGTCAACAACAAAAAGAACAACAACAGCAGCAGCAGAAACAGCAGCAGCAGCATCAGCCGCCGCAGCATCATCGCAGCAGGTGTAGCGACAGCGGCAGCGACAGCGATAGCTCTCTTGCGTCGCGCTGCGCTTCGACGCGGCGTCGACCAACAGCGAGCATCGATGCTGCAATTGCCGGCATAACGCGCTTGCGCTCTCCACTCTACGCTCTTTGCTCTGTAGAACTCTACGAGCAGCACGTTTCAACGACTCTCCAGGTCTCGGTTCCGTTTGCTGTTTGCGCTTCTTATACCCGTACCCAACAGCTGCATGGGGTATGATTGATTTTGATAAATAAATACAGATACAAGAATGCACATTGTAATAATTTGTAAAAATTATAAATTATTTTCAAATGGAGTACTGCTTTCAAATAAAGCTTATTTCATTCTCGGATTAAAACACTCATAGGCCAAACAAGTTAGAGAAAACTTTTAACAATTTGCGCATAAAACTCATTTATTAAAACTTTAATATTCATGAAATTGACTCGAAAAGACTTGAGCAACCCGAAATTTGTTGAGCATTATTAACACTAAGAAATAAACATTTGTATTGTTCGTTATTTGAACAACAAAATTGAGATATTTGTCTGGAATTTGCAACTTACGTTATTCTTATAATTAAATTCCTTACTTACTCGTACTGAAATTCAAATAATACAGTAGCTCTAAGATTAAATTTAAGTAGTAGAATTGTTGCTTAAATAAACGAGATAAAATTAAAGGTTATGATAATGCAAACAATATTATTACACACAATAATAATATTTTGCTGTATGTATCTTTTATCTGAGTTAAGGTATTTTTTTTTATAGTGAACATAAATTAAGATAAATAGTATAACTTAAACTTACTTACGATGTGATAATGCAACTATTTTATAAGCATACTCGTTAATACTTTAAGTTATTTCGTGTTAGCTGAGTAAGGGTATTCTTATAGTCGCGCCGCTTTATTTGATGACGTTCTCATCGGTTCTGTTAGACCGACGACTGCGACGGCGACGCGGACGACGACTGAGGCTGCTGCTCAGTTGACGCGCTGGCTGCGCTTAGTCTGCCGCTGTGCGTCGTTGACGTCGCTTCGACGTAGTATTATCTGTTTTTTTTTGTGTAGCCTGTTCTAAATTTAGTCGGGAGTCGGAGTCGCCGCGAGAGGCGTAGTAAATGTCGCTGTCGCCTCCAACGTCGTCGTCGTCGTCGTCGTCGACATACAAATATTGTGTTCATTTAATTAAAATATAATTTAGTTTCGGTAATTTGCTTTACATAACGAACACACGCAAATTAATGTTAAAAGTGGGCGCGTGAGGCGTGCAAAATTATTTTTTATCTCTTTTCTTTTTTGTTCTACCATTTCGTGTGAATAATACAGAAATACAAAAACAAAAAAACATCGAAAATTATACAGTGTGATCTACATATTTGATTGATTCGATTTGAATTGAAGCGATAAATAAGCGGAAAAAGCTGCTTGAATTTTTTTCTGTAAATGAGAACGTGTTGCAAATTGCGTATTAATTGTGGAATTTCGTTCATTTTTATTATCTATTGCACTTGGCAGTTACAAGTACAATTGTATCTGGAAATCAAAGTATGTCAACCATAGATGCCGCCGCTTATTGACACTTTTCCACTTTTCCACTTTGCCATGACATGGGACATCTGTCAAAATCAAACTTGAGCTTGAGATGTCATCAACGATCGCATTTGATGGTCGTCCGAGTAACAAATTACAAGATACACACAATAAGATGCAGATACAAAAATATCATAGCATCTTTTTCTACGCATTGCATTCTGTTTATTTCTAGTTTATCTCTTTTTTTTTTTTTTTTTTTTTTGGCAGTCAAATGCATTTTATGACCCAACTTTTCCAAATGAATATCTAAACATTTTTAGTCTCTGCGGTCTCTGTTGAAATTGTGCCAATAATTTTGTTCAGTTTTTCGGCTAAAATAGAACACAATAAAACGGAAACATTTTCTGTGTCTAGAACTGTATAATATCGTACTTTAGATAGATAGAGAGATACATACATACATACATATTATGTGATCATTTTATTGTTATAACTACTCTCGGTCGACCCTATTAAGAGTTAAGAGTAGATGCCGAGCCCTTGAGGTTTTCGAGCCTCAACTATTAAGTTTTATTCATCAATTTGTTGAGCGTTTTAACCGTTAGTAAATTCTTTAAGAAGACGCACCATTGTTAATTAGCCAGTCGGTTTTTTTTTTGTCTTTGAAAAAAAACGAAGAAGAACAACAACTGTGACATCAATGACAACGACATAAATCCAGACAAGTTCTCAATCAGCAACGCATAGAACAGAAAAGCGGAAAAAAACAATAACAACACAAACAAAAACAAAAAGAAATTCCAATGGGTCAGCCAAAGCATAAGCCGAATGTCGTGTGTCCAATTCGAACTCGTATTCGAATTCGATATCGCATTCGAATTTAAATAAAATGCAATAAATGTTTCACTTTTCGGACACTAAGAAATCCCTCCCTTGTGCAGCGGCGACCTTTATTGGCAGCAGCTAACTTATGTGTGGCATGCGTTGCTGGCATTTGCTGCCTGCTATGCGCACTTGTACAGCTTTAGTCTGTCCGCGCAACAACAGCAACAGCAGCAGCAGCAGATGTCATTGACACTTGGCCGGGGCAGTATTTAAACTTTACAATTTATTGAACCCCAGAGACCCCTGCAGTTAGCCCCATTGACGCCCCATCATTTGCAGCTGGCTGGAGGTTAATTATGTTAAATGGTGAATGTTTTATGCACACATGTAGTTTGTCAAACTGTAAAACAATCTCCGCACTCACTCACTCACTCTCTGCCCCTTTTGGGAGGGGGCAGCTGCAAGATCTAGTAAATAGAAGTAGAAGTCGATCAAGTGCTGGAAAATTCGCTTGGTCACATTACCGGAACGGAAAACCTTTTTCTCCACTTGAACATGTGATAATAAGCAAATACCAAAAATAAGAAATATATACATACATATGTATAAACTCTCTGAATATTTTGTCGCACAGGTGCAAAAAAAAAATTCAGATAAAGATAAAGTGGCAACGTTCGCGCTTTTGCGATCTCTCGCAATCTCTTATCGGTCGCCGTAATCATTTCATTATATAAGTATGCGTATACCAGAATGTATTATCTGGTCCATGCACTATATACTATGTACATATAGTACTTATACTTAATACACATATCATACTCACTCAGACGATCTCAGTGCTTAAGTGCAATACAAACCGGTTTTCAACTTAGTATCTATACATCAGTATAACACATCTATATAAGATTCATTCAAAGTATGAATGTGAAAACTCGTATTAATGAAAGTATTTCTCTCAATTGATTGCAGTCTTCTCTGAAATAAGTAATGTAAGCAGGTATTTGTACTAGTAGAATATTCTCTGTATTGTCAGAAACGTGACTTTTTTTAGTTTAGTCATTAGTCAGGTGTACGGATGATACTGCCCGTAATAGATCTGATATTTGCTACTTCCCGAAGACTTAAAGACTTGAATATATGAACTAATCATTTCGAAAATGTACTTTTAGTTCTATAATATTCCGTACCACTCGCTATATAGTCAGCAAATCATAATACTCTCTGTGACAGGGTATAACAAACGAATTAAGAATAACATCACTAACGGTTAAATGCCTCTCATTAGGGGAACTTTCGCATTGAGAGTCCCCCAGTCCGACCTTTTGCTTTTTGGCGCAATATTTCGAGATAAGTTGCGAAAATATTTACTTAAGTGAAACAGAAAGCGACGCAAGACAGAAGACAAAAATGATTATGAATACAAGTTAATATGATATACTTACATATTATTGAGACAGCTGAATAATTATGTTAACTTATAATATGATTTGTAATTGTTGACTAGCTACATTTAATGTCGATGCTGAAGGCGTTAAGAGCAGCAAATTTCCCTCAATCTTAAGTTATACCTGTTCAATGGATTTCTACTTGATTTTCCGAACAATTTGTTTACGCCTCTCGACACTAAATTAGATAAACGCACCTCGTAAACTACAGCTCAAGGCGGTAGCAAAAAAAAATACAAAAAAAAACAGCAACTAATGGCACATCAAGTTTAAAGATGTAGTACGTGAAGTACTAACTCTGAACTACAAAGATAAACAACAGAATGTGTAATTTGTTTTTATATAATAATGACGTTTAAATGTAGTACTAGTATGTATAAGTATTTGTTTATGCAGTTATCAACGTCTAGTTTTAGTTTCCACGTCTTTCATTTAGCTAAAGTATAGAATTTCAAAGATTTTCATATGAACATGACGCGTTCTCGTAAAAAACAATATTAATGCATTAGTCAGGTGTTTCCCTAGTTTATTTACTTATTTATGGCAATTGTGGCAACAACATTAACATAATTCTGGACTGAGAAAGAGACTGACGTACAGATGTTCAACTTAAATAATAGCTGATTATTACATACATATACTTAACAGACAAAAATATCTGAATGAATGAAAAACTGGGGCGCCCTCTTCTTCTTTTTGCTTTGTTTCATAATGAGCTCAATCTAGAAAGAAATTCCCGAAATAAACATTGAGGGAACTGTATTCATACTTAATGCTATTCATTTATCACTTCAGATTGCATAATGACCACTTTCAAATCGCTTAGAACTTTGCAGTTGTCGAATCAAATAATAGGTAGACAAATCTATGCCAATATTATGCTCTACAGTGAATGCTCGATTGGTGAACAGTTCTTTTGAGACACACAGCTACCGGTAATGGGTGATTTTTCAAACAGTTAGCGATTCATCCGACACTTAATTATAAATGATGGGTCTGTAACTCAACTCTTGACTTCTTTTGCAGTGAATATACGTACGTATTGACTAAGTCAGTGAGTTTGTCTCTAAAAGTCTATTAAATTATATAATATAAATATTAGCAAAAGGTGTGCTGTCAACCAAACCTCTAAGAACCGAAACCTCGAACCCGAACCGATAGCCAAATACGTTCTTAAAAAAGCGTTCGATTCGGAATAAGAAAAATTACTTAAATGTAATATATTAATCTTAAAAACAAAACCGGGCAGTCGGGATCCCGTCCGTAATATAACCTAATAGACCAAATTCACACACAATATATTTATCAAAGAATTCGTGTTTTTTTTTTTAAATTTGTGATTGAAAGGGGGCGTGACATCTGTGATGAAATTTTGTGTACAGATCGACACCAAGATAATCAACTTGTGTGTCAAATCTCAAGTCCCTAGCTATAAAACTGGTCTTGTTATGAGCTTTTTTAGATTTGTGGGGAAATAGTGTGTGGCACTTAATATAATTATAATTAAAGTAAACTTAGTCTACCTGTAAATATATGGAGTGCTGGTAGATCAAATTTAGGCTTCTAGCTCTTATCATCTCTGAGATCCTTTCGTTCATACGGGTGGACAGACGGGCAGACAGACAGACAGATCGACAAGGCTGATTGAGAATGTAAAAAAAGAAAAAAGTTGGTATTAAATTGAACGAAGATTATTATACCCTGTGGGGGTAAAAATATGTAATATAGGTCTAAGGAAGTCTGGCAGACCCCATTATGTATGTGTATATTCTTGATCAGCATCAACAGACGGGTCGATATGACCATGTCCGTCTGTCCGTTCGTTCGTCTGTCGTCTGTCTGTCTGTCCATCCGTATAAACGAAAGAGTCTCAGAGGCGTTAAGAGCTAGAAGCTTGAACTTGGTCTTTTAGCACTGGTAATATTTGCAGATAGATCAAGTTTATCTTTAATTTTGGATGTCATGCCCCCTTCGCTCACAAATCAAGAGAAATCTCATAAAAAATAGTAGTTTTGCATCAACAGACTTGAGATTTTGCACACATGATAAATATTTTGGAATCGATGTGTTCAGAAAATTTTACACGATGCCCCCTTCACTCACAGATTAGAAAGAAAGCAAATAACAAGAGGATTACATCGGGAGTGAATTTGAGCAGGTCCCTGAAGAGCCACAGGGTATATTACGGGCCAGAGTCCCGACTGTTCGGCTTGTCTTAATATGCATAGTTTATTTTCGTTTTCCGTTTAGACTATATTGTGTTTTTCTTTTGCTATCATGTCTGCTTTTAGGTGTGGAAAAACTACATTTAAATTCTCAATTTATTTGCGTTATTTACTTTACAACCATAAAAACACAAAGTATTGTTCAAAAGTCTCTCGAAAAATTCAGATATTTTATTTAAAGATTTAAACCTCTGAAATTGCCAATTCAAAAACTTTTCGATAGTAAATTTATTACAATTGCAGACAAGTTTTTTTGATAATTTTTGAATTATTTCTGATTATGTTTAAATAATTGTGATAATTTAAGATTATTTCTGATTTTTTGTAATCGTAATCATTAAATTATGATGCCAAAACGAAAATAATCGTAGTTTAATCATTAGCTCACGTTTTAAACAAAAATAATCTAATTACTAATGACTACGATTAATAATCCTTATTAAACAGCTATGTTATAATATTAACTGTTTTCGAGTGTATTCAAAACTCCATTTACATGACGTAAATGCGCTCTACTATAGTAAAAACTAACCGCTTCAGCTGTTAACTTGATCGCTGCAATGGATGTGATGACCTTGGCATTGGCATTGCCATTATTGCCAATATTGTTACTGCTGCTGATGATGCGGCTGCTGCGGCTGCGGCTCTTAAAAATGATGGTTGTTGCCCTTTTTCGCTTATTTATTAATCATAAATTGCCATAATGGGAAAGAAAAGGATGCCGCTGCACGCACAATCCAAAAGGATTTTCAATTGTCGGCTGAATCGATGTTGTTGCTGTTGTTGTTGTCGTTGCTGCTGCTCCTTGTGCAATTGCAATTCTTGGCTATTTATAGCTATGGACAGCTAAAAGGCAACTCCTCGCAGCTTCACTGATTGTTTTCATATGATTTTGCCTGCCATCTGCCTGTTGTTGTTGTTGTTGTTGTTGTTGCTGTTGTTATTGCTTTTATCCGTCTGGCAATAATTTATGTTATTTGACTTTTAAACCCCCAGCCCATAATTGCTGGTTTCCATTGCCAGTGCGCCCTTTTGCAATTAGCCTCCGACTGGGGTCTGGAGTAGTACTTGGATACCTTGGCAGGTTCATCATCAGAGTTATCTCAAGTGAGCCGCCTTTTGGCTTATTGCTGGTTAAGGCTAAGACCGAGACTAAGGCTTGAATTGTTTTTTTTTCTGCCTTGTCACACTCGAGTTCAAGTTGCACTTCATTAGTTTGGTACGTGCCATAACAAGGCTTTTGGGTTTATACTCTTTCAGCCAAGTTCCCTTCATTTACCCATACATCCCCCCCCCCATCAAATTGTAAATGTAATTAAATTGTTTTTACCTACTACGGTTTCGCTAGTTGGCATTAGAATAGAGAGTGCAAAAGCGTAAAACGGCTACGAGTAAAAGCGCTGTTAATAAACAGACGAACCCGAACCCAAAACCGAACCCAACACCAAAGTCAGCTTGCATCACAAAACAACAACAACAACAACAGCAGCAGCTACGTATTTAAATGCTTGTATAACAACAACAAAAACAACAACAATAACCAGAGCGGAGCTTAATCACACAACACCCGTTTCAGCTGTTTTTAATGTTTGCTTTTACCTCGTCGCAATAATCTACACTCCCCACTTTCAGTTGGAAGTTTGACTCAATGTAGACATTTGCATACACAGTGGAAAAAATAGTAGCTGCAATTTTTTCGTACATTTTCTAAATCCCCTTAAGACGCTAGTATTTCATATCGAAATGATTAACAATTGTTATTAGACCCTTTGCTTTTTTTAAAAAAAAAGTAAAATAAGGGTCTATTAAGTTTGTCAAAATGTGCGTAAGTCCGGCAGACCCCATAAAGTATATAAATTCTTGATCAGTATCAACAGCCGAGTCGATATAGCCATGTCCGTCTGTCCGTCTATCTGTATGAGAGCCTTAATCTCAGAGACTATAAGAGCTAGAGTCACCAAATTTGGTATGGGGGCTCGTCTATGGGGTAAGCAGATCAAGTTTATCTTAAAATTTTGACACGCCCCCTTCCGCCTCAGTAAATCGAGAACAAAATTTTTGAAATCCCATAAAACGAAATTTTGGCACATAGGACGGATATCAGGGTCCTCACGTATCCTGAAGATTTCATCCCGATCGGATAATAAACTCGGGAGTTATTCAAAGCTCAATATTACTCAGTGTCGGAGCAAAGGAAGAAAAAGAGCATATTGACTTTACAACGCACTATGGGGTACTATTAACGGTACTCTTATTTCGATTTTGAAGAATAAGTAAAGGGTCTCTCATAGTCGACTTCGACTGTAGCCTTTCCGACTGGTTATATATAAGTTTGTCAAAAAAAGCGCGTAACAGGTCTAAGGAAGTCTGTAAAGTGAATGTGTATATTCTTGATCAGCATGAACAGTCCGTCCATCTATCTGTATGAGAGCCTTAATCTCAGAGACAATAAGAGCTAGAGACACCAAATTTGGTTTGTTGCTCCGACTATGGGCTAAGCAGAGTCAGTTTGTGTTAATATTTTGCCAAGCGCCCCCCCATTTCCGTAAATTAAAAAGAAAATTTGTGAAATTTCATAAAACGAGAATTATTAAGGCTGGAGTCTAGAAATTTGGCATACAAAACAAGCAACAGGGTCCCAATATATTTCATCGCAATCGTAAAATTACCTCGGAAGTTATTCCAAAAATAAATTCAAATCCCATATAATAATTAATTTTAAAACTGGAGCCTTTTTTCTATCAGATTTCAAACAGATATCAATACAAACTAAAATTTAGCAATATTTAAAATGCAATTAATAATCTTTGGCTTTACCGGAAGCTTTTTGCTCACAGTGTATGTATGTACATATATACATACATATATGAATTGAGAAAGCTATCGGATCGTTTGAGGGCGTGTTCGCTCGTAACTCTCGTCACGAAAGCTATATCATCTATGCGAATCGACTCGTATAACTCATTTTTAAAAGCTACAGATTGCACTACATACATACATACATATGTAAATACATGCATAAATGTACATAATTGTATTTTTTTTACATTTTTTTAATGTTTTTTTTTGCTCACTGCAATTTATTGTGCAACATTGTAACCATGGAATTTGATCGTGTTTTGCAAAATAAATAGATCGAGACCTTAATTAGCGCTTTTAGTTTGCATTTAACTTCATCTAAAGTTCAATAAACTAGTCAAACTTTACTATAGACCGATAATTGCTTTACAAATGTTAAGTATATAAGACAACAATAATTGTTATTTAACACAAAAGTATTATAATTTTTAAGCATTCTAAAACAGTAAACAAAAACAAGAAAAATCATTTTAGAATCACTAGAAGCACAATAAAAAACCTAAAAAAAATGACATTCGAAAAAGTATATAAAATATCAGACTCAAATAACCAGTCTTCATAGTTATTTTTGACACGCCAAAGATTTAATACTCTTGCAGAGCCCTGTACTCCATTGTCAATCGATCTTTCCTATGGCAACTATAGGATATAGTAGTCAGTTTCTAATCAAAATTCGTGAGAATTTAAAAGACAATTAAAAACACACAATATGTCAGTTTGATTGAGTAATCTTCAGAAACCACAAAGATTTTCATACTAGAACTTAATTTTCGAGCGCTCTTATAGGAACGTTAGGAGCTACATATATGATATAGTAGTTCGATTGTATCCAAACTTAATCAGTATGTAAAAGACAATACCAAATATACGACATGTTGATTTGGTTGAGATCTCTTAAAAAACTACAAATATTTCCATACTAAACCTTTATTTTCGACCTATCGTTCCTATGGCAGCTAAATGATATAGTGATCCGATCCGGCTAGTTCCGAAATATGTACTGCCTTCAGCAAAAAGATAGACCTGTACCAAGTTTCAGTCGGATTGCTTTAAAACTGAGAGACTAGTTTGCTAAGGAACCGACAGACAGCCGGACAGACGGATCGACGGATCGACGGACCGACGGACATGGCTATATCGCTTATAGGGTCTGACACGCCTTCTTTAATGCGGTACACATTTCGGGACAAGATTATAATACCCAGAGGCTTAAAAAT
Organism: Drosophila histrio; assembly: GCA_958299025.2. Classification (NCBI taxonomy): domain Eukaryota; kingdom Metazoa; phylum Arthropoda; class Insecta; order Diptera; family Drosophilidae; genus Drosophila; species Drosophila histrio. The sequence goes on from OY282582.1 coordinate 27,839,693, forward strand.
GTTCAAATAAAAGTTCACGCTATAGTCTCATATGTATGTATTACTTAGTAAGAGTTGGTTTAGATGTACTTATTGGCTTGTTACACTATAATACACTATTTTAGTGTACTTAGAGAAATTTGAATGCTAAATGAAAGGCATTAAATTAATATGTAATTCAAAAATTGAACTCACCAATTTGTGAGCTTTTCATTAATACACATTTGCTCATTTTGAGATTTGGGAACAACCGCTGTACTCAATGTTTAGAGATTATAAGTAGTATTTAAAATACATATGTATGTAAGTACTACAAGTATTTTGTTTTGCATTTAGTATGTATCGGCAAAGACATAAAACAGAGACAAACAGACAACGTTGAGGGCGGACAATGGCTGTCAATTTGATGCCAACGCGGCGATTCTTGGCACAACAAACGCACAGCACTGTTTAGCCTCGGTCTTCCTATCCTCTCCTTTTGCTCTTGCTCTCCCTATTCCCCTTTCATTCTCTGCCTTCCACTGCTCCCACACTCTATATATACCCTGTAGTCATGAATAGTGCGTATGAAGGGTATAACAAAGTAGTGTACTATACAGAAATTCTTAAATTGCATCAACAGTCGTTCGTCGTATGAGTCAGTCAATAATTGTTATAGCCAGTATTTGTTAAGACAGGTAGATACACAAGGAATATAAATTGTCTATCAGTATCAACTACTATTATCCAAGAATATTAGCTGACAGGTTTGGTCACAGGGTATCTTGTAGTCGATCACTCATTTACTTAGAGCTATTCTTACTTGTTCTTAATGTGCTCTTTAGCTGTCCCTTGTCGCTGCCTTCATCACTGCGGTTCAATAAACAAACAGTTTTGTAATCTTTACCTGCACCGAATGTGGAGCAAAAGTACATTGATTGGCGGGGAGGGTAAACGGAGGGGGGTCTCTCTGATCGGGGGGTCGGTCTCTCTTTATGTGTACGTATATACGAATGTATGTACATCTGTATACATAAGCCTCGCAGTCATAAGCGCAGGGGTCAAAACAATGCGACACTTGTTTAGCCAAAGCAAGAGCGAGGCGAAGAAAGAGAAGAGGAGAGAAGCAAATGCAGGCGTCTCTCGTCTTTCGTCTCTCGCTCGCTCTGCCTCCCTCGCTCACTTTTTGACTGCAGGTGATTCTTTTGTTAATTTTGCCCTTTTTCCCCTTTTCCAATTTGAGTAAGAGTGTATGCATATGTGTGTGTGTGTTTACATTATCAGTTTGCGTATGTAGGTGAACGTCGGCCTAACTTTTTATGTTTTTCTTTTATGTTTCATAGCCGTAGGGTATCAAAGAGCCTATAAGTTCCATGCAACGATATGTTTTTAGGCATTTTATTCATTTGTTAATTTTCCATTAACTAAATGGAGTCGATAACTGGGATATAAAATTTAAAATACGATTTGAAATGAAAAACTACTTAATTATACATTATTACTCCAGCTTTCAAGGGCTACTTAGGCCAATAAGTTTGTCTACGACCCTTTCTTATAATGAAGTTGCTCGTTGTAAAGGGTATTTGCAAGTCGTCGTCATTAGTCTGTCATATATACTTACAACAACAACAACAACCTTCTTTATCCGTGTGTTTATTCTTCTGCTTTGGCTTCCTTCTGCCCCGGTGCTTCTTCTCTTCGCCTCTATCTACTCATTCTATCTGTCTCCTTATGCACTTGCCGGCTGTTCTAGTTTTGTCTTCTTCATTCGATTTTTGGACAATTTGCAGTGCACACGCAATGTGAGAACGTGTGCGAATTTCAAGCGCAGCGGCTTCAAATCAAATCAAATTCGATTTCGAATTCGAATCAGAAAGTGAATTGTAATCAATTGCAGAAAGATGAATCATTTACGCGTGCACAAGTTTAAATTTGGCGGCGGCAAGGATAATGCAACTGTTGCCGACATACCCACAAATGCCGCCGACAACAACAATAGTATTAACAACAACAGCAACATGAACAATAACAACAACAACAGCAGCAACAACAGCGGCAAAGGATTTCTAACTCGCATCAAAAGATACTCGGTGCTAGGAAACAAACTGAGTCGCCGCCATTTGGGCAGCATGACTCTGCCGGCAGCGGGGGGAACGGGCAAGGATCGAGCCGGTTCACCGAGCAAACTTGCCACGGGCAGCTACAACATGACCGGCAGCAATTCGGAGGATCATCGACTGGAGATTGGAGCACCAATACTGATATCTACAACAACATTGGACACGGATCGTTTTGGGGTGACGGAAGCGCGTCTCAAGCAGATTGGAGGCGGCATTGCCAAGACATCCTCGATAGTAAGGACTCTGACGCCACGCAGCTCCGACGAGGAGGAGTTTGTGGATGCTTGTGGCACGCCGCAGATTGAACAACAGACGGAAGTTGAGACGGAGACGGATGTGGAACAGTTTGCAACTCCAACACATCAGCCAGAGCTGCAGCCAGAGCTGCAGTCAGAGTTGCAGCCAGAGGTGCAGTCAAAGTTGCAGCCAGAGTTGCAGTCAGAGTTGCAGTCAGAGTTGCCAGTGTTGCCGCCCGTGGAGCCGCCAATGCGACGACCACGCATTGCCCGACAGCAACAATCGCAATCCGTACAGAATCTACATCGATCCGAGCTAAAGGTCTATCTACACAAGTCGCCATCAATGACGCTGGACTTGAACATGACGGCACCGCCACAACTTGGCTTAAATCTGCCCGAACTGCCGGAGCTCTATGGCGCCAGTGAACTAAGCTTAGCCGATTGTGAGAACAAGGAGAACATGGCTCACATCGCGGCGTCTTCTCCAACACAAGCGGGCAGACAAAGTGAAGCGATCTCGGTCTGTGGATTTCTCTCGCAACAGCAACGCTTCAAGAGCATCGACTCCTTTCAGTTGCTGCCATCCAAGCAGAGCTCGAAGCTAAGCCTGGCCAGCTGTCGCAGCAGCCGCAGTCACAGCCGGAGTCGCAGCCGGAGTCGAAGTCATCAGAGTCAGACGAGCGTGGATGAGTATGATTATGATCTCAAATCCGTTAGCTATCAGAGTCTGAATGCACAGAATCTATTTGTATCGATCGATGAACTGCAGGAGATAACACGACAGATTAACGAGACGGAAGATTTTAGTCGTGAAATCGATTTGGAATACTGCACGCATCGGGATCAGTTGCGTCCAAGTGAGCGTCGGATTACGCTGTTAAAGAATAAGAATCAGCGACTGATCAACTTCAATCACAACAAGGAGAAATTGCGCAAGGGATGGCATGGTATGAAGAATTGGCTGGGTGAGGAGAGCAGCAAACTCAAGGAGGTGGTGCGACAACAGACGCCGCTCAAACGTGTCGCCCAATCCAAAACGAATCTCAATCAATCATCCTCCAGTCGCCAGTCCATGTCACCAGATCGTAGTCGTGATCGTGATCGTGATCGTGATCATGATCGTGACATGACTGTCAGCTGTGAGGATGTCACCGAACGCACCGACTACGAGCCATCCCTATGCCAGCATCCCAGCGAGGAGGATCTATCACCACACGCCAAACGCTTTAAGGATGAGGTACAATTAAGCGCATTGTTTGGTCCCAGTCTAACATCTCTCCATATAGCTAAATCTTTAAATTTATATTGCTCTTATTCTTAACAATTGTTTTCTTTGCTTCTTTTGACAGGGACAAAATGGCTTTGAGGAACTACGACGATATGTCAAACAGGGCGGTGACTTCAGCAAGGAGCTCATATTTGTTTTGCAGGAGCGGTAAGCTATTAAAAAATATTATTAAATAATAAACACTTTAGGAGGAGTAATTTAAATATATTGAATAATTATCTAGCATATAGATTAATATAGTTTTTATTAGTCGTATTTCGATTAGCAAATAACCAAAGTTTCGTATATAAGTAAATGCAATAGGATTATACTTTTAAAAGTATCAAACCCCTAGAAAGTTGGATATTCTGATTCATAATTTTTCCTTCATGTCAACATTTTAGATATTAATACAAAGAGCGAAAATATGAAGAATTTCCTACTTAAAATCCCATATTTTAAACTTTTTAAATTCCTACTAAGATTGAAACTATTCAATTTAAATATCTCGATTTAATTTCAAGTACGATTTCTTAAATCCGAAAATTTAAGTATTTTACTATGTTAAAACTTATAAATGAGTTCAAAATCTTCTTGAAATTAGTACATTCATTTTTGATTTAAGTACAATTTAAACTGTTCTGAGTCTATAACAAGTTCGGTAACATCTTAAGCCATTGGGAGCCAAGACCCCTTTTAAATAAAAAAAAACCATAGAGTTTATATTGATCCATATTTAAAATAGGAAAATCATTATTAACTTTCTTGAGTAAATCTTGTTTTGTATATGATTTAATAATGTTACATAAGGAATTATTAAATGTGGAATGGTTTCGGAATATCATCCGAGACTAGGGGGCCAAATTATAAATAAGGTTTTATAGTATCTTGAAGTGTATTACATATCTATATCTACATATATTATTATCTATAAGCTCCGATGGGTTTATCCCCAGATAAAGATCAGTTAATTTGCTATATAATTACTTTTGAATATTTTATGCCATGATTCATACTAATTTTCTCCCTATCTTTCTGCCATCTAGGGCTGACTCAGAGCTGATCTACTCCAAGTCGCTCTCGAAGTTGGCGAACAAACTGAATAAGGCCGGACGGGAGATACCCGGCAGCGTGGCAGACGCCTGGCGTGGTGTCGCTACAGAGATGGAAAGTCGCAGCGACATTCATCGCCAATTGGCGGCTTCGCTGACCGATGAGTTGGTCAAGCCGCTCAAGACGGTCGTGGACAATCACCACAAGACACGGAAAACGGTAAGTGGAAGGAAATTGAAATACGAGTATATGCAATAAGTTAGCTAATTGTTCCCTTTCTATGCAACTTACTCAGGTCGAGAGTAATGTGGATAAGGCGGCCCGTGTGCTGAGCGAGTGGCGGGTGAGCGAGGCGAAGGCCAAGAAGGCGTCTCACACTGCAGCAAGGGAGAACGAGAAGCTGCAGGATGCGATGCTGGACGTGCGTATACAGAAGTCACCATCGATAGCGTTACTCCATCAAGGTCCCAATAAACTGGCTGCCGAGAAGGAGCTCAAGTCTGCGGAAAAAGATTGCGTCAAGTTGGACAACAAACGCAAGAAGGCCGAGGAGGCAGTCAAGCGAGCGGATGTCGAGTACTATACGCTCTGTGTTCGTGCCGAGCGTGCCCGGGTCGACTGGGAGATGGCCGTGTTACGGGGATCATCCCAATTGCAGAGCAGCGAGCAACAGCGTTTGGGCAACATGCATAACTTTGTGCAGCAATATGGCCGCCTCATCTCCGACATGAATCCCATACTCGGCAGTCTGACCAGCTGTCTGCAGCCTCAGCTGGAAGCCTGCAATGTGGCCAAGGATTTGCAGGTTGTCCGCAACATTCGCCGCAACTCGGAGGGTCCCAGTGAACAGCTCCTGCCCGACTTCTATTGCGAACACACCACGCTGGCCATGAACCGTGAACGTCGCAAGCATTCACTGATCAAGTTGCTCCAGCTGGTCAAGACGGATCTGGAACGGGAACGTCGTTCCAGGGATGGACTGCGTGGCTTGTCACAATCACTCAACAACCAGGAGCACCAGAACATTACCGACAAGCTCTACCATGTGAGTTTATAACCCTATATATTCCTAATAACAATCAACACTCCAGTCGACATTGCCTTGTCCGTCCGTATGAACTTCCTCATCTCAGAGACTTTAAAAGCTATAGCTATGAAATCTGAAATACTGATATCGGAAACAATTTATAAGCCATACCTTAATAGCCCCTTTTAACTAAATAATAAATTTGTACTTTCATCTTCGCTTTTACACATTATTTTGTAATCAAAATAAGTAACTTTGTTGTCATGAAAATTCCCAGCAAATGTTTATTTTTAATACATATTTGTTAGTAATACAATGATGCTATTAATTTGCTATTAAATTGCTTTAGGAATTCGTTTTTGGGAGAACACAGCTGAACCAACAGATTGAAACAGATTTATCAAATACACTTGGCAAAAAAAAGCTTGAAATGTTATTAATTCATAACATTTTTAATATAATATAGATCAAAAATAAGAGTTTAATAAGTTGTTATAATAAAAACTAAATTGCCAGGATACACCTTTCATACACATCATATTCATCTGGATTGTTTTCTTTCTTTGAACTCATAACTCTTCTTTGTAAGCCCAGATTAATATTCTTAGAACTATTGGGCAATTGATTCCAAGCCCGCAATTGCCTCTCCGAGATTAAGATTGCTATAAAGATTATACTCAGTAACTCACTGTCGAGCAGCCTCGACTGTGGCTTTCTTGCTCGTTGTTATTGGGTTAATCTTTACTAATCCCTACTTGACTTTTTCCAGATCCGCTCCATGCTGACTTATTTGGAGGGTGCACGTCTCAAGCTGCACTCGGCACTCCTCGAGTTGGATCACAAACCGCGCACGACGCATCCGCTGGCTCAGCATATACAGGTGAGATACATTTGTTCCTCTGTCGCCAGCTATCGATTAATTCCTATATTTTCTTTTCTCAGATCACACGCGATCGCACTGGTCTGCAGCAGAGCATCCTTAAGGTGCCCAACTGGCTGAAGAACAATGACAAGACGCCGCACTCGACAACGCTGCTCTCGCAGGATGCCAGCGACGCCACAGCCGATGAGGATGATTACTCGCAGTTGCAGAGTCAGACCAATAGCTCCTGTGCCAATATAAGCGTTGTGGCCGCTCCAACATCGGGGCTGCTCAAGCATTTCAATCGGAGCAAGAGCAATATTGAAACATTTACCAGCCAACCAAAGATAATCTCGACGACAAATGCATCGCTGGCGACGGCAACAATGACAACGACAATGACGGCGACAACAATGACAACGTCGGCCAAGTCGAAGACGCTGTCGGGTGGCCAGACGGCGGGTGATCGGGGCCAGGCAGATGGTGGCTCCAATCAGCAGGACTCTGACTTTGATGAGTTCAGTTCGCAGGACGAGGATGAGGCTGAGCCGCAACCAACACAGCAACATTTCTATCAGAATGCCCAAGAGGTGCAGAGTTCATCGATGAGTTCACAAGGCACCAATAGTAATTTCACCAGCGTAAGCTCCAAGGATGGTGGACAGTGTCAGATCCTCGGACGCTGCAAGGCCCTCTATAGCTATACTCCAAAACTGTACGACGAGCTGGAACTCAATCCCGGCGATGTCATTGAGGTCCATGCCAAACAGGATGATGGCTGGTGGCTGGGAGCCTTGCGCAATCAAATTGGCATCTTTCCTGCAACATATGTTGAGGAGTGTGCCTAGCAAATCGGTCTATAACATACTTATATAAGACACATAATTAAGGTCTGACTGTCTCTGTGTATATGTATGTGTGTGTGTGTTTGTGCGTATGTGTGTGTGTGTGTGTTTGTACGTGTGCGTGTAATGAATGAACTTTCTAATTTGTAATTTAACTTACATATTTTTTTTACCATTTCATAAATGCCTACAACGAGCTTTAAAGGACTCTGCATTAAAATATTCAATTACGTAATAAAATACTTACTATTATTAAACAGAAATTTTAAAAGCAAAACATAACTATATCGTATTGTTTAAAGAATTTTTTTATTTTTATTTATAGCGCCCAGTTGAGTCATTATTTCTCTTGCACATTTATTCTTGACTATGAATAATTGTCATTATAAATAAATATAAATTTTGTTTATTTCATTTACACAATGGAACGATGCATATAGATATTTATATATATATATTTATATAGTATGTACTATATGAAATATATATTCATTTAGTCGTCTGCAGAATCACAAATTTATTTTTTTTTTCCGTCGTCTCATTTTTAAGAAACAATTTTTTTTTTGTTGCTGTTTAATTACATTTAATAAATTATGTATGTAAAATATTAAAAACAAGTAATATATAGTGTGTATATTTTTTAAAAATATATAAAATTAATAATTATTTATTGCTGTTTTTCCAATTGTGTATTAAACTCAAAATGCTGCGCTTTTAGAGGCATTCACTACGTTTATCGGGCAGATTCTCAATTTATGTACTATATTGGAAATTTATACGAAGTATGTTTGAAGATTGCCAGATTTGTTGCTATACGCGCGATCTGGCAGCACCAACTGATTATATTACAGCATTAAGTTGGCTGCGCTTAGACATTGAGTGATTGTGAATGAACTGAAGAAACTAGGGAATATTCGAATTAGACTGTGTGTCCAACTTCATTAAAGGTCAAAAAAATGTTTAACACATCTGTGCTAAATTCGAGTATAGCATAAAGAGTTAAAAGCCTTTTTTGGTTTTTCACAATTCTAGACGAAAGTTGAACATGTCAAATATATAAAGATTTATTTAAAAAAAAAAAAAGTAACTTCTTCTTTGTTCAGGTTTTCAGTTTAACTTTTCGCATACTATGAAATGTTGCTCAGAAATGGTTAAAATCATATTTAGGTGTAAGCAATTTGATCTTGCAACCGAAATTAAGTGGTAAATTGGCAAAGACAAGTTCAGCAACAGAAAGTTGACAACAGGCTAAATTCGCAGTTAATTTTAGCAGGTACATGGGAACATTTACCATTATAACACTCTCGTTGCTAGGAATAGAGAATTGCCGTTAAATATTACAGATAAAGAAACAGCAGAATGCTTAAGTCGCAATATCTTCTACATAAACATAAGATGGGCTATTATAAGAGTGTCACTTATGAATCAACACATAATATATTGTTAATGACAGATTAACAACATCTTAAGATATCTGATAGCTTTGACATGAACTTGAGAAAATCGCTCATTTAATCAATACCATTACTCAAATGGATAAGAAGCATCTTTAGCTGTCGACATTCAATATTTAGCTGGGTAACGTAGTAAAAGTGCACAATTTCAGGATACTGAAAACTACATATAGCTCAACAACTCATATTGCTGACCTCCATTGCGGATGGAACTGCGGCAACTGCAACAGATGGAGTTGGATTGCTGGTGGCATTGTCCAGACAACGCAGCTTCTGATACATGTGAATATAATGGGCCTGAAGTTGCTTCTGATAGCTGAGAACCTTGTCTTTCTCAGCGCACCATTGACGTTTCTCCAGCTCGAGATTGATGCGAAAATCATCGAGTTTTTCCCGCAGCTTGGCAATGTCCTCGGCATAGGTTGTGGACTCCTCAATCAGGGTGTCCAGTGTTTGTTGCGCCGGCTGGCCTTGATTTAGCTGCAGTCGCTCCATAATGGCGTCCAGTTGCTGTTGTTGCGGTGCCGTTGCCGTTGCCGTTGCCACAATTGGTTGTATCTGTCCCTGCGATGCTTGCGTCGTGTATTTGCGTGTCTTCTGACAGATCTCGTTCAAATTGTCGAGCTGCTGTTTGAGGCGCGTGTAACGACCACACGGCTCTTCGCCATACTCGTGTGCTATGGCCAGATCGGAGAGCTCTTTGCGCAGCTTGGCCAACTCATTGGTCAGGGCTCCAATCACCTGATCCTTCAGTGCTATGATCTTGTTCAACTGTTGCAATTGTTGATCCGATTCCTCCTGTTGTTGCTGTTGCATTTGTGTTTGTTGCTGCTGCATTATTTGTTGCTGCTGTTGCATTTGTTGTTGCTGCTGCTGCATTTGTTGCTGCTGTTGCATTTGTTGTTGCTGCTGTTGCATTTGTTGTTGCTGCTGCTCCTGTTGTTGCTGCTGCTGCTGCTGCTGTTGCTGCTGTTGCTGCTGTATTTGTTGTTGCTTTTCCTCCGCCTGCTGCTTTGGTTGACTTTGGCATGTGTTTGTCATACAGTTGTTGTTGCTAATATTATTATTGTTGTTGTTGTTGCTGGTGATGTTGTTACTGTGCCTCAAACTGACAATTGTATGATCCTTCATGTTGATTTCAAGCTGAAAAGGAAAAAGGTCAAAACATTTATTTATTTATTAGTTTTATGTCAAATTTGCTTAAGAATTTATTCTCGTTTCGATTCAAAGTTTGTCAGCCGTGTGGGAAATTTAATGCCCTAGCAATTTAATTAAAACCCCTAACAACTTTAGTTAAATTTCAGTAAAACTTTCATTTAATTAAACTTTATCATATGTATTAAAAACTGTTCGTTTTTTCATACACCTCGTAATGATTGCAAAGACATATGTGGCAACCCTGCTAAAAGTTATATCACTTTGCAAACATTTACAACTTAGCCATTAACAATAATTAATAAACAAGAAACTTTAAGTCTTATTAAGTTACCTCAACTTCTTTCACCATTTTCCTCTGAAAATTGTCAAAATTGTGTGTAATTTTTCATCGTTCTTGTAAGCAAAAGTTGAAAAGTGTGACAGAAAGTAAATACATACATATAATTTCTCACCTAAATTGTAAGCAAACGGTTGAATTGGTGTTGCCAGATCGATTTAACTAACATGTTTATCGAAAGTACGATCCTTATCCGGCAACATTCGTACCGCTAATGTTTAATTTATTATTCTTACATTTATTTAAACAATCGGTAGGAAATGTGTTGCTATCTTAATAACATTGTCATAAAAATAAGAAAAAGTCACTTATATCATTATCGACTAAATGCCAAATTCGATCCTAATGTTGCAAGCCCTGATCGCTTACATTCCCGACAAAACTCTTGTCAGCCTAAAAATGAAAATTAATTTCGTTTTAACCTTTTGAAACCGTAACTGAAAGCCTAGAGCAGTGGTCGGCACCAACACAGTCATATGTTTACACTGCGTTAGTGTGCGAATTAACAGAATGATAACAGAAGTCAAGCATGTGCCGTTTCTTGCCATAGTGAGATGTTATTACTATATCGCCTTTATATTTTTGATTCGCATCAAGCCGGCTATATTGGTCATAATTTGTATACAAAAGAATACTGTTTCGAAAACTTCATCAACCATTTATTTTTCTGTGTATACAGTGTATAATTCTTCAAAATTACGCTGAGTAGCATCACTATGGCTGATCAGCAGCTAATTCATTTTGCTTCGCCTCAACAGCGGCATTTTAGCGTAACAGCGCTATAACAGCGTTACGACAGCGACTTAACAGAAACAAGTCGCAGCAGCGACGCCACACGAAAGTTTATACCAGTGGTCGGCACCAGCACAGTCATATGTTTACACTGCGTTAGTGTGCGAATTAACAGAATGATAACAGAAGTCAAGCATGTGCCGTTTCTTGCCTTAGTGAAATGTTTTTACTATGACGTCCCCATGTATATGCTCTTTATATTTTTGATTCGCATTATATTAGTCTAAGTTTGTATAAAAATGAATACCTTGTCAAAAACATCATAAAACATTTATTTTTATAGCCTGTGCCCATTAAAAATGGGCAAAAAAGGCTATAATGAATTTGTGTGAATGTATGTAACAGGCAGAAGGAAGCATCTCCGACCCTATAAAGTATATATATTCTTGATCAGTATCAGTAGCCGAGTCGATTTACACCTGTCCGTCTGTCTGTCCGTCTGTCCGTCCGTCCGTCCGTCCGTCCGTCTGTCTGTCCGTCTGTATGAACGCGTGGATCTCAGCAACTATAAGAGCTAGAGACTTCAAATTTGGAATGTAGGTTCCTGAATACCATACGCAGATCAAGTTTATTTTCAATTTTCGATATCGAGTCCCGTTGGTTTTAAAATTAGAAAAATCACCATAACATAAGCAATGTCTAAGCTAGAGACTTGAGATTTGGCACACATGATAAAAAGCTTGTGCTTAATGTGTCCTGAAAATTTCATTGCGGTGCCACGCCCGCTTCGCCCATAACTCGGAAAAGCTGATAACAAGAGCAGTTTTATAGCTAGAGACTTGAGATTTGGCACACATAATAAGTATCCTACTCTCAATGTGTGCAACGATCGGATCAGTACGATCGGATTTTGAACTCAGAAGTTATTCAAGTAACAAATGCGTCACAGCGCAGTCGCTGCGCCGCCCGACGATATAATGAACGAAAAGACGCGATTGTTCATGTATGTTTGATTTGCCTTTCGTCTGCTGTGGCGCTAAACATAAACAATCAACAGCCGCAGTCCAGTGTGGCCAGACTATCGCAAGCTACCTACTCTCGATGCAACCAAAATCGACTTCAAGCGATATATTTAAATCCCATTATAATAAAAAAAACTTTTCTTTGAAGACCTGCACAGGCTATCCTACTGTCGCGCCCGCTGGACTGATCGGCTTGTTTTCTGTATACAATGTATAATTCGTCACAATTGTGCAGCGTAGCATCACTCTGACTGATCATCAGCTGATACATTTTGCTTCGCCTCAACAGTGACATTTCAGCTTAAAAGCGCCATAACAGCGCCATAACAGCGCCATAACAGCGCCATAACAGCGACTTAACAGAAACAGCGACGCCACACGAAATTTTATACTGTACGTGTGCAGGCAGCGCTGCGGCAGAGAAAATCACAATGCGCGGTGCGCGGCGTGTGCCAACGACTGGCCTAAAGCTTGCTGAGAGCGAGCACTTTTTCCCCTGCCCAAATATAATGAAATCGAACCATTTCTTAAACGAATTTTGACTTGTGATGAGAAATGGGTCACATACGACAATTTTGTGAGAAAACGATCCTGGTTAGAGCGCGGTGAATCAGCTCAAACAGCCAGGATGCCTATGTTGTGCGTTTGGTGGGATTGGAAGGGCATCATATACCATGAGCTGCTTTCCGAGTTGGGCAAACACTCAACTCGGACCGCTGTTGTTAATAATTAGACCGTTTGAAGATTGCAATTGACCAGAACAAACCAGAATTGGCCACTATGAAAGGTATTGTGTTTCATCAGGACATCGCTAAACCCCACACATCAATAATGACGAGCACCAAACTAAGAGAGCTTGGATGGGAAGATTTAATGCATCGACTATCATATTTTGTTTGTTCTTACAAAATTTTAACGACTTAACGACAACAAAAATTAATTCAATTGAGGACTGCGAAACTTTATTGGTCGAGATTTTTAAAAGCAAGGATCACAGCGTTTTTCAAAGTGGAATTTTAAAGTTATCCACAAAATGGCAACAAGTCATATTTGACATAAATCGGCTACCCAATCAGTAATTTCTTTTTCCCAACCAAATATTATACTATAATTATTATTTGAGCTCAACTTACATGCGCCTCCTTGAGCTGCGTCTTGAGTAAAGCTATCTCCCCGTTGCGTTCGCACACCTTCCACTCGCTGTCCTCCAGCTGGACACGCAGAGCAGCCACCGATTGATGTGCCTCATTCAGCTGCTGATTGAGTTCCAGGGCTGAACATTGCAGTTGCTGTTCGGAGTTCTTTAGACTCTTGTTGCTGCACCTGGTGAAGTCCAGTTGCTGTTGCAACTTCTGCAACTGCTCGGATTGGCGAAGTTTGTGCTGTTTCAATTGGAACTGTTGAAGGGCCATTAACTGTTCCATCTTCTTGAACTTTAGCTGATACTCGCGCTGCTGGCTCTCATAGAAGAGCTTCAGGCGCTGTGTCTCATGCTCCCAGTAAACTTCCTTGTCCTGTAATAAAGTCAAGGAAAAGCGACAGAGAGAAAGGAGATGTAAGTGAGGATGTTGGGATGGTGAATTTGTCATTTAACCTTTTGGACTTTGAAAATTACTTTCTCATTCTGTTCCATTGCCTGTCGCAGATACGACAGCTCCGAGTCGCGATCCTTGAGCGCTGCCTCCAGCTCCGATATGCCAGAGTCCGAGGGTGAAGGTGTCAGATCACTGCCAGCTGCCGCAACGCTGCTTTTGCTGTGAATGGAATGAGGAACAAGGAACATGGAGGGTTCAACAAGCTGTCCCATCTTGGATTGCTCTAACAATGCTGACCTGCTGGCGCCGTCAGGTCTATCATGACCAGACAGGCAATCCAGTCCTAGTCCAAGGCCATCCTCATTGCTGGTGCGCTGGACAACTCGATGGCCACGACGACGTGCTGCCAAATGACGCAGATCCGTGGTGCCTGGCAAGAAACGAAGGGTAAAGATTGGAAGGGTTTAGCAATAAAAACACAGGAAGAACAAGCCGGATAGACGAAAACGCGACCGTAATAAAGCCTGTTGCAGTAAAGGGCCCCACAAAAATTCACACCCGACGTAAAGGATTTTTTTTAATTGTGGGTGAAGGGGACGTGACATCGGGATACAATTTTCTGGACACACTTTTCATCATGTGTGCAAAATCTCGATTCTCTACTTAAAAGATTGTTCTTGTTATAAGCACCTGTGTGGTAGGCGGGTCTTAGAATTCCTCCACAGCGCATCTCTGCTTGTCGTATGAGGCGACTAATGAGATACCTGGACTGTCAGTTTCGAGCTGCAAAGCTTAAACTGGCATTCACCCGTGTGGCTGGCGGGTCTTAGAATTTCACCACAGTATGTTACAGCTTGTCGTACGAGACGACTAAAGGAACAAGCCGGACGACCCAATTGCCAAGCTTGTCGGAGCTAAATGGGGAGGGCATACCGATCCGTCAATTTCGGTACCACGGATTGAGATAGATCCCCTAGACTTCTCATTGAGGTCAGCCTCCTAGTGGGAATTCGTGGTAGTTGTGGTTGCGTAGCGTTGCGTTTCAAACGCCGGAGAGAAGCTCCTGGATGCTTCGGCCCCTACCAAGGGGAAATGCACAACCGATAGTGTACATTTAAATTGGTACCGAAGAGATGTAAGCCTCTGCGGGCATCTCTGAGGGTCATTAGCTGGCCACGTAACATAAACTGAAGAGATCCTCGGCGATGTTCTTGTTATAAGCTTTATCATGATTTGTGCTACTCCCTGGAAATATTACTAGTGCAGGGAGAACAAGTTTAAGTTTCTAGCTCTAACCATCTCTGAGATCCTTTCTTTAAAACGGACGGGCGGGCGGACAGACGTACCGACGGACAGACATAAACTTGTACTTGTAGACAATCCTACATACCAAATTTGATGGCTCTAGCTCTTATAGTCTCTGAGATCTAGGCGCTCATACAGACAGACGGGCAGACGGACATGACAAACTTAATAGACCCTTATACTTTTTTTTAAAGTAAAGGGTCTAAAAACGAATTTATTTTCTCAATTGTTTCGCACCTTTTCCTTGATTATGAAAGGCTTACATAAAAAATACAATATTCCTGTATTTTTATTATATCTAAACTGTCTTTAAATCAAACTAAAATAAAATGATAGATGTTTAAATATACTTATAAAAGTATGACAGTTATGTCAATATATTTTTAAGAAAATAATCTATTACAAGTTTAGGTTCGGGGGGGTGAATATCTTTAAAGGTCCGTTCGCAGTCTACGATTTAAGTACAAAATAGTTGATTTGTGCGATCTGCAAAGTTTTTAACTTACTGCCAAATTTGTGGGTCGCTGCCGTGGAAAGCGGCACCAGGGAAGGTGTTGATCCGTAGCCATAACGTTCCCCCGTCACCGGTTGCTGCCCGGTCGCCTGCTGCTGCTGCTGCTGATGCTGCTGATGCTGCTGCTGCTGATGATGATGATGATGATGATGTTGATGATGCTGGGAGGCGATGCGATAGTCTGGCTCAAAGGGAATGGGCTTGAAGGCAATCGGGCGAAGAAAGTTGCCACCACCATTTTGCTGCTGCAGCGAAAGGTAAATAATGTAAGCGACATCGACATCAATCAAGATCAAGTGCGCCCAACCCCAAATGGCACACCCAACGCCAAACGCCAAATGCTAAATGCTCAATGCGAAATACCAAATGCCAAATGCCAAATGTCTCACCTGTTCCATAAGCTCGCCCGGCTGCTGTTGCAGCTGTTGTTCGCTAATGGCTAGCCGGCTTCCGGCAGCAATGGGCGTGGTCCGGCGCACTGTCTGCGTCTGTTGGTTGAGCATTGCTGGAAGCGATTGCAACGCCTCCTCGGCCCCCTTCACCTCGCCCAACTCCCCGGCGCTGGCCACACAACTGCGGCTCAACTCGAACATTTGTCGAATATTCTGGAACTTGCTGCGCATTTGTGGCGCCGTCATTGCATCGTCATCGAGATTGCTGTGACTGCCAAACTTCTGGCTAAGACGTCGCTGCTCCTGGCGTGACTTCAGTGTGCCCGTATGGAGTCCGCCATGTGTCGATGGCAG
>OY282582.1:27860866-27878366 GCA_958299025.2 Drosophila histrio
TTGCTTGAATGTTGCTTCCCCCTTTTGTTTGTAATTGCAATGCAATTTATAGATACAACTAGCTGAACTATGTATATATATATATATATGTATATATATATATATGTAACTATGATCGTAAATATTTCGCAAGATTTTCTATTATGTGCTCGCTAAAAAACGCATAAATCCGGACTCCACTCCACTGTGGACACGTTTCGCAACTTTGACAGCAGCTGACGCAGAACCAGCCAATGATACTCGGTATCTTAGAAGACAACTATATACATATATATATATATATATATATATATATTGTACTAGTAGTAGTTGTAATAGGCCTGGCTCAAACAATGCCGGCAACAAAGGCGGCCGATCAGGCGACAATTTCAACAACAATCAACGACAACGACGTCGTCGTCGTTAAACTGCCAATGTAATTTATGTACTTCTGCTGATGGCTTGTGAAACACACACATAGATAGTCACACACACACACACACACACACACACGCACACGCACACAGTCCCAGCTAACTGTTAGCTGGCTGTCGGTCTAACGAAATGAAGTATCTGCGAAATGTATCTGCGTATCTGACAAAAAAAAAAAAATGGGAAAAAAACACACTAAAAATTAAACTCAAAAACCTGTTCGCATTTTGCCCGGCGGCCCGTTCTCGATGGCCAAATCCAATGGCTTGATTTTGCTTTTGAAAGTTTCCATCAATGAAAGTCTATAAGTCTTGCGGCCAGCACCAAAATCATAATAAAATTCATAAACAATAAGAGCTGAAAGCAACAACAACAACAACAACAACAACAGCAGTCAAAGCAGCGACGGCACAGATCCGCATCGTTGTCCATTCAATCAGAACTACTAAAAATTTGCATTCGATTTTTGAAAAGTGTTTTGACCCTAAAAACAACTGACAGCAACAACAACAACAACAGCAACAAAGCAAAGTCGTTGAAGTACCCGTCCGTCCTCTCATGTTTTTGCTTTTTTATTTCTTTGACCAACCACATGACGTATGAGTAATAAATGTATTGACCATAAGAACTAAAACAGGCAACGCAGTCGCAGTCGCAGTCTCTGTCGCAGTCGCAGTCGCAGTCTCTGTCGCAGTCTCTGTCGCAGTCGCAGTCATCGTCGGTGGCCAGACCGGGTCCCCATCGCATTTTTCCCACGCTCGCCGCAACAATCGCACTTTTATGCACGTTGAGTACTAACTACCTTCATTTGATTTGCGTTTTTCGTTCAGTCGCACAGTGCAACAAATGCTATTCATTTTATTAACAAAAATAAAAAATAATTTTCAAAGTGTTTTACGCAATTTGCTCCCATATCCATTATCCTGTAAGAATTCCCATAAGATCAGAACACAAGGCTGGAAACCTTCCAACCTGCAAACTATAGATCAAGATATCGGTGGGGTTCGAGCCTTGATTCAATTCAATTATTTAAGAGCAAAATTCGAATATTTGAACAATTGTTTTCGATTTTTCCTTGATTATTTAAATACGATAAATATAATTTAATCATTTTTTTATGAATATATATTTTCATTTTGCTTAGAATATGATATTAAATTTATGTATATTTTGACCCTTTACTTTAAAAAAGTAAAACAGGTCTGTTAAGTTTGTTTTATAACCTTAAAAAAGTATTTCAATTTAGACTCGCTTTCGAGGAACAGATATATTGAAAGGTTCGGTTCCTTATATGGTTTATTGGGGATCGGTTCAGTACCGGCTTGCAGAATTCTCAGTCTCTCTCTCATTCTAATCCATTTAAAACAAATTTATTCATTCGCCCTAATTTATTTAGTAATTTTAATAAAAAAAACATGGTATTTCATTAGTTAATTGAAATAATCGTCACAATTAAAAGCTAAAACAAACATAAAATATAAGTGTATAATTAATTTCTTTAAATTACATATGATTTTTTGATGATTTCGATTACGCAATTCTCTTAATATCGTTGCTACAATACAAAAGTTTAATATATTAGTTCGACTAAAAAAGATTATAATATCTTTATGAAAATAAAGCTTGTATAAATGCCAATAAATTCACACATTTCCACATTTCGTAGTGAAAAGACCTAAAAACAAATAAATCGATTTGTAAAACAAATTTTGAAAATCATAAGCCAAATGAAGAGAGACTATAATAGCCTCTTGCCATGACTCTTAAGTTTTTCTATATTTTGTACTTCTCAAATAATGGGGTTTTTTACATTTCACGATGAAATGTGAAACTGTTCATTTATATTTGTCAAACTCAAATTCTGGCCATTTGGGGTTTTTTAGACCTTTTACTTTGAAAAAGTAAAAAGGGTCTATTAAGTTTGTCAAAATGTGCGTAACAGGTTGAAGGAAGTCCGACAGACCCCATAAAGTATATATATTCTTGATCAGTATCAACAGTCGAGTCATGTCCGTCTGTCTGTATGAGCGCCTAGATCTCAGAGACTATAAGAGCTAGAGTCACCAAATTTGGTATGGTGGTTCGCCTATGGGCTAAGCAGATCAAGTTTATGTTACAATTTTGACACACCCCCTTCCACCTTCGTAAATCGAAAACAAAATTTTTGAAATCTTATAAAACGAAATATATTAAAGCTAGAGTCCTGAATTTTGGCACACAGGACGAGTATCAGTGTCTTAAAGTATCCTGAAAACTTCATCGCGATCGGATAATAATCCCGGAAGTTATTCAAAGGACAAAGAAGAAGAGCATGTTGACGTTACAACGCGCTAAGCGTTTAGTGTTAATCTTATTTCGTTTTTGAAGAATAAGTAAAGGGTCTCTCATAGTCGACCTCGACTGTAGCATGTATAAAGCATGCTCGACTTGAAAAAATGCTGCAATAATTCTTATAGTTGAGCAGGTGGAAAAAAATAACATAATCAAACTTGTATGTCACTTGCAGACAGATTGTAATAGACTCCTCGCTGTGATAAGTAGATAGAAAACTATTTTATACACATTTTACATATGTTATTTATAAATAAATAAATACAAATTTCAAATGTATTAAAATATATTACGAGAAGTTCAAAGCGACAGCAAAAAATAAATGCTCAAAAATAATTAAATAGTGTTTAAATAGTAGTGCTTTTTAAACTGTTTCTCCCTTGGAATTCTCAACTGGTTCTAGCAGCACAACATAGAGTACAAGCTTGGTTCGTTGGGTAAGCTAGCTCAAAGGGTACTGATGAGATAGATTGGCGATTCTCCTGTAACATATTATATCAACAATAAATTAACCTCGAGTCGACTGGCATCCAATTTTACAAAGTAAAAAGGTCGCAAAATATAGTAAAAGAAGTTAAATTTTTTCATTGTTCTTTTTGTATTAAATATATATATATATATAAATAATAATATATATTTTACTAATAATTGATAATAATCATATTGCATAAAATTTCACTAAAAAGCATAAACAATTTCCATTGCTTAAAGCTTTTGTCTGTTTACAATAGCTTAAAGTGATTAAGACTTATTGCATACGAGTATTGCAATTAATTTAAAGTCTGGTTCACGCACAATTAGACCACTGTGCAACATAGTTGTATGCTGCTAATTTATTTATATTTTTTTTTAGTTTATTTGTTGCTGTTTTCTTATATTTTTTGCATTTGTATCTCAAAGTCCGAGCAAAGGCAAAGCAAATGCCGCCAAGCGTTTGAGTTAGTTATTTATTGTTGATTGTGAATTTTTAATTGAATTCATTTAGACGGTAACGATGTTGTTGTTGTTGTTGCTTTTGTTGCTGTTGTTGCCACTACTCATGTTGTTGCTGCTGCTGTTGTTGTTGTTGTTGTTGCAATAATTGCAGTCAAAGTTGGTGGCATTGCGCAGCCGCATTCATTCAACACAAAAAGCGCATAAAAATTGAGCTTAAATAGGTATTAAAAAATAAATAAATACGAACTAACGGCCACAAAAAAAAAAACATTAGATAACCGTGACGAAAACAACAACAACAATATAACTGCAGCGCAACTTTTCTTTTATATTATTTGTATTTATTTATCGCTTGCCAGTTTTTCATTTGAACGCAATCAAAATGCATTTCGATTTCAGGTTACGGTATTGGTATTGGTATTCGTATCGTTTTCATTTTCATTTTGAATTCCAATTTTGAAATCTTTATAAAATACATATTTGCTTTCGCTTTGCCTCATCTATCGATTGCAAAAGGTCAACTGAGGCAGAAGTTTCTGTCTGCATTTGTGACGCCACAAGAAAGGCGATTACGATAACCATAACTACATATAACGATTGCGATTACGTTTATATTGACGATTTTGATGGCCATTAAGCATGCGAAGCGAACTAATTTATTTATCATGCCCCATCAACACACTTACTGACCATAAATGCACAGCCGCCGATGCTTGCAACATGGAAACAAAAAAAAAAACTCGATACGGAATTTAAAGCCGCCCAGCCGATTGACATTTAGTGTCATACTTAAATACAACCGCGCAGAAAAGCCCCTCACACATTTCATGGGTGTGTTCGGCCTAGAGCCGTGTGACCAGTTCCCGTTCCCGTGCCCGTTCCCGATCCAATGGCGACCGCAAGTGGCCCAACATCATCAGCGTTGACCTTGGCGCTGTCTGACGTCTGCCATCTCTGAACCGGTAGCGGGGCAAATGTGTAAGCGGATCATGGATCGATCTCTCGAATGGGAGTGGGCCAACTCAGACAGTTGGGGCCATGCACTATGAGTATAAAAAGTAGTTCAAATCTGTATTCAAGAAATGCCATGAATGTCAGTTGTCACTGCATTCCGATTACGCGACCTTTTCTTGAACTAACCCATTGCGGAAGTAACCCAATTAGTTATCTTTAAAGATTTAAGATCACAAATATAAAACTCTAACAGACCTTTAGATCAGGAGGATAAATAGAGATTGAAATATAGATATAGATATAGATAAAGATATAGATATAGATATAGATATAGATATAGATATAGATATAGATATAGATATAGATATAGATATAGATATAGATATAGATATAGATATAGATATAGATATAGATATAGATATAGTTATAGTTATAGATATAGATTTAGATATAGATATAGATATAGATATAGATATAGATATAGATATTGATATAGATATAGATATAGATATAGATATAGATATAGATATTGATATAGATATAGATATAGATATAGATATAGATATAGATATAGATATAGATATAGATATAGATATAGATATAGATATAGATATAGATATAGATATAGTTATAGATATAAATATAGATATAGATATAGATATAGATATAGATATAGATATAGATATAGATATAGATATAGATATAGATATAGATATAGATATAGATATAGATATAGATATAGATATAGATATAGATATAGATATAGATATAGATATAGATATAGATATAGATATAGATATAGATATAGATATAGATATAGATATAGATATAGATATAGATATAGATATAGATATAGATATAGATATAGATATAGATATAGATATAGATATAGATATAGATATAGATATAGATATAGATATAGATATAGTTATAGATATAAATATAGATATAGATATAGATGTATAGATAATGATAATGATATAGATATAGATATAGATATAGGTAATGTTAATAAATAAATACTTAATAAATAAACATTAACTAAATAACAAAGTAATAAAAAACCAAGAAAAGGTTTGATTTTACAAAGTATAACATGTGAATAATTATTTTTTTTCAAAACAAACTTGAGATACTGTATATAAAAGCAGGTACAGAAAAAGAAAAAATGATGTACATTTTCAGAATTGAAATTAGCAAAAGTTTTAACAGTTTAATTTACTTAATGCTGATATCTTATAACTGTTGCTGCAGTTGTCAGTAGAATGAATGGTAAATGACATAAACATTTTTTCGTACACGAGTCTTAATGAATAAAAAAATTTAACTCGAATTTTGTAGTCTTTATTGTTGCTACAATTTTGGTAATTTAAATAACGATTGCTTTTTTGCTTTGTGTCGGTGCTCTGTGTGCTTTCTAAGCAATTCGAATACGAATACACCCACTGACCAATCCGTTTGAGTATCTAACTATCTATGCATAACTGTTGGCCATTGTATTTGTTTTGTTTTTCCCATATGGGCAAAGCCTGATACATTCAAGTGGCCCGAATTGATGCGGGCAACAATCACCAAAAAAAAAAAACTGAAGTTTAGTAAAAATCAGAAAAAAAAAGAAAAGAAACAAGTAAGAATGCGAATAGATATTTGGATTGACTAAAACATACTCTATAGTCTATACTAACTTGCTTATATATCTATAAATATATACAATATATATCTACTAATAATAAATAACAAATGTTTAATTTAACATTGGTAATCACTCAATTTTAACTGACAAAATAAGCATCCAATGCCTGTAAATTACATTTAATTTAAATGACGAAACGTTTAAACAAATCGGGCTTATTGATAAGTGAATAGCTTATCAATGCCTTAGTTGTCTCTGACTGACTGCATTATACCCCTTCCTACACATTTCCTGGTTACAGGGTATAAAAAAGCACCACAATAGAATGCCTATATATAGTACAATTTGGGTATATATATATATATAGTAAATGTTATACGCATGTAGGCATAGGCCATTTTGACGCCTCAATGATTTTTTTTCTCTCTTGCTTTTCATTGTTTTTATATATATTTGTTTTTGTTTTTGTTTTTTTTGTGTAATGCTGTTGTGAAAAACTATTGACCTTAAATTGTCGCAAACGCGTTGGCGTAATGATCCACAAATTCTTGCCCATGACAACAGATCAGAGGCGACTATTTAAAGCAAATGAGTTGATATTTATGTTATGACTGCTTTTGGCCACTAAACTATGCGAATGGCGAAGCGCAGAAAACTCGCACACAGCGCTGTTGTTGCTGCTAATGATGATGGCAATGACAGCTATGACAGTTGCGATCTACGTACATATGCAAATCAAGTTTCGGTCAATTGCATGGCCAATTAACATCAGCAGCAGCAGCAGCAACGGCAGCAACGGCAGCAATGGCAGCAGCTCAATATCCGGGCACAGTCTGCAGTCTGCAGTGGGGCAATTAAATGAGCAACGCTTGAATCGGCACAAGAGCAACAATTACGAATGCGGAGCAGGCAGCCGTGGCACATGCAACACAAGCGCTTTCACTGGCCATTGCCAACAGCTGCCCAGTGCTGCTTTTCCCCTTCTGCCCAATCCCTCCTGAATGCCTGACACTTGTGTAAAAAAAAAAGAAAAAAATCCTAGCCAAAGATCAAAACGTGGGCGAGCGTTAGCTTTCCCACGTTGTTGCTGTCGTCTTGGGGCTTGGTCAGCCATTAGTCACGCTCAGTTTTGTTTATCTGGCGCAGCATATAGACATTGCCAGTTGTTTTTCTTTTTGGCAAAGAATAAATAAACAATCAGAAATATGTGCGGCAATGTCCACAGATGTTGCCATTCCCATTCCCAATCGCAATCGCAATCCCAATCCCAATCCCATTCCCCGTTTTCCGTTCACTTTCCCATGTTGTTGCCGATGCGCATGTGTGGCCCAAGGCTTATTATTGTTACTGTATCTGTTGCCTCTTTGTTTGCATAATAAATAAGTCAAGCTAAGAGCCAAGTTTATGCCAACATCAGCAACATAACAAATGCACAACTCAGCCTTCTGTTATAAACTCAAGTCAGCAGCTGTTGTTGTTGCTGTGAGATATTTGGCGCCCGTTGCAACATCCATGCCAAGCGGCATTTACCATCTGTAAAGCAAGCAATTTGTTGCACAAAAAGATGGCAGCCAAGAATGGTCATCAAGTAGTTGCACTCTCTGGGAAGTTACCCCCTTGCCCTGTCTCATCTGGAGCTGAAATCATCGAGCCATGACCAATAATCCGTGTTCTCTGCAATTTACAATTACTACGAGTGCCGATTTGCAAGTGGGAGCTGTCTATTCACATCAAAATTGCCGACACTATCTTCAACTACTTAGTATAAAGTCACAGGCTGGAGAAGGCGTTGATCATAGCTGCACCTTCCCCACACACACACACACACACACACACACACACACACACACACACACCAGAGACACTCATAGATACAGCGAGTAAATGTGCCGGAAACTTATGGGCTTGTCTCAAGATTTGTAGGTTTGGAGGTGTCGCAAGTTTTTCAATAATCACAAATCATGTAAGAGAGAAAAAGATTTAGAAAGGAGGAGTGAAAGAAAGAAGTAGAGAGAGATCAAAAAGATGATATTTGTGGCAAGTTTTGTTATCAACGCGTATTATTGCAATGATAATTCGATTTGGCTGTGCAACTTCGAAATGACCTCGATCTTTTCTCTACCACAGACGATCTTCTTCTTTCATTTTTGTAGCTTCAGGTGAACAGATAGACAACCGAACAGACAGACAGGCAGACAGACGGACGCACTCAGCGAACAGTATCAGAAAGTGATCATAAATCTGTATAACCTGTATGTTGATTTTCACCAACTCGTTGGCCATAAACACACATATAAATACATATATATGCATATATATATATACATATATATATATATGTTTATGTTTTTACATACATATAACTAGAGATATGTACCTGGCCGAGTTGGAGTTGGTGTCGGGTTCTGCGCCCCCAACATAAAAAAAAAGTGAATTTTTTGTCTTTGTTTTTTTTTTTTGCAGTACTCGCTCCACTTCAGCCTTCGACTTGCTTGCTTTTGTTTGTTTTGTGTGTGTTTTTCGGATGACTTTTATACACTTTGCTGCTTTTTGTCTCTTGCTCTCTGTTATTTTATTTTATTAAACATTTTTTGTTTTTGTTTTTTGCGCACTTGGCCTTAATTGCGCATGCGCGCGCGCGCACTTTCAATTCCTTTGGATGTTGACGATGTTTCGGGTGATTGGAAACGGGGAACGAGGAACGGGGCACGGGGCATGGGGAAGACAAAACGTGTGGCAAATTGAAGCTGGGGCAAAAGTAGATTTCAAGCGCGGCGATAATGATGCGACTCTGCAATGTAATAATTTTCATTTTGTGCGGGGTTTAAGGAGGGGCAGAAAGGGGAACCGGAGCGGACGACGACGACGAATTGTGGCGGGCGAATCCAAACGAAAATTGCTATAAGCCCGAGTGCGAACTTAGCCAGGTCTGGCTCATTTCAGCTGCCTGCCTGCCTGCCTGCCTGCTTGGACTGGCCTGGCCAACAAGCAAGTTCATGGCAACACCAAGTAAAAATACAAAAAAAAAAAAAAAAAATGAGAAGCATAAGCTTGAAGCTCACACAACGGCCTGAGCATACTCTATTCTAAGAGGAAAACATAAATATATTGTAAAAGCCTCAAGTTGTTTTCTTTAAAGCATACGATATATAGAAATGTTAGACTTTAAGATATACTATTTCACTTTAATAAATTATAGTAATACCCTCAAGTTGTTTTCTTTTAAATATATATATAGGAAATATATTATAGGAATATTATTGCAGTTTAATAAATTAAACAGGTTGGAGCAAATGTAAAGGGTGGGAAAAGCACTAAACCAAATGTCACTTCGGTTTTGACATTTGTGTAGTTCACAAACGCAGAATACAAAATCAACAAGCCATGAATCGGTTTACTCTGTAAGAACGCCGAATAATTATTTCCATTTTTATTTTTTGCACAACATTTGCAAAAGTTATAGCGTTTTCCAATAGGATGATTACTTTTGCCCTCCCCTCCCCCCTTTATTTTGAGGCCCATTTCCTAATTGTCTAGTTAAGGTCTCAGCTAACTAACTTAAAGTTAATTTAACGTGAAAAGTAATTTAAAAAAAGAAATGCATTCAAAATATTGCTTCGGTTCGCGAAGCGGTTCGAACTTACTTTTTTTTAATGTAACAAAATTATTGTATTATCTCAATTGGTTTTCCATTTTTCCTTGATTTCTTAAAGCAATATTGAACATAAAAATTGCCTTATAAAAACTGTAATTTAAGATAATAGTTTTTTCAAGATGATTTGAAGATTTGGTTAATTTATAAGAAAGTGCTCCGAATCGGGTTCAAGTTTCAGTCAGTAGCAAAAAATTGTTTAAGTTCAATTCATTATCCGGTTGGGTTAACCCAAGAATCACAACTGAACCGGTTCTTCGAAGTTCGGCTCAAAATTCAAATTCAAAAATAAATTGCACTTTAAATTCAACTTTTGTAATTCCATTATACTCGGGTCTTTGAAAAGATAAAGGATTTTTATTGCAGAAGTTTTGTAATAGTAATTATTTAAAAAAAAAAAATCTAAAGTATTCAAGATGGACCACAAAAATTTATATAATTTTTTATTACAGAAGTTTAATAATAAAAATTATTTCAAAAATGTTTCATCGGTTTGAAAACTAACACATGGAAAGAGTAACTATTAAAACTTCAAAATATGAAGGTAAAATCACCCGAGTTATAAATACAAATTCTAAAGGATAAATTTAAAAAACAGCTTTATTTAACTATTAAAAATACATATAGACTCAAGATGACTGCATATTAAATGCAGTTAAAGTTTATTAACACTTAAAAGCTATAGCTATGATACAATTAAAGTCATTACTAATCCAATACAAGTAGATAGTACTATATTCAAAGTTCCATTTCGGCTGACAACAGGGTACGTCGAATTCGAATTCGAATTCGAATAGATCCGTTAAAGGTACAGCGACTGCATGGGAATGTTGGGCTACCCTAAACCGATTAAAGTGTATCGAAAGAAAAAAAATAAGCTTTAAGATTGTCTCGCATATTTCTAGAGGCTGCCAGCGGTAGCAATATATTTTTATAATATATATATATATATATAAGATATATAATTTTTTTTTTTTTTTTCTTCTTCTTTTTTGCTACTTTGGCAACAGGTTCGTTGTTGTTGAGAAAAAGTCAAACGGCTCAATAATCGAAGACGGTTCCAACTTCATGGCCTGGCAGTGGCAGCCGGATAAAATGAGGACAACAACAGCGACAGCTTTAATGAGGTTATGTCTAGCTTGTTTGTATCTGTGTATCTGTGTATCTGTATCTGTATCTGTACCTGTGCATTTGTATCTGAATCTGTATATGAAGTTCGCATAAGTATGTATGTCAGCTGGGATAGGCAGCCAGTTAGCCAGGTTTATACTTTTAAGTTTTTCCATTTATTTTATTTTTTTTTGTTTTTTTATTGTTTGTGTTATTGTTTTTCGCTCAAATGCAAGCATAAACAAAGCAGAAAAAACAACAAACAAATGCAATGCATATTTGCTTACCTCTTCCTCTGATCGTATTGCCTGCAACGAGTACTCGTAATTGTTGTTGACTTTTGTTGTCTTGCGGTTGCCGTTATTAATGTTGCTGCATATTTTTGTTAGCTTTCAGCAAAATTGCACAAATCGTTAAAATTACGAAAAACCAAAATAGATAGACAAAAAAAATATAATACAAAAATAGCTCCCTAACAACTTTATAAAAATATTCACAAAATTTTATATGCTTTTCACTTCACTTCAAACAACAACAATAAAAAATGATAACAAAAACAAATCGTAGCTGGTACCAAACGATAGGGGAAAAAAAACCGTTGCACGCCTGCGCTTTCAAAATTGTTTTGGCAAAGCTTTTTTTCACGACGCGATCGCAGACGCAGCGTCAACTTTCACGTACGACTGTTCAAAGCAAACTGACGACGGCGTCGGCGTCGGCAACAACGACAGCGACGGTTCCTCTGATTCGATTGCGACTGCGCCAATCACCGCTGTCGACGCGACGCGCAGCAGTGGCGATTTAGCCGTTTTATGGCTAAAAATTACAGTGCAAGCTTGAAATAAAGCGGCATGTGACAAATATTAACAAATACATAAATACATATCTGGTATCTACACATCGACATCGACAAATACGATATGTACAAATGTATAGCTGTAACAAAATTAATATTTTATTATTATTATTTTATTTCAGCACAAATGTCTGTTTTTTTTTTGAATACGCGCTGCAAAAGCTGGCAGCCCTGTTGCGACTGTTCGGTTCGCTTAAGCGGCGTTGCCACTGCGTTGCAATTATGCGAATGATTCGCAGCGACCGCAATCTCTGCCCGCTGTCGACAATCAATGATGCGTCGGCAACGTACTTAGCGCTGCTGATTAGCTGCTGTTGCCTTGCCACGGTTAATTTCCCTCGACTCTGCGCTTTTTATGCCCTGCGAGGGTATATTAAGTTTGTTACAAGTATGTATGTATGTAACAGGCAGAAGGAAACGTGGTCGGTCCCATAAAGTATATAAATTCTTGATCAGCACCAATAGTCGGGTCGATATAGCAATGTCTGTCTGTCGGACCGTCTGACTTTCGGGTCGTCCATCCGTCCGTATAAGCAATAGGAACTCAGAGATGGTAAGAGCTAGAAGCTTGAACTTGATTTCCCAGCACTGCTTATATTTGCAGTAGATCAAGTTCAAGTTTTGGATGCCACGCCCCCGAGCTTTTATAGAGAGCTTTGTAGTTAGAAATTTCAGTTTTGACACACAAGGTAAGAATTCACAAAAATTTCATCACAATGCATTACAAGAGAATTAAATTGGAAGCGATTTTAATCTGTGCCCAGTACTTCAACAGGGTATACTAAGGTCGGGTTCTCGACTGTCTGGCTTGATCGCATATGGGTTAGTACTTGTATGCATGCACTCATACATAAATATGTCAATTTATTCATAGGTATATCAAGGTATGTAATGCTTACCCAGACAACTGTGCAGTCGTAATGGACGTCCGCAAATTGACCCATAAAATTGAACTGCGCACTGGCGACTCATACTAGGAGAGATTGTCGCACCGACTATCGGCTATCTCAACTAGTTCGTATACCCGGTAAGCAATCTAGTCATGTCCGTTTGTCTGTGTGTTTTGAGGCTCAATTAAGTTTACCAAAAATAAAATGTGCGTAACAGGTAAAAGGAAGTCTGGCAGACCCCATGAAGTATATTGTCGAGTTGATAAAGGAATGTTCGGCTATCCGGCTTTCCGGATTTCCACCTGTCCGTCCGTCTGTCTGATAGCCTAGGTCTCAGCGACTTTAAGAGCTAAAGATACAAAATTTGCTAAGTCGATTTGTCTATATGCTAAACAGAACAAGTTTGTGTTAAAATTGTAACACCCCCCCCCCTCCTTTCGCTACCGTAAATCGAAAACGTTTTATTGAAATCAAATTATATGAACAATTTTAAATCTAGAGTCTTGAATTTTGCTACATAGGACAAGCATCGGGATCTTCGCGATTATGAACTCGGAAGTTATTCCAAAAAAAAAACTCTGTTTCTCTCGCAGCAGAATTCCTTTCTTTCCCTATTTCCATATCTTTCTATTTATCTATCTCTTTCTATCTCTTCCTCTATTTTCATAACTCTCTCTCTCTTTCTTTCTACAAAATTGTTCATTTTTATCTATCTCTCTCACAGCAGAATTCACTGCTGTCTCTTTCGCCTAGAACTTTCTTACAATATTTCTACTACCTAGACTAATAAATATCAGTTAACTATAGCTTTCATACGTTTATATAGTGTAATATTCGCCTTTTCCAACACTGACAGTCGTCAACATTTACTCAGTTTATTGATGGATAGATATATATTGATATAAACATGAGCTGATCGTATTGATTCCAAAATATTATCACGATTTCGTTGTCCGCATACAACATCCATTTGTATGCAAAAAACCTTTGAGCTGAGGCGATTGAGATTCGCATCGGATTCTACTATTAGATAAGATCAGTGATCGAGTACGAGTATAATAAGTAATATGATATAAACAAAGCAGAAACTTGTTTAAAGATCTTTGGGCCTACCCAAAATATGCCAAAACATCAATAAACATACCAAGTAGATGATATCAAGATAACGCAATAAAAACAGATCATTTTCCCTTTGAGTTTGCTTTATTACCGATCGATTTTTGGATGAACGATGAATTTGAACATGTTTTAATCTTTCTTCCTGACCTCAAATGCCTCATACGTGTATTCTGCAATAACCTTTAGGTTCTTTATGATAAACTCCTTGACGGCAGCCACATATTCAGCTGCTGTGGCGATAAGCTGCTTGAAGGCTTCGATCACTTTGCCCTCACCCTGTAACTGACCCTTGTAGGTCTCCTCCGACACCTGTGTTATATAACCGCGGAGACCCAAGACCTTTGCCTGGGCAGCGGCAAATATTTCGAACGCCTCCTTGGGAAATTTTCCAGAGATCTCGAAATCACAGGCCATAATTGTGGGATTATCTTTGTTATCCGGCTTGGTAGTTGCCATTATTGCTTGGTAAGTTAAATTAAAAATTATAGATGTTCTATCATTTTCTCTGAAGCAATTTCAACTGCCTACTATAAGACTTTAGACAAGTTATAAACTATGATTATGAGCATTCAACACGAACACTAAACACGAACATAACCCCTGATAGATTCTACTTAATTGCAAACTCGAAACTCAAGAAGCGGCAATATAATAATAAAGTAATAGTCATAAGTATATAATATTTAACATAAATTGAATAAATATATAATTATCATTAAGAACAAAAAAAAAAGAAGTAAAATTATAAATCACAACTCGGTTTGAAGTCTCTTGTAAGTACGCGTACTTGTAGAATGTATCTCAATCTTAGGCTAAAAGCGATTTATCTCAACTTTGTTTTTCTTCGTCGTCTCTTCCGTAAACACCGGCACTGCGGTGCGTCTAGAGGGCCAAGTGAGGGTTGAACATAAAAAAATAATTATAAATTAAATAAATTACTTAATTATTTAGCGAAGACAACGACAGCAAAAACTAAATCACTAAATCACAAAATCACACGCAGGCCAACAGACAATGTAAGAAAATAAATTAGCTAACAGAAAAACAACCGATGAAAAGTTTACTTTAAGATGCCGAAACGCAAATACCCTAACAGACAGACATATTTTTAAAATATATGTATTTAATAGTAATACAATATTTTATAAATTTAAAATCGGAAACAAATTTGGTAAACTTTTTAATAGTTAAAGAAAACAACCCTAAAATACTTATAGTTTTGATTTCTAATAAGGGAAAAATTGTGATAAAACCTATTATTAATAAAAAATATAAATACAATTAGGTAAAAATTGCCTTACAATTATATTTAAAGTTGTGTTTGCTAATAGAAAAATATTGATAGAACATGTTATTAAATTTAAATTTAAAGAAAAATTCGGTTAGATACTTTAAGACTTGAAATAAATATTAAAAACGTAATTATATTTATTATTCAAATTGAAAATACTTTTTCAAAAATAAACTTATACTAATAAAATGATTCACAAGTATACAAAATATACAGATATAAAATGTTTGAAGTACTCTGAAGTTTTAGGATTCCTAAGCTTAAATCGAACATATTTCCAAAATTTAATAGAGTTGTTATATAGGTATAAAAAATTAAATTAAGATTGAAATGTTTTTTTTATTTTGCAGATGCGTTGCAAAGATCACAAAAGATCGGCTCGAGCGGGTCTTGAAAATTGAAAGTAACCGTGAAAAGTTGTCAACCTTTAGGGCAGGTTTCGCTAACAGCGGGCACGTGACGTCACGCGGCGTGTGTTGGACCAATTTTCCCAGAAAGACTGAGAAAATGCGCTTCAAGCAATTATGCGCAATTTTCTTAGCATGGGGCACAGGTTGGTGTGTGTGTGTGTATGGGGGGGGGCGATGAGAGGGGACAAAACAAAATAGCGGAGCAATTATTATATAAGACATAAGACCAGTTCCAGATTAAACTAGACAGCCAGATAGCAGATATCAGATACATAGCCACATATACTTAAAAATGCAGATACAGATACACATGAACATACAAATATGTATAGGAGTATAGTATATTTAATGAATTCCTGTGAACAATTTAATATTTGTTTAGCAAACGCTGTTCGTGCGCAATAGATTCTTACTTAAGTGCTACACAGATAAGTATATTTAAAAAAAAATTACATATAAATACATGATATTCGTAGAGTTTACACAAGATTCATATTCATCTTTATGACCCCGCACATGAAGCCATGAGAATTTCAATTCGTATGCTTACAAAAAGCGCATATAAAATATGAAGAAAGCCCAGTTTGTTTGGGGCTTACGATTTGCAAATGGAGAGTGTGTCCAGTAGAAAGACGGCGCCGTTGATGATCATCAGGGAGCCGGCAGCGATAGCATTACGCTTGCGATCCTTCAAGAAGTCGTACTGATCATGCCACGCATCGATGACAAACGCCCCGGATGCCACAAACAAGATGCAACCCAACAGCGAGATTAGCGCATTTAGTCGTTTCTCCACAATCGAATTGAGCACGTGTCCTAAGTAGATTCAAATTTAAGTTTAATTTGATTCATCATAATCAATAATCATTCTATATATACTCACCGACAAGAAGTACGGCACATATGATAGTGAAACCACCAACAGTTCCGGCGACAATCAATTCATGTTTGCTCAGATCTCCAACAATTTCATAGAGCACACAACAAGCAATGGCAATGCCCTGGGAATATCAAGAAATAAAATAAATAATTATTTATTTGAATATTTGTTGTCTTATAAATAGGAATGTGGCTAAAATACAGAAACAGAAAATATTGTTTAAAGGATTTTTTTTAAAAAAAAAAAACAAATTAAAATATCTTCAAATAAAAAGAAAATGATTTTCAGTTTATTAGACATATTTCTATATTCATTAAGCTGTAATCAAAAGGAGTTGAACGACATTTTTATGCAAAATTAAACAATGATTTAAAAATAATTATAATATGTCTTTTCTTAATACTCTGCATTTTATTTTATTTTTCATATTACAAATTCATGTTTTATGTTAAATTTACATCTTTTTATTTAGCATACTTTTTGGGGCAACAGATATTAAATTTTCAATTGTCAAAAAGTGGGAAGTTGTAATTTTTAGATTAAATTACTGAACAAGTTCAATTGTTCATTTTAAAGTCGTCAACTAAATCAGTCATTTTGTTCAGTTTTTCAGCTATTGAGTTTGTGCAGTTGTTCACCTGTTCAGTTGGTCATAATCAATGAATAGGTCTTTCTATTCAGTCCTTCAATTCGATCAATTTATTTAATTGTCCTGGATTAAAAACTAATTATTTTAAATATATGGAAAATGCTACCTGGTGTTAGGATTTCATTTGAAATTTATTTGTTTTTTTTATGTTTTTGTTAGAGTTAATATCTATATAAAATATATATAAATGATATACTTTTAATGTATAAATCAAGAAATTATGTTTTCCAAATATAATTCTAATGATAAGAAGTTCTAAGAAAGAAAAAAAAGGAGTGCAATTATCGGCGTTCTTGAGACTAACATTGTTTACTCAAAAATATCAAGATATTTGTTGAAAGATTTGAACAAATTTAATATTTATTAAATTAAATAAAA
>OY282582.1:27883366-27985866 GCA_958299025.2 Drosophila histrio
ACGCTGAAATGCCATTGACATTGGCCAATGCTCCACTGACGCTCCAACACCACACAGCACACAAACAAATTTCGATGCCGAACAATGAACAATAACAAATGCGTTGCAAATAGCCAAAAAAAAAAAAAAAAAAAAAAAAGACTCGCAGTTAAAACATTTATTAGCTCGTAAACAGATTTGCGAGCGTGTTGCAAGAATTTAAAGGCATATCATATACACAGACACGTTCATAGCGAAAGCTTAAAGAGGCACGACTAAATATCTAATACAAACAATTAGTTATTATGGCACCTTATCTGCAATACCTTAAGCTGTTTCCCATGACCAAGATATTATCAAATATTTACACAAAGAATGTGAGCCTATATAGTGCTATTGTTGTTATTATTTATTTGATTTTTCGATGACTAATGCTGCTGCTGGAGGTGTTCCTGCTGCTGGTCAGCTCATTAAGCGTCCCACTAGCTATCAAATTAGCTATGCCGCTCACACACACACACACACACATACGCACACATGTTTTGATTTGTTGTTTATACATTGCAGCGCCAGAAGCTTCGACCTTTGCCAGCTGCCCGAACGATTGGCGCACATAGCGTATGCGTAATGTTCGCTCGCACTTGTTATTATGACATCATCATCATCACCATTAACATACGACTATACATCAGCATCATGATCGACTGTCGCCAGTT
This sequence comes from Drosophila histrio, assembly GCA_958299025.2. Classification (NCBI taxonomy): domain Eukaryota; kingdom Metazoa; phylum Arthropoda; class Insecta; order Diptera; family Drosophilidae; genus Drosophila; species Drosophila histrio. Next base: position 27,884,062 of record OY282582.1, read on the forward strand.
ACATACATACACACATACATACATACATACATACTACGTGCCAATGTAATTTAAGGCGCGTCTCGGTTTGTTTATACTTATTTCAATTTAATTACTGAATCCCAACTGCAAACCTAAGGCCGTGAAAATGTGTCATAAAACTGAGCTGAATACCTTTTTGGTTTGGTTTGGCACGCCCATTAACACTGTACGTAGTACTATGTACGTGTACTCGTAAAGTGAACAACAATGTCAGCAATAATACCATCATCTAAGACTACTCATCAGTCACTTAAGCTAACTTTATAATTACAATTTATAAAAGATGATTCAAGTGCTCGAAATCAAGCATGATCAATTTCATGTCATCACTTGTTTGTATTCACACCAAGAAGAAGAAAAGACACGACGGATTAGTTAATTTTAGTATCACGAAGATTTAATACCCTTGCTGGCAAATCAGTGTTTACTGGATTTGACTGAAATACATACTATATATACTATAATACAGATGCGGAACATGTATATGGGCATTTCCATGATGTCGCACGGGACAATCGTACACATTGTAAGTGGTATAAAGATCAAAGTAAGACGGATTTTCAAAATTATTTTTCCAATTAAAAGTAGTTCTTGATTAGCCCTATAATTGGTGCTAAGGTCGATTTTGAGGAACTATTCGTATTGTAGATTTTTACAAAAAATCAAGGCATTCGCACGGGACAAAAATAGAAGTGTTTTTTGTGGCGATCAATTTAATCTCAGATTTCAGCGAAAGTTTGGGCAATATATTCACGAAAATTGCTGATAAATGTTATGCATTGATGTCTCTTTAAAATGGTTATAGTTTTGCTCAAATATGATTTCTAGTTTTTTTTTAAATTAAATAAAGCCGTTGTCGCACGGGACACCGAAATATGCGATAATGCAATGCCGAAATTATCGTAGCTTGCAATCGCATACTTTCTTATACATTATTTTTTGACTCTTTGTACCTTTCCAAAGATTTGGAGTACCATAAGACAATGCATAATAACTTATTCTGAGAATTTGTATCAAAACAAAATGTACACTAGAAATGCCCAAATGAGAAAAGTTGCACTTGTTTGACGTTGTATCCCAATATTTCGAAATGGGTTATGAATAAAGACGAAATTTTGTTACATTAGTTAAATTACATTGCTTTCCTATTAAAATATCGACTATACACCCTATTTTTATAATGAAACAAGTTGTTTTTAAACACTTTGAATGTTTTGGTCTCGGTGGACCTTTTGGTGGAAATGCCCATATAGTATTAGCTCAGCTTGTCACTCTTATCAAAAATATATGTATATAATAAAGTCTGATACGATTTCCTCAATGCCTTACACATTTAATCTCAGAATTATATTATTCTCTGCAAGTATTTACAAGCACTGATACTTTGACCGATTATCCCAATGTTTTTTATAGCTTTAAAAAAAAACAACTACTCGGAAATGCTACAGTCAAGAGAACCCAACTATGAGAGACCCAGCATTTATTCTTCTTCTTGCATTGGCTGCATTAAATTGAATTTGTTAATAACTTCCGAGTTTATTATCCGATCAATTCCCGATGTTTATCAGGTGTGCCAAAATTCAACTTTTGATATAAAGTAACCGGCAATCCACGTTTGGTGCCTCTAGCTCTTATACTAGTCACCGAGACCTTAAATTTTATACATTTATTGACTAAGTTGTTGATGCTGATCAATAATATACATCCATATATACTTTATGTGATCTGACAGACTTCCTGCAGCCTGACAGACTTAACAGACCCTTGGTACTCGGTACTAATAAAGTACAGCGCCTAAACAAAAAACACACCAATAAATTAATTAAGAAATTAATCAAGTAATAACTCAGTTATATACCAATTCCCTGTACCACAGCAATATTTACTATGTATATAAATACCACAATACCACCATATCCACAATTATATATACTACCTAAATATATTAAAGTGCATATTATATATGATTTATTAAGCAAAGAAAGCGACTAGTTATGTATATTGTGAGTAAGATTGACAAGTGAAAAGTGAAAAGACACACATAGAACTTAAGTAATATTGCCTTGAAATTTTAAAAAACACATTGTATGATACTATTTTTAACTATGATCCACATAGTACGACAATGGAATTCTGGAGTCAGTGAGCTTATGTCAAGTCAAAAGAAGATACAGAAGTTGCATGCACAATATAATTACGCAATTATTACTCATACGACATGCTGCACTGCAACAAAAGGCGGCTATCAATGGTTGAATAACAACAGCTGATAAACTGAATTGAAAACAATATGCAATTTGCCTTTAAACAATTTGTTTTTCAAATGTATAAACGCTTCGATTTGCACAGAATGCAATTAGCTAAAATGAGAGTACGAAAATTCCACAAAATATGTGGGAAAATACGAATATAAGAATACGATAAAAAAAAATATGACTCATAGCGAACTTTAAAACAATATGTGAATAAAATTATTTGAATAAATAAAGTGATAAAGAAAAATTGCGATATATAAATTGTATATTTGTGTCTTAACTTTCGATAATTGTCAACGTTAATCGCATTTATTTTAAAAATTCAAAAGTAATTTTTATTATTTAATGATATTATGTTTTATATTTTGATTCAACATAAAATCAACGATTTTTCTAGTAAAAACATTTAAATCAAATATTTTTCATATTGGAATATTTGGAATTCTCCATCGGTTCTAGCTTGTCAGCATTAGTGACAAATGAAGACTTTATACTTTATAGATTCATTTCCGTTATCAGTCTTCCCTTACTAGTACACTGAAAGTATTTATTTCGAAAATATAAATGCTTACTTTTAATAGGAGACATATTTAAGCTGAATTTCGATGTAATGTGAAACGAATTTGTATTTAATATGGCTCGAAAGTTAAATTAAACACAATTTCACGTAAAAAGTATACATATGTCCATATCAAAAAAGAAAGATTTAAGTTTACACACTTGAAATCAACTAAAAACGGTTATTGTGCAAAAAAAGGAGGTTAAAATAGTTGAACCAAAGTATAAGTATGAGATTTACTTTGTTTTTATAAGTATATAACAGGCAAAAGGAAGCATTGCCGACCTTATCAAGTATATCTATTCGTGATTAGCATCAATAGCCGAGTCTAACCGTCGGTCCGTCTGTCCGTCGGTCTGTCTGTCCGTCAGTACGTTCGTATAAACGAAAGGATCTTAGAGATGGTAAGAGCTAGAAGCTTGAACTTGGTCTCCCAGCACTGCTAATATTTGCAGGTAGATCGAGTTTATCTTTAATTTTGGATGTCACGCCCCCTTCGCCCACAAATAAAAAAACTCATAAAAATAGTCTTTTTCTAGCTAGAAACTTGAGATTTGGCCAACATGATAAGTATCTTTGGGTTGATGTGTCCAGAAAGTTACATGACGTTGTTACGCCCCCTACGCCCACAATGGGCGCAATTTTATAGTTGAAGACTTCAGATTTGGCCCACATGATGAATATTTTGGGATCGCTGTGTCCAGAATATTTCATCATGATGCCACGCCTACTTCGCCCACAAATTACGTCGGGAGGGAATTGAGCGGGGTGCTGTCCTGCCACCGGGTATATTAACGGTCGGCATCTCCCACTGTTCGACTTGTTATCTCTGTGTATACTATAATAAACTGCTTTATGCTGACATCATATAGAGAAAACATCGACATTTCTCGGCAAATCAAACGGAAGTCAAAACTAAATTAACTTATATACACATACATAATTTATTGCAATTTATAAAAGATGAATGTCGTCATGGGAAGCCGAAAGCGATGTCGACCAACTACCCTTGGGTGTGTGATGGAAATCCGAGTATTTGGATTATTTATGTCTCAGAATCTCCACGAATTAATGACATCATGACCGACTGAGATCACAAAAGAATGCTTCTGACACGCTTTAGAGAACTACGCAGTTACGAATCTGCCATAAAACTAAGGAAACAAACCAAAAACAAAAACTCCAAAAAAAAATAAAAATAAAATCCCAAATAACGTCATGACCATTGAAAACGAGTCTGGCCAATAAAAACCGGTTGCGGCAAGGCAACTGGTAAGAGGGCAGAAAACAAAAAACAAAAAAAAAGCAGCAACAGTTCTCACAGTAGCCGGCGAGATATGTAAGTAGTATGTGAGTTTAAATTGGGGTGACAGGAACAATAGTCAAGATAAGAATACGAAAAAAAGGATAGAACGACATTCGACACAGATAACAAAAGGTGTACAGATACAATAAACAAACATTGTACTCACCAGCTCAATGATCTTCAATAGCAAACGATTGTTAAACTCCATCGTGTTTCCTTCCAGACGTTCGACTTTCGCTTTTCAATTATTCGTTTTAGCTTCGGCTTTTGGTTCTCCACTCACGACCTGTCTACGTGCTGCCTTCACGTTGTGCGAAAACTGACTGACCCAATGCAATGCCAGCGTGAGCATCCAAAGCACAGGCAGCTAATGCGTTGAACAGCGGCGTCGACATCAACAGCGACGTCGACGTCGACGGCGACTGCGACTGTGACTGCGACAGTAATAGCAAAGTTGGCGTCGACTATGGCAACTGGTATGTGCGTATGTATGTATGTATGTGCGTCGATTTTATATGTGAGTAATACATACATAAGTGTACACACGCATACATTACATACGCAATGTCAATAACCAAATGCATGTTTTAATATAAATAAGTGTATAGAAGACAAATGAATATACTTTCGCATACATTTGCATACATGCAGTTAGTTAACTTAGATTTTTGACAAAATACAAAATTAAGGGAGATATGTTAGTACATACATATGTACATACATATATTCTTGATCAGCATCAGCAGCCGAGTCGATACATCCATGTCCGCCTGTCCGGCCGCCCGTCCGTCTGTCCGTTCGTCAGTATGAGCGCCTAGATCTCAGAGACTATAAGAGCTAGAAACACCAAATTTGGTAGGTTGATTCATCTATTGGTTAAGCAGAACCAGTTTGTTTGAAAATTTTGACACGCCCGCTTTTGCCATCGTAAAACGAAAACAATATTTTTGAAATCCCATAAAACGAGAATTCTTAAAGCTAGAATCCTGAATTTTGGCATACAGAACCAGCATCAAGATCCCAATGTATCCTTAATAATTTAATGTCATCGCAATTGGATAATAAACTCAGAAGATATTCAAAGAAAATGTAAATCCTATCTTGAACTTTGGCACACAGAGCAAATATCGGGGTCCTAATGAATCCTACACAGTGTAGGGCTAAAGGAAGAAGAAGAAAACACTGACGTTACAAAGGGTATTTCCACATTTTAGGGAATTAATTAAAACCTCAAGAACTAAACAACACATTTACTAGTTGTAGATAATACTACTATTATGTTCTTATTGATAATATATTATTACTTATGAAATATTCGCTTCTACTGATACGCACATTCAAATAACCCAAAACTTTCTTTCTGACTAGACTCATTTAAACTATGTCGGCATTTGTCACACAGGGATAGTATGGGCTAGTATATGAAATTTTAGCAAAAGTACACATTGAGACTAACTGCTCTGAAATTGAAATTAATGACTCTACCACATGCATATAGACACATAACCATCAAATGCTAAAATTGCTTATATTTAACGTATTCATTTTACAAATTATGAACGAAATAAGTTCAAATATAGTAAGTGACATCAACCTACATCTAGCTCAAGTCTGTGTTATAAATATCAATAACAAAATTGTTATTAAACTCCTTTTCTCTGGTATACATATGACAAATTTAAGAACTTACATAAAAATTTTACCATGTTTTGCTTTGAACAACTCATTTTTAGAACTGTTATACTAATATCCAACTGTTATATTTACTTTGTTGTTATGCCATATAATAATAGTTTGATGTTTTGCTTATACGTTGCCATCAGAAATTAAATACAAATAATTAAAGTTATACCAAAACAATCAATTGATATATGTACACGACTTAAGGACACTTTTGTATACCCTGTAACCATTGCAAAATAATAAAGAAATAAATAATAGAAGTAAAAACACTTAACAAATGCTGAAAACTGAATTATAAGGGAAATTATTTAAGGGTCATAAACAACAAACTAATCGCAGAGCTGAGAATTCTATAAGCAATGCAAGACAAGATCTTCAAAGAAAAGTATTTTCATTATAATGGAATTTAAACGTATCGCTTGAAGTCGATTTTGCTTGCATCGAGAGTAGGTAGCTTGCGATAGTCTGGCAACACTGACTGCGGCTGTTGATTGTTTATGTTTATCGCCACAGCGGCCGAAAGGCAAATCAAACATACATACATACGTGAACAAACGCGTCTTTTCGCTGCGACGCATCTGCTGCGCTGCATAAATTTGTTTCTTGAATAAATTCTGAGTTCAGTATCCGATCGTACTGAAATTTGTAGCACACATGGAGAGTAGAATACTTACCATGTGTGCCAAATCTGAAGTCTCTAGCTATAAAACGATGACATTTTCTGCACAATTTAAGCACAAGCTTCTTATCTTTAACATTGCTATGTTATGGTGATTTTTCTAATTTTAAAACAAACGGGGCTTGATATCGAAAATTGAAAATAAACTTGGTCTGCGTATGGTATTCAGGAACCTACATTCCAAATTTGAAGTCTCTAGCTCTTATAGTTGCTGAGATCCACGCGTTCATACAGACGGACGGACGGACAGACAGACGGGCAGGTGTTAATCCACTCGGCTATTGGTACTGTTTCAGAATATATATACTTTATATGGCCGGAGATGCCTCTTTCTGCCTGTTACGTACATTCACACAAATTCATTATACCCTTTATGCCCATTTTTAATGGGTATCGGGTATAAAACTGTGTACAAAAGTGTGTAGTGAAAAGAGGCTATTAGTTCACAGCATAAAATAATAAACTATTGACTGTTAATAAAACATAATTTAGTCAAAGTTGTGTATGGTTAAGAGGTCATATTTAATTATTATATATATTAAGCAACAGTTTGAGTTTTCAGTGCTCGACAATACCTAAAAAATAGTGCTGGAAAATATAATCATATGCGCTCTCGCTCTGGCCATGAATTAAAACAAATTCCTTAACATCTCCTTCATTTAGGTGCCAATCGCTATGAAACTTGTTGCAAATTGTTATATTTTCTTACACTTTTAAGTTAAACTGTGTTATCTTAATAAATATAATCCAACGTACAAATAAAAATATTAAAGAAGCAATGTTTATGTTGAAAAATATATTAATGATAATATATTAGATAATAGTCAGGTGATGGCATAAGAATCCGCATGAAATGCTTTAAAACAAGCAGAAATATTTGACATTACATTCTGCACCAAGTGTAGAAAAAGAAGAAAAGAGCATACAAGAAATGAATATACGATTTTTACACAATGTGGAACAGAATATAACAAATATTTCGCTAACGTTGGCAGACTTGAAGTGCATTTGGACACTTCTTTAGAGGGTATAAATACAATGAAACCAACTCTACTTATGAAAAATATTTATAATACATTTACTTTTTATCAATGTGTATTTCCATATTATTATTTCTATTACTCACTATATTAATGTTATACTTTGAAATATTATATGATTCTATTACGAATTGTTAAAGGTGGAGAATTCTTCAACTGTTGTATTTGAAAAACGAATATCAACATTATTAACTTAGTCAACTAGTTGGAGCCGCGCCAACGTGTGCTAGCACACGCATTTCCTCAAAGACAGACACCAGCTCCCGATCAAGTGTGGAGCAAGCCCGACGGCTGAGTAAATCAATGTTCTTGATCTCGCCATAATCTCGCTCGAAGGCAATGTAATCAATCCAAACCGTTGGTTCTTTTTTGCCAAAATAAGTAGCCATAAATTCATAGCACATACGCCAGTATTTAATTGTCGGCAAGTCCTGTAATATTAATAAGTTATTAATAATAAATGCTATTGAAATGCCCACCAATATTCATACCCTCAGTTTGGAGCTCTCTATCAGCTGGATCATCTCACGATGCAGCTTTACGGACGATGGCGGTTGTAGTGCCAATTTGGCATATTCATCAAACGTCTTTGTCGGCGAATGCTCGTGCCACAAATATCGCAGGTAACTGCAACGCAGATCCGCAAACTCTGGCCATGTCTCCTTGCAGACCTGCGTAAATATGTCATTCAATCGCCGCTTAGACTGAGCATCTCCGCGTGCCCGATAATAGCTTATGACGCTCTGCCAGAAAGGTAAGCCGGCAGCCCCCATCGCTCGACGCACCTGGTTGAACAACTTATGGATGCTCGGTTCGTCATCGTTGCGAATGAGGGCGGCCAGCAGCAACTCATGCATGCGCAGCGATGGATCGTGCTCCAGTGCCTCGGTGAGAATGCGCACACAAACCTCGCCGCCATTCTCGTTGCTCGCCAGTATCATGCTGAGTGTGGCATAATGTTTCGAATGCATCAGCTTGGCATTGTGGCCATCCTGCAGAGCTGTGGCCAAACACTGTTGGGTAAAGGCGCGTTCCGTTTTATGGTTCCTGCTGAGCGTTAGCATAGCTTCCAAATATAAATTCCACATCTCCTGCGTCTGAATGTGCTGCACGGCCGTCTTGTAAACAAGCAGGCACAGCTCAATGCGACGCTTCTTTGAACGTTTCTGCCACACGCAATTCTCGTCTGATCGCAACTTTTTCGTAGACGGTTCGCCGTTGTCTTCGCTCTTCTCCATATATTTTTGTAAATCCCCCAAATGGTAGCCACGCAGCTCGCGCTTCGCCAGAGCATCCCACAGTGCCGGTTCACGCGAGAATTTTGTCTGTATATCCTCGATTATATAATGCTGAACATTTACCGTCATCTCCGGATATTCCTCACACACTTCGAGCAGTTTAAAAAAGTAATCCAAGTGTGTTATATTGGCCAAACTGTTCCGATAGACGGACACAACCCGCTCCAGTTTAATCTCCTGCTCGGACACTGTGTTGTCAGCCAGATTACGTTTGGTGTCCGCCTGGGCGGCCTCCTTAAGCAGTATATCAAAGAAAACCTTATTAATCGCCTCGGAGCTTGGATGACGTTGTAGTCCGCGCAGCAATATATTCTCCACCCGTGCTACGTTAAGACGATTGTATTCGTAGAGCCATAATGCGGCATTTGTCCAGACCTCTGGATCATCACCATGATACTGTGAGAATATCCCTTTTATTATTGATATACAATAAGAATTAAAATGTCATCTGTATCTTACCGACAGCATCTTTTCATAGATGCCAGCCACCTCCTGTGGCGCTGATTTCTTGGCGAACTTTATGTAACTGCTCCACATACGCTTCTCATGTGGAAATTTGACCAACATTTCCCTGTACATGCGTATAATACGCGATGCAATGGAGGATTTCAGACCGCGCAGTTTCATTCCCGTGAGGTTCTCCTTTTCGGTAATTGTCGTATGCATTTGATTCTCGTATACAATAAAGTCCAAATAATCGGAGAAGGTTATATGACTTTTTGTTATATTCAACAGCAGACGTTCACGCTTGCGTATACATTCTCTAGAAGATTTTTTTTTTGTAAATACATAAAATTTTGCATTTTGTTATCTTTGGATTACTTACTTAATTTGTTCTGGTGTAAATATCTGGTTCAGCTCCATTTGCTCATACTCCGGCAGCAGGCGCTCCTGCATCTCGGCTATAAATTCACCCATTGCAACTTATTGTATTCTATTCAGAGTGCATTCAAATAAATTCGATATTGATTATAATTGTATTGTGTGCCGCGCACGTTGTCCACATGCCGTTTATAAAATCAGCTGATTGAGGAAATTTTGTTATCGATATTTTGCGTGCAACCATGGATAAGGTTTTCTATGTTTTGACGCAATACCTGTTTTTTAGTAAAGTTTTTGTTGTGTATACGGCCACCCTAAATACCAAGTTTCTTTAGAACTGGTCACTTTTTTCAAATACACTTTTTTTTAATTTACAGTAAATAAATAAAGTTCCCCGAACAAATACAAAGACATATTGCAATGGCCGAATTTTCAGTCGAACGTGTAGAAGATAAGCGTACAGTGAATGGTCGTACAGAATATTATTTAAAGTGGAAAGGCTATCCACGCAGCGAAAACACTTGGGAGCCGGTTGAAAATCTCGATTGTCCCGACTTAATAGCAACGTTTGAAGAATCATTAAAGAACAATAAAAAGGAAACAAAAAAACGACTTTCAACATCGTCCACACCAGAATCTATTCGTAGTAAACGGAGATCATTCATGGAGGACGAAACCGATGAACAAAAAAAACTGATTGGTTTCGATCGCGGCTTGGAGCCATCGAAAATTCTCGGTGCCACGGACTATTCGGGCTATCTCATGTTTCTAATGAAATGGAAGGGCAGTGATCATGCTGATTTGGTGCCGGCCAAATTGGCCAATGTCAAATGTCCACAAATTGTTATACAATTTTATGAGGAGCGTCTCACATGGCACACTGGAAATGGAAATGGCAATGGCGGTGGCAGCGATGGAACTCCTGGCAGCGCAGCTGACGCTAGTCCCAGCGGCAGCATTAACGATGAAAACATAAAGCCGGACGCTAGCGTTGAATCGGGGAATGGCGACAACCTTTAATTACATGATGCACAGACATTTGATGAGCCAACAATACTTGCATCGCAAAACACACCGACATATGCTCGCTCCTACGTTTTACATACATACATATGCATACAAATTAACATAGCCATAGACATTATCATTCATACAATACACAGTTCAATACATACACGCATACATACTTATACACGTACATACATACATAAGCATAGGTATTCACGCACGTTAATTATAACATCCAACAGATTGCAATGTTGGTCCTCTTTCTAAAATAGAACATACCTACATACTACATATAAATATGTATCTGAAATAAATGTCTCCGACTTTTAATATTAAGTACCAACAAAAACAAAAAATAAATAACTCGTTTACCTTTTTGCATATATACATACGCACATTGCGCACGTTAACGACGCGATCTGGCAACGCTTTGTGGAAGAGGGGAAATCGATATATTCGATAGGCGCTAATGCCAAGCCGGCAAAATAAAAAGCATTTTCATAAATTGCATGTGGGTTTATAACTGCATTACAGAATGGCTCAATCAAGCTCCATGAAACTGCTTGGAGCACGCAACATGAGTTGCATTGTGGAGCGTATGGAGTGGAACAATAAAATGGATTTAATTGCCTACGGCACTGAGAAAGGTGCGTAAATGCCGGCAACGAACTCTGTGCATGATTGATCAATCAATCGAATGATTTTGCAGGCGAGGTAATTATACAGCGGCTGAATTGGCAAAAGATTGTCACATTTCCGACACCCGGCGAGGATGTGCGCGTCCGTTCGCTCAGCTGGCAAATGGATGAGACACTGCTGGCCGTTGGCTATAGCAATGGAAAAGTGGCACTGTTGGATGCAGAAAGTGAAACCATAATATCGGGCTTAATATACGAAGACGACATCAAGAAAGTCTATTTCAGCAAGGCAATTAACTGCAGGGAGAGCCTGGACAGTTATACCTGTAATGCGAAGGACAAGCACAAGCGTTATTTGCCAAAACTGCCGCCGCTCACCAACATTGATCCCTGCCTGAAGACCCTCGATCAGAAATCATTTCCCAAGGGTTCACCCTGTTTCCTTGTGGTCATCATGCGCAGCGGCAAGGTTCATTTATTGCTGCTTGGCGCCCTGCAAGCGGGTAGCATCGATCTGACACAACATATACTGCATCCGGAGAATTTCGATGTTTACGATGTCCGTCTCAATGGGGATTTTAATGCGATTTATGCTCTGCTACGCGATGGTCAACAGCTGAAGCTTCTGCACTTTCACAATCAGGTCCTGCAGGACAGTATATCGCCCATGCTTGAGTTGGCTTCCCACTGCGCTCACATTCTGGAAACTAAAAAGTATGCTTACAAACGTTTGCAGCTGATTATCATACCCTTTAGTTGTACTTTTCATGGGTATATTGTATGCGTTGCAGGGAGAGCCCATTAAATGTATTTCTATACGTAGTTTATTCACTTCACCATTGTAGGAAGTCCAGCATAGTCGTCTGTGATAGACCCAGCAGTTATTCTGTGAGAACTGCAGGCTTTGTACGTGGTAGCATCAGGTTTTCCTTCTTCCTTTTGAGTTTATTAACCGATCACTATGCAATTTTCAGAAACCTTCGATATCCCCATGAAACGAACTTTTTAAATTTGATTTAAAATAATTAGTTTTCGATTTTCGGGGCGTGTCATTGTAAAATAATAATATTGTCATATAGGGGAGCTTACAAATTAAGTTTGATATCTCTAGCTCTTATAGTCTCTGAGATCTTGGTTTTCATACATACTTTATAAGATCTGGCGGACTTTCTTCTGTCTGTTATAAAAACAAGACTGTAGAACTAATGATGCATAAATATTCTTTTTCCTTTTCTATGCTGTGTATATCTATCATACAGCTGCCAAACAATCAGTCAAATATTAATGTTCAGTGTGCAAATCTTAGCCAATCTCACTGATTATGCACTTAGTGTGGTCTAACACATTTTAACCAAATTTTATTAAAGTCAGTCTACTTATATAATATAGAAACGAGCAGTCGAGCATTAATAACCCTTCTAACTTCTTTTGATATGCAAATAGTTACATCAACGACACACAACAGTGTTTAACGGAAGCTTGGGAGACTGTGCAACTCGAGATGGACAACAAGCTTACCAAATATGCCAATTCACAGGCTTATGGCATGATATCTGCCAACTTTCTGGAGCTGCTCGTATTCGGCTACGCGACTTTGGAGGTCGAGGAATTTCTGTTCGAGTGAGTTACTTGCCTACACTCATTATACAGTGCTCATGTGCCTTGGCGCTCTTCTGTTCTTCCCAACGCAGGACGCTAACGGAGAAGGTCTTCAAGAAGATAGCCAACTCAGTGGATTTGAGTCTCAATAATCTGCAGGGTTTGGTCTTTAAGCAACTTAATGGAGCTGCCATCAATATGTTCTACTTTCTCAATACAATCGCTGGCTTTGGCCGCATGACGCATTTCTTTGACGTGAGAAGTTTTCTTGATTTACTACTAGCTAAAATGCTAATGATAATTATAATTACAATCTAGGCACTCATCTCTCCGGATGTGGCCAGCGAGGCAATGCGAGCCTGTGGCGCCTTCTTGCTGAAAGTACACGAATTGCAGCGTACAATTGATACGCTTGTGAATGACATGAAGCTGTTTCATTCCTGGATTATATTCACCATACTGCGTCTGTCCAGTCAAGAGATACCCGATGATATGATCTTCACCGGCAAGGAGAACGTTGCGTTGGTCGAATTCTTCTGCAACATGGAACCAGATCTGCAGACTCAATGTGATAGCGGCGATGATGTTAACGACGAGAAATGTGCGACGACATCGTCGACGACGGGTGCGGAGGATTCATCTTCGGCAGCAAGTCCCAGTCCGATGTTAACACGTAGTAAATTTAATCTGGAGCGTGTTGGACAATATCTGGAGAATGCATATTTAACACAGTATCAGCCGCTGAACTCATCGGAGCTCTGGTCGCGTATGCTTGCGGAGAATGAATGCCTGGCACAGTGTAATCTGTTTGTGCCACACGACAAGAAGCTCTCGCTGATACAGCAGCGGGACAAGATGTTCAATGCCATTGACGCAGTATTCCATAAGCCCACCGAGAGCATTAGTGCCAGCTTTAAACTTACCACGGCTGTGATCTGTGGCGATCTGCCACAGTTTGCCTGTGAGCCATCGCTGGAGCAGGAACAGTTGTCGCAATATGATTTCATCAATTGCAGCTACCATGTGCATGAGGCCAGCAAATGTGATATGTTGGCGGTGACCATTAGCTGGCAGGAGGCCATGATTCTGGAGTTTAGTCGCGGTGAGGATTGCCTGTTGCGTTGCACGCGTGTTCAACTGTTTCCGGGTCCATTTACGCCGCAATTGCATGAGGATTACTACAATCTGCGCTTTGTCGATCTGCAGTTCTACAACGAGTCATCCATCTCGATGCTGGCGCAGACAACAACGCCCACGCCCGGCGTACGACCGCACAGTTACTTTGTGCAATTCTCCTTGAGTGCGGCACGCAATCAATGCACACAGCATCAGTTGGCGCCACTGATGAAACTGCCCGAGGCGACTGTCACCCACAGCATACACGATATACCAGATGCGGTAACGTTCAAGGGATTGGATGGCGTCTGTGAAATGCTGGCCGTATCCGGCAGTCGTAAGGTCGCCACCGTGCTCTCTGATCGTCGCCGCAAGATGACCATTTTTGAAATGGAAATCGAGGAAGAGGAGGACGACACTGAAATGTCGCAGGCCTCATTCTTGGAGATCAGCAAGGAATCCGTGCTGGCCGACAAAACCGATGCGTAGTTAATACAATCAATCACAAATAGTTTATCGTTGAATTATTAATAAATCTCTTCATAATGGACAGACAGATATATATGTATATATATATGTGTGGTGTTGCTGAAATGAATTCGGATCGAAGAAAACTCAAATATTTGAATACTCTTTACTTAGCAAAGAAATATTATATATTTTTAATAATTATAAAATACATTTATGTACAAAACATAAAACAAGCGATTGCGATTTCAAGTAATACACGCGTTTAATCGAAATTAAATTTTATGCAACTAAATGTTTTTTTGTACATTCAATTTTGAGCCCAAAAAGAAAGTGTAATCTAAACTCTAAATCCCCTTGGACACTGTAATTTATAGTCGATGATAAGAAACACAATCGAGCAATTGTGCTAAATTTATACAATTTAAATAAGAAAAAATTGGTTTCTTGCCCAAGCATATAATGCATCTCAATTGATTCTACTTTTTGGCTGACAAATGATTCAATCAATCTTACATTTCGTATGTGATAAGTATTTTGAATCAAAAGATCTCTTTACATATATATAAATGTACATTTATATATTTGTGGTGTTGTCAAAATCAATCCAGAATCCAAGAAAATTCTACTTTTTTTTGTTTACTACCCTTTACTTAGCAAGAAAATATTATATAATATAATTATAAAATACATTTATGTACAAAACATAAAGCAAGCGATTGCGAACACGCGTTAAATCCAAATTTAATGTTATGCAACTAAATTTTGAGCCACAAAAATGTATATCAAATATAATCTAATCTCTAAAGCCCCTTGGACACTTTAACTTAATTATAGTAGATGACAAAAACAACACAATTAACAGCATTGAAATATTCGTATCGAGCGAGAGAAAAGTTGTGCTAAATTTGTACAATTTGAAAAAGGAAAACTGGACTTTAGCTAATAGTAGTTTAAGTTGATTCAACTTTTTGGCTTGCAAATAATTCCAATTCCCTTTTGTTGTCTCGCTCGCACGATAATTCCATCTCGCTTACATTGATATTGAGCATAGATTTTGGGCCAAGTGTCGATTGGGCTTTTAGGCTAGGCATTGCGAGCATTATCCGTGGAAGTGAATTAACTGATCTCATACTGATATGCATCATCGGAGTCCTCGTCGCTAGACAGATCGCGTTTGCGTCGACGTTGTTCGCGTTTGCTCAGCTTTTTGGCTGGCGGAGCAGCAGAAGCAGCGGCAGCGGCCGTTGCCTTTGCCTTCTCTGGTTTATCTTGCTCGTCCTCCTCCTCCTCCTCAGCAGGCACAACGGCCCCATCGATATTGACTGGCTCCGCCGCCGCCTCCTCCTCTTCCTCCTCGGCCTTCTTCTGTGTCTTGACCAGCTCACACAAGTATTTGTAACGCACCAAACACTCCTCCTTGGTCTTTTCTGGCACACTGTTGGCAATCTTTTGCCAACGATCGCCGCCACCGGCAGTCTTACGATATTTAACAATAGCCGCCTCCAGAGCACGCTGCTGTTCCTGTGTCCAGTTCGTTTCGGGAATGAGCATGCTCTTCTCATTGGTAGCGCCAGCGCCCTTCTTAATTTTCTCCTTGCGCACCGCCTGCTGGGATTCCTGGACAATGTTCTCGGCCACACTCTCCGACTGTCCAGGTATGCGATAACCGTTCTCCTTCATCTTGGCCGCCATAAATGTGACCTCCTGCACGGAGCGGTTCATGGACTCGGCAATTGTATTCCAGCGACTGCCTGCACCGCCTGGATACTTTTTAACCAAACGTATAAGCTCCGTGAGATCCTCGTCTGTCCAAAAACCGCCGCTGACAGTGCTCTACAAAGTAAAAACATGCTAAGGATGGTAAAGTAAGGATCTGAGGGTCTAGTTTACCTTTTGGGAAGCAGGTCGTATGGCATCATCCTCCGTGAGCTCACGTTCTTGGATCTGCGAATAACCGCGTAGCTCCTCAGCGGTTTTCTCGGGTGCCTTTGTGTTCTGCTTGCGCTTGCGTAAATTCTCCTTGTGCTCCTTACGCAAACGCACTTGCTCCTCAGCCTCGCGTTCCAGTTCTTCCTGGCGACGTGCCGCTTCGAGTTCCCTAGAATAAAAAACCAAAACAAATTTATTTATAGCTGTTCTGCCGTTTGAAGTCGAACCAAACTATGCTCACTGTCTGCGTTTCTCCAGCGCCAGCTCCTTCAGCTCATTGGCCTTGCTAAATGCATTTTTAATTGTCTTTGGCAGATTCCAAATAGCCAAGGGTATTTGAATGGGCAGCGTGTTGAGCAGCGATGGTATGGGAATCTCGCTGAGTATGACATCCATGTCGATGTTTTTGTTTCGTTTCTGCAGCTTCTTCAGCTTTGTTCCGAACACCTGTTCCGCCGTATATTTCTTCTCCAGGTAGGCGGCCCAGGCGAACAGATATTGGCCGACGGTGATGATCAGGAATAGGATGAACGCACCCTCGTACAGACCAATTTTCCGCATGCGGCGATAATAATAGAGGGCTGACTTCCAGTTTGGCATTCCTTCGCTCAACACTTTGTCATATTTCTCACGCTTGGACGCATCCTTCAGGACCTCGTAGATGGAGACGAGATTGCGAAACTGTATGTTCGCATCCTCGGACGGATTCTTGTCCGGATGCAGCACAATGGAGAGGGTGCGAAAGGCTCGCTTTATTTCATTATTCGTGGCAGTCTGATTAATGCCCATAAACTCATAGAAGTTCTTGTTGATCTCTTCGACCAGATCGAAAATCTCCAATTCCTCGGAGTGCCAGGCATTGGTCGAGCCGCATAGCAGCAATAGGCCAAGCACAATTGCTGGCAGCATCATTCCGGCGTGCAGCTGCATCTAAAACCCTACAAATTAATTGAAACCGAAAAGCGGCAGACTCCCGCACGCTTACACATACACAAACACACGCACACAGTCATTCACGCACGCACTCACGATGAACTGTCAACGTCAAAAGTGGCAACGTCACCAGTAAACAAAAACAATGTACAATAATGTTGCCATATCAGTCATATATACCAGGGCACCAAACCCTACAATAATTTTGTAATAGCTTTGATAAACAACGCGCGCTTTCAATTTAATTTATATAGATTATGCAATAAATTCGTAGCCGAACCGTGCATAATGATAGCAAATGTAATTACAAAAATATTCGATATATTGATAATGCCTTCGATAGTTCTGCGGCTCAAGCTAATAACAGCCACTAGAGATGAGCGATAT
Source organism: Drosophila histrio (assembly GCA_958299025.2). NCBI lineage: Eukaryota > Metazoa > Arthropoda > Insecta > Diptera > Drosophilidae > Drosophila > Drosophila histrio. The sequence continues at coordinate 27,901,806 of OY282582.1, forward strand.
TGTGATATTGGTGACACAACACATACCAAATTTATATGACAGCACAACCTGATAAAACAAATATTGATTTCGCTGTATATTTTGCATATCATAACTTTGCACAAAATCGTATAAACTTAGTAGCACTGACGGGTATTTTTCGCATAGAACACATACATAATCTGAAATAAACCACAAAACAAGAAAGTGATTATTTTAGAATTATGATAGATATGGGTTTGCTTATACTCAGTGAATATTTTGATTAGCAAAAATTATATTTGAAAAGTTCTCCTCCCTTACACTACACTACGCTTATCAATTTTAAAATTAAATATAATAATATTTCACAATAAAACGGTTATTTACAGTGAGCGTACGATATTAATACTTGCGATAAGTAACAGTGACACAAATATCGTCCATCTCTTAAGTGAGTTGATATTTTTGTTATCGATATTAATATTATCTTCAGAAAATAATTTTATTATATTATAAAAAAAACATCTGTCGATATATCGATGTATATCAATAGTTTTCTACAACCCTACCATCTCTAGTAGCTAATAGCAGCCACACACAACCTAGCGCTATAGGATTTGCAAAAGACGAAAACAGTGAAAGCGGTGTGAAAAAGCAGGCGAACAGAGATAAGAAACGAAATACAAAAGTCAACGCAAGCAGCAGCGGCGCGCCGTCAAGACAGCGCTAGCCGCTGGGGCTGGTTTTAAATGGATTAAGCTTTGCTCGCACACCAACCAGCAGATAACAATAAACGCAGGGGGCGGGTAGGAAACGAAGCGTGAGCGCGGAACGGAGCCATGTCTTCGGCCGTCAATATACAAATCGTATCGATGCCGAATCTGGCCAAGATCGAGAACTTTTTCAAGGATGTCAGCTACCGCGAAACGATCGAATATAGCGCCAATTTCAACACACGCCTCTGCATCGAACGGCGATTGCGGCTGCCGTTTCTCGATCCGCAAACGGGCGTTGCACAAAATCACTCGCAACTGTTCATGGACAAGAGACAACGAATGCCCGGCTTTCGTCAGGGCCAAATTTACACGTATCCCGCGACACGTTGGCGCAAAAGTCGACGCCAGTACTTGAGCAAAATGTACAGGTGAGTGATCATTAAGCAAACGAACAGTTGTGTGCATCATAAATCTCAATTTAGTTCCACACACAACAATAGGTTTCCCGAGCGCCCCTTTCAGGCGTTGCGCAAGGAGCACGAGGCACTGGTGGCCAGTGGCATTAATATTGGCGGCGTTGGCATCGGCGGAGGCGGTGGAATCAGTGGAATCGTTGGAGTCGGTGGCATTAGCGGCATCGCTAGTATCGCTGGCACCGCCGGCAGCATTGGCAGCGCAAACAGCAGCAGCTCCACATTAAGTCTTAATATGTTAACAGGCGGCGGCACATCGACGACGCCGACGGTGTTGAGTACGCTCCACAACGATACAACGCACGATTTTAATGGGGCGTTCAGCATGGAGGAGTCCTGTTCACTGGGCGCCGCCGGCGGCGATACATCCGACAGCAAAGACAGTCAATTGCAAACACAACAGCAGCAGCAACAACAACAGCAGCAGCAGCAGCAACAACAATCGAAAGATGAACTGCCCAAGGAATGGTTCTATGATGAAATGGATATGAATGATGTGGACTCGCTGGAGGAACCAAAATCGCCGGCAGACGATGAATACGACTATGATCCGCGATATGGCAATAAGAAGCGACGCAAGCGTCGACCGGGCAAGCGTGCAACAACACACGCTGGCGGTGAAGTCGCCAGCATAAGCGTCAGCAGCAGTGCACGACGACGCAGTGCGGCGACCCGAACGCGTGTGACGACCACAGATGCGGCGCTGGATGCCTCATTGGAGGCAATTGAGGCTGGCGATATTGGCGGCACGCCGACAACGAGCAGCGGTCGCAGATCTCGCGTTGCTGGAACACGAGGCCGGCGACGTGCCAAAGGCGGTACATCGGGAACGACAACAGCCAGCACCAGTGGCATGCCTAGCAATACATGTGATCCACCAAGTCCGGGCCTGGTTAATGAGCCGCCATCGTTTGAGAGTGCCGCTGCCGCTGTTGGCGTCGGTGTCGGTTCTGGCGTTGGTGTTGGCGTCGGCGTCGAGGATGGGAATGCACATTTGCGGAATTATCGCAAGTATCTGTAACGCAAAGGATCGGAGCATGTAGGTGGCATTTTGTATGATGGACCGACCACGTTCACCCAAACAACTACCAACCACCTACCTATCAATCTATCTACCTATCAACGTATCTGTTTATTGCATTCGTTTATTTAACGGTGATTACTATTTTTTCAAACATATGTAATTTAAAGTTAGTTTAAGGCTTAGTTTATTAGTTCCTTATGCGAGTCCAGCACCATCATCAGACCCGACCCGAACCGACCAAACCAGACCAGACCAGACCAGACAAACTACCAAATCCACATCCAAGCAGGCGTAGCTAAATTTTAATTCTACTGCTAACTCTGTCGCCTATCTAATTGTACGTTCCCATAGCCAATTGATTGTTAATAATCTAAAGTATATAAATATATACATAGCCTATATATATATATAGATATGTGTGCACATAGAATACATATATTTATCTAATATATATATATATTTATTTAATGCGACTTTACTTAAACGCAAATGCGGCCAATTTACTCGCAACCTCTTGACGGTCTTTTTTTTTATTATTGCCGCCACAATTTTTTGAAACATGATTTATTGTCTCTTACTATTATTATTATTATTTTTTTGTAATTGCATCATTTTCATTTTATTTAATTTATATATTTAGTTGAAATTTGAAAATTCATTGGCATAATGTATTCTTAGGCAGTGTGGTAGGGTTTATTAGGGTTCCAGTCCAGTTCAGTCCAGCGTAAAAAAAAAAAACAAAAAAAAAACACAAAAAAATACAAAAGATTTCGTAAACCAAAATTTGTTCTCTAGGAATAGTAAGTTTCTTAAGGAAGTGAGAGCTGAAATACAAAAAAAAAAAACTGTGTACATTTTGAAAATCAAAGACAAACAAATTCTAATAAAAATGAAAACAAAACGAAAAAAAAAAGAAATACAAAACTTTTGGAGAAGCTTTTATACAAATTTTACAAAATTACTTAGATCTGGACATTATACATATTGTATGTAAGTATGTATACACTAACCACCAAACTTGGCTGAAGAATAAAAGAAATGTTATGATAAAAACAAAGCAATTTATGTATATATATGAAACTCGTAATTATAAAAACATTTTCTCAATCGATCTCTAAATTTGTTTGGATTCAAAATAAGTGGAGAGACAGAAACAGGCGTATATACACAATATGTTGTGGGTTTTATTTGACATACATTAACAATTATAATTTTGGGAATGTTTTGTTTGATACATGGCAAGTTTATTTACAGCTGAGGCAAAAGTTTCACATTGAACAGTTCCCGTTTTGGGATTTACCGTTTAATGATCATATGGCACTACAGCTTAAAAAGAAATGCTCCATAACATTTGTTACTTTTCTGCATCAAGCATCTTGCTGCGTTTAGCTGATGGGGAAGAGGAACGGGATGGAGATGTTTCGGATGCGCGCTTGCGTTTATTGTGCTTGCCGGACAGTTCGTTATACGCCTGGATTATTTGTTGGCACATAGCGTCGACATCGGGAAACTTTTGGGCGCGCGGTGTACGCTTTAAACCGGACCACAGTGAACGCTGCTCGTCAGCAACGGTTGTGGGATGCTGGGCAAAGGACAGTTCGAAGGCACCGCGCCTCGGAGCACCCTGGACGTTGAGTTGCAATTGTAGTTGGAACTGCTGACCGGCAGTCTGTAGAGCAGTCTGCAGCGCTGCATGCAACTCCTCGGCCCGGCGACGAAAGACGCGTCAGGAACGGCAATGCTCGATATAGAGCACCGGATTATTTGGATCCAAATCATTGGGCTCTTCGATTTTTGGCGTTGACTATAAATGAAAGAAAATGCCTGTGATACGCTAGCAGTAATTACACATTGATATTACTTACACGCTTGGCTGCCGCTTTCTTGGCACGCTTTGGTGGCATTTTAAACCTTAACAAACAGAACAGTAAGCTAAATTTTGAAGAAAATGCGCGCAGAAATTATTTAGAGAATTGCTTACTGAATCGAGTTATCGATATTTCTAATACCAGCCTAGTGTTTGACAACGTCAAAATGATCGAATAAATATATTCAATTTAATTGGCCGATTCTTAGACACAGATGCAACCCTTTGGAGCTCTGACACGACCTGCAAGTTATTTAATTGTCAAATGTTTTAGTTATTTATTTTTAGCAATAAACAGTGATCTAAATAAGCAATGCTGATTCATTGAGTAAAATTTTAAAAATCTACGACTATCGATTGGCAATCAGCTGTTCAAACTGCACAGATTTATTGACTTTCCGATATCTGGCAACGCTGTCCGTAAAATCTGTCTTTATTATATTGAACTTGAGTGAAATTTTAACGAACGCCAGTGATTAAACAAATGACAATAAAAGTAACACTGCCGCCAGACAAACTGTAGCGGATCAGTTAGTTTACTGCACTTTATATTAGAGTTCCATAGGCTCAACTTAATGGGGACAATTTAAAAATGTGTTCAGACTGCCGTTGAATTTGTTGTGCCGGCCAAATTGTTATTGGTTGCGACACGTCGGTTTCCGCAGTAACTCGATTCAATGGACGAACAAACGACAAACGACGACCCAGAAACTTTGCCGGCACCATCGTCAAAGTCGCGCAAACGCCAAGACCCGCTACACAATCCAAATGCAGAGCAGCCCGAGGCGATTGTATCGGTGGCGGATTTGGAAACGGGAGCAGAGTGTGCGTCTACATCGATCGAATGTCGGCGCAGCTCACGTAAAAAAATTAGCAAATTCGATGTGCGTGATTTGCTGAAAACGAACCGCAAGCCCAACAACAACAACACAAATCTCATTGATTCCCATGCGTCCACAGTGAAGAAGGTGAAAGTTGTAACTGCGACTGCGATTGTGACTACGACTGTGATTGCGACTTCGGCGCCAACGACATGGAATCATTCAAATGATATTGTCCAAAGCCCACAGTCGAAAACGTGCAACGAGCTGCTTGCCAAATTGAATCCAAGCTCAATTCCTGCCCAGTTAAGCGTCAAGGATGCGTGTCCAGCTGATGCACAAACTGCTAACGATGCGCCACCTTCGGTTTCGCTTTCACGTATGCGACCACGCGTAAAGCTGAGGGATGTGGCCAAGTGTGGGATTGGAAAAGCCAGTGCAGTTCCGCGCAACTGCAACTCCGACAATAATTTAAATAAGTCAATCAGCGGCGGGGCAGATGATGTCGTCGCCAAGCCGCACGCCGCAAAATCCTACACGAAGCTGCGCGTCAACATTAAGCGCATGCACATGCCAATGAGCGCTGAATCCTCCGGCCCGCTGGATGCCTCCCCAGCTCCACCGACATTGAATACAATTGTTGAATTGCGTGCGGAACAATCGTGTACTGCACCCGAAACCAAAATACGACTAGAGACTGAAGCTAAGGCTGATAATAAGACTGAAACGATTATTGTATTGACGTCTGAGGATGAGGACTGCGATTCGCCAGTAATATTTGAGGAAATTACATCGACACAGTTAAATAAAGAGGAAGTGGAAAAAGTAGCAGAGGTTGCCTCCAATTCTAAGCAGACATTTGCCAAAGAAGATCAGACACTGGGACCGCAGACTAATCCGGATCTGATGTTTGTGCTGATCGCTGATAAGCCTAATCTCCAGTCTGTCTATCCCCGTGCAGAGCGTGGAGAAGGAGATCTGACTGGAAAGAAATCGATGATCTTGAAAACCACAAAGCCATCTCCATTTGGTTTAAAGAAGCGGTGTAGTATGCGCTCCAGATTGCGAGGCACCATCAACAAGTCCTCCAACAGCAGCAGCCTCAGCAGCAGCAAATTGACGCTAGAGGAAACCTTTGCCGAAATAGCGGCAAAAAGTACAAAAAGTATTTTGAGTACCTGCACATCCGACGTGGATGTGACAGTAAATACACTCATGGATCTCACTGAGAATATTAGTAATAGTTATAGCAATATGTGCAAAGTAGATGCCAATTTGGAATCACATTTCCAGTTGGAATCCGATAAGCAAGTGCCTTCCACTGCCACCGCCCAATTGGAGACGTCAAACTGTGTCGTCAAATTGGAATGTGCGGCCGAAAAGGGAGAAGAAGTTGCGACTTACAGCAAGGTAAACAAACATTGCTCAGTCGAAATACCAAAGTCTACAGCTCCATCGAAGGCAAAGGAGCTGAAGAAAGAGAAACAGTTGGAGGGGGAGAAGCGACAAACACCAGATGAAATGCAGCAAATGCCAGAGGCGCTGAAGGAAAAGCAGCAAATGCCGGAGAATCAGATGGAGGAGGAGAATCAGCAAAAACCTGAGAAGCTAGAGAAGCAAAAATTACTAGAGGAAAAGCAGCAAATGCCTAAGGAGAAGCAGCAAATCCCAGAGGAGCTGGAGAAGCAGCTATTGCCAGAGGAGCTGGAGAAGCAGCTAATGCCAGAGGAGCTGGAAAAGCAGCTATTGCCAGAGGAGCTGGAGAAGCAGCAATTGCCTAAGGAGAAGCAGCATATCCCAGATGAGTTGGAGAAGCAGCTATTGCCAGAGGAGCTGGAGAATCAGCAAATACCTAAGGAGATGCAGCAAATGCCAGAGGCGCTAAAGGAGAAGGAGAAGCCGCAAGTGCCAGAGGAGCTGTATACGGAAAAGCAGCAAATGCCAGAGGAAGTGGAGAAACAGAAAATTCCACAGAAGATGCAGCAAATGCCTCAGGAGAAGCAGCAAATGCCAGAGGAGCACCTGGAGAAAGAGCAGAAGCAAATGACTGAGGATATGCAGCAAGTGCCTGAAGAGCAGCAGCAATTGCCAGATGAACTGGAGAAGCAGCAAATGCCCGAGGAGATGCAGCAAATGCCAAAGGAGAAGCAGCAAGTGCCGAAAAATCAGGTAAAGAAAGAAATGCAGCAAAAGCCTAAGAAGTTGCATACGAAGAAGCAGCAAATACCAGAGAAACTGGAGAAGCAACAAATACCTAAGGAAAAACAGCAACTGCCTGAGGAGAAGCAGCAAATGCCAGAGGAGCTGGAGAAGCAGCTATTGCCAGAGGAGCTGGAGAAGCAGCTAATGCCAGAGGAGCTGGAAAAGCAGCTATTGCCAGAGGAGCTGGAGAAGCAGCAATTGCCTAAGGAGAAGCAGCATATCCCAGATGAGTTGGAGAAGCAGCTATTGCCAGAGGAGCTGGAGAATCAGCAAATACCTAAGGAGATGCAGCAAATGCCAGAGGCGCTAAAGGAGAAGGAGAAGCCGCAAGTGCCAGAGGAGCTGTATACGGAAAAGCAGCAAATGCCAGAGGAAGTGGAGAAACAGAAAATTCCACAGAAGATGCAGCAAATGCCTCAGGAGAAGCAGCAAATGCCAGAGGAGCACCTGGAGAAAGAGGAGAAGCAAATGACTGAGGATATGCAGCAAGTGCCTGAAGAGCAGCAGCAATTGCCAGATGAACTGGAGAAGCAGCAAATGCCAAAGGAGAAGCAGCAAGTGCCGAAGAATCAGGTAAAGAAAAAAATGCAGCAAAAGCCTAAGAAGTTGCATACGAAGAAGCAGCAAATACCAGAGAAACTGGAGAAGCAACAAATACCTAAGGAAAAACAGCAACTGCCTGAGGAGAAGCAGCAAATGCCAGAGGAGCTGGAGAAGCAGCAAAAGTCAGAGGAGCTAGAGAAGCAGCTATTATTAGAGGAGCAGGAAAAGCAGCAAATGCCTGAGGAGAAGCCGCCAATGCCAGAAGAACTGGAGAAGCAGCAAATGCCAGAGGAGCTGGAGAAGCAGCTATTTCCAGATGAGCTGGAAAAGCAGCAAATGCCTGAGGAGATGCAGCAATTGCTAGAGGAGCTGGAGAAGCAGCTGTTGCCAGAGGAGCTGGAGAAGGAACTAATGCCAGAGGAGAAGCAGCAAATACCTGAGAAGCTGGAGAAGCAGAAAATGCCTAGGGAGCTGGAGAAGGAGAAGCAGCAAATGTCACAGAAGCTGGAGAAGCAGCAAATGCTGGATAAAGAAAAACAACAATTGCCAGGAGAGCTGCATGAGGAAAAAAAGCAAATGCCAGAGAAACTGGCGAAGCAGCAAATGCCTGAGAAGCTGGAGATGCAGCAAATTTCTGAGGAGAAGCAGCATATGCCTGAGAAGCTAGTGAAGCAGCCAAAGGAAGTGAAGAAATCCACAGATGTACCTACTGTCTCGTCACATGATGTTGCAGTCGCTTTAACGCTGACCAGCCAAGCTGAACAGCCAAAGAACCAAAAAAGTAGTAGTTGCCCCACAGCCACTCCCAATGCCATTGCCACTGCCATTCCAACTTGCAATCCCCTTGCCACATCCAAGTCAGAAAAGACGGGCGCTGTGCAGAACGATGCGCCCATCAAGACAATTGACAAGGTCAAAACACAGGAGAAAGCCATAAAGAAGCTCAAAGAGTGCGCCAAAAAGGCAGCACTCAAAACAGAAAAAAAATTCGAACCGGACAAAGTTAAGAAGAAAACTATTCACTCATCCGTCACTTCCTTGACCCACAAGCAACTCAACATGAAGAGATCCCAGAGTCCGGCCGATCGTTCATATCTCAGCAAAGCCAGTAAGAAGCAGAATTCGCCGGATGCCAACTCAACTGCTGCATTTAAACGCAAAGCCAGCGATGCGCTGCATTTGGCATTAATCGACACTGAATCCTCGGAATCAACCAGCTCCAGCGGCAGTAGGCGGACAAGCTGTGGTCTGCTCACGCCCACGACAGAGCTGGATGCACAGCATCCGATCAAGGACATGTCTCCGATTATAGACGCTGGCGTTAAGCTGCTCGAGCGTGAGAAGTCAAAGAAGCCGAATGATGAGTTTGCTCAACGTGTAGCGGACATGGAGACGCCAGAGGCAACGCCTGCGCCGACACCTGCCAACTCGCCACAGCTCAATGCGCTGACAGATGACGGCGGTGCCGTCAGACGCTCCCATCGCATCAGAAAGAAGCCGACGCAGCTGTCCAAGTCAGTTGTGGATAGCATTGACTGCGCGGAGGACGCCTCTACGCTCAGTATGGCAGATCAACTGGCCGAACTGGCACAGATGGAGGCCATCAATGAGCAGTTTTTGCGTCGCGAACACCTCAATACGTTTCAATCGCTGCGCGATAATTATTATCGCTGTGCACGACAGGTGAGCGAGGAGAATGCGGAAATGCAATGCGATTGCTTTCGCAACGGCGACGAGGAGGCACTGGGTCATTTGTGCTGTGGCGCCGGCTGCATTAATCGCATGCTGATGATCGAATGCGGTCCGCTGTGCACCAATGGAACCCGTTGCACAAACAAACGCTTCCAGCAGCATCAGTGTTGGCCTTGTCGCGTTTTTCGCACCGACAAGAAGGGATGCGGCGTTACGGCCGAGTTGCAAATACCACGCGGTGAATTCATTATGGAATATGTTGGCGAGGTGATTGACAGCGAGGAGTTTGAGCGTCGCCAATATTTGTATTGTCGCGATCGCAATCGTCACTATTATTTTATGGCGCTGCGTGGCGAGGCGATTATCGATGCGACCGCCAAGGGAAATATATCGCGGTATATCAATCACAGTTGCGATCCGAATGCGGAGACACAGAAGTGGACGGTGAATGGAGAGCTGCGCATTGGATTCTTTAGTCTGCGGAAAATAATGCCCGGTGAGGAGATCACATTTGATTATCAATATCAGCGCTATGGACGCGATGCGCAACGTTGTTACTGCGAGGCGAGCAATTGTCGTGGCTGGATTGGTGGGGAGCCAGAGTCAGAGCAGGAAAGTGAGACGGAGGAACTGCTGGAAGAGGAGAAGGTGGAAGTGCAGCTGGAGCAGGTACAGGAGATGGAGATAGAAAGCGAGAAACAACGACAGAAGAACAAGTTCGCCAAGTGTGGCAAATTCAAGATGCACAGTGGCAAACAATTAAAGCCAATGTCAACGGCTCGAAAGCATCGCAGCAAGGAACAGATCAAGAGCAAGGATCGCGAATACAAGGCAGGACGTTGGCTGCCACCATCGCACAGCAAGAGCAGTGTCAAGTCTGATATGACTCAACTCCATCAACTCCTGGAGGATCCGGATGTGCTTGAACAGTTGACGCTTTTGAATCGCAGCGGACTAAAGAATCAGGCAGACACGTTGCGTTTGTCGCGTTGCATGGTTCGTGCCAAGTTGCTACAGACACGCCTCCAGCTGCTTGGTGTGTTGACGCGTGGCGAGCTCGCCTGTCGTCGCCTCTTTCTTGACTATCATGGTCTGCGTCTGCTGCACGCCTGGATCAATGACAATCAATTGCGTCTGGCTCTGTTGGAAGCCCTCGAATCGCTGCCCATTCCAAATAAAACCATGTTGAACGACAGTCGCGTCTATCAGCAAATCGAATTGTGGAGCCAGGCAAAAGAATCGGAGGCAGTGCATCAACAGCGTTTGCTTGCCTTGTTAGGCAAATGGAAATCATTGCCGGAAATATTTCGCATACCGAAACGGGAACGCATCGAACAGATGCAGGAGCACGAGCGCGAGGCAAATGGCCAACAGCAGATGAATTTGGCTTTAAAGGACAGCAACAGTGCTGCCGCCACGCTGAGCAGCAATCCGTATCGACAGGATCGCTTCAGGCGTGACACCAGCAATCGCTACGAGAAGTCCAAGACCTTGTCACGTTCGAGTGGCAACAACATTGTATGCAGCACTGCCAACTCAAAGCACAAGGATAACTTTGGAAATGGCCAGAACAAGGCCAACAACAAGGCAGATCCTCGCAGGCGCTCCTTATTGGACAAGTCTTCGGGCAGACACATTTCCAAGGAACTGCGACGTTCACTCTTCGAGCGGAAGGTAAGTCCTCATCATATAAAGCAATGCACCCGTATTAAATGTCTCTTCTTAATTTAATCGAATTTACACACTTTCAGATGGCAAAGAATGAGGCGGAGAAGCGTGTTACCACCGAGGATTGGCGTGAGCATAAGGCACGCTGTCAATACTTTGGCGCCGATCTGAATACGGATCCCAACATGTTGCCATTCTATCAGAATACCGAGACCAATGAGTGGTTCAATAAATCCGATGCTCCAGTGCCAGCTCCAGTGCGTTGCGGCAGCGGACACGATTCACCAGAATTAGAAGAACTAGAGTATAAGCTGCCGCCGACGGTGGAACCGCTGCCGCCTTCGTGGCACTGGGCCATCTCCGAGGATGGCTGTATTTATTATTACAATTTGCGTGATCGCATTACACAGTGGGAGCCACCGAATGCCAAGCAGCGATTGGAGAAACTGGTCGATACATCCAGTGACGAGGAGCCGTCAAGTGAGGAAGATCCCGAAGGATTGGTCCACATTGATAGGGCATATGTGCGGAGCCTAACTCCCAGGTCTCTGGAACGCTACATTGACGAAAAGGTGCGTGAACGTCGCGAATTGCGACACAAGCGTCTGGTCTCCGTTCGTGAGATCAGTCCACGCCGTGAACAGGATCGCCTCGACAGTCAGCAGGTGATGCGCAAGTACAAGGAGAACAAGGAGAAAATACGACGTCGCAAGGAGATGTATCGCTACAATCACGACAATGCCAGCAATGCTGTATCCCATTCGGGCGACACGCTGCCCATTCCACGCTATCTGTACTCCTCGGACGAGAATGAAGATGCCGATGCCAGCGACACTGCCGTCAGGGCAAAGCAGGCGGATGAGCAGAATGCCGGCGTCATGGCGCTTAACATGGAACCAAGTACCAGCAAATCTGCACTGGCTGCACTCGCTGTCATCCATCGGCAGCAGCAATTCACAGCAATTAACCGATCTCAGTTGTTGTCGCTGCCGATGCCGCCGTTGCCGTCAGCGGAAACTGCCGCCCTGCTGCGCCTGAAGCGCAAGTTGCCACTGCCGTTCACATCTTGTCGCCAGAAGAAGCAACGGGGCGAGCGTGAGCAGCGTCAGGAGCAGCGCAATCAGTGAGTGAAACAAAATTTACCCCTTCTTTTGTAGCCTGTACCAAACCCACTTTTATACCCCTTATAATTTTGTCCGACTCTATAATGTATATATTATATTCATGATCAGCGTCAACAGCCGAGTCGTCATAACCATGTCCGTCTGCCCGTCTGTCTGTCTGTTTCGATGAAATCTAGTCTCTCAGTTTCAAAGCTATCGGTCGAAATCGGAGGTAATGAAATTTGATAAAGTTATGCAGAAGTTTATAATGATATAATTTAAAGGTGTACTTATATAATAGATTAATAGATATATTCATTAGTTTTAAGTGAGCTTAAAAGATTTATTTAAATTGGTTGTAGCATTCTCGTGTAAAGATCAAAAACGCAAGACTTCAAAAACAGGGCTAAACGTAAAAAAAAAAATTTTGTAGCATAAAAAAAGGTTGTAAAGTGGTTTCTTTGGTATCTGCGGCTCCAAATATGTAAGAATCAAGTGGGTTTTGGTATAGGTTACAATTTGACTGTTGCTTAATGTTATAAATGATTTAAAAAAATTCAATCAAACATCCTTTTAGATCGCTGAGCAGCTCGTCAATCGGATCCCAAGCCCGTGAAAGGTTCCGCTTGGCTCTTAGCAACCATGTGACCGAGTTGCTGCGTCCCTATCGCAAGGACTCCTGCCAAAGGGGTCGCATCACGAGCGACGAAGACTACAAGTTCCTTATTAATCGAGTAAGTTGATTGCCATTAGAAATTATTAAAAATTATACTAAGAATGCACAATTGTGCTTGGAATTAGGAAATCAAAATTGAGTAAAATGCAGATAGAAAAGAAAATTGGAATAATCATGGAGGAACGGTATAGTCGAGTCCCCGACTATAATATACTCGTTAATCAATTTTATATTCATTTTAGCTATAAATTTCAGGAAAACATACAGGAATCCTATTTTTGATCTATATTACAAATATAGATACATATATATTAATTATAATAACATTTCAATCATAGAATAAAATAATTACTCTTATTTTCAATTTTTATAATAATAATTTAATTTACTAAAATACCAAGAATCAAAGTTATTCTTAGATTTTAATAATAACTAAAATAAAATTTTTAGAATAAAATTTGAAATTCAATTACTATTTAATAATTTTTATATTTCAAACAAATATACGAGTTTTTCCTATTTTGTGCGCACACTAGCGGCTGAACACTGAACTTAGAGCTGAGCTTATAACCGCGCTTACAAGATCGAATAAACAAACGCACTGATTCTGCTCATACGAAAGCTCGCACACTGAAAGCTGAACTAAGCGTAGAAGCTCCGCTCTGTTTGATCGATCATGCATGTTTGGTGTTATCAGCAGCTGACAAGCTTATTTAGTTATAATTAAATATGTATTGCGAATCGTTAATCAGCGAAATTTGTGAAACTCTATGAATGGCATGTCTTCACACTTCTCTGTTCTGCTTCTTTATTCAAATTAATCTGACTTCTTTCGCTAAGCTTTCGAAGCCATATTGCATCAAGATAAAAATGAGTGACTGCATTAAAATAAGCAAAACCATCAGCTTCAGTTTAAGCTTTGTATGTGTGCGGCCTAAAAAGTTCAGCTCGCTGATAAGCTCAGCTCTAAGTTCAGTTTTCCGATCTTCATGCAATTAACTTGGATAATTGATAACTATAAAAGAGAACTTTGACCACTATAACGAGCGTTATATGTTAAGCATTGTGGAAACTGTGGTGCTTTCCAGAATAGCTAAAGGGGACTGGGCAAAATTTTAAAAACTCATTGTTGTCCGTGGGGATAATGCCCGTCTGTCAAAGTCTCTAGCTCATATAGAATAGATGCTAGACGTTTATAATTCGGTGGCTCTAATTTTTACAGTCTCAGATCTATATGTTCATACAGACAAACATGACTATATCGATTTGTATGTTGACGCTAAACATTGATATGATATTAATATCCATATCCATTATCCATATGTCCGTCTGTTTCTATCAAACTAGTCTCTAGTCTTCAAGCTACTATAATGATGATGTAGACAGTGCTTATGTCGAAACCGACCGAATCGGATCACTACATCATATAGCTAACATGGGAACGTTTAGTCGAAAATCAAGGCTGAGTACTTGTTATTGCCTTATACATCCTGTCAATATATATGCCACAAGAATGATCGGTCGAAAAACAGGGTTTAGTATGATTCAGTCGAAGATTGAACACACAATGTATAACATCGTTAGCGTGCCAAAGACGTATTTCCTGTATTGTTTTTTAATAGTGATAAATTAGTATTATATATGTTTTTCCATAATTCATTTGTTGCGATGCTGAGTAGCTCAGAGTCGAGCACACTTGGCTAACACACATAGTATTAATGATGAACATTTTACCAATGTTTATTTTTAGCTGAGCTATCACATAACTATCAAAGAGATGCGCTACTGCGACTTGAACGGAAATCGATTGGCTTTTACGGAGTCGGTAAAGAAGAAGTCCTACGAGTTTATTAAACGCTATATGCACACGAAAGGACGTGTATATAAAAAGCCAGAGGATGAGCTGGACTTTTAAGCAGTAGTCTCGAAAACACAAATAATTCATTTGACAAACCTAACCCAATAACATTCATTACTAAATTGTACGTTTTGTTGTTCCAGAAGCCACAGACTGGTCTTTAACAACAAAGCTATAGAAACAATTCTAAGATGTACTTAAACAAATCATAGCAATTTTGTAGCAACACAATCAAATCACAATCATATTTTATATTCTAATTATAATTTGTAATTTACCTATTACCCTATGTTTATGGGTAAAGCAATAACAGTACATTATTTATAGTTTTAAGTAAATCCAGTTAATGGGGAATATTGCTGGGAAACACACAAAAAGAAATGAAAAAATACATTTATTTCGGGGGTTAACTGATTCAAAAAGATACGTTTTTTGTTTTATTTAAATGAATAATTTAAAGCATCGCACAGAACTCAGAACTGAACAACACACACATGACTATTGTGTGCGGCATTCTCGATTGAGGATTCCCCTTTGTCTACTACTGAGCGGTTGACTGCGCCTCGGCTGCATTGGCGGCTGGAGTGCGATTGGCTTCCTCGGGTTTCATGGCAGGGAACAGCAGCACTTCCTGCAAGTGTATAATATAATATTAAATCGATAAACCAGCCATCGAGTTGTGAGATGAAAGACAAACCTTGATGTTATTGGAGTCAGTTAGGAACATGGTCAGTCGATCAATGCCCATACCAAAGCCGCCAGTAGGTGGCAATCCGTATTCAAGAGCCGTGCAATAGCTCTCATCCACCATTTGAGCCTCGTCATCGCCAGCAGCCTTATCGCTAGCCTGCTGCTCGAAACGTTCACGCTGCACAACAGGATCGTTCAGTTCCGTATATGCATTGCATATCTCCTTCTTGGCAACAAAGAGCTCGAAACGCTCTGTGATACCAGGAACGCTGCGATGGTATTTGGCGAGGGGAGACATGATTTGAGGATGCTCGCAAATGAATGTCGGATTGATGCACGTCTCCTCGATATATTCACCGACCAGTTTATCTAGCAGACGGGCCGTGGTGCGTGGCGCCGGGCATTCAACCTGATGTTTAATGCACAGCTTGGACAGAAAATCATTCGTCTCGCGAGTGTTGAACGTGTCCGCCGAGGGGAACTTGACCTGCAGTTTCTCCTCGAGCGTTTTAATCATTGAGACACGCTTAAACGGTGGCGTAAAGTCCAATTCCTGTTCGATACCATCTGGACCATCGGGATGGTATTTAATTTTGTAAGTTCCGTGTATGGCTTTGACCATACCCGAAACCATTTGCTCAGTGATTTCAATCAGATCCGAATAGTCGGCGTATGCGATGTAGAACTCGCATGTGGTAAACTCCGGATTGTGTGTCAAATCAATACCCTCATTACGGAACTGACGTCCAATCTCATAGACGCGATCCAGGCCGCCCACAACAAGCATCTTATGATACAGCTCTGGCGCTATACGCATAAACAGATCCATTTTGAGTTCGTTGTGATGTGTGACAAAAGGCTTGGCCGTTGCACCGCCCGCAATCATGTTCATCATGGGCGTCTCAATTTCGAGGAAACCTAAGCCATCCAGAAACTGACGCACAAAGGAAATAATCTATTTGGAAAGCCAATGGGCATGGAAATGTTACACGCTTGTCTCACATTATTGAGGAGAAGTCTGCTCACCTTGGCGCGAATTTGGAAGGTTTCGCGCACTTTGTTGTTTAGTATCAAGTCCAGATAGCGCTGGCGATAGCGTGTCTCCTTGTCCTTGAGCCCAAAGTGCAGATGGGGCAGCATGTGCAGACAGGGCGACAGTAGCTTCAACTCGGTTGGCATAATAGATAGTTCACCCTTCTTGGTCTTGCCGGGATGACCGGTGACGCCAATAATATCGCCACGACGCAGCTTGGCGGTGTCGTGCTCAAAGGCCTCCTCACTTTTGTATGACTTGGCACTGGCCATAACTTGCAGCTTGACGCCTTCACCGCGCAGATCGTAAAAGATGAGCTTGGCGCCAGATTCGCGTATGGCATGGACGCGTCCAGCAACACTCAGATTGACTTGATCAAGCGTCTCGCCATCCTTGAGATCGCTGTACTGGGCAATAAAGTTCTCCAACGAGATGCTTACATGGAATTTGTGTGGATAGGGATGATTTTCGGGCGTCTGCTTCAATTCAGCGACTGCAGCAGATCTCAACTTGAAATACTCATTGGGTGAGATCTCCTCCTCCAGCTCGGCAGCTGATTTTTTCTTTTGACCTGCTTGTGGTACGGCAGCAGCCTCCTTCTCGGCCTTCTCCTTGGCCTTTTGCTCAGCTTTCAGACGGCGCTTCAGCTCACTGCAAATTCGAATAAGTTGGTCAAACAGCGAAATGAATGTGAATAATTGTGGCTACCAACAGTTTTGTGCCTTTGCTTGGCGCCAGTTGAACGGCACTCATGTGGTAGCATCTCATTGACGCCGCTGTCACTGTTGTTGGCAGCAACATGTGCCTCAATATGCAACGTGCAAACATTTTGCAGCCGAAAAGCATTGATTTTTATTTGATTTAATTGGTTTACGGCTTTTAGGCTGCAGCCGATGACGACCAACGAAGCAGTTCAACTTAACCTCACAGTTGGCCACCTCTTCTGGTTGGCATAGAAGCCGCAATCAATGCATTTGCTGCATATACTTACTTTTTGGATAGTTCACCAGTTGCAGCAGCCATGCCGTTTGGTGTCTTACAAATTTGCGACTTTGAGATTAGGTTTCAAAAACAATACAAATAAAGATTTCGAATGCGCCACACAGGAAGCGAATTGAAACGATGGAAGTTTATAATAATATCGATAAGTTTATATTTTTAACACTGTAAAAAGAGCTGCGTTGCCACTTAATTTGGCACATGTGTACGTGCCCTGTTGCGCCAGCTGTGTTTCCAAAGCTTTTTTGTCATAGTCTGGCAGCACTGTCGCTTATAGATCTGGGATCGTGAGTATGAACGTGAATTTACGTGATTAGTACAAATAATTATCTAATAAATGAAACAACCACGGATTGATGATTTTACAAATATTCTAGAATAAATGAATGTCTGTTGATGTTTTTACTAAAGTATAACAGTGTATTGGCAATTATGAGCAACTGTTCAAACAGAATTGAAAATGATCATAAATTAACCAACGATAATTATTTAATAAAATCTCATGATCGTGCCGAGACTGTAGTTCCACGATCTTTCTCGCTTGTCACGTGGCACGAACACATCTCTAATCAGCAGGTGAAATTGTGCCGGGTTGTATAAAACAGAGTGTGAAAGTCGAACATAAATTTAATAAATCTTCACAAGTAATCGTTTATTTCAATACTTATCAAACGAAATAATAGACGAATTATTCAATTCGTTAAAAACAAAAAAAAATTAAAAATTATTGTTAACAGCTGAGCAGGAGACAAGGCAAAAGACGTACGTGCTCATTAGCCATGGTAACGGTTGGACTGCTAACGCGCCTGCTTGCCAATGGTAGCAGCAGTAGCAGTATCAGCGGCAGCGGCATTGTCTGCCTTCGTTTACTGACACGCCTAAGCAGCCCGAGAGTGAACCTTAATCTTAATCTGCGATGCCTCAGCGTACTGGGCAACTTCAGCAACAAGGGACACGGCAAGTGTGCAATCAGCACGCCAACATTTCCTCCACTGCCAACATCAACGACCGTCATGCTTTCGCCGCTGATTGTCACAAAATATCGCAGCTATGCACGTCTCAGTACCAAGTCGACAACGCTTTGTTCCAGCGCCAACAAAACGGATACCAAGTCATCATCGACGGCGCCCGTCGCCAGTTCATCGGAACTGTTTGGCGAGGCGGCGAACATGGGTCTGTTTGCCAAGTTCAAGCACATGTATAAGCAGTATTGGTACGTGCTCATACCGGTTCATGTCCTGACATCAATTGGCTGGTTCGGTGGTTTCTATTATCTGTCGAAGAGGTAAGTGAGCGATTAACGAACGGTGCGTGCCCGACTTTGGCTAATCAACTATTTATTTGACATACAGCGGCGTCGATGTACCTGCCTTGCTGCAGTATTTGCACCTCAGTGAGACCATTATTGAAAAGGTGCAAGGCTCTGATATGGGCCACTATGCCATTGCATATCTGTGCTACAAAGTGGCCACGCCAATTCGCTACGCAGTAACGCTCGGTGAGTGACATTACATCAATGTACATACATAGGTGCAAATCATTGCTGCCTCACTCACAACACCCAAGACAAGAAAACCCTTTAACCCGGAAAAATTATTACATAAATATCATCTTCTTATACTCTGCTCGAGGGTATATTAATTTGATGTAAAGTATGCAACAGACAGAAGAGGGCGTGGCAGACAACAGATCAACAGCTGAGTTGATTTAGACATGTCCGTCTGTGTGTATGATCACCTAGATCTCAGAGACTCTAAGAGCTAGAGACACCAGAACTACATACATACGTATGTCCTAAGCAGAAATCAATTTGTTTAACAAATGGAGAAATATCGAGTGTCAGAAATCTAATAAAAAGAACTAGAGCCTAGAAAATTGGTACACGTGATAAATATTGAAGACCCGACGTGTCCGTAATCGCATAATAAACTCAAAAGTTATTTAAGAAACAATTTAACGGATCGTCGCAATCAAAGAAAGAAACAGGAAACACTGACATACGATCTACAACGGCGTGTATGCTCGTGTGTGTATGCGTTTTATATGTATTTAAGTGATAAATACGTTTTAGGGTAACTAAGAAACGAACCTAGGGTATTTCGTAGTCGAACACTGTCAACAGGTTGTCTCACTTGACCAAAAATCATAATTACATTATCTTTAGTTAGATTTTTGTAAAAGTTTGCAAGTTTTTTTTTTTAAACACTTGAATTTAAAATTAAAAGAAAGAAATGCAATATGAAAACAATTGAAAAAATAAACATACATTTGCTCTGGAAACCTCGGAAAGGTTAAATAATGTTTGATTCAGTGCTTCGATATAGATAGAGCAAGAATTCGGTTTGGATCGGTTTCCAGAATCCCATGAACTCATGATTTTGGTTCAAACCCTGGTTAAATTTAATTCAACTAATTTATTTAATTTTCTCAATTTTTTACGGTTCAGCATAGGTTTGCAGCCTTGATTGAAGCATACCAATTACTAAATTACTAATCAGTCCATCACTTAATTCAATTCAATTTTCAGGCGGCACCACGGTGTCCATCAAATATCTGGTACAATGGGGTCATATCAAGCCTATGCCAACAAAAAGCCAATTGATCAAAATGTACGAGGACACGAAGGCAACACGTGCCAGTGCCAAGACCCACAAGGATGAGAATCACAAATGATTGCCGGCCCACGATGGGCGTAATCGTCACCACCTGTTGTCATCGTCGTCGTCAGTTGGCTAGTTGTACTTTTTTGTTAAGCTGTTGCACATTGCTCTGCCAGTGTCGTCCACGGAATTAACCTTTCGCCCAGGCGCTAGCGCATTTCAATTGGGTCAATCATTTAGAAGCCAGGCCGCCGCTGCTGCTGTTGTTTCAAGATGGGCACACACATACTTGCATACTTCATATACATACATATATACTATACATACATATATATATATTTTGTAATACCATATATTTGCATAGTTCTCTTGTTAGTTACGAAACCGTTGCCGCAAGCAGCATGCAATAATGGAGCAACGTACTCACACATATATGCCTTCATACACCTAAATATTTGCGCACACATACACCCAGAGTGGCAGCCTCCGATACAGACAAAAAGTGTAGTATATATTTTGTAAATGTAATTTAAAAAGTTATCTAAAATGTAAAATAAACCAAACTGGTATAAAACGAAAACATATTCCTTTTACTTATAATTTAATCCATTTATTATTCTTATTAGCGATAAATCGAAAGATAATAACAGCTGACCAATCAGAGGTCAACACTTCAATCATCAGCTGGGAAGCATTTTTCGATAGTCCAACACTTAAATTCGATTATACTTATATATCGATCTTTCTCACACACACACACATTACACTCTATTGATGACATCCTCTTGTCAAGGTAATGTGACAACACAAAACGATAAGCAATATCATCGATCGCTGTTTATCGTGCGATAAACGTAGTGCTGCCATTTTAGCTATTCTATAGCTAGGCTTGGCTATTTTGTAATTGCAAAATCTAGACAATTTGAATAATCGAATTAAGGGAATTAAACTTGTAAAGACTGCCAGTTAACTTTAGCATGATTAAGAAAATCAATATATTCAAGGGAATACAACGGGAACTGTTAAACAATTTAGTTGTGTACCTCCGTCTGTATGAAAGCCTAGATCTCAGAGTCTATAAGAACTAGAGGTACGAAATTTGGGGTGTTGGTCCCTCTACGGGCTAAGTAGAACTATTTATTTTTAAATTGAAACCTAATTTCTTGGAATTCCATAAAATATGAACTAATAAAGCAAGAGACCCAATCTATCCTGAAAATTTCATCCCGATCTGATAACAAAGTTTTGAAAAAAATTGAAGTCCCATATAATAATCAATTTAAAAGCTGAACCCTTTAATTTTGACACACTGGACAAACATCGGGGTCCTAATGTATCCTGAAAATCATTGCGATCGGATAATAATCTCAGAGGTTATTCAATACTAAATTTTAACATATGCAAATAAGGAATAGTCGAGCGTTTTACAGAATAAGTAAAGGGTCTCTCATATTCGGCTTCAACTGTAGCATATCGTTCCCTATTACCGCAGCCGCCCCAACTATCGCTCTCGCCTCACTACCGCAGCCGCCCCAACTATCGCTCCGCACCGACTCATCGTCTTGTTTTTATTGATATTGATGTCTTACATATCCATGTACATAATATTACATTACATCTAAGTACGATATATGTATATAAATACTTGAGTGTAGAATTTACATTCAAATCTATGGAGAGACGGCGAAATAATAATTTAAAGATTTGTACTTTTAAGTCCTAGGAATGTCACCCCGATTTAATTTTTCGGTGTGTTAAATTGTATAATTTCATAAATATGTCTATGAATTAGCATAGTAGTATAAACTATAATTTAACCAATTTGAACGATGCTATACTCACAGTATACTTACATGTACGATTTTCGTAGCAAACAATAATTTTCGATCGTTCGTTCCGATGATAAAGTAGTTCGATTTTAACCAAATTTTTGTGAGTTCGGTTAATAAATCTTAAAAAACAACTAAGCTCTTCATGACAAACCTTGAATTTAATCCCGTCATCCTTATGACAGCTATATGATATAATAGTCAGATTTAAGACAGGATGTATTAATTAATGCCAAATATATTTTATATAAACACTGCAAATCAAATCTTGATTAGAGTTAAATTATGGGGCTATGTACGATATTAAAACACAATTTTATTCGATTTTGTTTTTGCATTTTATATTTCGTTATCAGTTTTTTTTTTGTTTTTTTTTTTATTTATTTTTTGTTTTGTTTGTAACGTTAGTAAAATATCCAACAATTATAATTGTAACTAATAGTTAAGCCAGAAAAAATATATATAGTAGTAGTTGTTGTTGTTGTTTCTTTTACAAATAAATAAATAATGTGTCTTGTTTTTCTTTTTCTTTTTTATATAGTTTTTATGCTCTGTGTATCTGTGTCTGTTTTGTGTGTATGTGTGTGTGTGTGTGTGTATTTAGTAATAGTAGTAAGTAGTATGTAGGTAGGTAGGTGTATTGTTTGTTGCTCGTTCTTGGAAACAAGTTACATTATGTACACATAGTATTTACTTCGATTTCTATATTGGTGTTCATTTTATATATCATCATTTACATAAATACAATACAATAAATAAATAAATAAATTATATAAATTAAATAGGCAACAAATATATTTAAGTAGGTAGAGGTTGGTGGCAAATAGCATGTGTTGGGGGATAGCGGGGTAGGATCGGAAAGGATTGGTTGGTTATACGCATATATATAATTCAACTAAAATAAGTATATATTAAAAAAAAAAAAACAAACAAAAAAGATATATATATGTATATATAAAAGATATATATATATATATTAAACAAGGTTCTCCGTGTCATATACGGCGGACATTAAGTAGCTCGTACGTTGATACGACATGTAAATTTGAGACTAGTTTGGATTGGATTGGATTGCTTGGTGTTCAACAAAAACGAATTCAATTTGTAACGTAAACTTTTTAAGGTATTCCTTGATGTGTGTTTTTTATTTTCATCTTCATCTTCTTCGTCTTCATCTTTGTGTTCTTCTTTTTGGTGTTCTCGTGCTATTCTCATCCATTATAATGGTTGTTTTCTTTTTTGTTTTTCTCTTTATAATTAACTGCTAGCATTTATCATAAGTACGTTTCACAATGCAGCTTCAGTATATTTCTTTTTCTTTTCTTATCATTTTTGTTTGTTGCACTTTACGCCAAATGTTCTTTCTATCTTATTTGCATTAGTATTTTTGTTTTCTTTATAAACTATTCATTTGCTAAAAGCTTTTTCTTTTTGCTAGTCATTGTTTCCTTTTTTTTCTTCTTATTTTGTGTTTTTCTTACACTCATTTTGAATGTGTGAGGAGGGTGTGTTTGTTGTTTGTTTGTTTGTTTGTTTGTGTGGGTGTTTGTTTGTTTATGTTAATGGAGTTATACGCTACTTTTAGCGCCCTTTTCATCTTCCCTCCTTCTTTTGTTCACTTCTTGTATAAATATTGATTTATCATTTGTTTATGAAATATATACTGATACATTGCACAAGTGTTTGTGAGTTTTAAGTTTAGCTTTTGTTCAATGCATTGTTTTTTTTACGTTTACGTTTACGTTATATATCGTTTTGTTGCTTTTTTAATTTAGTTTCTTTTTACACAACCACTTTACACGGCTTTCGGCAAACCAAAATATGGAAAACTATTGATTTATTATTATTATTATTATTAGTTTTTGTTTGTTATGTATTGACTCTGCGCTTAAAAATTCTGCCATACCATAAACATATATCATTGTCAATCATATACTACATCATTATTCCTTTTAAGTATAATTACATATACATACGCAATGCAATGTGTTTTTGTGTGTTTGCAAAAAAGTTGGATCGAAATTGGCTTATATAACAAACTAAATATATGCAAGACAAGTGCAAGAAACAATTTTGTTCAATCTCGTTATAATAATGTTAAATTGTTGTTATTGTTGTTCCTGTTGTAGTTGTGCTGATTTTGCCACAGTTTGTTGATCTTGGCTTGCCGAAAGCCATGCTGCACAAATTGTTACAATTATTATTTTTAATATATAATTTATTCATCTTGCATGCTCCTGTTGTCGGCGTCAGTTAATGGTCAGACATCGTTTATATACATCATTAGCTAGCTTCGTCATTGTCGCCGTCGACGTCGCCGTCGCCATACTTCTGTCATGTCTGTCTGTTCAATTTACCATTTTGTTGCTGTTGCTTCAATTGGTTTTTTTTTTTGGTTCGATTTGAGTTAAAAGTTAGTTAATAGTTATTGCACAATTGCAACAATTCTATGCAACATTTACAAAGGTGTTAGACATTCTTTTTTGTTGTTTGCAGTTCAGTTACATTTGCACTTTATTCCAGTTGTGGTTGCGATTTGTTTGTGATGTTGTTTGTTGTTGTTGCTGCTGCTGTTGCCAATATGCTGCCGTTTCTGTTGATGTTGCTGTTGTTGCTGCTGTTCTTGATGTTGTTGCTGTTGCTACTGTTGCTGTTGTCGTTGTTAATGCTTATTGCAGCTTTTGTGAAGTTAACCTTACGCTCGTTCGTAGAATAAAATATAGGCACTGGATGAAACGAGACAGTTTTCAGGTATAGCATCGCTGACGCTGCAACAATTAAATAAATAAATAAATAATTAAATCAATAATTAATACATAGTATAAATATATGAGACTTACCTGTTGTCATTGAACTCGTGCCACTTGTGTGAAACTGGATGCTTACAAATCGCCACATAATGGCCACCAGCCGTTGAGCCTGCATATTGAATAAACCAAAAATGAAATGGTCAAGAAGTTGTTCTCTTTTCTGAATATCATTCGATGCCGACTACTACTCACCCATATGATTGGAAATCGCATAAAGCGAATAATGCACATTCGAATTTGGATTCGCGCCATATGAGGCCATATTGAGTTCACGGTCCGATGTGGGAAACTCAACAATATTCGATAATTTACTCCAGCGCGTTTCTGAGAAGCGTTTCAGGTCTAAATAAAATAGGGAAACAATATATATATAGATAGATAAAGAGTTGTAATTGTAATTGTAACAATCTTTGTTGGCTCTTACGTATAACCAAATATTTGGGGAAACGCTGAATGGTGAAACTTTTGGTGCATTTCCGGCGTGTTTTGCATTTGGAGCATGTGGGCATCTCATCGCCATCCAGCACTTCCTCGCGTATAAATAAATCCAAGCAGGACTCCAGTTTGCAGCGTGACGACGACGGTAACGGCACACTCAAGTCCCAAAAGGGATCAAAGGTAACGCTTGTATTGCCGCAATTTGTGCACTTCAGTGTGCTCTTCAACTGACCAACAAATAGATCGCGTATAAGAGAATTCTCATGCCGCGAATACCACTCCCAGGTCAGATCGGCCTTCTTATTGTCACTGCAATTATAAAAAGGGTTATATAAAAATTAGAATTCCAATTCCAATTCAAATTCAAATTTATTCATTGTCAATTCAATCACCTGAGATTATCATCAATATTTAGAGTTTCGCCTTTGACGCCCGAATTGAGCGCCGAGTGCAGCGAGTCTAGAAAAAAGCGCAGAAACTCCTGCGCATCCTGTTGATTGTAATCACTGTACATGCGATGCTTTGTCGAGAAGGCACGCTTCAGTTCCATTGGAGTTACGCTATGCACATTTGTCGTCCACATTTCCTGTATCAGCTTGGCAAATTCTGTAAATGGTAAATAATAATGGTGAATATATGCTGAGTATAGTACATATGGCACTCACTTACCGTGTAATATCTGTTGATCCTTGGAGGTCGTCGAGCGTGTGCTGGCGTGATGTGTGCGCAGGAAGCGCGTCAACTCAGTCGTGTGACTCAGACATTGTATGACCGAGTTCATGAAGCAAGTGTTTCCGATGTTTCTCAGACCGCATAGACCTGTGGGCGAAGTTAAGATATTACAATTGATTAATTATTAAGAGGCACTGCATTTTATTATAGCTAACTGGGCGTTGCCCAAAAGGCACTCCCCAATTCGGATGGCGTATCATGGATTTGTCTCCGTCGCGTCCGATTTACGGCCGGCATTCTAAACGTTTTCAAGATCTAATTTATGCAAAAGTTTCTATGTACATCTATATACATCTATTTAAGTGTTAATATAGCTTAGTATATCAACTGACATACTGAAATAATGGATAATATATTAACCTACAGGACGAGCAAGGCCTACTCTCAAATTATTAATATTAATATATCGATAATCGATATACACTTAGTCAAGTAATTGCTTTGTCAAAGCAATAAATTTCCATAAAGTATTATAAAAAATATTGGAATTATAATAAGTAATTAAAAAACTGTAAATTTATGTTTGACTATGAATTATAACAAGATAATAACATATTTAAATCTTAACTATTCTTAATTTTCTAGTATTCGTTTCATTCGATTCGATCGAAAGAGTTTAATGATAATAATTTAAATTCAAATAAAAATGAATTAATTTTCTAAAAATAAGATAAATTAACGAATTGACTTTGTTATTCATTTTACAAGTAAAACGAGTTCTTATTTGGAATTATGCACGGTGAACAGAGGATCCAAGGTGAATTTTCTAAGGTGTCTTATTCCCCACTGTTGTAGGTGAATTTGTTAACAAGTTGGTGTATTCACTTTATGGTGAACTTGAGACAAGGTGAAGTATTCAATCACCACGAACTCGTTTTGCTCTTTTCAGTGTGATGATAAAAATAAAATACTTTCCAAAGCGAAGCAAATACTTAACCTTGATTCATTACATCACGTGCGGTTCTTTTTTTATTTCCGATATATCACGATCAAATATCGATATCTCTCTTGATATATCGGCTTTTCTAAAATATCGTCACTCCGCGATATTTTATGCAACAAATATCGAGATTATATATTTGGTCAATAATCCAAAATATATGTTCTTTTTTTTCAATTTACTAAAAACCGCCATCATCCTTTAAAGTTCTTGCAGTATTTGGTTGGGGGAACGTAAATTTCTAAACATTTTCGGTAATACAGCATTTGTATTAGCTACAAATGTTTTCTTTTTGAAATCCAGACTGTTGATCGTCATGTTAATCATGATAAAACTGTTGCTCTCAGAGCGGCAAACAGATCAGTTATATTCTCGTCAAAGTTGGCTTTTTATGTTGCTGATTTTTCCACTTGTTTTTACGCTAACAAACAATATACATATGTATACATTTTAAAATAGAAAATAAATTTGCAGACTTCATATCGTCAAATGAAGTCATTGAAGTATTTCACCTAGTAATGTAAATCCAAACTGAGTTTAAAACCGAATTTTTAAATTAGTCAATTCATCTGAATATTTGACAAACATTGCTGGTATAAACCAAAATCTAGTCTTCTAAGTTTTTTACAACTGTTGTATATATATATATATATATATATATATTTGATTAATTTAGAGTCCTCGTTATAGAATCATCGGCAAAGAAAAATCGAAGCAAAGTCTTCAATAATATCTTATTCAAAATCGATACATCACCAATTTCACACATCGGAATACTTCAACTTTTTTGTAAATTCCCCCTAGAGATTGACATTTTCATTAATGTGGTTATCAGTTTACTCACCCTCGAATTTCTCGTCACGCGAACTCTTGTAGCCTTCATCGACGCTATTTTGCTTATTGGTCAGTGACGATGAGCCAATGGAAGAGGAAGTTGTGGCATTACTGTTACTCCGAATGCTGTCCCGATCCCAATAGCGACTGGATGTTGGCGAGACAGGTGGCAACACTGACCGAGAGCTGCTTGTGGCGTTGCGGGACGCCTGAACGGAATAGGTAGACGGATAAGTATCGATAGATTGAATTATATATACATATGTATATATATATATATGTGTTAAATGCAATGTTGGCCAAATAAAATACGATGCCAATCAATTTACAAATTAGTAAGTGTAAAGTAAAAGCAGCAAGCAATCGAGCGTTAGAAAGGGATGCATGTAGTATGTTGGATTGGTGTGAGTGGTGTGTATGAGTGAGTGTTATAAACATGCATGCGTTTTAAAGCCGCCGCCGACGCACAAAAACAACAAAACAAAACGAAACACAACTAGAACAGAAAATAATGCAATTATGCTGCTGACTTATTGAGTAGATCGAAAGAGCGGGCGAGCGAGCGAGAGGGTTGACTGGACGAGGGGAAAGGGGTGAAACCAAGAGTAGAAAACGCAACGGACATCGTGTATCAATCGAATGAACGATATCGATATCGATAACAGTGGCAAAAACGAAACCAAACCACGATAAGATAAATCAAAACGCGTCCCTTCATATAAAAATCCTTCAGCAACAAAAAAAAAAAAAAACAGCAAGACGAGATAAGAGAAAGAGAGAGTACACAAAATAAATACTAGATAAAGTACAACTAATACGGGATATACAATTACAATTACATTTACAGTGCTTTTTGGTGCTAATTATGATGATTATGATGAACATGAGCAGTTGTCTTATTGTAGCTACTTAACAAAAATAAAGAGCTGCTTAGAAGAACAAAGTAAAAATTGAAACAGACAATGAGAGAGAGAGAGAGAGAGCGAGCAAGAGAGAGGAGAGTAAAAGAATATATAGAGACAGAGAGAGAGCGCAAAGAGCGCACCAAAAGAGTTGGGCGCCACTTACGCTGTCGCTAACTGTTGCATTAACCGTGGCAGAGGCGGAAGAGTAGGAAGTGGAGGAGGTGGCGTTGACGCCGACGCTGGCGCCGCTGTCACTGTGCTGATGATGATGTAGATTTACCTTGTGGTTGCCGGATGACGATGACAATGACGACGACGTCGCAGTCGCAATCGAACTCGCATTCGGACAATCGGCATTTGTTCCGCTGCTGCTACAGTTGCTGCTGTTTATCGTTGCCTTGGCCAAAAGACCATGCCCAATACGATTGGCCGATTTGCCAATGGGCGCCAGAGTTGTCATCGTTGTCGAACTGCTGCTGCTGCTGTTGCTGCCGGACGTACGATATCCGGCTCGTGTCAATGAGCTGCTATAGCCGGCAGCAATTCTGGCATTCTCCATTTCGCTGCTGCAGTAACGTTGTTGCAGATTGCTGCTGCTGCCGCCGCCAGCTGTTGTTGTTGCTGCTGCTGTTGCTGTTGATGTTGCTGCTGTTGCTGTTGATGCTGCTGATGTTGTTGCTGTTGCATTGCTGCGCATTGGCGTCGGTTGTCGCTTCTGTTCGCTTAGATTATTAAACTTTTCAATGGATGCCTTAATGCTCAAGGAATCGATGCCATAGCGACGTGCACTTTCCCGCTCCCGATCCCGATCTCGCTCCCGATCTCTTTCCCGTTCACGTTCCCGCTCCTTGGGCCGCTGTTCGCCGTTCGTATGCTTATAGCTATTGAATTTCTCGTAGCTGGCCGCAAAGTTGGAATTTGTCGAGGAGATGATTGTGGATTTGGGACGCACGGAACGTTGTCCAATTGGTTTATCGTTGTTGCTGCCCAATTGCTGATTGCGCAGCTGCAATGGCGGTGTTATGGGCTTAAAGTAACAGATGTTGGTCACCTTTTGGCTGGATGTTGCTGCTGTGCCAGCAGCTGTTGTTGGCGGCGTATCGTCGCTATCGATGTAGCTAATGTCATCGTGTTGTTGTTGTTGTTGTGGCTGTTGTTGTTGCTGCTGCCGATGCATGCTGTTGCTGTTGTTGTTGCTGCTGTTGCTTTTATTGCTGTTGTTGCTGCTGCCGCTGTTGTTGTTGTTATTGTTGTTGCAGCTATTGTGACCATTCATAGCGTTGTGATTGTTGTTGCACTGCAGCATCAGCGGCTTCAGTTTACCACCAGCTACAACTGATCGTGCAACAGTTGCTGTTGTTGCTGTCGCTGTTGTTCCTGCTGCTGCTGCTGCTGTTGTGGTTACGACGCCTGCAACTGTTGCCTTTGTCTTGCTATTATTATGGCTATGACTATGGTTATGACTATATTTGATATCGATCCTGTGGACGGTTGTGTTATTAGCTATTGTTGTGGTTGCTGCTGCTGCTGCTGTTGTTGCTCTGCTGTTGTTGATGTTGGTACTGCTGATGTTGCTGTTGCCGGCCACTTGATTGCCATTGAGCGTCGTCGGTCGACGCATGTCATTCAATGCAATGCCGCTGATTCCGCCAGCTGTTTGTTTGTTGCTGCTGCTGCTGTTGTTGTTGTTTCTGTGATCCTCGCCCGTTTTATTGTTCCGCCTGCGTTGTGACTTGGTATTGAGTGTCACCTGGGCATGTGCAAGTTCGCACTCGGCCTTGAGAAAGCTGGGATCCTTATAGCTGGAGACCAGAAAGTATCGTTGATTTGCCGCACGCACCGGATTGCTGCTGCCGCCAGTTGTTGCAGTTGTGGCAGCTGTTATTGCTGCTGTTGCACGTCCGCTTCTATTGACAGTCGCTGGCTTTGGGGCAGCAACTGTTCCTGAGCTGGATTTGTTTGTTTTGACGTGACGTGTATTCACCTGTGCTTGTTGTTGTTGCTGTGTTTGACTGATGTTG
The DNA here is from genome assembly GCA_958299025.2 of Drosophila histrio. Lineage (NCBI taxonomy): Eukaryota > Metazoa > Arthropoda > Insecta > Diptera > Drosophilidae > Drosophila > Drosophila histrio. The sequence goes on from OY282582.1 coordinate 27,932,241, forward strand.
TTGCTGCCGCTTGCAGTAATGTTGTTGCCTCTTTGATGCTGTTGTTGTTGCTGTTGGTTGTTGTCTGTTGTCGCTGCCTCGCGCTGCAATTTGGACGCTGGAATCTTATGGAATCCTCTGGTTTTCTTAATGTCTAACATCATTCAACAGCTCCTTGTACGTTAACTGTTGTTGCTGCGGCGACGCGACAACTCTTGTTGTTGCAATGCGTTGATGTTGCTGTTAATGTTGCTGTTGTCGGTCTCTCTCTCTTTGTATATTATCGAGCGCTTGGTTTTTATTATAATTAGACTTCTTCTTTTGTTTATAAACTTGTAGTTACTTCTTGTGGTACTTGTTTCTTGTTGTGTTTTTCTTCAATTTGTTATCGAATTCAAAAAAGGCGTGTTGTGCTTACCAAAAATACATACTCTCAAAACTACTCAAAACACACACATTTGGACTTGTTTGCAATTACAAACTACTAAGTTAAACTAAAATTTTCGGTAATATATATATATATATATAGATATATATACATATATATTTATATACATATATATATATTTACATTTATATAAATATATATGTATATATATATATATATATATATATATATCGTATTATGTATATATTTAGATGATTTGAACTTTGTTTGGAGCGCCTGCCTAAATCATGTTCGATTTCAGTTGCAGTTACAGTTACATTTACAGTTGCGTTTTCGCTATCGCTATCGATTATCTATTATCGACTATCGATAATTGGTATTTGGTTTCGATTTTTGGTTTCGGTTTCGATTGCTCTAGGGAATATACTTATATAGCTTAACGATTTGCCTTCGTTATGGTTTCGAGTACAATTTAATCAAGTGAGTTAGTTAGTTGGTTAGTTTAAAAGGGATGCGATCTGCAAGAGTTTAGCTAAAAATATATAGAAATACACATATCATGTAAATCGATTAATCGAAATTGCGTTTAACGGTTTAGCCACAAAAAAAAAACAAAGAACAACAAAACAAAGCCAGATCGATAAATAGAAATAAACAGAGAGAGGGAGAACGAGAACGATACAGAGAAGAAATGAGAATGCCAATGTGCTTGATTTATACAATATGTATTATATATATATGTATATATATATATATATATATATGAAAGGATGATAAATCGAATTAATTGGTTGGCTGTCCGTTGTTCTACCACAATGTAGGGGAAAGGGGCTTGAAGGGGGGAGGCCAGAGAGCAAAGCAAAAGCAACAATTTATGCATTATTCACACACACACACGCACACACAACCATAGAAATAAATCAAACGCACACACAGAAAAACGTTGTAAACTTTATATATAAGTACTATATGCTTATTATCGATTGTTAAGTTAACAGAGTTATCGGCTTGGCTCGACTGTTCGACGGGTGACAACCCTGGACATGCGATTAGTATGTGTTGCAATTTGTCAGTTGCACATTTCTTTTCAGCATTTTCTGTTATCAGTTCAGTTTACCTTGCTTCTGCCAGTTTCTGCCAGACTCAATGTTGCCGTGGCACAAACATCGCCATCAGTTTCCCCATTGACACTGCCATTGCCATTGGCAGTGACATTTTCTGCATATGTCGCCGTTGCATCGTCTGTGGTGTCCGTTGTCGTTGACAAACTGGAACTATCGTAGATGGCATTACGCTTGGGCGACGTCGACAACAGCGAGAGTCCATTAAGCTTAGCATCGAGTCCATTGCTGTCTGTAGCATGTCCATTGCTTGTGGGCGTAGGCGTTGGCGTGGACGTGGGCGTGTCCAGTGCGGCACTGCGTCGTGTTCGATTGCTGCGCAACGTAAACGTGGCCGTTGGCACATCTCCGCTGCTGTTACTGTTGCTCAGTGTAAATTTGCCGGATCCATTGCGTTGTTGCCTGAGATTAGATGTTATTGCTTCGCTTGTGGCACTTGCCTCATTGCCGTTATCGCTGCTGTTGCTATATAGACGACTGTAGCGGCTACTTCTTGGCCTGTCCAGTGTCACGGTGCATGTGGTGCTGCTGTTATCATTGCTGTTGTTGTTGCTGCTGTTGCTTTTGTTGTTATCAGTGTCGGTCTCATTGACCGCCGATCTGGAACGTGATAGTTCACGGTTGGGTTTATAGTTAGCCGGACTATACTTTTCATATATATCCACGCCGGATGTGGCAACTAAACGTGCTAGGGATGATGATGAGCATGAGCTGGGCAAACGTTTTGATGTAGAGGAGGCGGAGGCGGAGGAGGAGCTGCTGCCATTTGTGGCATCGATATTATTGCTGGCACCACTTGGTGGCAGCTTCTTTGTGGCAGCAGCATCTCTGCGCAACGATGATGTTGCATAGTCGTCTCTCTTTGTTATGCCTGTTGAGCTCTTGGCTGTTGTTGTCGATGCTGTTGTGGATGTTGCCAGACCATCGCCATTTAATGTTGTGCCCTTTGAGCGACGCGACAGCTGAGAGTGTCGGCAATGTTTCGTGTTGTGGTTGTCGCAACATTTATACAGATGTGTGACGATTGACAATTGACGTTTTTTTTTTGAGTTTTTTGGTTGTGATATAGCGATAACGATTAACGATTAACGGCCAACAGTTAACGGTCAACGATAACGATTAAAACATAGGTTTCATGATGGGCAGCAACACAAACCAAAAAAACATATTCAATTACAGCAAAAAACAAAACAAACAAAAAATATATTGAATTATAATAAACACAAAAAAAAGAATTATATTTAAACACACAAAATAACATTTCTTAAATAAAAACTCAAGCACACACACATACACACCAGGAGAAATTCGAATTTCAGAGCCCGCCTAAAAGTATGCACGCGTTTCAAGCGCGACTTTAAATGCACGCGTTGTTTTTTTGTTGAAATATTATCAATTAAGGATGTACATTTTGTTGGAAACCTCGATGTCGATGTTTACCCATGTGTTCCAAACTAACCACGATGCATCATAACGATTTTGTTACTTTAAGTGGGTGGTACTTAAAGTTTGAAATATTGCCCCTATTGCACAATAAATTGCATCGATAGATTTCTACAACCCTAATATCAGTGGAAGAAAGTCATCACCTCATTATATGCCATTTATCAGGTGTCGCTAATAAGAAAATAAAATTACCTGTCAGATGTATATCATTTTATTTTTTTAGATTATCTGTCAATTGCATTTTTTCCATTAATTAAACTTTTATTTTGCATCTAAATAAAGTAAATATGAAATTGTATATAATTTCAATTTGTTCTAGAAACCATATATCATTTATTACCAATACTATAAAATATAAATTGATAATACAATTTATTTTTCAATTTTAATAATAACCAGTCGGAAAGGCTACAGTCGAAGTCGACTATGAGAGACCCTTTACTTATTCTTCTAAATGGATATAAGATTAACACTAATAGTTTCCCATAACGCGTTGTAACGTCAATATGCTCTTCTTCTTCCTTTGGTCCGACACTGAGTAATATTGAGTTTTGAATTACCTCCGAGTTTATTATCCGATCGCGATGGAATTTTTAGGATACATTAGGACCCCGATGCTTGTCATGTGTGCCAAAATTCAAGGATCCAGTTTTAAAATTGACCATTATATGGGATTTTAAGTTTTTTTTGAACAACTTCCGAGATAATTATCCGATCGCGATGAAATTTTCAGGGTACGTTAGGACCCAAAATTCAGGACTCTAGCTTAAAAAATTTTCGTTTTATGGGATTTAAAAAAATTTGTTCTCGATTTACAAAGGCGGAAGGGGCGTGTCAAAATTTTAAGATAAACTTGATCTACCATACCAAATTTGGTGACTCTAGCTCTTATAGTCTCTGAGATATAGGCGCTCATACAGACAGACGGACAGCCGGACAGACGGACATGGCTATATCGACTCGGCTGGTGATACTGATCAAGAATATATATACTTTATGGGGTCTGCCGGACTTCCTGCGACCTGTTACGCACATTTTGACAAACTTAATAGACCCTTTTTTTACTTTTTTTTTTAAAAGTAAAGGGTCTAAAAAATTGAGTTTTCATTCCACTTATCGATTCTAGAGATATTTCCATTCAATTTGTATTATAGTACAAATTAAAAATATCAATTTCAATGTTTATGATTTCCAAAAAAAATAAAAACAAATTGAAATTAAAATATTTAATATTCTGTACTAAGACCAAAAAGACAAGTTTAAATTAATTTCTTTAAATTTTTAATTTTTCAAATCAATCGCTAAATATATAAATATATTTATAGTATTTCCTCAAGCGACATTCATTTGAGTTGAAATTACAAATACTCGTTTGTACATATATTTAAATATTGAGCAAACAAATGAATGCTCTGCACCGCAAATAGGGTAATTAAATGCCACAAATACACGATGTGTTCATTCACAGAATATATGTTTATTTATTTAATTGATCTTCGATCCGTAAAAGTGCTGTGTCAATGACTTGCACAAATTGTGGCGCTATCAATATTGAGAACGTGAGAAATAGCTAATTTGTTATCGATGACGATAAATCATGCGTTGACGATTGATGTTGATGGAACACCCTTTAGCTTTTTGCGTGCTTTTGATAAATGTAATATATACATTTGATAAATACATACATATGTATACACATATAATTTATATGCATAATATATCCACACACACACACACTCATACGAGCAATGCATCATCACATTTAACTTATTGTGAATTTGAATTTTAATGCCAACAACAAATCTGTATGTACATATGTATGTACATATTTATGTAGATAGCACAAGGGCGACATTGTTGTTGTTGTTGCTGTTGTTGCTGTTGTTGTTGTTGCTGCTTCTGCAGTTGCTCTTGTTGTTGGTGTTGCCGTTGGAGCAGTGCCAACAAGTGGTTCGGCTTGGCCAAAACATTCCATTGCCGTGCCGCGGCGGGTGGGTCTATGTTTGTGGTCATGACGCATCCGCCGCCTTATCGCAGGTTTATTCAACACATACATATATATATACATATACATATATATTTATATATATGTATATGTGTGTAACAGCGCTAAAAGAACAACAGAACACAACACAACACAACCACAACGAACAGAAGATACGACAAGTTGGCAAAGTGAAAATGCAACTTCAAAATGCCGCCAACTGTCAAACGTGTGTGTTGACAGCCATAGTAAATACATACAGTGAGTCAAGTAATTGTTTTGAACGAATACAAGAATCACATGTTTTTTTTTTATTTTTTAATAGTTAATAGTTTTTTTATGCTATAAAAAGATAAAAACTTTTCTTTTTTTTTTTCATTTCATTTTGTAGTTTGTCACAACATTTACTTGACAAACTGTACACACTACATATGTACATAAAACTAGGGCTGGGCTCTGCTTGTAAGGTGTTAAGACAGGAGCGGGCGAGGGGGCGTGGCTCTGGGTTGGCATGCTAATAAACATATAACCAACTGAGGCGTGCCTTGGTGAATGAAGAGGCTATCAAAATCATACATACATATACACACATGTATATGCACGATATATGTTTATACATATGTACATATATTAACACATATACTATGCTCGTGAAGAGGGGTGGTGGGGTGGCAGGTGACAGGTGTCCGGTGGCAGGTGGGTTACGACCAGGTAAGTGTATGTCATGGGGACGACTTGTGACTTTTGGACAATGCACAAACATGAAAACGCGCAGCCAAAGCTGATTAAAAATAGTTTTATATATTAACACACACACGCACACACACTGACATAAATATGTATTTACACACACACACACACACACAGAGCTATTGACACACATATATACTACATACACAGTCAGTGCTGTTCCGAAGTCAATTTCGGACAAGTTTTCAATCCTTTTTGAAATTGATTGAAAAGGTAAATGAATTCCGAACAGCTCCGATATTTATTTGTATACATATATGTATGATAGCTAAGTATATATAAACGATATGCAAACAACAGACAACAACAATTCTTGACAGTCCCACTATGTTGGTGGATTGTGTGGGTGTGTGCGTGTGTTTGACATGTGTTTGTGTGTTTATTTTTTTTTATATAGTATATTGTTATTAAGCCCAAAAATGTTCCGAATTCGAGACTGAACTGTAAGTTTCTACACTAAATATATACTATGCCCAGCATAATACATAATATACAATCTCTTGAGCCATCAATGTGAACGTCATATATGTATGTATGTATAGGTATGTATGCATGTACATCAAAAATTAATTAAGATAAGGTAAGGGTAAAAGGGGGCGTGGGTGTTGGGGTACGGGTTGACGGGGGGTTTTGGTGTGGCTAAAGCTATTATCATCATTTAATACTCACTCCGAATCGGCCGAACGAATTTGGATCATAGTTGGAACTGCTCAAATACGATGAACTGGTTCGATATCCAGAGTTGCCAAGGGAACCAGAACCGCCGCTCAAATACGATGTGGCTCCAATACTATTACGCTGTGTGCTCGCACGCGGCGTATATGACGATGAATATGTTGAATACGAGCTGGGATAATGGCTGCTGTTGATTGCGCTGCCGCTGCCGCTGCTGCTGTAGTGATTGTAGGCGGATGATGTTGTTGATGATGATGATGATGAACCTGTGCCAGCTGATGAGGGCAGCAATTTGGATAGGCTGCTGCCGCGATCGTAGTACGTTGAGTAGCGCGAATAGCCGTTACTTGTGGCGCCTCCTCCGGTGCTGCTGCTGCTGTTGACGACGCTGCTCGAGCTGCCAGCGCCGCTGGCCGACGTTGTGCCGTAGAGACTGCCACTGCCCGCTGCTGACGTTGACGATCTACGCGGCGAAATCACACGCATATTAGTGGCAGCAGCGTTCTACCGCTTCAATCGGACCAGTTTGCCGTTTTGCTTTTGCCGTTGTGAATTGACTTATTGTATTGTTGTTGTTGTTGTTGTTGTTTTTGGTTATGATTTTAATTTGTTGTTGCTTCTATTTGGTTTGTATTTATATTTGTGTTGTAGATGTTGCTATTGCTGATTGGTAGAGTGTCCAGGTCTCTTCTCTCTCACTCTCTCTTTGCTGCCCCTCTGCTTTTGTTGTTATTGTTGTTGTTGCTCTGGTATTATTGCTGTAATAGTGAGAGTGAAAGTAAACGGATGAGTGAGAGAGTAGCTTTTTAAAATGGCCATGCGAGATGCACAAAAATACTACACACTCACCTTGGCTTGCAGTTGCTCTCTTTGCTAATTGCTGATTATTTACATAGTTAATAATTGTGGTTGCTTTTTGTTCAATATTTCTGTTGTTGTTACTTATACTACTTGTAAGACCCGTTATTGTTGCAGTAGAGAATAGGCAAACTGTAAAGAGAGTATTCATTATGAGCGACCTTCGATAGCTTATATTCATACAAACATACTAGTACATATGTACATATATATCTATGTATGTGAGTTTGTGCATACGTTTGGAGGATGCGACATATGTATGTACTACATACATGCATACATATATTTCTCATATCAACAAACCGTTGCTGCAGTTTATTACTAATGCGATAAATTTATCACGGACTTCGCGTCATGTTCACTTGTTTACAAAATAACAAAACAAACAACAAAAATATGCACATATCACAATACTCGTAAAGTTTCACGTCGCTGAGCTTGTTTTAACAACAACAAGCACAAACATGGATGATTTGCTGCCGGTGTATGTGTGTGTGTGGGGGTAGCTATGCGGTAACAGTGAAGTTGTATATGTACATATGTATATGTGTGCGTATAAGACGCCGCCAGGCTGTCTACGGCCCTATACGGCGCGCAATGTCATTGTAACCGAGGAAACCGTTTGCTCGTGTTTCGTAGTTTACGTACGAATCGTACATATGTATATATATATATATATGTGTGGGTGTGTGTGTGGGGTAGGGAGCCACAAACTCTCATACACATACACGTAAACAAACAGACAGACACATGGTCACTATCATATCGATCTCTCGTTCATAAATACGAATACAACTACAACTACAACCATAAACAGCACTACAATCCATTCAGATTCACACATTCCAATGCGCCTATGCGAGGCAACGATGCCGAAAATCGCGTCAAAAATCGAAATAATTATAATAAAAGCAAAAAAAAGAAAGAAAAAAGGCGAATCTATTTATAAAAGCGCTTAAAAGCACACACACAGCTGGCTGGCGCTGGCGGTCGCCACGTTCCCGTTCGTTGGGTGGTGCGGCGGTGGCGGCAGTAGTAAAACTGCGCTGCTTTGCCTGGCCTATAAGCGACATGCGCGCAAATGAGATAGCAATATTGATATTGGCGACAGCGACACACTCACACACATACAAATACACGAACAGACGATGAACACAACACACACATTTATTCATCTGTGTGTACATATACGCGGCCAAGCAGGCAACGTACGAATTACGCAAAGTGAAATATCTTTCTCAAAAATGGAAAGTGGAAAAGTGACGACTACGATTGTGAATTTTATTTCAGAACGCGAACATTTTAATGGATTAATTTTAAAAGGAGTTCAGTGCCAATGAATCAATGGCAACCAGTACAGCAATTTATTTATAAAATTCATCATCCCACACAATCCACTCACGACGCTAGAAAAAATGCCCGTAACGCTTAATTGTATCAGCAATTCGCACGCACAGACTTAACTATTTATGTATTACACTACAAGAGCTGCTTTACATGGTATTAACTTATATTATTGGCTTTTATATGCAATTTTTTCAGCCCACAGCACGCAGAACTCACTTAAGAGTAGAGTTGTGTCAATTCGTTCAGAACAAGTTCAATTGAGCGGATCATTAAGACTGAACTGAACTGAACCATTGAACTTGTTTGCTAGCGAACGACATAAATCTAGGGTTGCATCGATTTGGATATCGATAAATGAAAATTTATGTATGAATTTCCATCGTAACGCAGATGGTTACAAAATCATAAAATATCGACTTTAGTCACCATCGCCATCACCAGAAAAAGTGGCAACACCGCCGTGTATATACATTTTGAGAGAAAATTCTGTTCAGGTGTGAAAAATTTTTACAACTAAAACTTAACTATAAATAAATTATATTTAAGTATAAATGGTTATTTGATTTAATTGATAATTGCTGTTGTCATTGGCGTAGCTCGAACAGTGCGTTAAGTCGTATTTACTTATTTATAAACAAAACCCAGCAGCCGCAATTTGTCGCGTCGCATTACATTCAGTGTTGCCAACTTTTGTATTGGCAAAAAAAGAAAACCAATCTCGGCTAAATCTGTTAGAGCTTATGGCTTATAGTATCATAATTAAGTTTTTGGCCTTTTTTAACAGAGCTAAGCTCTCTACACAACATATGTATGGTTTATAAAAAAAACTGCAACACTATGAAATTAAACAATTTCAGGAAGGCTACGAATTACAGCCGTTCTAGCTAGTGATAAACATTTGAAGGACTCCGGACATTATATAGCTAAATCTAACCGGAAAAGGCTGAGTGGGCAACACTTTAGCCTGCGCCGCCGCCGCCGCCAACGTCGTCATACAAAATGAAGTAAGCAAAACACAAAGAAAATAATAATAATAATAATAATAATAGAAATAATAAACTCAACTGACAAACAATTTATACAATAAAATTAAATATAATTTTTTATTCTATTCGTTGCAGTAAACCAAAGAGTACAGCGTTTTTTTGTTAATTTTCCGATTTTAAGTCGTCTCGTCGTCATTATTATCATCATCATTATCCGGATCATCATCATCATCTGCATTGCCATCATCGTCATATTTTTAGCAGCTCTGTCGCAAAATCAACCATCGTTACCCCCACCCCGCCTAGCCAGCTTTTGGGGGATAAACCTTGTGTAGAATTTCGGTTCCTGGATAGTTTGTGTCTGCAACTAGAGGCTTCGTCTCGTCTTCTTCATTCCCCCAACACACACACACACACACACACACATACATATTTAGGTGAGCAGCTTGTAATCCATTTGTGTATTGTTTATTTTACAAATTTGTAATTGATCTGGCTTTGCAGTTATGTCATCAACCGCCGGCAAACGCAAGGAAATCTACAAATACCTGGCGCCATGGCCTCTGTATTCCATGAACTGGAGCGTACGGCCGGACAAACGTTTCCGCCTTGCGCTGGGCAGTTTCATCGAGGAATACAACAACAAAGTGCAAATCATCAGCCTGGACGAGGATACCAGCGAATTTAGTGCTAAAAGGTGAGGCGGCAGCTAATGAAACTCAAGAAAGACATTTTCCTTAATCAATGGATAGAAATCTGTAAAGGATTCTTGACACACACTCTATGGATAAACCCTGGCAGAGGGTATATCAAGTTTGTGCAGAATATATACATACGTGAATTCTTGATCAGCATCAACAATCAAGTCAATGTCCGTCCGTATAAGCGAAAGGATCTTAGAGATGTTAAGAGCTATAAGCACTGAATATAAATCAACAATTAAAAACTATAAGAACAGGATCTTTAGATTTGACACATATAAATAAGTATGTATTTTGTGGTCGCTGTGATAAAAAAGAAATACATCACGATCGGATTATAAAATCGATAGTTATTTGAGAAACGATTTTACGCAGACTCGAGCAAAAGGACAAGAAAAAGAGAAACACGGAAGAGAGATTGCACTGTGTTGTGTATGTATGTATGTATGTATGTGTTTAAATGTGCATCTATATTTCACTTGTGTAAACATTGCTCATTTTAGTGAACATGTTCACTTGTTCTTTTTTTTTTTTAAGTGTTCATTCAGTTTGTTCATTTACAATTTACTCTGATACTTTTTTTTAAGTTCATGAACAAAACTCAGTTCTTTGGTAGTTCACAAAATACGTTATTTTAAAGTCGATTTAATTGATAAACAAAATTTAAAAAAAATATATTTTTGGACAAAAATTTAAAATTTTTGATATGCTAATATTCAACCGGAAATCTTTGGGTAATGAAAACAAAATCGTAATCACTTTATTACTTTAATGAATTTCAATACGCAAAGACTATGCTAAATGAATTAATGATATAATAAATAATGAAAACAGAGCAGAAATGAACAACCATGCCAGTGTTAACATTTTAGCTATTTTATAGCTAGACCAAGTTTATTTTAAAATTGAAAAATGAAAAAAGTGTCAAGTCATTCGCAAAACTTTTGTTCGAGATCATGCTGTAAAAATTGTAGACCAATCGATAAATATGGAGACTAGAAAACGCAAATTAGCTGAAGGTGCCTCAGATCAGATTCCACCATCCGCTATAACATTTCATTCGGGCTTCGATGCAAACTAAATCAGATACAAATATTTGATTAATGCCAAAATGCATATGAAACGATTGCTTCATCTCTGAAGACGATTTCAAAATTGTTACAAAGATTCCTGACGGGTCATTTTTCTAAAGACGACGAACACCGACAAGGGACGAAAGAAATGTGGCACTATTTAGAGCAAAACTTGTCGAGGACACTCGATTTACCCAGGATGTGATTGTTAGTGAACTTGGCTGGAATGTAATGGTCGTATCTGGAATATTGTATAAAGATCTGCTGTACACTAAGAAGTCTGCGTTATGGAGAGGTCCCAAAAAGAAGCTTGAATGCATTTTGCTTCATAATTTTTTGAATAAATTTCAAAATGGGATGTCTAGCAACTTTAACAACTGCTGACGAAGTTTGGTTTTGTAAATGCGACCCGGAAACCAAGCAGCAGTCCATGGTGTGGAGCACAAGAGGAGCCAACCCAGCTATTAAAGCTAAGCTACAAAAGTTATGATAGTATCTGTTTACTTTAGCAAATCAAAAATTGTAGCTGCTGTTCCCCCTTAAAAAGGGTCAGACGATAACTGCAAAATGGTTACAGAAGACTGAGGGTAAAGGTCTTTAACAGCAACGAGGACATAATTAAAGCAGTTAATGCTGAACTTGAAAAGCTTCAATAGCAAGATTAACAGGTGTATTTATAGACTTAAGAAATGTATTGAAAGCAATCGCTTAACAATCAATTTCTTGCTGATATCAATGTACGTATTTAAGTGTAAATACATGTTGACACAGGGTATCTAGTAGTTGAGCACTCTCGACTAAAGACTTCTCACTTTGTTCGCACAATTTACCTGAATCTCTATTTGTTTCTTTCTGTCTATACACCCACAGCACCTTTGACCATCCATATCCCACAACGAAAATCATGTGGATACCAGACTCTAAGGGCATCTATCCGGATCTGTTGGCAACCAGCGGGGATTACTTACGTGTTTGGCGTGCCGGTGAGCCGGATACACGACTGGAGTGTGTACTGAATAACAATAAGAACAGTGACTTTTGTGCGCCGCTCACATCGTTCGATTGGAATGAGGTTGATCCCAATCTGGTTGGGACATCATCGATAGACACAACATGCACAATATGGGGCCTGGAAACGGGTCAACCGCACGCACGCGTCTATGTTGCCGGTCATGTGAAGACGCAGCTGATAGCACACGATAAGGAGGTCTATGACATTGCATTTTCACGTGCCGGCGGCGGCCGGGATATGTTTGCCTCTGTGGGTGCCGATGGTTCTGTGCGTATGTTTGATTTGCGTCACCTGGAGCACTCGACCATTATCTATGAGGTGCATTAAAGATTTATATATATAATACATATATATCGATCATTCACTAATCACACAATTGTTTACAACTACTTTAGGATCCTGCGCACACGGCGCTGCTGCGCTTGGCCTGGAACAAACAGGATCCGAATTACTTAGCCACAGTTGCCATGGATTCATGCGAAGTTATTATTTTAGATGTTCGTGTTCCTTGTACACCTGTTGCAAGACTGAGCAATCACAGAGCGTGCGTCAACGGTATTGCGTGGGCGCCGCATAGGTGAGATAATATATCATATAGTATATATCTATAAGTAGTATTTAATACCAAACAGAACATCGAGTTCAACACTTGAATTTTAACTGGATATTATGTTAAACAATTTTATCGACAGTAGCATTCAGCTCTTCACACCATGTATACTAGTTTTGAGTGTAGCCTTTAGCTTTTTTGCACCAACACAATGTATAGCGCTAAAGCGGCGACAGCGCAAATCAGTTGGGATTTTCTGGTCAACCCTTATGAAATTATGGATTTAAATGAAATTCCTTAATATCTCCATAATCGCTATGAAGCTTGCAGCTGATTGCTCAGCATTTGTTATACTTTAACTGTATGTTAAGTTAAGCTGTGTTATCTGGGACTGTGATAGGTTTTTTCGTTTTTCGTAGGCGTGGGGTGAGATATCGAAAATTGAAAATAAACTTGATCTGCGTCTGGTATTCAGGAACCTACATTCAAAATTTAAAGTCTATAGTTCTTATAGTTGCTGAGATCGAAGCCTTTTGTATAGGCGGACGGACGGACGGTCAGAAAGACGGACAGGTGTCAATCGACTCAGCTTTACATTATAGGGTCGGAGATGCCTCTTTATGACTGTTATACAAATTCATTATACCCTTTTCATATCCATATTTAATGTGCACAGTGTACAAACAAATCATGTACATATTTCTACACGACAACTGTCAATAGAAAGCTTCATTATTCGATTTCAAACAAAAACTAATCGATTTTAAATGCAATCGAACTTTCATAACTCGATTCGCTAATATCCAACGAAAAACTAGGACTTAGTGAGACTTTTTAAGTTTATTAAAAGCAACTACGATTTCATACAGTCATATTTTAAATTGCTAACTCAGAAACTAGTGACTGAAAATTACTTTTTTTCTTAGTTATTTTCTATAAAAAGAGATAACAGTTTGTTCAAGGCCATGTAGTGATAATCAGTTGTCGTGTTACTCATTTGTAAATCAAGATTAAAAGTTTTGAAGCATTCTTCTAGCCTATGTAATTGTTGATTGTTCATTATATTCCATCATCATATGTTAATGAGCCGGTAACAGAAGCATAAAACATAAACTTATGGAAGCTCGTGTTGCGGAAGTAGAATTGTATGTAATTTATTCGTTTTAGTTTGAGTTAGAGAGTTATAGACGTTCGAGTTCAAGAAGTCCGACTGTATTACGCTACAAATCAAGCAAAAATAGTTAACGTTTATTTTGTATTTCTTATTGATAATATTATTGGTGTTTCTTTTCCAGTTCCTGTCACATTTGCACTGCCGGTGATGATCACCAAGCACTGATCTGGGATATACAACAAATGCCACGCGCAATCGAGGATCCAATTTTAGCCTATACAGCTGCTGAAGGCGAAGTCAATCAAATACAATGGGGTGCCACGCAACCTGATTGGATAGCCATTTGCTACAATAAAGCGTGCGAGATCCTGCGGGTCTAAGAGTCAATTTTTCTTGCCTCCCCCCAATTTTCCCCAATAAAGAAAAACACATACACATACCGACACGCCCCCCCTCCCCAAAACACTCTGCTCTGCCTGTGATTGTGGAAGTGCTGCAGATAAAACGCTGCTGAACAACAACAACAAGAACAACGCACAGTGGTCGACACAACACTTCAAGAACAACATGAACAACAACAACAACAACAGCAGCTCACACAACACAACACAACAAACAACACACACATAGAAACGCAATGTAGTTGTAGGTTTTGTAGACGCAGCGGAGGAAACGCGTTTTAATTATTATAAAGTATATATGTACATAGTCAAGTAATTGTTTAGATAAAACATAAACTAAAGCACATATTTTATTAATCTATACTTTGTTTTTTATTTATATATTTTCTGCTTACTTTTTTTCATAGTTGCCTATGGTACTTAGATGATGCAGAACCATTGAGCTAAACTATTTTTAACAAATATGTGCATTTGTTTAGGTTATCAAAACAATTACTTAACTATACATATATATCGATATATATATATATACAATTTTGTATTCGGATAACGATCTGTGTATTCCGAAACCGCAACCGCATTCCGTCTCAAAACAGAATAAGAACAACCAGTGAGAATGGAGGCGGAGTGAAAGGGGCGGAGTAATCCGATCGTTTCGATCTATTCGATTCAATTCGTTTGTGTTTTTTCTTTTACTTTGTTTAGTTTAACCGTGCTCTCTGTGGCATCTTAGATAAGTTGAACATACAATTATGATATAAGTCTCAAGGTATAACCAAAATATGTATTGCTATTTGTAATTTATTTGACACAAAGTTAACCACAATTAGCCGCCGCTTCATTTGGGCTCCTTTTGTTTATAACTATTCCCACTGCTTTTCTTTTGTTGATCCATGACAAAAAAAAAACCTAACATAACATAAAAATAATAACAAAAAGAAAGAAAGAAAAAAAAAACAATGTCCTACCTCGTTTTCCAACATGTAAAATGTTGTTAAGAATTTGTGTCTAACCGCAGCAACCACAACAACAACTACATGCAAACAACAACCACAACAACAACAACAAAAACAGAGAGAAACCAAAAAGAATGCAAAACACTTTTTTCGAAATGTTTTTTTATGCTTTGTTCAAACTTTTATTATACGTTTTCTATGAGAACCAAAAACAAAACAAAGGACTTAAGCAGAACGATGAACGCAAACGCAAAGCAAACAACATAAATAAGCGAAAATACTTGTAATAAGATAAAAGAAAAACAACAACTGCACAACCACAGCTAAAAAGAAAAACAAAAACAAAAACAAAACAATACAATACTATTTAAAATACAACTACAACAAACAACAAAAAAAAAGAAAAAAACGAAATATTATATGAGCGAGAGAGAATACAAGATTGTTGCTATCCATTTAAAGAATAAAAAAACAACAAAAAAACAAAACAAAAGAAAAACACATATATAAAAGTAATGACTGCATACGATTACCATAATAATTCTAATAATAATGATAACAGTTAATTTCATGACAAATACTTACAGCAAGCCCGAAAGATCGATCCTCACTCGTAAGCACTGAGAACACTGAGAATTAATAGAACTATTCAAAATAAAATACAACAATTTTTTACGGTCGAAACTAAAACAAAATACAAAACAAAAAAGAAAAGAAAAAAGCGCTGCCCTGAGACTGAGACAAAGTGAAAAAGACAAGGAGAAAAAACACTGAGAATGAGATAGAGAAAATGTATCTAAAATCCCATTTGCTGTTTGCTCAGTGATAGAGAGAGAGAGAGAGGGGAAGCAAAAGTCATTTATTTGGTAACTTCAACTTGCAAACTGCTCATCAATTATATATATATATATCGTACTCTATCCATTTTAAATCCTATACAACAAAATTGTTTAATGTTCTTTTTCCTTTTGTTTTTGTTTTCGTTTTCGTTTTTTTTTTAGTTGAAAACAAACTCAAAAACTCTGTAAACTTGACAAGACTTAGTGCATTATAAAAGCCAATAAACAAAAGATAATGAAAATCAAACCCATAAATTATTTGGCAAACGGTTTCCGTAACGTTTAGCATTCATTAAACAGCGCAACATAAAAAAAAAAAGAAATATTCTTTATACTTACATACACATACATACCCACAAAAACACATACATACAACCTTATATATATATATATATATATAATATATATTGTATTTAAAAATTAAGTGAAGCCATTGTTTTGTGTTTTGCCCAATTGTTTGCATTGTTTTTATTTAATTAAAACATCATAAGTTTATAATATACATACAGATGTAACAATTATGACTATATGTACATATATAGTATAGACATCTGGATCAGCACGAAGTGATTAACTAGGAGGAGGCAGCAGGATTGATTAAGAGCAGCATTGATAGGCGAAAGAAAGTATGATGATGATAAAAAAATGAAAAGAAAACATAAAAGAAAACCCCAAAAAAGAAAAAAAAAACAAAAATTATTTAAATAAACCATTTTTAAAAATAAACATCAAATGAGATTCAATGCTCACCAAATTATATCAAATTAGGTCGGGCAGATCAGGCGGCATACATATATTGCCAATATCGACAACGCCTTGAAGTTCTGTTTTTTCAGCAACGCTGCAAGAGATTAAAAATAATGAAGTTTATACTAGTATCTGAAATTGCGAGCTTCACCTTCCACTCACCTCTTGCCGGGAGCTCGCTTGGCCGGGGAATATAACTTGATGCTGAGCAATTCGTTGGCTTTGACTTTCTTGAGTGTGATCTGCAGATGGCCAGTGAATTGGGAACGCTGCACCACGGAATCATCCGGTTTGACCTCCTCGTTGTAAGCTATCTGGAAAATCTTTCCCTTGACCGTGACGCGCACATAGTTTGTCTCAATGTCCACATTGATCAGCGATGTGTCCAGATGTCTGTGGGTTAACAGTTAAAGTTAATAAAAAGACAAGAAAATCATTACGATACATCGCTCAATACGCCCCCGATCTAACACAGTATTATGGGGGGTGCTGTTTACAGAAAATCTTTGCTGTAATTCGATAGTTTCATCTTTTATAAGGTATGTGCTAAAAAATTTATAAAGATCGAACTTTTGGTATTTAAATTATCGCTTTTAGTGTGATACAACTCTTTTCACTCTTTGTCGATCATGGAAAAAATAATGTTGAAGCCAAACAGTGCTTAATAAGCATTATGGCATATCATCTTTTGGCAAATCAAAAATCTGCGACTGATAGAATGAATTTAAAAGAGGTCGTAGGAGCACCAAAGACGCTGAACGTTCTGGACAGACAAATACGGCAGTTACCATAGAAAACACATCAGCAAAGTCCAAAAAAATCGCACTGGGCGATCGTAAACTGAAGTTGAAGAAGATAACAGAGGCCATGCAGACATTAGAAGGGAGTGTGTTTGGGTATTAACAAAAAAAACGTTGCTCAAAAATGGGGTGCCGGGATAATTGACCGCAGACCAAAACAAAAACAACAGCGTATCGATGATTCCGAGGCTTGTTTAGACATTTTTAAACGAAATCAATTAGATTTTTTTTTGTCGCTACGTTACAATGGATGAAACATGGAACTATCACTAAACTCCTGAGTCAAATTGGCAGTCAGATGAATGGACAGAAGCCGCTTGTAAGTGTATTGCGTCTCTTTTTTGGCTTTGTCAGATCGATTGGCTGAAAAAATTAAGGAGAAACTGCCTCTTATGGCGAAGAAAAAACCACTGCTTCACCAAGACAATGCAGCGGTTCACAAGTCGATAAAGGCGATGGTCAAATTAAACAAATAACGATTCGAGTTGCTGTCACAGATCTCCAAATTCTCCAGACCTGGCCCCTAGTATCTATTGGCTTTAAGCGGATGTATTTTGAGATCAAATCATGATAAAAACAAAGTTCCGCTTGAAATAATTTTCCAGTTTTTCCAAAACTATGATAGTCGAATAATTTGTTAAAGAGAAAACTAAAAGTAAATAAATATATCTACAGAATAAATCAAAATCGGAGAGTAAAATCAATTTACTTTTAAGGTTATTATAATTTATATATTATATATAATTATAATGCTTTAAAGGGGCATGACAGACTCTGTAAAGTATACATACATATATATTCTTGATCAGCATCAGCGGCCGAGTCGATATACGAATTAGTCTCTGAGATTTAAAGCTATCTGGATAAAAACATGGTAGGGGTGAAATTCTTTTTAATTTTTGACATACCTCAACCAAACTCACAGATTATGCATTTGGATATATCTTATATATATCCTGACAAAATTTGGTTTAAATCGGATCACTTTGTCATATAGCTGCCATAGGAATAATTGGTCAAAATTTCTACTTTAGTATGACAAACTATATTGTTTTTTTACATACCTCAACCAATCCTACAGATTAGGCATTTGGTCATGTCTTGTACATACTGAACAAATTTGGTTTAAATCAACTAACTATATCTATATACTATATATATAGTTGCTATAGGAGCGACATACATCCTGAACCAATTTGGTTAAAATCGGACAACTGTATCATATATCGCTCGAATATTAAAGTTTTGTATGTAAATTCTTGTGGTTATTCAGGATTTCCCAACCAAACGTCAGTCCGTCAGTTAAGTTTGTCAAGGAGGTCTGGCAAACTTCATAAAGTACATTTAAAGCTAGATCCCATGATCTTTGTCCGTTTTAGAAACAGGATTTACAAAAGCGAGCTGCCTGTCTTGCCAGCCCCTAAGAATTGCAATACAAACCTGTAGACTTCCAATAGCAGGCTATAGTGATCCGATTCATCCAGAAAACGGAATGGCAACTTGGGCTGGTTCAGGTTGTAGGGTCGGCCACAAGGGGCAAAAAAATTGGGCGTTCTTTTGGGTTGTTGCGTCAATGGCTTCGGCTTTGATTCGCCCCTCTCCCGGCCGAGCTTGTGCTGTCGGGCAATCTCCGTGCGTATTTCGGGACAGTGCTCGCTCTTGGCATTCCAGAAAGCGCGAGTGCGTTCCTCCTCATCCGCCAGGCCGGCACACTGTGCGGCCAGATTCGCTTGCTGCTCGGCGACCCGCAGACGTTGTTCGTCCCGCTCCATTGCCTGGGCAGCCTGACATTGAACGATCTCGGCTCGATGCTGGGCAAGCAGACGCTGGGCCTGTAGACGCTCGGAGGGCACAATCTCCTTGCAGTCGAGACTGTGCAGCTGCGGCAACGTGCCCACCACAAAGTCCCGATAGTGCGGATAATCTACACAGGGATTACCGATCAGCAGCAGCTCCCGGAGATTGTAATTGCCTTTCAGGGACTCGACGCTAGTCAGCTCGCCAATAAAGTTGAGGGTGAGATCGAGTTTGTTGAGGGACTCGAGTCCCTCGAGATTCTCAATGCGTTCAATGTTGTTTACCGCCACATTGAGATACTCGAGACGCTTTAGCTTGTGGAGATTTTCCAGGCGTCCCACGAGATTCGATTGCAGCAGCAGTATCTTGAGGTCGCGACACCAGTTCTGGAGATTCTCAATGGACTCAATGTCCTCCTGGTGCAGTGACAATTCCTCCAGTGTGCTGATCAATCTCTCATTGTGCTCCGACTTCTTGCGCACCAATTCCTCGGTGACTTTTGAAAATTTTAATTGGGGTTAAAACATTTGTAGAATATTTTCAAACTTACTGCGCACCATTTTTGCTTCAATTCCTATAGAAATATGTAACTATATGTCGTAAATGGACACTACAAAAACATAAATAAACAAGGTGACTTCGTTGCTAGGAAATCATTTTTGTTGTTTTCGCCTCATCGAAATTCAAAGCTCGTGTCATCGGCGGGCCGCAGTTTGAACTTATCGAAATTAACATATCGGTCTACATTATGGCAGCGTCATCGGTTCGGCACGGTCACCCTGCTTCTGATTGGACATTGAATCATGCGGAAATCTAATCAGACCACACACGTTAGCTAACGAATTGAGTGGAGAAGCACAGGAGCGGACTTGACTGATGCGGTTACAAAAATGTATTACTGTTTTCGACAAATTGAACAATTTCTCTATATCAATTCGATCGTTGTGAGACTCATTGAGACACATTTCTTTTGTTATGAAGGTTTTTTTCGATTTAAAAGAAAATTTTAAATAAACTTGATTTTCCTGATTATAAAATGAGTGCAGGGAGATCAAGTTCAAGCTTTTAGCTCTTACCATCTCTGATATCCTTTTACCACACTATTACCTTCTGATTGCCTTTGTTTATTATCGCCATCATATTGAATCCGCTCCTGTTCGTTGTTTCTAATGCAAAACTAGACTAACTAAACGCAAACAAGAACTGCCGCAAGCAGACAGTTTCATGCACTGTAAGTGTGATCAACGGTTTTAATAGAAATGGGCGATAAGGATATCGATATATTGCGCACGCTCAGCGATAGTGAAGTCGATGAGTTGATGCAGTTGTATGGCGACAAATACGGTCCACATAACTTCCATTATTTGTTGATGTACAATCAGCGTAAATGGGATCGTCAGCTGGAGGCGGCGGGCATAGCAAAAGATGACAAAGCGTACGTTTCGCTGCGCAAGCGATTCTACACACACCGCAAATGCGATTTTCGGCACTTCGGCACATATGTGAGTCTGCACGATGACATTGTGCAGAGTGTCTCGTTCTTCAGCTGGCAGCCCGAAGAGCCGACTGAGTTGTTCGCCTGCCTGGAGCAAACACGACGCATTGAATGGTCGTCGGGTGCGCTGCTTACCAATGTGGAACCGACCATTTGCGCTCGTATCAAGGAGCTGGCAGTGCGAAAGGGGGCGGCGGGCGTGCGGGCACGTCAATGCTACGGCATGATCTTGCCACACGACGCGGCACTATCCAGCCAAGTGCCCGACTTGCTGTCGGAATTTGAATTGCGTCCGCTGTGCGACGACGACGCCAGCTTTGTGCATGCGATTTGGCCGAACAACGGCGAAGGATCGCTGGAGTATGTGCGTGCGCTTATCCGATTCAACAGGACGCTGGGCGCCTGTCGCAGCGACACCGGCGAACTGATCGCCTGGGTATTTCAGAACGACTTCTCGGGACTGGGGTAGGTTCTTCACGATATCCTATATTTAATCATTTTGGTAAGAACTTCAATTTTTGGGAGGAGCACAAAACTAGGAAACTTGTAATGTGAAAACCAAAATAAGGAAAAAAAACTCGTAGGCAGCTCTACTGTGGAAGACCCTGTACTTATACGCTATAGCGCAGTGTTCTATTCTTCTTCCTTTGGACAGACGCTGCGTTAAATTCGTTCTTAAAGAATTGCCAAGTTTATTATCCGATCGCAATGAAATTTTTAGTACACATCGGGTTACCGATGTTTATCATATATGGGCCAATCTCGCGTGTCGCACGTTACATTCGTACGATTTTGTAGATTAAAATATTAAACATTTTTGACTTTCAAAATATGTATAGGTAACTCTTGTTTAGTGTTTAGAGGTATTCAAGAGTACTTTCGAATGACATAAATTATAATTTGGTTACAGTGACTTTTTGTGAATTATTTTTGTTCATAATGTGTTGTCGCGCACGCTACACTAAATGGAAGTTACTTTTAAATTTTCAATTTCATTTGTAATTTTTAGCGAATTATGCATAATAAAGCATACAAAATCCAATATCTAAAAGAAAACTGATAGACTGATAGTAATAGAATGCAGAAAAAACTAATTTGGAGTCAAAAAAGGATTTGGTTTTTTAGTAAACGCCTTGAATCCATAGTGTCGCACGTTACGTCGCGCACGCTACATTTTTTCCAGTAGCATATGAATAAAACCAAAATATTTTTATTTTAACAAAACAGTATGAAATATAATATGTTATGAATTATTTGCTTAAAAATGAATATATGTAATATAATATGTTTATACTAAATGAATTATCATTTTATAAATGAATTTTTTAGACCCTTTACTTTAAAAAAGTAAATAGGGTCTATTAACTTTGTCAAAATGTGCGTAACAGGTCGAAGGAAGTCCGGCAGACCCCATAAAGTATATATATTCTTGATCAGCATCACCAGCCGAGTCGATATAGCCATGTCCGTCTGTCCTGCTGTCCGTCTGTCGTGATGTATGAACGCCTAGATCTCAAAGACTATAAGAGCTAGGGTCACCAAATTTGGTGACAATACTCCTGTGACCCCCGAAAAGGTCAAGTTTGTTTTAGAATTTTGACACGCCCCCTCCCGCCCCAAAAATCGAAAAAACCCTAATAACTCAAGTAATTTAAAAGATACAAGTTCCAAAATCGGCATACATAAAATTTACTTTCCTTTCGATGCGTACTAAAAATTTCATCAAAATCGGACAATAAACACCGGAGATTTGAAGCAAACAAATTATCGAATGTACAATGGCAGGAAATGTGCAGATATGTTAAGATTAACATTTGTATGTTAAGATTAACATTTGTATGCTAAGATTAACATTTGTATGTTAAGATTAACATTTGTATGTTAAGATTAACATTTGTATGTTAATAATTCAAGTGTAACATAAGCGATTATATTTAATTAATCGGAAGCTAATCTGAGCAGCGTCAAATATATTTAGGTTTATATATGTCTTTAAGTTTGTTACTGTTATTTCATTTTTGAAGAATAAGTAAAGGGTCTCTCATAGTCGATTTCGACTGTAGCCTTTCCGACTGGTTTTCTGTATGTTTGCATACGGTTTCGGTTGTACGCCTTCAATGTTTCAGTTAACGCCTCATTGTTTCCCAAGTTTTTTTGTTTGTTTTTTCTATAGGTTTTCATTCTGTCAGCATTCTTTAAACGCACTATTTTTGATATACTATCATTTGAATTTATTTTTGCACGATAATTTCTACAACGCTCTGCACTTGTCTTCATCTTTTCAGCACTTTTTTTTGTTCTGAGGGATATAAATCAAACAACCTTTCTTGGTGACCACTTGCCAAAAACTGATAATTTAGAGTGATTCTCAAAAACAATAGCAGATTATAGAACCGTTGGGAGAATCCAAAAGGTTTTTTAAAATAGGTAAAAATTTTAGGCGGTACAGCCTCTCAAAGTTGATTGACATTATCAATATCAATATTATATCTAGTACCTGTTTTATAACCCTTTTAAAGGATTTTTTAGAATAATCTTGTACCATTTTGGGGAATTTTGGCAGGAAGGTAGTACAGAAATTATGAATGAACTAGGGATGAACTGTAATTTGTTTACATGAAGTTACTACCTACTTATATGGAAGTTACTACCTATATGAGTTATAAAAGTAATAGTTTTACTTAAATAAAGAAAAGTATCTATATAATGACGTAGATTCAATGTTTGCTAGAAATGTACGAAACTAGTATTACGTGTATAAGAAGTAAAAATAAAATAATTTTTGGGGAGAACTGAAAACGTGTCGCACGCTACAGAAGTTAATATACCAAAATAAAAAAAATAAAAATATGTAGAATTTTAATTTTTAATATACTTTAAAGTAAAATATAAATGTGATTTAAAATTAAAGACAAATTAAAAAAAAAATTGTTTGTAGCAACTATTTAAAAAAAACCTTAATTTACGTGTCGCACGCTACAACGCAGGGACTTGGCGTATCATGCCTAATTTAAATTTTTCTAAAATAAAAACATAAGAACTTTTTCTCTAAAATTGTAGAGAATTAAACAAATCATAATATAGCTATCATTCTGACCATCTATGTTAACAATAAAGTTAAAATATATGTACCGAAATAATCTTAATTTTTGGTATAAAAGTAACAACACTGAGGTTGGGTTGGGTTTGGTGATAATTTTTGTATTTCCAAAAATCGAAATGCTTATCTTTTTATACATTTTAAAGTTCGATATCTACTCTAATTTTCCACAAAAAAAAAATAACAAAAGGTTAATTTTAAAATTTTTTCGCTGGTGGACTGTTTCTGGGATTTGCCCATATGCCTAAATTCAAGGCCCTAGCTTTAAAACTGCTCTTTTAATTTGATTTCTAAATATTCGTTTCAAATTGTCGGGGGCGAAAGGTGGCGTGGCAAAAGTCTAGAACAAACTAGTTCTCAGGATATAGAGGAATTAGAGATATACCTCGTATAGTCTCTGAGATCTAGATCATAAATACATACAGACGGACGGACATTTACTAGGAAGCTTGTAATGTGAAAACAAAATTTAGAAAAAAAAATTTATTGTTACATTAAAATAAAGATACAGCTCGTAGGGAAAGATACAATAAAAAGAACCTATCTATCTATCTGCAAACACTCCTACTCACGCGAACAAACACGCCGCAAGCCTTTTTCCCCCTTATCTTGAGTAAATTTCGACTTCTAATCGCAATATTCTTACCATGTGTATCAAAACTTAAGATTCTAGCATTAAATTTGATCTAATATTTAGATTTTCTTTCATTTTTTGAGGTGGAATTCGTTGCAAAATTCTAAAACATATTTAATAGAATATTGCACAGTATCCAAACGTATTGTATCCAAATTTAGTTGCTCTAACTCTTATAGATAAAATGTAATTGTGAAATAAATTTCAAAAATGTAATTAGGCAAATAATGAGGTAAATGCCAAATCAAAATAATGTATATTAACAATCGCCACAATTTACATTTAAAATAATTGTTTTTAATTTATCCGCATACCCTTTGCTAACACTGATTAATATGTTTAGTTTCACAGATACTCTAGGAAATAAACATAACAATTTTCACGAACCATTCATCTGTAACTACATATGTAGCTAGAGTCAATTGAGTTAAGCGTTACTAATTACACAATTAAATAAGTACAGTCGAACTTCTCTATTACGAATATTCTGTACAACGAAGTTTTCTTTATAGCGAATTGATTTCCAGAATACGCGTGAAAGAAATCTTCCTCTATTACGAATTTTCTATATAATGAAGTTTATTTTTGTCCCCTTAAGATTCGCTAGATAGAAGTTCGACTGTATATAACTATTTGAAAAGAAAATTCCATTATTTTTGCTTTTTTTTTGTAGTTTTTTAGTTTCCTAGATATTTCTTAATTTTTCTTACCATTTCCTTTTTTGGATTCCCTAAATCAATGATCGAAAATATTATTATTTATTTATAATTACTATTTAATTAAGTGTCCTAGAGACAAGACAAACTTTTATTTTAAATTTTTAATATACATATGTATAAAAAAAAATATGAAATAATAATTAGCTTTCAATTTTTATTTAAAAATCATAAAAAAACTCCCATTTTCAATATTTATTATTATGAAGGTAAAATGCATTCCTTAAAATTTTCTAATTAAAATTGAAATTCATAAAATACCAGAAAATACTATAATAAATTTTGGTATGTTTGGGTTTTTTATATTTGCTTACAGGGTGGGGCAAAAGTAATCACCCTATTGAAAAATGCTATAAATAATCGAAATTATTGCGCAAAAAAGTGGAAAGAACTATTTCACGTTCTTGCGAAGTAAACTAATTCATGGCTTGTCGATTTTGAATTCTGCATTTGTTTAGTTCACAAATGTCAAAAGCGAATTGACATTTGGTCACATGCAAAAGTTATAGTGTTTTCCAATAGGATGATTACTTTTCCCCACCCTGTACATTCAATTTATATTGTAAATTTTTATTATAAAAGTTTAAGAATAACTTTTAGGCATAATTTGTATAGTAATAAATTGAAAATAAGACCTATTTTTTAATAGTTTTTAAATGATAATTGAAATTTGATTAAATCTATATTATAATATTATATATATATATATGTAGATATACAGAAAACAACAAAATAACAATTTTTGGTTCATAGAATAGAATTTGTTTCGGTTTAGGTTCCGGTTTCGATACCTACATTTGAAATCGAAAATATAGGTCATATGAAGGATGGATTGAAATTCAAAGTTTAGCATGAAAATATTTGTAATTTCTTAAGATTTTCCAACCAAACTCACAGATTGTATGTACATATATAATTTAATTTAAGCACCCTCACAAAATTTGGTTAGAATCGGACAACTAGAAGCGAACAGTCGAAAATTGAATACAGATGTAATATCTTTAAGTCAACCTGTCTTTCTGGTTTTACTTTGACCTTGTTATTCTTACAAAAATACTCTAAATCCAGGTGGCGAGGTACCACTTTATAAATAGTATTTATTTTGGCTGTAATGCGTCTCTTATGGGATCTCTTTTCTTTTCACAGCATGCTGCAGGTGCTGCCCAAGGTGGAACGTCGTGGTCTCGGTGGTCTATTGGCTGCCGCCATGACCAAGATGATTGCCAAGAGGGAACAGGTGACGCTTACGGCGTTCATTATGTCCAACAATTGGCGTTCCGAGGCGCTGCTAACTCGTATTGGCTACCGCAAAGACATCGACTGCGAATGGATTAAACTATTGCCCGCCTAAGGTAGATTGTTGATGCCACATTATCGGGTTAGTTGCATGATAAGCATGGGCCGAACATGGTTTCGGAACGGGGTTAAATAAAAGTCAAATGATTTGCATAGTACGTAAGTACATACATAATATGCCTATGTACACGGTCAACAATTTGTTTATTACGCCTTTTAACGCGTTTCGGTTTTGTAAATACACTTTTAATGCTTAATCAAAAGAAATTGAATCAAAATGTAAACAAAATTCAAATCTAGCGGCAACTGAGTCCACTTCCCGTTCAAAAGTTCGGGTTTCGTTCTCGATCTTCAACTTATTTACATACCGCTTCACACTCATCAATATGTTAACATATATCATACAATAATTTACATTAGAAATTTAGGACGGGGTCACATAATCATGGGAAATTCGATACAGCACCCAAATGGAAAGCAAACAGTCAATAAAAAATATATAATAATTCGAAAAAAAGAGCTGAAAGTGAGAAACAATGATTGCACACAGCAAGGGAGATAAGGAGCATAATTTGTGATGGCTGTTGAATGCGAAATACTATTTTTAGTTGCTACTAATAGTAATAACTCCGATAAGATGTTATCTTTTCCCATGAATGCGTATACGCAACGAAACTATGCGGAAATGGGGAGTGTTCGGGCTCGGGGTGGTAATACAATTTCTCTAAATACAAAACTAAACAAAAAGCAAGCGCGTGGAGCTTCCACTTGGCATCCCGCTGCCATTCGCCAGCAGACTATTGCTGTTGGATGACATCGTCATTGGCATTGTCATTGGCATATTTACAGTCGTCCCCGTCGCTGTCGTTGTTTGCATCTTGTGCAGACCATTTGGCAAATTGCCATTCATTGGGCTGCGATAATAGGAATCATTGTGCTGGAGTGGCGTGTACTTAACATGATTACTTTGCGATAGGGTCGGCAATTCTCTGCTCTTTGAGATTTGCTTGGCACGATTGTAGCACAGCACACCGATAATGGCCAGTGTCATGCCCAGACAGTTGACCCATGTAACTGGATTGCCCAGGATCAACAGCGATACGGCAATTACAAAGATCCGCTTCGAGGCGCTGGCCACGGCGTATGTCAGCGGCGTTACCAGTGACAGCACACTAAACGCAATTATATTTTGCATCCAATTGAGAACGCCGTCGGTGAAGAGCAATGCAATTACTCGATAGTCAAGATTTTTCTACATAAAACATAACAGACAACAACAACAAATTATTCTTAATTCAATGTCATAGCAATGATTACTTACAATGGCCGTGTGCCGGAAAACAGCTAAGCTGTCCATATACAGCCAGAGGGGCAGGAAAATAAACAGGGATAGCTTGCCGAGCAGATGCAGTAGTCGCAAGTGATGTATTCCCGTGTCTTTGAGCACCTGTTAAGGAAAAAGCACTGATTTTAGTAGAGTGTCCAATATGATTAGTGAAAATTCTTACCTTTTTGGAGAAGATATTCTGCATGGAAAAGCCCATGGTGGATATGAGAGCACTGATTAATCCAAGCATATCAAATGAGATTTCCGTTGCTGTCGCAATCCCCACGCCAGCTATGATGGGCAGGAGACTCATGTAGACCAGTGTGGGTTGTTTCTCGCCAAAGAAGAGGCGCGTCAGAACAACAGTAAAAAGTGGCATTGTCGCTTTGACTGAGGAAATCCCAAAAATAAAATAAAAATAAAGTGATGTTCTTACATTTGCTGACGTGTAAGTTACCACAGTGTGGTCAAAAAGTCTCCGGATTAGCATATTAAACTTAAATTCTTTTTACCATTCGAAAGTACCGAGATTTATGCGATATTTGCACAAATTGCATGGCAATCGAACCATTTGTATTAAGTATGTATATCAGTGGATTGATAAGCATTACAAAACATCTGCTAAAGGTAAATCTGGCAAATGACAGATCTTACCTCTCGTAAGATTAATTTAAAACGGGTCGAACATAACATCAAAAACGCAGAAAGTTCCGGGGGTTTAATTCAGCGATCGTTGCATTTTAATGTCAAATAAACTGGATAGACGTTTCTGATAAGAATTTATTGGTCTGATTGGATTTTTCTGCGTTCTCTCAAAAAAAATCAATTCGGAATTCCCTAGACTCTACAACTTATCGTTATCATTTATGATTTTAGTTTTAAATGGAATATTTTATATTTATTAATTTAATGGCGACTTATTACAAATCTGAATTCATAATTTTATAGTTAATGCTGTAAAAAAGTAAGTTTAATACATTTAAAATGAAAGCCCAATTTGAGGCTAAAGTTTCACCTTTTTTTTTGGAAGGAAATTGCAAAGTTTAAGATGAAAATTTAGTCAATGAATAAAGTTGATTGTTGAGAAGTAAATTTTAGACCCTGTAATATGATTTGCAAAGGGTAACAGCGAAAATGCCTTAACAGACAGAAGGAAGTCCGGCAGATCATATAAAGTATATACATATATTCTTAATTAACATCAACAGCCGAGTCTGTCATGTGTCATCTGTATGATAAACTAGACCTCAGTGACTATAGGCGCTAGAGACACCAAACTTGATATGTTAGTTCGTCTATATCTTAAGCGTCTATATCCCGAAAATCGAGAACTAATTTTTAGAAATCGATTTAAAACAGGCAATGGGAGACTTAATGTAACTTGTAATTAAAAAGAAGAAGAGATTACTACGACTACAACGACTTGTTCACGTCTGCAAGAGTTTTACAGAACAAGCACTGGATCTCTCACAGTCGGGTTCACTCAACTGTTACAGTTACAATTAGTCCGGCAACTTTTTAAGCGAAGTGTGATTATGTTAGCAACAACTCACCAGTGTGCGCATAGGATACGGGCACCTTCCACAGCGATATATGGGATGTGACCGAGGCAAGCAGCTTGCCAATGGCCAGTGGCACAATCAGTCGCATGTAATAGGAGCGTGGAATATCCTGATATTTGCGTATGCGCCACAAATTGAAGAATGGTCCACTGTATAGGGTGATGCTGCATAACTGGACGAGGGTGACGGTCATGGGGAATGGGAATTCATTGAGCACCATTTTGCCAATGACATTGTTGCTGGACGAGATGACGTACCAGAAGAGGCACATCAGCATTACGACCACAACATGGCGCGATCCTGTGCGCTTGCCACCCAACATTGTTGTTGTTTGTTTCTTTTATTTGTTGCTTAAATCAGAAGCTGTAGTCAGTGTCAGCGCTCCAGTGTGTTGCCCTGTGCGCCTGCCAGTCAGCTGGTCGTTCTTTTTCCACCTGTTTTATTGCATCTCGTCGTGTTTAAATATTTAATAGATAGATGTATGCACGTCGACAATGTCGCCCGTTTGTTTTCTACGTGGACGCGACAATGTGGCCAGATGCTGACATAAACGACGCAAGTGTTGTTAAGTGCCGGCAAAAAGTGTTATCGATAACTATCAGCTGTTGCTTTTCCTTTTATTTAAAAGTCATTGAATTTAGAATTATATATTAAAAGCTCACAAATTAAAAATAAAACCAATTGTTATAACTCAAGAATCATTTTTATGTATTTTGACATTATTTTTTAATGTGTTGCTTTTCTAAATAAATTCACTTATTTTGCATTTTTATTCATAGTTAGTTAATGTTATCGATAAATATCAGTTGTTTCTTTTCGTTTTATTTAAATGTTGAATTTTAAATTATAACTTTAAAGCTTACAAATTAAATAGAGCCCCAATTTTAATAACTCATGAATTATGTTATATATTTTAAAATAAGGCGTTGCTATGTTAAAAAAAATGCATTCATTGCATGTGATTATGTTATTTTTTATAAGTTTTAGATTATTTCAGGCTTTTATGAAAATAATAAATTCGTTACGCTGTGCAATTCAGCATTTTCCTTGGAATTACAAAGTTTAATGGAATGTTTTTTTCATGGCTAGTTGCTTAACTTCTTCGCGCTTGATTTGCAAGGCATTATGAAGAGAATTATATATGGCATCGGCCCAGTATATGGAGCTAGGCATTGTGGCGCAGAGTTCTTGCAATGACAACATGACGTTGGCGTGCGGCTGTGACAAGTCGGTCTCGGAGAATCCAGGATCAAGCCAGAAGATTCTATGCTGAGCTGACGGCTTCGTCTGAACAGCAGCATTTCGTGTACAGTTGCCAATACGTCCGTCGGTTTGAGTCGATAGACTTCTATATAGTCCCGTGGAAACGCATATGTCCTCTGTCTGGACGAACGCCTTTTTCTTCTCCTCCTTTTCCTGAAAACGCAATTTATGCATAGACATCTTCGAATTCTCCATCAGTTCCATCAACCGCGACACATCAATGCCGGTGAGGCGCATCAATTTAGTTGTCTCAGCCGGCATGGCCTGCAATCCCCACTTGGCCAGATTTATGTTTGAGTTTGTAGTTGAGTTGAACCTATATTTGACGTTGAAATTGTTGCACAACGGTGACGCATTTTCAAATTCTGCGCTTCTCAGCAACGAACTATTGCCGGGTAACTTTCTGATTGTGTCCACAACAAGAAACTCAGTTGCCGGTGTCTTTGATGAATCGAGACGCATTAAGTTAAGTACAGTTTTCACGCGTTCCACCGCCAATTTGCGCTTTTCCGCAATAGTCAATGTTGGAGTTGGAGCTGTAGATAGTTTGGCGGCAGTTGCACCTGACATTAAATTGTTGGCATCGATAATATTAATATATTTCTCGCAATCTTTAACTGGCACGTAATCGAGCTCCTCGGGTTCTGATTTTACATTGATCATAGGAGCATAAGTGATGTGAGAGTCCTTCATGCGTTGTTGCTTTCGCTTACGCTCTGGACTACGATTGGGACTACGAGCAGGGCTGCGTAGTCTCTTGTGCTTTTTCTCCTTTGTGTGTTTCTTTTTCTTTGCCTTCTCGATTGTTTTACGCTCCAATTTTTCAAGTTTCGGGTTATGCACTTTATAAACTTTGTTGTTTTCCTGTTCATTTGCCGGTGGATTTGGCTCCACTTTGACTAATGGTAAAAATGAGTCTGTCGTAGTCTCGAGATCCGCAAGGTTTGCAAAATCCGCTTCAGTAAATTCATCAAGGAAATCCAATTGTAAATCAGCTGGTTCCTCTTTTTTAAATGTCACATTAAGCTCATCAGTCAAATGATTCTTTGCCGCACCCAAGGGCTGAGGTTCCGGAATGTTTTCCCCATCAGCAGCGTTTGACATTATCAGAGTTGCTGATAAATCATCAAATCGTGGGCTGCTCTTGATCACCATAAGATTAATTAATGGAGGTGATGGTGGCTCTGGAGCAGCATCAATCTCCGACGGCAATGAACCAGTTGACAATACATCAATCAAATGATTTTCTGCCGCATTTAAAGTATTGGCATTTGACTGACGTTCCGGAATGTTACAAAAAGAAGAAGCGTTTGACATGATTGAATGAGTTGATGTCTCATCGAACACAGAGCTTCCTCCGATTCCCATTAGATTAATTGACGGGGGCGACGGTGGCTCTGGAGTTGTTGTCGCATTTTCCTCATCGCTGTTCAATCCAGAGAGACCGGCAGCAGCGGCTGCCGATTCGGGTGTACACACCATTTTGCCACGCAACGGAGTATTTTCGTTCTCTTCGTCCATTGAGCGATCTTGTTCGCCTTTTACTTCTGCATGTGATCCATTAATAGCATTAATTTGACTTTCCATATTAAGCAGACGATTTTCAAACTTGTACCGCAAAGCGAAAATGAGAAAGAACAAATTAAGCGCCAAAAAAAATTCTAGAACAGGTATTTGAAGTAAAGCTGGGTCGACCACTCACGATATATCGAATTTTTCGTTTAACTTTACACTATCGATGTTTCGACTTCGGTAGTTAACGATAGTAGCCAGCGAATTTGCATTACTGTTTTTGGCGCAAGTGCAAAATTTATTAGTGTTGGCGGCTGGAAATTGTCAAATTATGGACAAAAAGCACAAGCGTCAATGATTTATTGATCGCCTATTGCAAATACTAATTATACATGTATATTTTGATATGGCAGATTCCGACAATAACAGCCACGAATAATCGCTACTTAGTAAAAGGCGTCGAATTGGCAATAACAGCCACGAAGAATCGCTACTTAGTAAAAAGCGTCGAATTGGCAACCCGAAAGTCTGAGGACATTTTGAGCGCTCAGAAGATGGTAAGACGACGAAGTGTATACATTGCTCGAATGTATATAAAACGAGTATAATGTGAATTAGTATGTTGTATGTTATTGGCAAAAATAGAATTCAAGATGTTGGCAAAAACGATACTTTCGAATTTTTGTTTAGAAAATCGATGCCCAGCTCTAAATTGAAAGAATCCCCAGTAGAGTGGAACTATTTTTCTAGTATTTTAAATATATTGATATTAAATAATGATTCATTTCATAATTAAAGAAAAAATACAGCTTTGGCATTATATAAGCACATTCTTGGTTCTATCCATGTGAACCATTTAAAATAAACATAAAACGCATTTTACCTTACAATTTAATATTTTTATTTGTTTTCGTGACTATTGAAATCAAAATTATCGAGTTGACGCTGAAAGTATCGCATACAAAGTCGATACATTATGGTTGCAAAGCTATCGATAGTGGAGTCCCAAAACTGACGTCGATACAGAAAATACTGTGATAGACACAGTTCCAAAATTTTCTGGACTGGTGTAAAGTGATTAGAAAAAGAAATATAATAAAATAAATATAAAGATGAATCGCACACGTAGGAGCGTTGTCAATAAACCATTTGTTTCTGGAGGCGTCTATGTAAGTTTTATTTTGTTCTGATACAACCTCGAAAATTGCATTTTTCATTGCATATCAACGTCCATTCAATATTTTCATAACGTTTTGTTCATTATTACAATTGTGTACTTACATATGCATATGTATGTATCTATCGTTGTCAATGCACTAGCATACATACATACAAATGTGTATGTGTATTGTTCGACATTTTGTTTAGTATAATAGTAATGCATTTTATGTGTATCCATATGTATATGTTTGTGTGAATGCATTATGTTTACACGTATCTATAATTATTTCATTAAACTTATGTGCTTGCATTATAGTACATATTTATATGCAATTGTGTACATACTACGTATGTATGTACTCATGTGTAGTTGGATCAATACCGCATACAATGCAAAGCTTACCTCATACATACTATACATAAATACAATGCATTGCTTACCTAATACATACATATAGATACATACATACAATAATCGATATGTGCGAGTGTGCGCAAGCAAATGCATACAAACATACATACATATGAATTCACATATTCATTTATAATTTCGTTTCATATACCAGCTATTTTGCAATAACAGTAATTCAATTTTTATTTATATAATTTACAGAGCACAAATTGAAAATGTGTGTCTCAAACCAATTGTGAATTTATTTGCAATAGCTATAAAAACTGCTTTAATCGCAAGTTCCTAGCATTGTCCACTCTTCACTTCTTTCTGCCGTCGCATAGATACACACACACTCATACGCGTACATATCAAGTTTATACGACAGCTTAACTCGGTTTAAATTAAATCGAGTCGAGTTACTGCGCATTTTTAAAAACTTATTTAATGCGCTTCACATATAGAAATGTCATTAAATAAGGTTTATCTGCCTTATAAACTTGGTAAATACACAACATACAGATACACACAAAATTGACGGCACTTAGAAGTTTGAAGAGTTTGGTCAATTTATATGAGGGGCCAGCACTTATTTACGTGAAAAGCGGGGCTTGCGATTTTGGTTATTTTTAGGGCTACTGGAAATCGATTCAGCCAAAATTGTAACTAAAATTATTAGTTTTGCGTTAGATAGCAATGCTCATTTACTTCACTTGAGTACCCAAACGAGACACCAAAAACGCCAATTCGAAATGATCAAACGTTTGGGCGATCCCACAGCTGTCACCTGCACTCTTGGCCAAGTCCGCAGCAGGGCCAGATGTGGGTGGCAGGCATGTGGATTTGTTGTTGTGGATGACCCCAGACAATTGGTTAATATGATGTGACATAAGCGTAAACCATCGAAAGGTTGGCTCATGGTTTCGTTGGAGCAGTGCGTCTGCATGATTCGTTTGGGCACTTTAGGTTGTAGGAGTGGTCATGGCTATTCCTGAACTATGGTTTTTAGTAGAACCGCCGGTACATGTGCTGCGAATAAAAGCCCACGCCCACGTCGGTAGTAGATTCCTTGAATGGCATGTAAGACATTTCGAGATTGGTATACGCAAATGGCTAACAGGTGCCTTTTCTAGTTTAAGCAAGGTTTCATAACTATACACGATTATAATTATAAAACTATTATTATTTGTATATTACTATTAATGAGGTACATATGTCTCTTTCGGTTTTCATATTTGTATTTGTAATAATATTATTTCGAAAAACAAACGTTAAATCATTTAAGTTATAGGGTCTTTCCACGAGCATCAACATTTGGCTCATTCGCTCACATTTGAATGTGCCTGATTTTTAGATTTCCACCACCAAATGTGTAACTGTAAATTAACATTTGTCAGAAAAGCTGTTCGGTCTATAAACAAGCTTTATTGTGATAAATAAATATATCTATTAGAGCCTTTAGTTGAATTATAATTATTAAAAGCCGCGAGATAATTAAATGTTAAATGTTGTATCAATAATACTATGGAGTATTTTATTGATTTCTCCAAAAACTCAGATGGTTTTAGAAATTTAAATTTGGCGTTCACTTACTATTGTGCTACCATCAGCTGTTAATATCAATAAAAGTGTGTGTCCTATTACAAAATACTGAAATTTGACAGGGCGAATGGCAACATTCAAATTGAATGTTGGCGAACTAAACATTTGGGGCTTATGGGATTTTGTACAGGCATGAACTGAAAATTCGGTCCGAATGTTGAAATTGGCGTCGAATGTGCCAAATTTGCCGTCGTGGAAATAGCCTATTAATTTCAAAACAATAGTGAGAACCGGAATAGTCCTAAATATTTTGTTATAACCTAGCAGAAGTTCTTAGATTTTAGTCGTTTAAGGTCAAGTGTCCGCTTATCACTAACTATTAAAAGAAAATCATGTTTGTTTGACAGTTCCAAGTCAGATATAGTACAATTTACGAGGGTAATAAATCTTAGGTAGCCCGAATATATAATATATTTTGTCTTCAATAGAATGAAATACAATTTTAAATATAATTTGAAGAAACTTTTTTTTTTTATTTATTTATTAATAAATTCAAACAAAGTAACCATGAAAGAAGGAAATAATTGGAATATTACAAATAAGTCGAGTTCCGTTAGGCTGTTCGTTAATGATATAATTTGTTGTTCAACGAATGTATTAAAAATACTTGATTTGACCTATTTAGAATCCCAGTGCAACTTCGGGTCAGCAAGCACCACCTGTGGTTGCACAGGATCCAACCGTTGTTGATGAAACACCGCCTGTGGCTGCCCAAGCTCCGGAGTCGTCGGAGAAGGCACAGTTGCCGAAGCCAAATTTGGTGAAGGATGAGACCGTCGTATTAAGCGATGGCGGCAATGCATCTGATGATACCAATGTGGAGATGACCGATGAGATTGAGAATGGCGGTAAAATACCATTCAAGAAAATCTTTCAAAAGCGCAAGAAGTCGTCGGGTGCGTATCCGCATGCATACACATATTCCCATTATAATTTTAGATTGTATGTTATCATATTTGTTTTTTTACCTCCTTAGAAAGGACACGGGATAAGAAGCTGCGTCAGAATCGCCAATTGCGCAAGTCGATGCTGCCCAAGAATGCTTTAATGGCATTAAACGAGGTCAAGGGCATTAATATAAGCGACTTTACAATTAATAGCAATCCCGATGGCGGCTTCACAGCCATTGTCACCGTCAACTCGAAGCAGTACGAAGGCAAGGGCAACTCGAAGATGGCTGCCAAGAATCTGGCATGCGAGAAGGCTTTGCGCGATTATATTATTTCCAAAATGACGCCAAGGACCAAGAAGTCACAAAAGGCAGCCACTGAGGGGGAGGCTGAGCCAATGGAGACAAACGATAGCGAGAATGGTGACGCGCCAGAAGATGATGTGCCCATGTTGAACTTGGCCTCATTTGCCATATACAAGCTATTCGCCGAATGGGAACGTGAGGGATTTATTGTTCCTGAAATGCACCACCCAATTGGCGGAGCTACAGCTTCGCCGGGCGATCAGAATAGTTCAGATGCAGCTGCCCCAGTCGTTCCAAAGGAGCCAAAGAAGCCGCCAATTCGCAATGAGCTACCATCCGGTTGGGAGACAATGCATCCAGCCACATTGCTATGCGTTGTAAGTAGACAAGACTCTGTTGCTCTGTGACTATACGTCAATTTGTAATTTAGCAATCATTCTAAGCTACAATGAAATTGTTTAATAATCTACTTATTTACAGATGCGTCCGGGACTTTCGTATGTAGACCATGGCTCTGTGGGCGAGAAGCCAAACGTTATGCAGCGTCTTGGAGTCGTTGTTGATAATCAGGAGTTTACCGCCAATGGACGTTCCAAGAAAGTGGCACGCCGCAATGTGGCTGTCAATGTTTGCAACAGTTTGTTCGACACAAATTTTCCATATGAAGAATATTAAATGAACGTCAACAAACAGGATTCCTTAAAAAGACAATTATGTCAAATTTCTCAATTATGAAGAGTGCTTAGACGATATTTAACACATTCAGTATACATTATTACCTAAAATACAATTGAGCATAAATTTGTCGTTCCATTATAATAATCACTTATCTTAAAACTAAATAAATATCTCAAATTGGTAACTAATATACCCAAAATCTAAATGTTTATATTCTTTGTACAAGTCAACAGCTAAAACTAGATCTATGAGGATCTTTTATATTATTTTAAATATTTTTTTAAGGCTTTAATTTTTATCCCACTTAAGACCGAAGGGTGGTCAAAGTAGAAGGTGTGCAGAACTCTACTAACCAGGCCATTGTGACTTTCAACTTAGTGTCACTTGTCGCTGTCGAGTCCGCTTTGGTTTTAGCTCGGTAGCAATATGAATCGGATAAATCAAACGTCACTGCACACTCAAAGGATCTCGCCGCGGAGTTGGAAGCTTCTTTAAAATTGGAGCAATATGGGTATGTGTCCCACGAGTCCGTCGTTATGCGGAACATAAAATCACTACGACAGCTTGGTCAGATCTGCTCGGAGGTGTCCGATGACGACATGACAGTGGTGAAGGGTCCATATTCAGATGACTTTAAAGATTCTTCAGATCAACTTGCAGCATCAGCTGTAATTCTGCTTCGTCTAGCTGGCCGCGGAGCCAACGTAGTTCTGATCCAGAAATCTTAATCAGCATCCACAGTCGAGTCGATATAGCCATGTCCGTCTTTCTGTATGAGCTCCAAGATCTCATTAGTACACAGAACGAGCAACAAGGCCTAATGTATCCCAACCATTTCATCGCGATAATCGTATAATAAACTCGAAAGGTATTCAAAACACAATATTACTCAGTGTCGGGTCAAAGGAAGAAGAAGAGCACATTGACGTATAACGCACTATATGGTATTTGTTCATTTAAGTCAATTAATTCAAATCTGAAGGTTTCTATATGTATAAGTAACTAAGTTTGTTACTATTATTTCCTTTTGAAGAATAAGTAAAGGGTCTCTCATAGTCGACTTCGACTGTAGCCTTTCCGACTTGTTTTAAATATGTTTATTAATTCAAAGTATAAACTAGCGTGCTTTTGGTCTAAGGCAACCTGTACTAGTGTAGATTCCAGTTAGTTTCGATAAGGCTGTTGTTATTCTATGTGGTCTACGACCATCCGAAACCTCCTTCAGACGGCACGCGATGTGAGACTTTCAATTGAAGCCTCGTCATAGGCTGTGATGGAAACACAGACACAAATGTAAGGGGTGAGTCACTCTTAAGCACCCGTTTATAAATATGTAATAGGGGTACCAATAAGTAACTATAAGGGTCTAGTATTAGGTTTTTCAAACAACAAATGTACGTAACAGGTCTAAGGAAGTCTGGCAGAAGTCTGAGAACCATCATTCCCTCAGAGCTTTTATCAAACTCGCAGAAAACTCAAACTATACCGGAAAAGTAGATCCACGGAGACGGCTGTATACTTCGTTCAAGCCATTAAAGAAAAATCCCTGCAACGCAAGGAATATACTCTCAAAGGGTGCTTCAAATAGCATCGTCCTGTCGTCTGATTGAACTTGGAGGTCGAAGCCGTCTAGTAGAACTAATAAACCAATAGCTCTTATGCAGGGTTGTAATATCCAGACTTGGCTCCTCCACTCTCACCAGGGTCGTTAGAAAAGGGTAACCCCCAAGGGAAAGTCTTCCCCGGTTATTTGGGACATAGTGGTTAAGAAGTTGCTATGGGACATGGTAGGGGAGGCTGCTAGATAGTAGTCTACGGTGATGACGTGACAATCACCTTCACAAGAAATATCGTCAGACACTTGGTGATCTGATGACGGCTAAGCTGAAAAAGTTGGCCAGCTGGGCCCACAAATGCGGCCTGCTAAAATAGAACTTGTACTTTTAATCAAGAAGAACAACATGAGGAATCACATCCATACTCCCTCCAATACTGAAATATTCCGTCGTTTCTCTTATCGAAAGCGGCCAGATACCTGGGACTAGTAATGAAACGCGAAGTTATGGACAAATAAATATAAACCTTAATAAAAATAAAGTAAAAGATCCTCATAGACATTGATTAAGTTTTTGACTTGACCAAAGAATTTAAACAGGAATTATGTATATTAATTACCATTTCATAACATTTATTTTGTGTAAAAACATGTCATTATAATGGTGGTATTTTAGGTATTAATGCATATTCAATGTGTTAAATATCTTCTAAGCGAATTTTATAATTAAGAAATTTGACAAAATTGTCTATTTAAGGAATTCTGTTTGTTGACGCTCATTTAATATTCTTCATATTCAAAATTTGTGTCGAACAAAGTGTTGCAAACATTGACAGCCACATTGCGGCGTGCCACCTTCTTGGAACGTCCATTGGCGGTAAACTCCTGATTCTCCACAACGACTCCAAGACGATGCATAACATTTGGCTCCTCACCCACGATGCCATGGCTCACATACGAAAGACCCGGACGCATCTGTAAATTAGTAAATTATATTGGTATGATTGCAGATTAGAATGATTGCTAAATTACAAATTGACGTATAGTCAGAGCAACGAATGTAAAAAACACATATTTATTTCATTGACCTTATTGCAAAGTCTTGTCTACTTACAACGCATAGCAATGTGGCTGGATGCATTGTCTCCCAACCGGATGGTAGCTCATTGCGAATTGGTGGCTTCTTTGGCTCCTTTGGAGCGACTGGAGCAGCTGCATCTGAACTATTCCCATCGCCTGGCGAAGCTGTAGCTCCGCCAGCTGGGTGGTGCATTTCAGGGACAATAAATCCCTCACGTTCCCATTCGGCGTATAGCTTGTATATGGCAAATGAGGCCAAGTTCAACATGGGCACATCATCTTCTGGCGCGTCACCATTCTCGCTATCGTTTGTGTCCATTGGCTCAGCCTCCCCCTCAGTGGCCGCCTTTTGTGACTTCTTGATCCTTGCCGTCATTTTGGAAATAATATAATCGCGCAAAGCCTTCTCGCATGCCACATTCTTGGCAGCCATCTTCGAGTTGCCCTTGCCTTCGTACTGCTGCGAGTTGATGGTGACAATGGCTGTGAAGCCGCCATTGGGATTGCTATTAATTGTAAAGTCACTAATATTAATGCCCTTGACTTCGTGTAATGCCATTAAAGCATTCTTGGGCACCATCGACTTGCGCAATTGACGATTCTGACGCAGCCTCTTATCCCGTGTCCTTTCTAAAGAGGATAAAACAAATATAATAGCATACAATAATCTATAATTATAATGCGGATACGCACCCGACGACTTCTTGCGCTTTTGAAAGATTTTCTTGAATGGTATTTTACCGTCATTCTCAATCTCATCGGTCATCTCCACATTGGTATCATCAGATGCATTGCCGCCATCGCTTAATTCGACAATCTCCTTCTTGTCTGGCTTCTCCGGCGACTCTTGAACTTGGGCAACCATGGTTGAAGCTTTTGGAACCACAGGTGTTGCTGGTTGAGCCGAAGTTGCACTGGGAGCCTAAACAGTTAAAATGAAATATTAATATATGTCTTAAACAGCGAATAGTAGCTACAACTTTCTAATTCTGTATGCAAATGTACAAAGTTTACGAAGTTTAGAGTATGCTCAACAGAAAGCCTGACGGAATTTGACTTATTCGTGTATCCCAATTATTTCCTTGTTTTATGATTTTGTACATGGCTACTTTGTTTTTAAAAACAAAATTAAAAGTAGAAAATTAGAAAGTTGCTTCACGTTAAGTTTATAATACTATTTTAAATAAATACTAAAGAATATATATATATATATTAGTTTGGGAAAACAATTTATTCATTTAGATTGTACTATATCCGATTTTGAACTGTCACACAAAAGATATTTCCTTTTAAATTAGTATATACATAGGCGGACAACAGTCTGATAATAACGTTAAAAAGTATACAATAAAGATACTTAATTCTAGCAAGTTCTGACAGGGCATAACAAAATATTCAGGACTATTCAGGTTCTCACTTGTGATTGGAAATTAACTTGAATGATTTAAGATTTGCTTATCGGAAATAATAATTATTTAAATACAAATGTGAAAACCGAAAGAGCTATATGTACCTTATAAATAGTAAATTTATAGTTATAATCGTGAATAGTTATAGATCCCTGGTTTTGGCTTAAACTAGAAAAGGCACAGGCAGAACAAAGGTTGCACCTGTTTTGGCCATTTGCGTATACCAATCTCGAAATGTCTTACATGCCATTCAAGGAATCTACTACCGACGTGGGCGTGGGCTTTTATTCGCAGCACATGTACCGGCGGTTCTACTAAAAACCATAGTTCAGGAATAGCCATGACCACTCCTACAACCTAAAGTGCCCAAACGAATCATGCAGACGCACTGCTCCAACGAAACCATGAGCCAACCTTTCGATGGTTTACGCTTATGTCACATCATATTAACCAATTGTCTGGGGTCATCCACAACAACAAATCCACATGCCTGCCACCCACATCTGGCCCTGCTGCGGACTTGGCCAAGAGTGCAGGTGACAGCTGTGGGATCGCCCAAACGTTTGATCATTTCGAATTGGCGTTTTTGGTGTCTCGTTTGGGTACTCAAGTGAAGTAAATGAGCATTGCTATCTAACGCAAAACTAATAATTTTAGTTACAATTTCGGATGAATCGATTTCCAGTAGCCCTAAAAATAACCAAAATCGCAAGTCCCGCTTTTCATGTAAATAAGTGCTGGCCCCTCATATAAATTGACCAAAAGCTTCAAACTTCTAAATGCCGACAATTTTGTGTGTATCTGTTGTTGTTGTTGTGTATTTACCAAGTTTATAAGGTAGATAAACCTTATTTAATATATTTTCTATGCGCATATTAAAATAAGTGCTTAAAAATGCGGGGTAACTCAACACGATTTAGTTTAAACCGAGTGAAGCTGTCGTATAAACTTGGTATTTACGCGTTTGACTGTGTGTGTGTGTGTGTGTATCTAAGCGACGGCAAAAAGAAGTAAAAAGTGGACAACGCTAGGCACTTGCGATTAAAGCAATTTTCGTTGCTATTGTAAATAAACTCACAATTGGTTCAAGACACACATTTTCAATTTGTGCTCTGTAAATTATATAAATAAAATGGAATTACTGTTATGGCAAAATATTTGTTATATGAAATGAAATTATTAATGAATATGTACATATATATGTATGTTTGTATGAATTTGCTTGCATACACACGCACATCAATATATGCATGTGTGTACAAGGTAAATTTATAATAGGGTGACAGTTGACGTCTTTGGAACGTTGTTGCACATGAATGGCGAAATTATTAAGGGGAATACGTCACCTTATTATAAATTTACCTGCTGCATGTACGTTACACATTACAAACATGAGAATATACGAACGTACTTGTAAATAAATATGTATTTAATGCATGAACACAAGTTTAATGACATACATACATATATATGTATGCATTCACACAAATATATGTAGGTATACACACAAAAGGCATTGCTATTACACGAAACATAGAACAATACGCACACACACATTTGCATGATATGAACGTTAATATGCAATGAAAAATGCAATCGTTCGAAGTTGTATAAAAACCAAATTAAACTTACCATGACTCCTCCAGAAACAAATGGTTTATTGACAATGTTTCTACGTGTGCGATTCATATTTAAGTAGCTTTAAAACTTCCTCCTTTAGAAATCTTTTTCACTGAGTGAAATTTGCTCTACACTAGAGTTGTGTCAAATCGTTTGGATTCAATTGAACTTAAGTGAACGAATCACTAAATGGAACGAACAAACTCAATTCCTGATTGTAGTTCATTTAGTTCAATTGATTCGAATTCCATTATGGTTCGTTCAATGAGTCAAATCTTATTATAGTTCTTTCAGTGATTTGAATTTCATGATTTAATAAAGTTTGAAATTTTTATTTTTTAATTTGCACTAAGCAATGAACCTTAAAAATCACATTTTTTCTACTCAGTAAATATTTATTTTTATTATTATCAGTTTTATGATATTGATTAAATTAGGAACTTCATTTTAATTTTGTAAAATAAATTGTTTTTTTACTTACTTCTATCTTTAAATATATCGATCGACAGGATTTCTAAAACGATATAAGA
This sequence comes from Drosophila histrio, assembly GCA_958299025.2. Classification (NCBI taxonomy): domain Eukaryota; kingdom Metazoa; phylum Arthropoda; class Insecta; order Diptera; family Drosophilidae; genus Drosophila; species Drosophila histrio. The sequence goes on from OY282582.1 coordinate 27,975,891, forward strand.
ATTGAATGAATGAACAAACTATAATGGGATTGGAGACATTAAAGAAACTATACGGGATTAAAGTCATTGAACGAGCAAGGCCCTGAACTACTGAACTGTATGAAAGATTAGCTCGTTCATCAAAACTGAACTACTGAACTAAATCCTTCAATTGAACTACAATGAACTACTCTACTCACTATAGTTAGTATTTTTCACTATCGATTGCGTTTTTACAATCGATATTGCCCGCCATTTTTCGTATTTTCATATTTGTCTAGCTATAGCGGACAGAGGGTGCAAGTAAAACTTTGGGAAAAAATTAATAACACAAAATATTAAGATAACTAAACTATAATTAATTGGTGTTGGCGGCTTCGATTTGAATAAATACTTACGTTTCAGTATGAATGGTAAATAATCTGCTAATTTTTAAATATATGTACACGTATCTGTAGCTTTTAATATGTGAATGTATGTGGTGGATCTCAGCGAATATGCAGATGAAAACGGAAGTGAATGCACCCCGCAAAGAAGGAGTTATACTATATATAATTTTAAATTACGAAGCAGATTCAGCTTGAAAAATACATCGATAACGATTTGTTAAGGCTTATTACTTCAGGCGTTCGGAAGTTCTGTTTAAGAACTTGGTTGCAGGTAAAAACTAACATCACAGGTAACTCTGCAAAATTTGTGATTAATTTTAGTTGTTGATAGTTATTTTTATATGATACATAAAATGGATGTGATATGTATCAAATTAATATTTGTGAAATTGGATTTCGAAACGTTAAATAATTTAAATTATTTTTGATGATTTTTGTGGTTAAGCTGGGGATAGTCTTTGGATAGGCTGGCGATAAACTGGCTATAAGCTGACGATAGGATGGCGATAGGCTGGATATACATACGTCGCGATGGGCTGGCGATAGGATTGTGGTAGGCTGACGTTAGGCTGGCGATAATCTGTCGATAGTATGGCGATAGGCTGGCAATAGACGGGCGATAGGCTGGGGATAGGCTGACGATAAACTGGCGATATACTAACGATAAACTGGCGACAGGCTGGCGATAAATTGGCGATAACTGGCGATAACCTGGCGATAGGATGCGAAAGACTGGTGATAGGTTGGCGATAAACTGGCGATAGGCTGTTGTTAAGCTGCGGTATAATATCAATAAGCTGGTGATTGGCTGGCGATAGGGTGGGGATAGGCTTCTAATAAGCTGGGGATAAGCTGGAGATAGGCTGGGGATAGGCTGGAGATAGGTTGGCACGTGTGTGTATGGCAAAAACAAAAATAAATAATAAAAGTAAGGCTAATCAGTTGTGTTCGAGATCCATTGAATTTTTTTAAAAAAGAGGCACGACCCCATACCGATTACTATGTATCCAGTCTCACTAAGCATCGGAGCACGCGGAGTGTGCATCAAATATTCCACTTTTGTTTATGTTCGATGTAGTTGTGCAGAGTTTCTCACTTTGATTGACATTGTGTAGTTTAAGGTGGTATCTAAACCTAGAACTGTTGCCCCTGGTTTTGCACATTTGGCCACATTTACCAAATCTTCTATCCGTTGATTTATGTAAAATTTCCAAACCTTCGATTTTAAACGCACGTACATTTTGTGAAATTAATTTTCGACATTTTGCGATATTGTGAAAAATATCGATTTGCAAAAGATATGTCCATTTTCGATAAGTCGATATTTTTACAGTTATATTTCTCATACATTCTTTTGCATGTTCAGCACAAGTATGCTATATTTTACTTAGATTTTTACTTACAAAATTATGCAACAGTTTTTTTAAATTAAACCTTATCAACTTGGCTTAATTTAGAAATTCATGTAATTTTTCTTGGTATAACTTACTAATTGTTCGATAAAAAACTTTTTCGCTGCTTAATCTGAGTCGTAGTAAAACAATCGATAATTGTGCTATCGATAATAAGCAGCCCCAACAGTTATAAGCTTACGATGATCAACCAGCTGTTTTAAGTTGGCCAATAGATCCAAGACCGGTTTTCTACACTTCAATGGCCTGTTGTTGTGATTATGGGGAAAAGAAAGAATGCCACAAGAGAAAGCATTCTGGCCGCTTGCTAACTAACTGGCTTGTCTTTGTTGACGTGTGCAACAGTTAAAATGTAAAATACTTTAACTTTAAAATTAGAATTTACTTAATTTTGTTTTTGTATTTAAATATGGCTGCAAGTGTGGTTAAAACGCCCAAATGTACGAGAAAAACAAAAGAGTTGGCCAAAAGCGAGCCAATACAAATGAATGATGGCAATTGGTGAGAATGAGCTAACACAAATGACTGCAAGCAACGAACTTGATGTAGTAGGTATTTTTGTAATTCATAAACTTTAGGCGCTGGTGGGCTTTATTAGGCGCTGTGTTTCTCATCACATTTGGCACACGTTTCTATAAGGTAACTGAACCCGATCACATTTGGTAAGTGCTTAAAAAGTTCATTCTTGGAAGTCATAGATCATCCACAATCCAAATTTTTAGCTGGGATGAGACGCACTTTGGCAAAATGGGCAGCTGGTACATCAATCGCACTTTTTTCTTCGATGTGCATCCACCGTTGGGAAAGGTAAGTAGTGTTTTACATGAGTATGTAGTATTGCAAAGTTACAGTACTAAAACTCTTTAATTGGAGTTCAATCAGATTGAGTTCAATTCATTTTGAGAATAGTAATTGAGCTATAATTTGTTGTTCATGGAAATATGTAGTATGTATATAAGTGCCAAATGCATTTAAATCCAAATATTAATAGTATTATGCATATATTATTTAAAGGATATCTAAATAAGACTGCACTTTATGTACTGAACTAAATATGACAAACAAGGAAGAAAGTCATTTTGGGTACGTCAAAGATTTGATTCCTATGCCTCTGCATAGTATTCAATTTTCGACAAATCGTTTCAATGACAGCAAAATAATAAACTAGTTCAATTTTAACCGAATCCTGTCAAATACACAATCTGTGAGAATAGCTGATTCGATAACGTTTAAGGCTGTAGGCGAAAATCTAAATCTAAACAAAAAGGCTCCAACAGAATAAACCAATCTCCAGCTTTGGCCAAAAACGCCAATTCAAAGCTAAGTCAAACTCCAAGAAGAACTTATACTAGATAGCTTTAAAACTAGCTTGCATAGACTTGTATGTACGGCAATATCGACTCAGCTGGACGTCGTACTTTATGGCGTTTGTCATATGTGCATTAATGCTTAACACATTTCTTGACAATTTTATTAAATGGATACTCCTTAACGTTAGAGACTTAAGGCTCAATATCTACAATCTGTATATCGCTCTCTTTCTCATTATCTGTCACTCTCTCAATCCGTCGCACACCTTCCCTCATTTTTAGACCCTTTACTTTTTAAAAGAAAAGTAAAAAACGGTCTATTAAGTTTGTCAAAATATACGTAACAGGTCGAAGGAAGTCCGGTAGATCCCATTAAGTATATATATTCTTGATCAGTATCGACCAGCCGAGTCGATATAGCCACGTCTGTCCGGCTGTCCGGCTGTCCGTCTGTCCGTCTGTCCGTCTGTTCGTCTGTCTGTATAAGCGCCTAGATCTCAGAGACTATAAGAGCTAGAGTCACCAAATTTGGTATGGTGGTTCGTCTATGGGCTAAGCAGATCAAGTTAATCTTAAAATTGTGACACGCCCCCTTCCGCCACCGTAAATCGAGAACAACATTTTTGAAATCCCATAAAACGAAAACTATTAAAGCTAGAGTCCAGAATTTTGGCACACAGGACGGGTATTAGGGTCCTATCGTATCCTGAGAATTTCATCGCAATCGGATAATAATCTCGGAAGTTGTTCAAAAAAAACTTAAAATCCCATATAATGGTCAATTTTAAAACTGGAGTCTTGAATTTTGACAGGACAAGCATTGGGGTCCTAATGTATCCTGAAAATGATTCATCGCGATCGGATAATAAACTCGGGAGTTATTCAAAACTCAATATTACTCTGTGTCGGACCAAAGGAAGAAGAAGAGCATATTGACGTTACAACGCGTTATGGTTAACTATTAGTGTTACTCTTATTTCCATTTAGAAGAATAAGTAAAGGGTCTCTCATAGTCGACTTCGATTGTAGCCTTTCCAACTGGTTTTCCATTACAGATGTTGATTGGTTTATCTGGTTATTTGACGGGCTACAATGGTACATTTCCATTTGAGAAACCAGGCGACAAATATAACGAGACACGTTATCAAGGCATGCGATACGTAAGTCCTACCATGATAACTTGGCTTAAACTCTGCCAAAGCCTAACTTCTGTCCTCCTCTATTTTCCTTTGTAGTTCTGCACTACGCTGGGTGCACTCATCATGCCCATGGGCTTCGATACGGTTTACGATCTGACGAGATCCCATGAGGCGGCATTATTATCGGCAGCATATCTGATCTTTGGTAAGTAGAGGCAGAGAGAGAGAGAGATGATTATGATCATGTGTTGCAAGATCCTCATGTGTTGCTTATGCCCTTTAGATGTGGGCTTATTGACGCTCAATCAGTATATACTCCTGGATCCGATACTCTTGTTCTTCATGATGGGTTCGGTGTGGGGCATGGTGAAGATATCGAAAACTACGGCAGCGGGAGGTTCATACACGACACGCTGGTGGCTCTGGTTGTTACTAACGGGAACTATGCTCTCCTGCACGATCAGCGTTAAGTTTGTGGGACTGTTTGTGGTGTTGCTGGTGGGTCTACATACGGCCAGCGAATTGTGGCTCATATTGGGCGACCTTGGTAAACCGATTGTGGAGACAATTAAACAGATTGCCTGTCGCGCCTTAACGCTCATTATCTGGCCAATTATACTTTATACGCTCTTCTTTTACATACATCTGAAAGTTCTCAATCGCAGTGGCAATGGCGACGGTTTCTATAGCTCAGCTTTTCAGTCGCGTCTCATTGGCAATTCGTTGTACAATGCCAGCATGCCACGCGATGTGGCATATGGTGCATTGGTCACAATCAAGAATCATAAAACTGGCGGTGGATATCTCCACTCGCATGCCCATCTCTATCCCAAAGACAGTGGCGCCAGACAACAGCAGGTTAGCATCGAAAGCTGATGAGATTCAAGAGTTGTGAGTTTCCTAATGTTTCCTTCCACCTTCTAGATTACCACCTATACGCATAAGGACGATAACAATGTCTGGGTAATCAAACCATACAACAAGCAGCAGCTGCCGGACGGCAAACTTCAGCTACTACGACACAACGATCTCATGCGCTTGGAGCATTTGGTGACCAAGCGGAATCTGCACTCGCATAACGAACCGGCTCCGATGACGAAGAAACATCTCCAGGTCACGGGCTATGGCGAGGTAAGACCTTCAGACTGTTTATCCCCATAGAATAGCTTTGTTTTTATATACTGCGCCTCTTGGGATAAGAACTGCAGTTTTCGCACATATATTTTACTATTAAATTTAAAAAATCACGAATTGACTTACAACAGCAACTTCAAAGATATAGTCTTCAGTCTTAGTTAATATATAGTCTGTACTTGTCTTTTATTAACTCTGATTTCATCATGATCGGATAATAAGCGAAGAACAATTAAGGGTTGACTTGAGTTCAAGAAATCAAATCTAAAATTGAAGCTCTTAATAAATGGCAAAATGTCAGATTTACTAATTTTGAAACAAACTTTATAAATTTTATTTTTTGTTATAAATATTAATTTTAAATCATCTTTGTTTTCTTTTTTTTTTAAATAAAAAATGTTATTTCTTATAATAAAAATGTTAAATTTAAGTTATTTTTTTAATTGTCTATTACTAATTGAAAATGCAAATTGTGTGCACTTATCAAAAGTATCAGAAAATTTCAAAAATATTACATTTACCTCATATTAAACATTTACCTCAACTCCTTTTAAAATAATTTCTATTGATACTATTATTGAAAAATAATAGTCTTTAGTTTTAGAAGAAATTAGACTTTTTTCTCAGAAATAAATGTCTTTAAAGACTAATAATGACAATCAATAATTATAGATATTTGTATTTTTTTTAAGTTAATAATAATAAATTATTTTTAGATATGATTAATGCATTAAAATACCTTAAATACATATTAAGTGCTATTTTTACTTATTTCGCATAATATTTATGGCTCCTACGATTTTATTAAAGACTTTCAGATAGTTTAAATAAATAAAAAATTACTTTTTTTTACTTATTATTCTTAGACTGATTTAATAATTGTAAATCTTACTCATTATTTTTAATGCATAAAATTATCAATTATTTGAGTTCCTTGCGATTTTTTTAAAGTCGAAAATGATTCTTAGATATAATTGTTACATTAAAATTTCATATATTGATTTATTTATAATTATTAAAATTGTATATATATTCTTGATCAGTATCAATAGCCGAATCGATTGACACCTGTCCGTCTGTCAGTCCGTCTGTTCGTCTGTTCGTCTGTCCGTCCGTCCGTCTGTAAGAACGCGTGTATCTCAGCAACTATAAGAGCTAGAGACTTCAAATTTGTAATGTAGGTACCTGAATACCATACGCAGATCAAGTTTATTTTCAATTTTCGATATCAAGACCCGTTTGTTTTTAAATTAGAAATATCACCATAACATAAGCAATGTTAAAGCTAGAGACTTGAAATTTGGTACACATGATAAGAAGCTTGGGCTTAATGTGTCATGAAAATTTCATTGCGATGCCACGCCCCCTTCGCCCATAACTCGAAATAGCTGATAACATTAGCAGTTTTATAGGTAGAGACTTAAGATTTGGCACACATGGTACATACTCTCAATGTGTGCAACATATTTCAGCACGATCGGATATTGAACTCAGAAGTTATTCAAGAAACAAACTTATGCAGTGTTGCCAGACAATCGCAAGTTACCTACTCTCGATGCAAGCAAAATCGACTTCAAGCGTTATATTTAAATCCCATTATAATGAAAATACTTTTCTTTGAAGACCTGCACAGGGTTTCCTACTGTCGCGCGCACTCGACTGATCTTGTTTGAGCTTGTTTTACTTATACCGCATGAGAGTCATTACATTCTCAATATTAATGAACTTAAACTATGTCTGTGTATGTTTCTCATGCAACTACTCAATTGTCTGCTTTCTGCTGTCTGTTGCAGTTGGGCGTCGGCGATGCCAACGATGTGTGGCGCGTTCTCATCGTTGGGGGCAGAGCCAATGACACCGTTCACACGGTGACCTCACGCTTGATGTTCGTGCATTATCTGCAGAATTGTGCGCTGACGTCGAGCGGTAAGCAGTTGCCCAAATGGGGATTCGAGCAGCAGGAGGTTTCCTGCAATCTCAACATACGCGATAAGAATGCCCAATGGAATGTCGAGGATAATCAGCACAAACTGCGTAAGTTCGATTCCCAGCCTGCTGATAATTTCATATTGATTTGCCCATTTTCTATTGCAGTGCCCAGTGTGAATTTTAGCATCTATGCTCCAGGTTTCTTTGCGCGTTTCTTGGAGTCCCATGCGGTCATGTTGCAGGGCAATGCTGGTCTCAAGCCCAAGGAGGGTGAAATTACCAGTCAGCCCTGGCAGTGGCCCATTAACTATCGGGTGAGTATACTACTAATATGCTGGTCTTGGCAACAGTTTAACTGTCTACTCCTCATTCTCCTCATCATAGGGACAATTCTTCTCGGGCAGCAGCTATCGCATTTATTTGCTTGGCAATCCCATCATCTGGTGGAGCAATCTTATTTTTCTCCTGCTCTTCGTCAGCGTCTTTCTCTGGAATGCGATTGTCCAGCAACGACGTGCTGGTCAAGCGGCTGTCAATGAATCAAGTGAAGTATCTCCAGTCGCCACAGATATCTGCAGCTGCTGTCCAGAGGCCAATCTAGCTGAAAAGGCATCATCAAGTGCAATAGAATCCCAGTTGGATTCACATCTGCATCCGGCCATGTCTCTGCAGGCAGCTGCTTGGCTTTTCATCGGTTGGCTGTTGCACTATTTGCCCTTCTGGGCAATGGGACGTGTTCTCTATTTCCATCATTACTTTCCGGCTTTAATATTCAACTCCATGTTGACGGGTATGTTTTCCCTGTAGGATATCCGTCAGTTGAGGAAACTAATTTGTTTAGAATTAGTTTGGATTTAAATTGTGATTTGAACTATTATCGATTTCACTTAAAAACCGATTTACAGTTCTACTAAATGGTCTATAATTCAGTGTTTTTCGACTGAATTTTACAAAGGAGATCTCCAATACCATAAAGTATATATAAAGTCGATATAGTCATGTCCGTCCGTCTATCTATCCGTCCATCTGTACGTCCGTCTGTCAGTCCATCTGTCCATCCATCTGTTCGTCCGTCTGTCAGTCCATCTGCAAATCCATCTGTCCGTCTATCTATCCGTCAGTCTGTCCGTCCGTCTTTCCGTCCATCTGTTCGTCCGTCTGTCAGTCCGTCTGTCAGTCCGTCTGTCAGGCCGTCTGCCAGCCCGTCTGTCCGTCTATATGAACACGTAAATCAATCAAATTCGACAGACTTTTATAAGTGTGGAGCAACTAAAGTTTCTATAAAAATTTGAAATTTAACCTTTTCGACCCCTTAATTAAGTAAATAAAAACCTCTACAATCTACACTAGTAGAGCTAAAATTTGGTAGACAGGCGCGTAATTGCCCGATGGACATCACAGTATTTTTAAAAATTCTCCACGCCCGTTTTCGCACTCGCATATTAAAAAAAAAACAGCACCCAGTTTTTTTTTTTTTAATTGATAGCATGTTTACTTTCATTATTAACAATTATTTTATTTAATCGCAGCAATATTAGATAAACATAAAAATATGTATGGCTGACTTCAGACTATTAGAAATACAAGCGCCTATAAGTAGGCAGTAATTTGTATGCCCTTAGGATTTAAAATTCATAGATACAATTAATACAGTTTAATTCGCTTAGCTGCATCTCTGCAATCGACTTGAGGCAATTAAGCGAATCATACTGTGTACATTGATAAACTTAGTCACGATATTTCATAGTCGGGGACTCGATATTTTGTTTTGTAAATACATGTTTAATTGTATTGAAATATTTGAAATATTTTCTACTTGCAGGCATAATGTTTAATTATATAATACGATCGCTGCCCAAGTGGCTGCAGCATGTGCTTCTCGGTACGCTTCTCTCGGTGGTTGCCTACAGCTTTGTGCTCTTCTCCCCGCTGGCCTATGGGATGAGTGGACCGCTGGCAAATGAACCCAACTCGACCATGTACAAGCTCAAATGGATGTCCACGTGGGAGTTTTAGAAAAATAGACACAGAATTTGGCATAGAATTAAGCATTTTATAAGTATATAAAAATTAAACAAATGCGCTTAAATTAAATACACAAAAAAAATTTAAAAAAAAAAACGAAATTAATAGAAAAACGTAAAATTAAAGGGAAACCAACATAAAACTTAGCAGTACGACAAAAAAAAAATATATATGTATATATAGATAACCAAAGTGGAAGTTATAAATATAAATTAAGAATTCGCATCCGTATTCGAATTAGAATCAATCGAAGATGCCCAACTCATCGAAACGTCTTAAAGCATAACGCAGGGTATCCGTGGTACGAGGATTTGAGGAGAACATCAGTTGTACCTTCTTCTTGGCAAAATCTGAGTCGGTCAGAGCCTCCAGGCTGAGGTCATACGAGTCCTCCTTCTTCATGGTTACCATGGGCAGAAACGCATATGATGAGAAGAATCCATAGAGTTCACGGGATTGAATCTCATGCTGTATATCCTCAAAGCTGGGCACAAATTCTGAGTGCATACGCTCGAGGCTTTCCCGCAACGAATTATAATAGGTTTCGATGAGAAAGTCACGCTTGTGAATGAGCACGTCCAGCTGGACGCTGCTGTTGAGAAAGAAATTGATATCGCAGCCAGGACTGCCAAAGAAACTGTTCTGAAAGTCCACCTGAG
>OY282582.1:27990866-28210866 GCA_958299025.2 Drosophila histrio
AAACCTAAAAAAAAAAGTTCACTTTTGACTAGAATCTCAATGCTATTTTAGCTATAAAGCAATTGATTGGTTTGAAATGTGAAATGATGTAGACATTGATAGGATATCAATGCTTGAGTAATACTATATATATGATGGATTGAATCGATTGATTGATTGACTTGGTGATTGTTTAGTTTGCAATATAAATAACTGACTTAGTAACAGAATAGTTAATGATTTAGCGAATCTATACTATAGACTAACTAACAAATCCATCTTCATATGGAATAATTGATCTAGAGTTCGATTAAACTATAATATGCAATGATTGATCTATAGATTTTTAGATACAATTATAAGAAACGATTGATCCGAGCATAAAAATCAATTATTAATGTTGTGATTCATACAATGGAATGACTCTCTTAAACAGAGTATAGAGTGATTTATCTATCATATTTTGGAAATATGCACGCACTGATTGATAAGAATTTAATAAAGACAGATTATTCTATTTACTGATAGTAGTTAAATATGTTATTATACTTTGATTATATCCTAATATACAATGACTGTTCCAGAGATTAATGATACATTTTCATTAAACTTTATACATACACAAACGAAGATACGTAGAATCAAAGTTCAGAGTCTAGAACAAAATGTGGTCTTAAGAGATAACAAAGATAAATTTCTCAGGTCACTTGAGTGGTCATAGCCCGTATTGGACTTGTAAATAACTATATTGATAGATTTATGTACTTACTTGATATAGTACTTACTAGAAACTTCAACGTATACGTATACGTAATACATACATCAGCCTTCGGGCACTTGAATGTTGAGTTTGAGTTGTCTTGGCATAAATGCCAATCCAGACAACAATGCAATCGATCAATTGATCAATACGAGTCCAAGTGGAAGTACTTCGAATACACAGTGTGTCCAGTAAATATGCCTCAATAGATAATCGTTAAACAGTTTTATGTTGTTTCTATTGACTTTGTGGAACGCGTCTTCTAGCAATTTCGAAACGATTTCGAACTGTGTCAAATATCAAGTAGCATCGCCATACTTATTTGCTTTGTCTACTATGGCAATTCACATAAAATACAATTTTGTTGAAGCAGCGGCGTGCCGCCAGATTGTAGATAGAAAGAACAATACATATGTAGTATGTACATATTGTACAAATGCTATATGATTATTTTGTAGAATCAATAAAAATTTATTTGCTGCGCAAAAGTGCATTAAACTTGAACTAAATTTCGCGCATTATTTGAAAGTACACACTAAACTTGAATGAGAAACCAGACAGTACAAATAACAGTGGTAACACAAAAGTTTTAATACCCTTTCTGAATATATAGTACATAGTATACATATAAGAGTATCGGCGTATTATAAAAGTTTTCTACATACATGATTATAGTACAAGCGATATTATATATAATAAAAATTTCTTACTATTAATGATCTGTTCCATATAATAATATTAATATCATCCTCTGTTAGGGTATAGCAAGGGCATGTAAGTAGTACTAGTAGGCACACCCCTTGAGAATTCATAGGACAATAATAAAATTGTTTATCAGTAAACAGCTCTACCTTGGGAACATTGAAGTCTGAATATTCTATTCACAATATGATATATCGATAGTACGATACATGTCGATAGGAGCCCAATAAAAGCTATGTGTTTTCTTTTCATTTTAAATTCTTAATATGGAAGATCAACATAAACGAGAGTAAGAGAGAGAGAGAGAGAAAGAAAGAGATAATGTACCGCTCCCCTATAGGACTTGAGTTCACGTAGTGAACATATTCAGTACCATATTTGTACGGAAAATTTCATGTGGTAGGAATCACAACCCCATTGAAATGGGCGGTCAGCTACGATTTCAGTATGATAGACGTCCGCTGCATACACAGGAATTTCCTGCGGCAAAGCCAGCTACGAATTCGATCTCCCCCTGAGTCCGCCACTGCTCGATTCAGCTAAGACTTCCAGTTGAATTTATGCCTATGCTTTGTTCTTTGTTTCGTTCTTCATCTGTATGGGATTCAGTGCAAGCTGAACACGTGTTATGTGAACAACATTTTAATAAGGGGTAAGTTTTGTGTTCTTTTATTATTAAAAGCTTTTAAACGTGTAAATAAATTAAATATATTCAATACCATATTTGTAATTATGTTATTGTCTTTTAAAAATACTGGTCGCAAATAAAAAGTAAGTGAATTACATGATAAGCAAAATATATGTAATTATATACTATTGCATTAACTTTTATTTAATTTTTCATTTCAGCGACAATATATTTTAATCTATTCATTTAATTTAAGCATTTTAAATTAAGTACTTATAAGAAAATGTTTGTTAATAAATAATAAACACAATACTAAAAGAAATTGTTTGTGTTTGATTTCTGCATGCTGTACCGCTGATACCGTACAATTTTACCGTAGCTGACCCGAGCAGGGACCAACTCAGGGAGAGGCCGCAATTCGTAGCTGACTCTGCCGCAGGAATTTCCCTAGCTGTATACCGAACTACCCCGACTGTCCACGTGTAAAAACGAATGGACGTTTTACATAAGATCGCTGCACAGACCCCCTGAGCGCTCAGGGGCAAATTTGTACACTTTTCCGGGCAAAACGGGAGTATAACAACAAGAGCGACCACAATGACCACTACCAAGAGCCACTGTCTCTATGGCAGCTATATGATATAGATATCCGATCTCAGAATGTAACAAATAATAAAAAAATACATAATCTGCTAGTTTGGTTGAGATAGCTCAAAAAACCAGAAAGCTCTTCATACAAAAGATTATATTCCAACCGATGGAATATGATATAGTCATCCGATCTTGACCAAATTTTCTCAAAATGTAACAATGAGTAAATAATACATAATCTGTGAGTTTGGTTGACGTATCTAAAAAAACAACCAATTCTTCCATACTAAGCAATTTTGACCTTTGACCTTTAACCCCTTCCAGTCGAAATATCGTAAAAAAGGCAGCCTTATTTAACGATCATTATGTCTCAGCTATGTTGTGTGAAAATTTCAGCTTGATATCTTAACCCGTTTGGCCTACAGCGTGATGTCTCAGTGAATCAGTCAGGACAAAGAATTTTATATATATATAGATTTATAAAATTTGTATATGCAAATTTTCGATTGCTTTTCTTGGACGGATTAAGATGATTTATTATTTTTGTTTATTCCTTAAGGAAGAAGTAGGAAAAAAATTTAAAAATAAACCAATAATGAATTATTGTAAATTTCGGATTTATAAAATAGAAATCAAAAATCACTGTGTACAAAGAAGCCGAAGACCTTTTGCGGAATGCCACATTTTTATTTATTAGAATATTTGTCATACTAAATTTAATATGGTTTGTTTAAAAAATATGATATCAGAAATTTTGGGACTTGAACAAGCTTTCGTCACTAGAGTTTTACCTCGTGTAGTGGGTAATAGTTATTTTGATGAGTAATTTATTCATGTCAAACCACCAGTAACGAAAGCGCATATTCAACACCCAAAACTTCTGATATCAATGTTCCCTAGCCAAAAATCCACATGCAAAGATCTGCAAATGTCTATGTCTTGAATAGGTATATAATCTAATTTACATTTCGAAGAATATTTATTTAAACATAGTTCACATAGTACAAACAGTTCATACCTAGCTGCAAATTATATGTTTTAGTTGTATATTGAAATACAAAGTGTGTTCCTAAAATATATCATTACGAGGAATATAATATTTATAATATAAATCGAAAATAATATTAATACACTATTATATAAATAATACACAATGGGAAACAAAAATACTGACAATGGTATAAGCTCTGGGGTAATTGGTATATTGTAGGTGACATTGCGCAATCTCATCAATAAGAATCGCAATGATAACAAAGAGGTCGGGTTGGCTTCACTGTGGCGTGTTGGGATAAGCGAATGGACTGTCAAATAGAGTTCGATATTTATTGCGGGGGCGTGATTCGTCACGGAGTTATCAATAAGCCCGGCGCTAACATCCCTGTTGATATCTGCCGTCTTACCAACAAATTATGAAATTTGAAATTTTGATAACTCTTAACTTTCTTTTTATAGCCTGTGCCCATTAAAAATGGGCAAAAAAGGGTATAATGAATTTGTGTGAATTTATGCAATAAGCAGAAGGAAGCATCTCCGACCCTATAAAGTATATATATTCTTAATCAGTATCAATAGCCGATGTCGAATGACACCTGTCCGTCTGTCAGACCGCTTGTCCGTCCGTCTGTCCGTCTGTCCGTCTATATGAACGCGTGGATCTCAGCAACTATAAGAGCTAGAGACTTAAAATTTTGGAATGTAGGTACCTGAATGCCGTACGCAGATCAAGTTTATTTTCAATTTTCGATATCAATACCCGTCGGTTTTAAAATTAGAAAAATCCCCATAACACAAACAATGTTAAAGCTAGAGACTTAAGATTTGGCACACATGATAAGAAGCTTGGGCTTAATGTGTCCAGAAAATTTCATTGCGAAATTTCGTCCATAAATCGAAAAAGCTGATAACAAGAGCAGTTTTATAGCTAGAGACTTGAGATTTGGCACACATGGTACATAAGTATATTACTCTCAATGTGTGCAACATATTTCAGTACGATCGGATATTGAACTCAGAAGTTATTCAAGAAACAAACTTATGCAGTGTTGCCAGACAATCGCAAGCTACCTATTCTCGATGCAAGCAAAGTCGACTTCAAGCGATATATTTAAATCCCATTATAATGAAAATACTTTTCTTTGAAGACCTGAACTGGGTATCCCACTGTCGCGCCCGCTCGACTGTCGCGTCCGCTCGATTGATCGGCTTGTTTAAATGCTATACTATTGTGCAATCTATGTCTCATCATGTGTGCCAAATCTTAAGTAATAATTGTAATTCGTTATATTTCATTTGTGGACGAAGGTGGAATAATAAACTACATCTGCCAGCACATACATATAAGGAGTCTACTTACAAGTTTGGTGCTTCTAGCTCTTACCATAGCCATAGTAATCAGAAA
Source organism: Drosophila histrio (assembly GCA_958299025.2). Taxonomy (NCBI): domain Eukaryota; kingdom Metazoa; phylum Arthropoda; class Insecta; order Diptera; family Drosophilidae; genus Drosophila; species Drosophila histrio. The sequence goes on from OY282582.1 coordinate 27,995,925, forward strand.
TATAGTAGGCATGGCTGACTCTTTCTGTCTATTACATACTTTAACAAAATCAATATACACCTACTGGAATATATGGGCTGAAACGCATCAGGACAGGGCAACGGTATTATTAACAAAACAAACAGAAGCCGACTCAGTTGTTTAAGATCATATATATATATATAGATAATTGACAAAATAAAATATATAATATGACAAAATAATTGCTAAAATATATTAGTAGCAACTGCTGGATGGCTTGTTGAATGCTCACTAATTGTACAGAGTGTAGTTAGAGCTGGCTGCGGATGGATGCCACACCTCGGTCCGCACATGATTGGGATTATCGCGCTGTCTGCCACCATTTGCATGCGATTGTGATTTCTGCTTTGAGTTGCGCTTATGATAATATTGCCACGACTTCGACCTTGACTTTGACAACGATTGTGGTTCTGGTTGTTCTTCCGCTTTAGGTTTCAGCTTCGGTTTCGGTTTCGGCTGCAACTTGGCTTGCAGCTGCTCCTGTTTCGGCTCCAGCTTTAGGTGCGGCTTAGACTGCCGTGACAATTGTGTCTCCTCGCGCTTCGACTCCTTTGGCTGCAGCCAATGCAACGGCGGCAGTGGCAACTTACGTGGATTGGGCGCATCCCAATGTGGTATGGAATTGTAGAATGAGGTTCTGTATTCCCGTTGCTTGCAACGAATTAATACATCCTGAACTTCGTCGCTCTTGACCACATAGCTGGTCAGCTCATTACAATTGTAGTGAGTCAACATGCAGTTCTCTCTGGGATCCCGGCGATGCTTCAGCAAATGGGCAGCCAACAGGACGCTGGCGATCTGTTTACCCGTCATTTTGGCCAGCGAGCGAGGCGAGACCAAGGGTTGACCACTTGGATGCTTTGTCCACTGGGCAATTGTCATGCCCAAGTGTTGCCACATCTCTGCATCTCTATCGCCCTGCTGTTGTTGATGATTTTGCGGTCACAGACTGAGACCTGAACTTGTCTTAATAATTCACAAGACTCACCTGGTTCGCACCAGCACCAACATTATCCGGACTACCTGTCAGTTTGGCCTGCGGCCTGCTGCTGGCAGAGGTGTCATCATCGAGTGCCAAAATCTGGGCTGTTGCCTTTAAAGATTGATAGGCGTACCAATCCATCAAACCTCTCAACAACACTTGCGACTGACACTCAAAGTTGTTCGCCTCTTGGTCCAGAATCTTGCTGTCACTTCTGGTCATCGTCTGAGCCTCACCAATCAGCAGACGATTAAAGCACTGCCAGCAAATCGAACATTCTGATTAATCCCACAAAATTATTGATTATTGAGTAGATCTCCCGACACAAACCTCAATGTTAGACAGTACGCTAGAATTGTCGTCTGCATTCATTTTAATTAAATTTATTCCACTGTTTTTGATTGCCGTTGGAATGAATTTCACGAAATTTTTAACAATTTGCGAGGTTTTCTTTTTTTTCCCTTTTACGAAATGTCAACACTTGTCATAACTGCCTTTTGACTTTTGTCAGACGTCAAAAGCAAACAAAGCTGACTTAATTTAAAGTGAATCTCCAATTTTGCAGGCATTTACGAGGGCAGTTTCATAATTTAGTGACGTTTAAAGCAATATATATTAAGTATTTTCTGAGCATTGTCTCCTTCGATTCATGAGCGCTTCAGTCAGACCCGCGTCTGTTCAAATTTAATTCTTTTATCGAAGCATTTCTTAATTTCCACTTTGATTAATATTTGCTACAAATATTATGGCATGGCTTAGAAATTTGAAAATTAATTTAATAAAACTATAATTGATTTAGTGCTCGAAGTGTGTTAGAATGCTTACACTTCCACTTTACGATTAATAATTATATGAAAATGCATACAAAATATAGAAGATGAAGTGATTTCCTAACATTTTTAGTCGCACTATGAAACCAGCCGGTCAGTCGAGCGCGCGCGACATTAGAATACCCTGTGCAGGTCTAAAAATACGTATTTTGATTATAATGTGATTGATTTTACCTACATATGCTTTAAATCGAAGTTGCTTGCATCGAGAGTAGCTTGTTTTCGATAGTCTGGCAACACTGGAATGCGACTGTCGATGCAAAAATTGTTTATTATGTTTAATACTATGATAGAAATGTAAAATTGTTATTATAATCTAACCATCAGTTTGAGTTTTCAGTATTCGACAACTGCTAAACAATGGTGCTGGTAAATGTTATCATTTGCGACAACAATTATGAAATAAATGATTTAAAATAAATTTCTTAATATCTCTTTAATTTATGGATTAATCGTTATGGAACTTGTTATATTATATATATTTTTTATAAGCAGCAATTTGTTATGTTTTGTTACACTGTTAAGTTAAGCCGTGTTATCTTAACAAACATTTATATAAACAATCGCTAATAAACAATTTTATGTTAGTCAGTAGCATTCAGCTTTACACACAATGTATAACCTTTAGTGTATCATTTAGCTTTTTTGCATCGACACATCGTTGTATAGCAGTGAAGTCGCACACGTGCAAATCAGCTGTTCAAATTTACCAATACACATGCACACGAGAGCGCAGAGAACAGAGCAAAATAGTCGCAGCCAGACCGTCGAACTGTCGGCTGTGTGTGCACTGCGCATTGTGTTTATCATGCACTGTGAAAAATGGTTGAGCAATTTCTATTAGAGAATAAATACTATGATTTATTTATCGGTATGTGCTAATAATTATTATACATGCTATTGTTGATATGGCAGATTTCGACAATAACAGCGACGAAGAATCGCAACTTAGTAAGATATTGGAAAGAAAAACACGATACTATCGATATATAGAGTTTTTGCTTAGAAAACCTCGAAAATATCGAATATCTCCACTATCGATGTTTTCCCAGCTCTACACTGATTCAAAGCTAGTGTCGCAACAGTCGTGTCTGTGTGAACAGCTGTCGATAGTCGATAGACGTGCCCATCAGTGATGCCAATTTGGCCTTTTTTCGGATAGATTTGTTCGCTTTTTAACGGCTTCAGCCGGGAAAAATATCAAAAATCTCCTATTCCGAAATCTGTCCTTTTTTAGATTCAATTTACCATATTTTAATTTTTTCTTAGATTTATTTTATTTTCCTTCAAATTGGTTTTCTGCGAACAATGTGGCATCCCCTTTTGTATGCTGATATCGATATTCTTTGTAATCGAACGTTTATTAAATCATGGTTTTTTAATGTGTATTCCCAGTACGCGTTAAATACCATTTTGACAATGTATAGTTATAATATAAAATTTTTCAATTATATGCATATATATATTTTATATTCTGAAGATTCGGATTGCGTCGAAACAAATCATAATTTATATGAATGGCAAATATGCCATGACGACGTACGATTAGAAAGAAAAGGCAGTGGAAGAAATCATCGAAGACGTCTTGAAACTTTTAAATTAAATAAAACAAATTGTCCTGTTTTTCTGTTTCTTAGACCCTTTACTTTAAAAAAAGTAAAAAGGGTCTATTAAGTTTGTCAAAATGTACGTAACAGGTCGAAGGAAGTCCGGCAGGCCCCATAAAGTACATATATTCTTGATCAGCATCAACAGCGGAGTCGATATAGCCATGTCCGTCTGTCCGTCCGTCCGACTGTCTGTATAAGCGCCTAGATCTCAGAGACTATAAGAGCTAGGGTCCCCAAATTTGGTATGGTGGTTCGTCTATGGGATAAGCAGATCAAGTTTATCTTAAAATTTTGACACGACCAAAAAATAATTGGCATAACTGGTGCCCATCACTGATGTATAGCGATCCGAGATGCCTCCTTGTGCCTGTTACATACAGTTGCAACAATTCATTATAACCTTTTTTTTGCCCATTTTAAGTAAGAGTAGTAAGAGTTGTATTATTAATTTTCTTTTCGTTGCATATCACATAATATTAATATAATTTTTGCCTACAATATTTGAAAAATTCTTATTTTGTATATTCTTTTGTTGCACTTTACAAAGGCAACAAAAGGCGACATATTTAAGATGCACAAACATTAACAATCGATATGTATCGATTGTTTCCAAAAAGCAAGGGCTCCTGACTTTTAAGAACAATAGAACACCCTGTCATTTCCAATTAACGAACTGCCAATACTCATTTTGAGCTGAATAGAGTTTTTTTAGTGTTCTGGTTTAGTAATGTAAAAAAAAAAAACATCGAAATATTTTATGTATCGATTTTTGCATAAGCGATTTAAATTGATTTTGACTCGATTTTTGTTTGCCGCTGAATCGAGTAATATTAATTGATTTTTATGAAACTTTGGCAATTCTTAGTAAACGCTTGAAATAATCTTAAATTGAACACACTTCTTAGGGCAAAGTGAAAATACAGCCAAATTCATTTTTTTTGACAGATCGCGGATTAATAAAGTGCAGACAAACTATAAATATATATATATAGTATATAGTATATAGTATATCCAGTAAATGTGAATACATTTGAACCATTAATTGAACAATGCCAAAGATTAAAGCACGCAATAAAACAATACTTTTTTATAATTAATCATGTTCTACGAATTAAGTACATTATTTAGTTTATTCATTACATTATTATAGTAATTTTATCCCGAAATTTGTAACTTATGAAAGCGGACCCTATAAAGTAGGAACTATCGGCCAAAAGTCATGCTACTTTAGTATGACAAACTATCTTGTTTTCTTGACATACGTACTCCAACTAATTTCATTGTAGTAGATACTGCATTTGGTAAAGACTTCGGAAATCGGACCACAATATTACTATATAGCTGCCATTGAAACGATTGTTCGAAATTTAATGTTTGATATGGAATTGGCAAGATTTGTCAGGAGATGTCTTTTACATTCTAACAAAATTTTGTTAGCATGGTTGTCATATAGTAGATCGGATGAAAAGTTTAGTTATAAGAACTGAAAAGATATGCAATAAGAAATACATACATGAAATTGAACTTATTGTGTGTTGTTTTGAAATGAATAGAAGTTTTTAACTAATTTGGGGTCGCTGATTTCAAATCTGATCTCAATTTTTCTCCATCAGATCGCGTTTTTGAATTACCGGTACTTTAGCCAATTTAGCTTTAAAAAAAATTCATATTATGGTAGCTTTCCATGTACATTTAATCTATTTCAATGACCAGCCCAAAACCCAAGTGATTGCATAGCATTCAAAATTTCAGAAAATCATATAAAAGAACATTTTTCGACTATTAGTAATTTCATTGAAATGTTAATAACTTTTGAATTTGTCAACCGATTACCTTGAAATAAAGCTCCTTTCATTCAAAACATGTTAAACTGAACTGTTTTTAGACTAAAGCTTTGCTATTTGTTTTTAATTTTTTTTCTAAAAATTTTTAAAAATCTGAAAAAAAAATTTTTTTGTCTAAAAATTGATTTTTTTTTTTTTGCAAAACATCAACGATATACCTGAAACTACTGGGCAAAGTGAAAGCCAATGTAGACACGGATTAAAGATAATATTGTTGACGATTTTTGGAGATTTTTTAAAACTGAATATGGTAAGCCGTTTTCCAGATATTCTAATAATACGTTTATCGCAAAAAGTCGAGCTGACAGAAAAAGAAACAAAAAAAAAACAATTACAGATTTGGATTCAGCGCCCCAAATTACCTTAAAAACAATTATCAATTTTAAATCAACAAATACCATGTTCCCTTGTGTAATCGACTAGTTTACAAATAGTAGATGAAATAGTTCTAAATATTTATAGATACTTTGTTGTGATTTCAATGTGATTTCCTGACCTACCACAAATACTATTCAAAAGCAGCCAACAACCGATTGCTTGAGGCGCAACTTCTCTGTTTCAATACAACTTGATTTATTTATTTGCATACACTTAATTATGTACACACGAGTATGTTTTTCATTTTCATTTTCATTTTCATTTATTATTATTATTGTTATTATTATTTGTGTATTTTTCTTTCTTCGTTTTTCTTTTCTCTGATTTTATTTTATTTTTATTTTTTTTTTTGCACCATTGAAGCTCACGTCGCCGCTTAGTTGATAAACGAACGCGCTTGGGAGCGGACCTGCCACAAAACAATAAAAACAATTCAATTAACTCGACGTTCAAGAAAATCAGAGAATCGGGAAATCAAGAATCGAATGAATTTAAATTAAACAAGGATACAAACGTGAATCATTGAATATATTTTCAAGCGTATTATATATATATATGTGTATATATATTTATATAGGTAAGTGCATATAGAGATATTTAAAAATCAAATATTTTAAGATATTTAGAATTTATACAGAATTCTAAGAAATCTAAAATTTGCTCTAGTGCCTGAACACACAGAATAAAGGAAAAAGTAGTTGACAAGTAATAAAATTTTCTTTCCTCTACAAATATTTACTTGTATTTTTTTTTATTTTTTGTAAACTTTCTGTCGTGAACTGTCATCATATCCAATTCTAAGCCAATATATGAAATGCAATGTACCTTTAAACTCACAGTTTCAACTTGCAAATTATATGTAAACTTGTTTATTACACTTCAAAGTTTATCTTTAGAATTTATACAGAATTCTAAGGAATCTATAAAATTCGCTCTAGAACCTAGAACACACTGAATAAATATGGAAATAATTAAGAGAGATGAAGAATAATAATAATAAAAAATGTTCTTTCCTCTACAAATACTTGTATCTTTTGCCAAATTTCTGTCGTGAATGCTTTCAACAGACTGTCATCATATCCAATTCTTATCCAATAGTATAGGAAATGAAATGTATCTTCAAAACTCGAAGTTTTACCATTTCAAATTTGTTTATTACAATACAAAGTTTCTGGCTTTAACATAGTAAGTCAAATCATGTTGAAATTAAAACATTCGCAAAACTCAACGACAAGACGAGACGACTTACACACTTTCTCTAATCCGCAAGAGTGTGTTAACTTATGGTAATAAGTGTAATGTTAGTGTTGCAAAAAACAAGTAATCTATGGATATTGATATACAGCACTTTTAATGAGATTCGCTGAGCTTAAAGTAAGAACATGTTATTGTTAAATCGAAGTACAATTCTTTATTGAATTTATCAGTCAGTTTGTAGCCTAATTAATATTTAACTTCAACATAGAATTATATTAATTTAAATATTTCGATTTAATGAGCTTTTCTCGCCATTTTACTTGTAACTGAACTTAACTACTACTACTATTAGCTCACTCAATCATTGTGAACATTAATTTGAAAAGCAACTCTGTCAACTTGTTCACAACTTAAGCGCAGTTTAACTTCAAGGCACACATGAACTTTGCCATGAACATGAAAAGCCAACGTTAAGTGATTAGCTGTATTTACGCCTCTGTTATTGTTGTTATTGTCGTTTTTTTGTTGATTGCTGTTGTTTGTTTGACTTCCTTATGGTATTTGCATTAAGTTGAACGACGTTTGTTTAAGCCAAAAACGGTAAGCGGCAACGCCCGCTATACCCCCCCCCCCCACCGCCTGTCAGACCCTTCCCCAATGGGTAACATAAGTCAAACATGACACGGTGACACAATTAGCTGCATTCTGTGATCGCCGACACACGTTTCTCCTTTCTCGTCTCTCGTCTCATCTGCGGCTCATCGTGTTGTTCGTCTCGGCCGCAAGGTGTGGTACGGGTATTTGTGTGTGCTCCACTTTGGAGCTGCGTGAAATGGGGAGCTGTATTCATATATATGTATGTATATAAATACTTTAATAGATATACTATAGCGATCGTGACTCAGTGACCGGGTATGCATTTGGTTCATGTTGTGATAAAGTCGCCGTTCGAGAAGTCTTGAAATTGAAACGCAATTGGCAATGGCATTGACAGAAGGCACCGTTCGGCTGTCTGCCTGTTTGCTGCTTGTATCTGTATCCATTGGATGCGCATGCAAATTGTATCTGCGAACGCTAAGAGACGCCGACGCCGACACCGACGCTGACTTCGACGTCGACATCGACATCGACGCTGGCGTCAAAAAGACCGTACGTGCCTGGAACTGCCTCGAGCGCGACTCTGACTCCCAATCGCACTAGCACTCACAACTACACCAAGAAACACAGATTCACCCACACACCAGTTGGTTAATATATTCTGTTTAGAATTGCGAACATAAAGCAAACAAGAAAAAACCACAACAACAGCGTCGCCTTATCAGCCGTTAAGTTTTAAGCACGCACATCCAAGTTTCAAATCAAAGCTCGAGCAAAGTTTCAAAGCATTAGAAAGCTTTTGGCAGCCTTCGTCGCACAGTGACGCACAGCCTTGCAAAAAAGTGCTAGACAAATAAATATATTGCAGCTGCAGGTAACGACAACGAAAAAACCAACAGCGACACGCGTCTGCATGTCGTCATTTGTTTTGTAGGTAAGCTGCACAGTGTCCTGAGGTTTGTCGCTACCTACCTGCTCGCCTTATCAGTCACAATGGGTTTTTAATCACTTTCTAAGCATATTTTTTTTTTTGCCTGCGCCTTGTCCTGATTCCTATAAATCGAAGTACATGCAGGCAGACTCAATGCAGTTGACTCAACGTGCTGATCCTGTGAGGTTCGTTTTATCTACTACGCGGATTTACCAATATTTGTGAAGATTAACAATTGACTTTCAACGGTTAACTTGTAATAAATAATACTAAACATTTGGTAAGCAACTTTTAATATCTATTTATTTGAATATTCTTTAAATATTTTAAAATTAACACTTCCTGAAATTGACATCACTTAAGCATTCTACTGTTGTGCTTTTAATTGATTTTAGTATGATTATAGTATTGAGCAAGTATTCTATTCAGTTTTAGCATACATACACTGTGTATAAATATATATATATATATAATTATGTAGATTACTGCCAAAACTCATCAATTAGTTCACATGAGAACACAGTGCGATTATCCCCAAAACTTGTGCTCAATATTATTTGCTCAAGTGCAAAAAAGAAAGAAAATAAATTAAAATTAGCATTTCCTAGACATATGTTTTAATACCACTGTCTCTCGCGGAAGTTAAATAACCAAAATCCAAAGTGCAAGCACACACACACACACACACGTACACACAGAGCGAGCATTGCAGTTGCTGGCAAAAGCTTTCGCCTCACAGGCAACTGCTGCAGCTTGGTGAGCTTTCAGCGTCGTCTGCTGTTCCATGACTACAACCACAATGACGACACTTGAATTGGGTTAGGCGCAATTGGAGACATGCGTCAGCATCAGACCCAAGCAGAGCAGAGCAGAGCAGTACAACGCAATGCTTGTATTTTTCTTTGTTTGCAAGCACCTCGACGTCAGCGTCGCTGTTACAATTACTCTTGCAGCGGCGCAGCGTCGGCAATAACAACAACAATAAGTAGCTGGCAAGTTCATTCGCTCAAACAATCACACACACACGCATACAGTCAGGCGTTCACATATGAATGAGAGAAGCTGCTACTGCTGTTGCTGTCGCTGCTGCTGTCGCTGTTGCTGTCGCTGTCGCTGCCGCTGCCAGTCCATTCTGAGCTTTAATCATACATGGGGACCACAGACATTTATTTTGTTGTTGCTGGTCAACAAGTTAGGCAGCTGGGCGTGCAATTTCTTGCGCTAGTTTTGAATTGAATGTACAAAGAGCATTTGTAATTTACAAACACAAACAAACACGCATATATAACAGTTAATGAAGTGGGTTTTTTTTGTGGTGTTGTGATTCAAGTGAACTTGTTGCAGGGCCGAAAAAGGCGGCAAATCGGTTGTTGGAAAAAAAAAAAAAAAAAAAAAAAAAAAAACAACAACGCATTTACATTCAAGTGCTGCGTAAAACACAAGAAAAGTATCTTCGCGTCGCGCGCTACATATCAGACATACATACATACTATATTCTCATTTGACGTCAGCCGCTTAAGATACATTTGTATTTGACTTTTTGGCAGTCTTCGTGTTTTGAACTGTGAACTAGTACTATGTATGCAATTGTGTACAGTGATAAGCAATAGCAATTACTACAGTTACCGACAATACACACGACATACTACATACATATATTTAACACAAGATGCAACTTGTTGTTGTTGTTGCACCCACTGTGCACGTGGATGCAGCCGGAATTGCTATCGCGTCCGTGGCCTACAAACGAAAGCCGGAGCAGCAGCAGCAGCAGGAGCTGCGACGCAAGCAGCATCGCAGAATGCTCGAAGGCGGCAACAATTACAACAACAACAACAACAACAACTTTGGCTACAATCAGCGGCAACAGGCGAAAATGTATTATAATTCAAATGCTCGTCCGTTTTGGGTCAGAACTCCAATGGCAACAACAGTAACAAACATAACTGCAGCACCAGCACCAGCACCAGCAACAATAACAACTACAACTACAAGAGCAACGACAACAGCGACATTTGTTAACGAGCAAACGCCAGCGTCGGCGTCAGCAGCAGCAGCAGCAGCAGCGTCAGCAGTAGCAGCAGCAACATGTGAGTCTCTCTTTATTATTGTTTTGAGCTGCGTCTCTTGTTGTTGTTGTTGCTTAAGCACAGCGTCAAGTTTATCGCATTGCACGTTTTGCACAGCAACAACAACAAAAAGTAAACGAAGAAGAGGTAGCATAACAACAACAACAACAACGCAGTTAACAGCTGCACGCCTGCATTGAAAACAGCTGATTGTACAGCATCTGCACAGTGGGACACAACAGGCACACAGTGAAACAAGTCGTGTACCCGACTATGCGATACTCGTTGCTCAATTGAAATTATTTGCATATGGGTTGTTTTTATTTTTAATTATGAAAAACCAAAAAGAATATTAATTCAAAAGTTATAGCAATGTCTACAAATGTTTAGCAAATTATTGCATATTTTAAGGCGTTTAAAACTTGACTTCTCCATAACTTCCCGTAAATAGAATATCCAATTTAATGCGATTAAGTAGCATGATTTATAATAATATTAAAGGGTAACCTCTAGCACGAAAAAGGCTTTCTATATTTTAAATTGTGGAAGTGGCGAAGCTTTATCCGGTCAAGTTTGAAGAGTCTAGCTCTTATAATCTCGATGCTAACAGTTTTGTTTTTAAAAGAGTAATGGTAAAATTTTGATTTAGATTGGGTTCATAGAGGTCAGTGTTTCATTTTTCTACGAATAAAAACCATAATTAGGTGCACTTTTAGATAGTGCTTACTCCTAAAATTTATTGCAGTTCAATGGAATTATAATAACTATAAAATATATTATATATTATATATTATAAATATAAATATATTATTTATTTATTTAACTTGATCTCATTACATGAGCGTTTTTAAGCTGAAAATACAAAAAAAATACCAAAGTAACTGTTTACACCTACGTTATCCATGTTTATTCCTAATTTGCTTAAACCAGTTCCAGATATTGCTGTGCAATTGGGAAATACCTCCCTCCCAGTGTAGGAATTTTGCAACAAATTACATCAGAAGCATTGATATAGTAGATAAGCCTCAGGCGCTAGTTCCAATGGTTTTGATTTGTGTTTATATTGCTTGCCGTTAATTCGTTTATAGTATTTTTTTTTGCTGGTAAAGCACATTGAAATAAATCAGGCAATTGTATGTAGTACATACATACATATATTTTTCCCAACTTCCGACGTCTACTACTAGTATGTATAACTTAGCTTATTTTTGGCTTATCGCGTAAGCAGGGGGAAAAAACCTTTAAATACACGTAGAATACATTGAATGCTTATTTTTGCACTTTCGAAGTGAGTCTAAATTACTGGCGAAATATATATGAATATGAATATGCCAAGATTTTTAGTATTTATCTAAACAATGCGAATAACCGATATAACAATAATAATTATAATCATGAACAACATCATCATAAATGCAAGCACTTTAAATGCGCCGGCAATTCAAGCACAAGCAGAGCAACAACAACCACAATAATAACAATAACAACAATAACAATAATAACAAGAAAGAGGCAACGCACTCAGAAGGTTAAGGCACGGCAATGAACTTGAAAGCCAAAAGTTTGTTTTCGAGGCTAAATATGCCTTCCCAGCGCCACTGTAAGAATGGCGGCTGCCCGTTTATGAGGGTAGGGAATTTTTTTAGAGTAGCGACAGGCGGAGGGTAATTTGTTGGGCCATTTTGTTGCTGTTGTTGTGTTTTGTTTGTTTGTTGTTGGGAATTTTGGCATTGGCATTGAGGTCTGCTCTGTCTGTCTGTCTGCCTGTTGTTGCTCTCTTTATCACAATTTCACGCTCCCAACACTCCCGTTTTCTCGCTTTCTAAAATATCAGCCGTTTTTGCTTAGCGTCTCATATCGAGAACACACAAATGAATTGCCCAAAATTAAATAAACAATAGGTTCAATGCACTTAACACGCAGTAGAATTCAATTTTGCGAGAATACAGACAACAAACAAACACACGCACACACACACACACACACACACACAAATGGCCAAAGCTTTTAGTGCTTTAGCGAAAGCTTTTCATTTGTGCAGCCAATTTGTCAACTCTCTTGCTTGCACTCGGAAATGTTAATTAAAGATTGATGTGTGTATGTATGTACAAATGTTTATTCACATATATGTATGTACATACGTCTGCATTTACTTATGTGTATGTATGTGCTACCTCAACATTTCCAAAATTATCAGCAATCATCTCTTGGGCAAACACTTCTTTTTTTAGACCCTTTACTTTAAAAAAGTAAATAGGGTCTATTAACTTTGTCAAAATGTGCGTAACAGGTCGATGGAAGTCCCGCAGACCCCATAAAGTATATATATTCTTGATCAGCATCACCAGCCGAATCGATACAGCCATGTACGTCTGTCCGTCCGTCCGTCTGTCCGTCTGTCCTGCTGTATGAGCGCCTAGATCTCAGAGACTATAAGAGCTAGGGTCACCAAATTTGGTGACAATACTCCTGTGACCCCCGAAAAGGTCAAGTTTGTTTTAGAATTTTGCCACGCCCCCTCCCGCCCCCAAAAATCGAAAACAAAATTTTTGAAATCCCATAAAATGAAAAATATTAAAGCTGGAGTCCTGAATTTTTGAACACAGGACGGGTTATAGGGTCCTAACGTATCCTGAAAATTTCATCGCGATCAGATAGTAATCTCGGAAGTTATTCAAAAAAAATCCCATATGATGGTCAATTTTAAAACTGGAGCCTTAAATTTTGGGACACAGGACAAGCATCGGGATCCTAATGTATCCTGAAAATTTAATCGCGATTAAACTCGGAAGTTATTCAAAACTCAATATTACTCAGTGTCGAACCAAAGGAAGAAAAAGAGCATGTTGACGTAACAACGCGCTATGGGGTACTATCTATTAGTGTCACTCTTATTTCCGTTTAGAAGAATAAGTAAAGGGTCTCTCATAGTCGACTTCGACTGTAGCCTTTCTGACTGGTTTGTTTTGTTTTTATCTGTCTTTTGCGTGTGTTGCTCATTCAACATTTGCCCATTGCTTAAAATTTATTATTATTATTATTATTATTATTAGTATTTAAGTCTTTTGCGTGTCATTCATTTTAATTAAAGCTTATCGCAAGCTCACAACGATAATAACTTGCACTTCTCATAATACGCATACGCCGCGTGTGTTGCGACACAGCGTTGATCAAAACTTGCTGTAAGTTCAATAAGTACAGTGGTAAAGTTGAAGATTTAAACAAGCCGAACAGTCGGGAATCCCGACCGTTATATACCCTGTGACTCTGCAGGGACTTGCTCAAATTCACTACCGATGTAATTCTCTTGTAATTCGTTTGTGGTCAAAGGAGGCGTGGCGTCGTGATGAAAGTTTGTGGACACATCAACAGCACCAACAGTACTTATTATGCTATGTGCCAAATTTCAAGTCTTTAGCTACAAAGCTGTTTTTGTTATCAGCTTTTTTTTTAATTGTGGGGGGCATGGCATCCAAACTTGAACTGCTTGCAAATTTTAGCAGGGCTGGGAGACCAAATTCAAGTTTCTAGCTCTTACCATCTCTGAGATCCTTTAATTCATTCGGACGGACAGGCGGACGGTCGGACGGACAGGCGGACCGGCGGACGGACAGGCGGAGCGACAGATAGACGGACAAATCTACATATAGCGACTCGGCTGATCAGGAATATATATACTATATATATACAAACTTAATAGTGTAAATAAGTAGAAAAAAATGGAATTATTACACATATTACATTTGGAAAACCTTAGAATTGTGAGTAAACAATTGCTGTTCATATTGATATTACAGCTAATAGTTTCTGTATTTACTAGTATTAATTGAACTGATCTGTATTCACTATAGGCAGTTTGCACTGTATTTCAACTTTGTCCGCGCTTTAACAACTCAGTTTTGTTTGCCACACAAGTTACAAGTTAAGCACTCAATTCGATTTACATCAACTAGTAGTAATAAGCAAGCAATCAATATTACGCATACGCACTGTGCAACAATTTAATATGTATGGAAATTTCTAATTTGCTAACATAATTATACAATTATATTAGTATAATAAATGCAATTATTATAATGCATTTAGTTTGTTAATAAAACTTGTAAATGATATAATCATTATGAATATGAATATGAAATTAAAATTGCAAATTAAATCATTTCTTTAGAAGTTTAAAAATAAAATTTAAAATATCGTTAATTTGTTGTTGTTTTCAATTAATTTAAAAAAAAACAAAAAACGGAAAACGATAAGAACAGCGATGAATGTGTTGCATCAAGACTTCCGCTCTGACTTCCGCAAGTTGCGAGTTCAGTTCGAAGTGTTGCAGTTTGCCACGTGCTAAAGATTTTAATTTTTTTCAACACACAGGTGTATGTCTGCAGTTTAACTCGGGGGGGGGGGGAGTGGAAGTGGAGGCGCCACAGTTATCAATTACATGCGTTCCATCCCATCTGTGTGTGTTTTTGTTGTCTCTTTCTCAATTTCCTGTGCGTGGTCGGCAGATGAACAAAGAGACGTAGACAGGAAACGGGCAAATGAAATGAACAACAAGCGAAATATAAATTAATAAAAATAATAATAATAATAATAAAATAACAACAATAACAATAAAAATGATTCTTGTTTTTGTTTAATGCATGACCATGAGCCAAGAACGCAACGCAATGCAAATTGAATGACAGCGGGCAACAACAACAACAACAACGACTACTCGCAGTATATACTATATACGATATCTGTATGTATGTATGTATGTATGATGATAATTTACAATTTATTAATTATTTAGCGCATTGCTCTCGCTCTCGCCCCTCGCTTAACAGTCGAAATGTCGCCTACCCCAACAATTTGCGTCGTTTCTGATGTCGTCGTTGTTTTTGTTGTTTCTGTTGTTGTTGTTACAAGGCAAGGACAGACGCGCCCGTGGCTAAGGCTATTGCCATGACAGCAGCGGGTCTGAGGGAGAGACACGACACAAACGTGGCCGGTTCAATCAACCTGGCCCGCTGCCGCTGCCGCTGCTGCTGTTGTTGTCTCTGTGCCTAATATTTTGAAATTGCGCCAGTTGAACGAACTGTTGTTGCCCAATGGCCTGAGGCACGCGCAACAGTTGCTCCCGTTGACGGCACCCCCTCCCACATTAGCACCCACCCTCCCCATTTTCAGCGTCATCAGGTTAACAGACGACAGATAAATGAAACTTGCAGCTGAAAGTTCAAGCACCTGCTCTGACTTGGCTTAGCTTTTTCTAACTGCACACCCTCTGCTGCCTCTTTGCCTCTTGCCTCTTGCCTCAATCATGTGCTTGCTCAGCAACGGTTCATTTCATCGATGAGCTTTTATTTTTCTTCTCTTTTGTCAAAGGTGTAAGTTTCTGGTCAAAGTTTCGTTAGAATTTGCTAACAGCACTTTAAGCAACTTGCAGCTTTCTTTCCATCAATTATTTGTTTACACACTTTTTGCGATCCTTGAGTGAGAACATTAAGATCAGAGCTAATAAACAAAGTACATACTTGCCTAATTGAAAAGCAAAGCAGCAAAGCTTTTGCATTTTTTAATCATTTATTGCGCTTATTCAAAGTTCATAGCACTCTCTGAATGCAGCAATTCCCGCTCTGGTTATTTTGCAACAAACTGTGGCAATATTTCAGCTTGATTAATATCTTCTGATGTGGCCAAAAAAAAAAAGACTTCCGTATGAACCTTATCAATCGGTTAAAACACATTATTGCACACACTTTAGCTTCAAATTAAACGAACTCAGATTGTTTTGTCCATTGCAGAGCAATAATAAATTTTAAGGAATTATAAAATATAATTTTTGAGTGTTTTCTTAGTGTATTTCTTTATGATTAAGAAAACCAATAGCTCTATATATAAAATAATATTAATTTTAATCAAGTTCTTCAAATGTCTATAACTGCTTATTAAGTATCGTATTTAATGAAATATAAATAAGTCTGCTAACAATTATAAATCAATAACAAATCTCAAGTAATTAAGATTTTTTATATTATTCATTTTGATAAATAATATTGATATAAAATAAAAATAATAAATTCGCTAAAATATTATTGTGGTATTTTTTTTTTATTTATTTATGTTAAAAAATGAATAACTCTTTATAATATAATAACAATTTTAATCAATGTCTTAAAACATATATAATTTGTATTAATTTGTTTATAAATCTTGTGATATAATAATGGCATAATATTTCTCAAGTTATTATGAAATAATTTTAATAAAATTTGTAAAATTTCTAATATTATTAATTTTATTTATTTTGATATTTAAAAACTCTTCTTCTATAGAGATATGAAATAATTTTAATAAAATCGTTAAGATTTCGAAAATAAGCTCATATTATTTATTTAGTGTTAAATAATTAAACAATTAACACTTAAAAGACTTAAGGAAATTAAATAATAATTTTAGTAAATTTGTAAAAATATCAAATATATGTTTCTAATCTTGTTTATTTAAATGAATCATAAAATAATATTGTGTCGTTTTTTATGGTATATATTTATGATGAACAACTAATAACTCTTTAAGTATTCGATATAAAATGAATAAATCTGCTATTATAAATCCGAAATAATTAATATTTCATATTTATATAATATTTCATTTATTTTAATCAATAATAAATCTACCTCTAGAAAGATATAAAATCATTTTATTAAAAACGTTAATATTTTGGAAAATAAGTTTATATTATTTACTTAATGTTAACTAATAATTAACAATTATAATTGAACAAACAATTAACAATTATTTAATAATTTAAGTAAACTTATAAAAATTTCAAATATATATTTCTAATTTTATTTTCTTCTTTGATTTCTTTGCAGGTGAGTTCGCAATTTTTATTTATATTTATTTCTAACAATTTATGGACGTTATTTGATTTGGGTAAGTTGCTGCCGAGACTTTTGATATGCCACGCCCCAAAAAAAAAGAAAAAACAAATTATTTTGCAATTATTTATGATGCCAAACGCGTTAGAAATTGCGCATTGGCAAAAAATAAAAAAAAACAACAAAAATCACCGAAAATCGACAACAACATATAATTAAATGTGAAACTTGTTGCACTTTGTATAATTTTCGAATAGCGCATAAATTTCAGCGAATTTAACAACCATAAAAATGATAAAAATAACAACAACAGCAAGACAGGAAACGTGGGTGTGTGTGTGTGTGTGTGAGTGTGGGAGGAGGAGGAGAAGTGGAAGGAGGCAGGCAAGGAGTCAATAAAGTCCTTCGCAGCGGGTTCAACGACCAAAAACTCGCCCAGCCAGATGTGTGACTATTGAATTAACAACAACAACAACAGCAACTTTGGGGGCCAACTGGCAACTGTGGTTTGTGGACTGGGGACTGTGGACTGTGGACTGTGGGAAGAGTGTAGACTGAAGGAGTGGAGATGTGGGATTAAGGAGCGGGGCCCGTTTTTTGGGGGTTGCAATTGCGACGCAACGAGTCATTAACATTTTGGCAGCGAATGTTCGTTGAACCTGAGTTGCAGCAGATAGCAGATAACAGCAGGAAGAGTTCAGAGTTTCGACAGTCGACAGTCGAGTGTCGAGTGTCGAGGAGAAGGCAGGGCAGTTTTCAGATACAAACTGGCGACACATGTTTTTTTTCTTAGCCTTTCGCCATCTGTTCGCCGCATGACGAAACTGTTTACACAATGCAAACACACACACACACACACACACACACACACACACACACACACACAAAGGAGAGCGACAGAGTGTGGCGATGTTTTTTAGAAAGAGATGGCAACTGAGCAACAGATCGTTGTTCATTGTGCAAGGACATGTGCGAGACACCGAACAGAACCGAATCGAATCGATCTGAACATCTGCCCATTGTTTGGGGTTGTTGCTCGATCAGATGTGCTCAGTTGTGGATGCATACCAAGTACATTCAGGTGCAAATGACACACCTGCTCAACACGAATACCAGTTTCAGCTGACTTCAAAGATACACACTTTGAATTCGACTTTACCAATAAATGGTTAACTTCGTTACTTTCTGTTTGTAAGGAAGTCTCAGAATATACATTTTAACTCTTGTTGCCAAAATGTTAACAGTTGAAGTTAAGCTAGATTTGAAATACTTATGTATATATGTATATAAATAAGCAGGTTAGTCGAGTGCACGCGACAGTGTAATACCCTGTGCAGGTCTTAAGAAAAACTTAACCTATGGTATGGTATTCAGGAACCTACATATTAAATTTGAAGTCCCTAGTGCTTATAGTTGCTAAGATTGACGTGTTTATACAGACGGACGGACGGATAGACGAACGGATTGACAGACGAACGGATTGACAGACGGACAGAGAGACGGCCGGTGTCTATCAAACATATATGTATATACTTTATAGGCAAACCTTGAAAAAAGCACAAAACAAATGTCATGCTTTTAGTTTATTCTACAATATTTGTGAACATTTAAAAATTGGTTTGATCTATCATATAGAAAGATAAACTGGAAAAATTAGCTTAAATGATTGTCCTGAATTGATTCAACGATAAACTCGCATTTTTCACAGATCTATAATAAATGCGCTTACTTAATTTAAGACTGTCGCAACTAAAAAAGAAACACGAATTTTCAGTTAATGATGCAAATTCTATATTCGATATTTACTATTCTAAATTGTGTTCAAATTTGATACAAATATCTTGTATATCTTGAATTTAATTCTAACAAACTTGAAGCATTGAACTGAGCTTGAATCCAAACTGCAAAGCTTTGAATAAAAACTTGCAGTTCAAAAATAAATCAGGAAAAATATTAAAAATTCATTATTAGGGCAAAAATAAATGAAAAATAATAATTACATACATATTTTTTTTTTATATATATTGATTGATTTTTCATTAAGATTGAATTTACTATATCAAGGATCTTGATCTTATTCCAAGTACTATTTTTTTTTAAAATTTAAGTATTTCAGTAATTTTAAACTTAGAAGTTTGTTCAAACTTTCAATTAAAACAAGATTATTTTCTCTTTAACTATTGGTACTTATTTAAAAGAATTTATCTGATCATTTTCATTAGTTCGAATGGATTTTAATAATCTTAAATACTAAATTCGAGATCAAACGAATTTAATTTAGTGCGCCTTTATTTTTCTCTGTGTATGTTTTGTTTGATGTGAATGTGAATTTACTCAAATAACAAATCAGCTTGAATAGAAACCTTAAACAGTTCCGAAAGCCAAAAAAAATCAATGCCAAAGTTTTTTAATCATTTAAATTGATTTCAGGACGGAATTTAATTTTATACAGAGTCGTAAAACAAAACGCAATTTCCACCCTCAAATCGTAAGCCAAAACGACAAAGCAAAGTGATTTTTTTGTTGCTTTCTGTTTTCATTGCAAAGACTTTAGAGCTGACGTGGCTAAAGTCGGGGACAATAAGATACATGTACATATAGACGTCGGGATGTATGTACATATGTATGTAAGTATGTACGCTTATGTGATTATGCATGTATGTATATATGATATTCTAATTGCCAACACTGGGATTGTCGAAAAAGGGGAAAATGTGGAAAAGGGGGGACGGTTAAAGCAGTCGTCAAAGTTACAGTTTCTAAGGCCAAAACGGAGGGGTCTCTTGTGTGTGTGTGTGTATATCGTATATGTCTATGTGTGGTTGTTTGTGTGTGCGGTTCCCTTGTGGCAACAGCAACTGCAACAGCAACAACAACAACAACAATGCTGCAACAATGGCGCATGTTGTGTACGTGTCTATTTGCCAACGCTTCCTGGCCTGGCCTTTTAAGGTTACACCCCTTGCGTTTCTTTTGTTATTGCTGATCAGAATTGCTTTGAAGTTTTCTAACCCCCTTTTTGAAAAGCTTGCCGTCTTCTTAAGTGAACGCACAGTGGGACCAGTGTAATTGTCTCCCTCTCTCTCTGTGTGTGTGTGAGTGTGTGTGTGTAAGTATGTGTGCAGACGCATTCAGGGCTGATTTCTAGACCCAGTTCTTTAAAAAAAAAGTACCAAGGGTCTATTGAGTTCGTCAGATATATGAATATCAATATCTCAGACTCGATGAGAGCTAGAGACACTAAAAAATTAATTAAGCAGGTCAAGTTTATTTCGGAATTTTGCCAGGCCCCCGAAAATGAAAATAATTAAACTATCTGAGCGACTATAAGAGCTAGAGACACCAAACTTGGTATGCAGGTTTCTTTATATCCTAATAAGATGAAGTTAACATATTTTAGAATTATCCACACGACTCAGATCTCAGCGACTATACGAACTACAGACACCAAACTTGGTATGAACCTTTCTCTATATCAAAAGCAGAGTAAGCTTGGATGTATTCTCGATGTATTCTAATAATTTCATTGCGATCGAATAATAAGCTCGGAAGTTATTTAAGAAACAAATGAAGAAGAGAACATAATATAACGATCTAACATATATGAGTTTTACTGAATAAGTACAGGGTCTCTTCTTTGTCGGTTAGCCCCTCCGAATAGTTTTTGATTAGCTAATGAGCTCCTCTTGAGCTGAATTTGAAGTCAACTTAAACTATTGCAGTGCTCCACATTTGCAGCTTTCATAATTCTTTGATAATCTGCAAACTCGAGTGCATCCCACAATTTAAGCTTAGATTAAGTGGACACTTGCAGAGCTCTCAATTGGGCACAAGGACTCATAGACAAAGAGATTCGTGCGTGTGTCTTCGTGTGTGAGTGTATTGAGTCTTAATTGAATAATGTAATGTAACGGCCTATGTATATGCCGTGCCTGTATGCAACTATTTATCACATATCAAATCACATACATATGTACATATATACATAGTATTTGGTGAATGACATGAATGGACGGATGATGATTTAAATATTTTCATCACTTTTGGTTGTTGTTCAACAAGTTTTGCAAAGTTTGACTCACGTGCTTTTTGTCATTTTGTTGTTGCGATCAACACCGCGTGCTATTTTCCTGAGAGTAAACCGATAGTGAGAGAGTGAGATTGAGAGACCGAGAGATAGAAATCAAATGCAAAAAAAAAAAAAATGGTTGAATCATCGCTGCACAGTGGTGCGCATTTTAACTTGCATTACACATCATTTCTTACAATACTGA
This sequence comes from Drosophila histrio, assembly GCA_958299025.2. Taxonomy (NCBI): domain Eukaryota; kingdom Metazoa; phylum Arthropoda; class Insecta; order Diptera; family Drosophilidae; genus Drosophila; species Drosophila histrio. The sequence goes on from OY282582.1 coordinate 28,017,524, forward strand.
ATTAAGTTTAGTACGCATAAGAAGGGTGACATTTTGAATGTCCGATTAGATAAACAAAGCATTATATTAATCTATTTATTACCTTCCATTTAGCTTTATGTATTTATTTCTACTTTTACATGCTCGCGCGGTTTTTGTTGTCACATTTACCGCTTTGATTCACGCGCTCATTTTAAGTAAGAGAGCGCGAGAGAGTGAGTTTATCAAAATGTTACACTCATTTGTTGTTAGCAGTGCCAAATTGAGTATAACATTAACATGTGCATGCGTTAACAGTCGCATTGTGCAGCTTCTCAGCATGTTGGCGCCTACATATTTTTTGAATTTGGTATTTCGTTTAACATGCGCGACTTAACAGCGTCCATAACATGGACATGTTGTGCGCTAACATGAGATACAGAAGAAGCAGATGCAAAAACAAAGCCGAACGAGACGGACGTGTAACGGTCGATGCGAGCGAGCGAGCGTAATTCGTATTATTTCTAATTCCGGTCTGTCTTTCGTGTGCACTATTTTAATTCGTTGAAAATAAATAAATAATAATAATTCTCAACGCGTCCCCGTCATTTTTTGTTCGTTTGTTCGAAAATTGGCGAATTGTTGTTTTGTTGTGCGGCGAAAGCAACGCGTGCAATTGGAAAAAAAGAAATAAAAACAAACATTTGGGTCCACAGCAAGCAGTGTGTGTGCGAGTGTGTGTATGTGTGTGTGGACGGGTGCCTCAGTCATATTTGGGGGTCCATGCAAATCAAAACATGGCGTTGCAACAACGGCTGACAGCAATAATAACAACAACAACAAAAACAACGAGAACAGCAGCAGCAGCAGGAACAACAACAACGAAGCACAGGCACGTTAACAAACCAAAGGATACGCAGCAGCACACAATGCCACAGACAACAACAATTACAACAAGCAGCGCGGCGCGACATAAGTAAATGAATGAGCGCAGAATCAGAACAAGGAAACAGCAAACAAAAAAATACAAAAGAAAACTGAAAAAGGAACGCTTAAGGCAAATAAAGCGCAGTAACAACAGTTACGGCAACAACAACAACAACAGCAGCAGCAAATGCAGAAGCGAAACTCTTACGAAACGTGAATAACGAAATTTGCACAAACACGCGAAAAAAAAATATTCATTTGGGAGAAACAGCAACAAAAGGAAAGAATAATTTAAATATACCCAATAAATATAAATAATTTAAAAAAAAAGCGCGCTGAAATACGCGCGCCTGCGCAAAGAAAAAAAGCAGAAAAAAATACAAAATATTTTATTAATTAAAATACAAAGAGTGCAGAAAATTGATGTACGATTGTTTTATGTAATTTTATTTTGATTTATTTTATGTGTCAAGTGTTGTGCAGTGACAACAAATATTATATAATATAACAATAAATAAAATTTAAAATTAATCATAATAATAACCATCGAAATGGAGCAAATCACGCAATATTTTGAGCACATGGATTACGTGTCCTTTGGCGTTATAGCGCTTCCTTGCGTTATTATTGCCGTCTACGGATTCCTGCAGGTTGCCAGCGGACTGGCCAAAGGCAAAAGTAAGTAACGATATGTACATATGTATGTATATTGTGCGTAATCGATAAATTACATTATCGATCACACTTAGCATTTACTAACGGTAATACACGTCGTTACGCTCATCATCAGCAATCTCTTTGTCTCTGTCTCTCGCGCTCTCTCTATCACTATCTCTATCTCTCGGTAAAGAAGTCATTTGTAACTTCTGCTTAAAAAAATATGACTCAATTTGAGTTGGTAATAAATACAAATATACATATACTATGTATGTATCTTAATCTTGTGACGCATAACGAATTAATTCAGTCGATGAGATATTTCAGAATTTGGAATGCAACTGGGCAGATACACACACACACACACAGAGAGACATACATTTGTATATGCATGTGTGTTGAAAGTAATTTACATACATTTTAAGTTTTTTTTTTTTTTTTGCAAATGACATAATGTGTAGTTTGTAGCCAAACAAGTTAATGACTTGGAAAGTCGTTTCAGTTACAAGTCTTTCACTTTCAAGACATTCAGTCAAATAAAATCTCTTTTATGGCTAGAAACTGAGTGAAAAATCTATACCAATTATTATAAACTGTTCTCAAGGGAAAGTTGTACTTCAGATAAATATCTAAGCTAAAAGTTGAATATTCTTTTAATAAAAATTTAAATAAGATATACTATATACGAATTTCTTACTATATAAGTTTACTAATGAATGAAAAATGATACTTAATTATCGCTCTAATGCGATAGCCTTAATTATTCCGCCTGAAAGAGTAGATAATCCAGTTAAAGAAATCTCTTTTATAGTTTAGGAACTGAAAGAAAAATCCATTTATATATATTCGTTTTATTAATAACGAGTTTTTCGAGTTTTTCAGATAAATAGCATTTAAGTTAAAAACTGTATATTCTTGTAGGTAAAAATGAACAAAGTACTCACTATAAATTTTCTATGCTAGTTCTATATATTTATTTATTTATTTTTTTTTAAATTTACTTATGCTCTGCATACACAATGTCTTCTTTTCAATTGTCGCTCTAATTCGGTAGCCTAAATTATCCCGTCTGGAATAATGTGACACATAAAGCGACTCAATAAATAAAGACATAAAAGAAATAATACCAACTCAACCATTTTAGAGGCAGACTTTCAGGCCTTTCAGGCAGTTATAACAGCTGCGACGTTGTCGAATTGCAAATAATAAAGAATTTTGCGCTTGGGACTTTCCCATAGAATGTGAAACGTGCCCCTGGCTCAGACAGATAGCTATATATAATATATATATATATATATATAGGGTTTTATTTATAAACTCTACTTAAGTTGGCTAAAAACAGAACAAGTTTATCAAAAGCCCCGGGGGAATTTGGTTAGCTATAAAAAAATAGGGAAAAAAAAGTAATTCCACAAATCGCGAGTAATCAGAGATGCGAGATGTATATATATAGTATATAAAAATATATATATAAGTATGAATAAATACATAGATAGGCGGGGGCATATAGGGCGGGTTTATGCGAGGTATGCCTGACCTATCCCACGCATTCTGTGTTGTGTGTGTGTTTTTTTTTTTTGCTACTGTTGCAGTATCTCGCATGATAACAAGTAAGCGAGCAATAATATATTTACTTATACTCGCTGTCGTAGTCTTCCCGGTTTGAGCAATTCAGCAAATATCTGAAATTAATTAAGCAGTACAAGCTACCAAGGAAAAAGTATCTTCAAATTCGTAGAGGGGGAGGAGGAGGAGGAGACACTCGACAAATGGCGACGTTGATGGTCAATCTCGTTATTGAGCAATAAACAAAATCAAGTCCCAACTGGATCTTTATATAATCCATCGTAGCAAACCAAGGTAACTTTCATTCCAATACGAAATATCGCGAAAAAAAAATTGAAATTAGCACAAGCTGAAACCGAGGCGGACTTACTTTCTTTTTAGTTGAGAAAGGTCTGTGGTTTTTCTATCTTTCAAACAATAATTAAGTACAGTGTGTGTAAATAAGAGTTGAGACCGCACACACACACACACGCTGTGCAGGCCAAGTTAACATTTTACTCAATTTTTATTTGATTTTTATTTATTTCTGTTTATTTTTGCCAACTATTTTCGTTGACTTTTTGTCTTTGCCTTGCTCTTGTTATTGTTGTTGATGTTGCTTGGCTTTTTAAATTGAGTTCATTTATTTATTTTTATGTGTGCCACACACTCACACACACACACACACACACACACGCACAGAGCCTGAAGCTGTAGACAGGCAGTAAATGAATTTCAATAAATAAGTAAAATAGATAAATGCGTTGCATTCGCCTTGGCATATGGCATACAGTGACTGCCAAAATTAGCTAACTTGCCAAAGCCAATGCAGAAAAAGAAAATATGAATTTAGCATAAAATAATTTACATTACTTTATTTTTATTTTCATTCGATTACAGGGTATAAAATAATTTTCGCGCGCTTCTTTTAGTTTTTGCAATTATAAAATCCAGTACAAGTTGCACACATGCAACGCCAGATGGCGCTGTAATAGGGCACTAGTTAATTGGCTATAACAATTTCAACTTATCATTGTTTAACGAACTTTAAGCCTTAATTATAATTTATTATTTGTTATTTATATCCGTCGTCGTTGTTGTCGTTGTCGTTGACGTTGCATTGTGCAACATTGTTGCATGCCTGACACCTATCAACTGTTGCACTTATCTCTAATTGCGGTCACTCTCTCGTTCTCCAGTTTACCGGTCGATGTAGATGCTGGCTATTTTCACCTGATTTCGCTTGTTTTTCGTGCGCTTAGTGCGCATCATTAGTGTGAACTTATTATACCCTGTGGGGGTAATTAAGTTTGTTGAAATTATGTAACAGGTCTAACGAAGTCTGGCAGACTAGAGATTTGGCTCACATGATGAGTGACCTCGCCCACAAACGAATTACAAGGGAATTACAATTACAGGGTATATTACGATCGGGGTTCCGAATGTTTGGCTTGTTTTTCCTCTGTCGTTTACTGAAATACTGGTAATCTAAATGATTGGTGACTGTGTCGTAATTATAAGTATATATACGTATAGTATGTAGATGTGATGACAGTTCGTCCAGCGAATCGTTTAATCGCATCGAGTATACGGCCAATCATATCATATCAATCATACGCACTGTGTAACAAGCGGCAATGTCAAGCATTATGACTTTCAAACCAATTTAATAATGATGTATAACAAACTGACAATTGCTATAGTACTTATGTATATATGTATAACTAACTAATGATATATTTGTAATCGATTGAGTATTACAAATTTATCAATTGGAATCCCTTGCAGAGTATTATCTTTGGTTTAACTCTCAGATCTGGCCTTGTTTTTTAATGCTTTTTATTTATATCTTCACTTGTTGTTGTTGTGGTTGTTGTTGCCACTAATCTATCAAAGTTGTCGCAATTTGTTGCTGTTGCTGTTGGTCTATGTTATTTTTGGCATTTAATTTTATTACACAATTTGCTGGGCAATCATCATCATCATATGATTTTGATTATTGATATCAGTCCAAAAACATGTTTGTCTTCTTCATTGCTGTTGTTCTTGTTGTTGTTGTTGTTGTTGTTGTTGTTGTTGTTGTTGTTGTTGTTGTTGTTGCTGTTCTTGTTGTTTATGCTCATTCATATTGCGCGTTTATTTATTTAATTTATTTGAACTCTTATGCTAATTTGCTGGCATTTAGTCGAATTTCTTGTTGATATTAGAACACAATTTATATTGTCATACATACTACAACACATACCCTATAATCAACAGCTGTTCTCAATGAGGTATTAGCAACCAACAAGTATATATAGTATTTATTATAAACTATATATGCTACCCTACTGTGTGTGCTCTATTTTACACGGTATCTACAACGAAAAAAACTAAGATGTGCCCAAGTAATATATTGTTTGTATATATATACATATACATATAAATATATGCACACACATATATCTGTGGCCTATATAATCTTTAAATCACGCAGCTGCCGTGGCCTTAACGTGTTTTCAATTGGCCTGGCCAACTGAAAAGACTTTAGGGCATCACTCTGAGCAGGGTTGGGTGGCAAGAAGGGGGGGCCAGGGCAATGTCTATGTCGTGACATAATCGACCATGCGATTAAGACAATAAATTAGCATTAAAAAAAAAGACAAAAAAAAGCGCAAACTCTGGACAAAAGTGAAAAGTCAAAGAAATTCCGAAATTCGCTGAGAAAACTAACAAAAAATTCAAAACAACAAAATATGGTTGAATACGTGACATAAGAAAGGTCGCACTCCATTGTCATGGCAAGACCCGGAGACCAAGAGACCAAAGAGGCCAGAAAAAAGACCTGCCGAGTATCTCGTCATTCATTTCCATTTCCAGCTAACTTTGGCTTATTTCATTATAGTACATACAGACAGACAGAAAGACAGACCGACAAAATATATATATATGTATATATTTATATATATAAATACGTCTATATCATCTGTTTTGCTTTTGTTTGGTTTTCTTCTTTGGCCAATGCTGTGATGGCCAAGTCCAAAGCCAAAGCGAAAGTTTTTTTCGTGTTTTGTTGCTTTTTGAACTTCTTATTTAACTTGACTTCGTTTTCACTTTGCCTCGTTGCTGTTGTTGCCTCTGCTTGATCAAAACGTGCCGCAATTCAAAACCCAGCAACATGTTTCAAAATAACTAAAAACAAGGGTATAAAAAACTCATTATATATATATAATAAAAAATTGTTTATATAGACATAAATCACAGCTAGTATATAGTGTGATGAATGAGTTGATTATGGCGAGATTCTCATATTTGGAGGAGGCTACATGGCTCCATAGATCATCTAATTGTCAGCCCACACTTGAGATATTCAACAGCTTTTTTAATTTTGAGTCACTCGACGAATCTTTGGATCTTTAACAAATCGAAAGAGCATTTCAATTAATTTAAAATAAATCAATTCATAGTTTTATTTAACTATTATTAAATAATTAAAGTTATAAGTGGAGAAAGATTAAGGTTTATTCGTTGGGAATTCTACTTAATGCTAGGATAGAAATAAATATTTTTTAATGTGTTTATAAAGTTATAAATTGTAATATTATTTAAATTTAAAATTTATAACTGAAAGTATGCCAAAAAAATAGTTAAATAATAAGTTCAAAATTATATTTATTAAAAATAATAATTTAAAACAAGTCAAATTAGATTGAGCGAATGGAAGAAAAGGAGACTGAAAAAAAAACACATTTGTTAGTGAAATTATTTAGCAGCTTTTCACATTTTGTTGATGGCCTTTGTGACTTGTCGCTGTCATTGTTGTTGCACAGAGTTTAACTGACTGACTGGCTGACTGGCTGACTGACTGACTGACTGACTGACTGACTGACTGACTGACTGACTGACGTTGGCAACTCCAACACTTTCTTCACGCGACCTAAAGCATAAGTTGGTGTTGTGTTGTTGTCGTTGGCACTTTCATTTGAATGCGAAATGGAAAACGAAACTCGACAATTTGCTGATGTCTCTTGGCTTTTGGCTGCCACTGTTGGCCGAGGTATTGGCAAGTGTTATACAAGTCGCAGCATGCCCCAAATTGAGTGTGACCAATTTGGCCCAAGCAAAACGACAGCAGCAACTTTATCAGCAGCTAAAACTGCAACTGCTGCGTCGTTAGGTAATATGCAAAGCCAAACAACATTTAGACACAGAAATTTGTCAAGGGTCAGTCAGACAGTCAGTCAATCAGTCAGGCAATCAGGCAGTCCGGCAGTCACTCAGTCAGTTAGTCAGTCACTCATTTAGCTGGCCAAGTCTTTTTGGCCCAAGTCCCTGCTCAAAGTAATAACTCAAATTGTGCGATGTGTTTTTCAGTTGTTAACACGTTTTCACGCGCACATAATTGCAACACACACACAAACACACACACACACACACAGCTGAGAGTGCTAAACATTTGTATTTATATTTATTTTTGTTGTTAGTGCCGAGTCACATTTTGCCAGTGTGAAAATCATCATAAACAAAATTGAGGCTAATTGAAGGCACTTTTACTCTCGCGCGCAACATACAATTCCTTAGCAACATGTTGCCAGGCAACATTTCAACATTAAATGTTACAAAAAACATATACATAGTAGATATATTTATATCTCTTTATTATAGTATACTATATACAACTGTTTGATATCACATAAATCGTCATATTTGTGCGTTAATCTGTGTGCTTGGAATTTGCCTGATTTTCTTTTATTTATTCCCTTGAATTTTAGTCACAACACTTAGCTTGGGAATTAACCTGAAATAATTTTTATGAAAATAAATTAAGAAATCTATCTATGAATATATATGTATATATATATTTATATATATATATATATATGTGTGTATATATATACAAATTAGAAAACAGAGATAAAACCACTAGAATCTATTAAAATAAATGGCAAATCTTTGCCTAATTATCATACTCGTCTTAAATAAGATTTGCTGTAACACAAGGTATATCAGCATCTAGTATTATACTATGAGTGTTTTCTACTATTTATCTTAATGTTCTTCGTTCAACTGAATGATTTTATTACTTTCAAACTACATCCCAGTTTTCTGCCTAATGAAACTGATCTAAAATGTGTTTGTTTTGTGTTTCTGTTAGAAGTTGTGTCTTCTCTCAGCTTAAACTTTATATAATGTGTATGATTTCAATTGATTATAATGCCTTATTGTTGTTAATATACTATTTCCCTTTTTGTATATATATTTAAAATATTATATACTGTTATACTCTATTCCAGGCTAAGTTTATCATCTGATATCCTGCAAAGTGGTTACCTTAATGAATTAAATTTGGACTCCGATTCTGTTTATACTGGATGAAAACATTCCTATATAGTATTCCCTAAACAAACGCTTGCTGTGATTATTCCAATTCAACAATCTTATATACATACATTCTATATTTATAAAGTGTGCTAAGATATCTGTCAATTTGGGTTAACAGCTGGCTGTTAATAGCTTCAATGTTATTCGCTGTCTAACATTTGTCGCAATTTCGTCTAAGTAGTAAATAAGTTGTATGAATAGAAATCTTTTGGGGTAGACTCTCTTCTAAGTAGTTCTATTTTTAATGTGTTTGTTTATTTCTTTATTGTGGTTGTTGTTTGTCCCATTTTCTGATGACATTTCATTCAGTGGAATTCAAATAGTTGCATGTAATTGTACTGACAGGCCGTAAACAGCAAATTTGCAAACAGTTTTAAATTTGCATTTATGTTTCTCTTGGCTTTCTATGCAGTTTTATTGTCGTCTACACAATTTATATATACATTATTCATAAATATATATATATATATATATATATATATATATATATTTCTTTTTATTGTACCTTTGTATAGTACCTGCGTTTTTTCTTGCTTGTTGTTTTTCTTCTTTCGTTTCATTGTTTTTGGTTATTGCGGTTTTTCTGCGCCAACTTGTTGATTCGCACACTCATCGCGTCGTATGACAAACCCAACAATATATTACATTTAACAGCAACACAATTACAGAGCGGAGAGTGTGACAATTTGCATAGGAAATGTTTTAAAAACAACATTAGAAAATATAACAAATACATCTTAAGTTGTAGTTTCAAATATATGTATCTTATGTGTTTTAATTAGCTCAGAATATATATTTGGTTCAGTTAAGACAAGTATACTACTTTAAATCATATCAAATATTTTATATCGTACACTTATGTCACCTAATAAACTAAAAAGATACATTTGAAGTAGAGAATTGGTCTGCATTATGTTTAAACTATTTGTATACCCTGTGGGGGTTTGTTAAAAGTTTGTAACAGGCAGAAGCAAGATTCACTGACTCCATTAATTAGGCACACCTGATGAGTATCTTGTGGACGATGTGTCCAGAAAATTTCATCACGATGCCACGCCCCTTTCACCCACAAATTAAAAAAAAACGAAAAACAAGTGATTAACATTCCCGACTGTTCGGCTTGTTGTTATACTTAGTTTACTACTATATTATCTGGTAATCTGTGCTATGTAGAATCCCATCTCATATATCATATCATGTGCTCGGTTCATATAAAAGATACTCTATTCGTGTTTAAATTATATTACTAGATTATAAAATTTAAATCATATCTATAATGTGCTTAGTTCCCATAGAAAACATATAAGATGTGAAGTAATATTCAACATATTCCAACTGTGTCAACTCTGTCCAATGCTTCAGATCAGTTTACTATATCATATAATAACTTGTCTGTTTTTATTGTTGCGTGTTTTTATTTCTTGGTTTTAATTGTGATGAGCTTGCTTTTCCTGAAGTCTGCTCATCATCAATTACATTATCATCATCCTGCATTACTTCCTTAACTGTTTTTTCCCCAGCGGAGAAATGAAAGCAATGCTTCCATCTTTTTTTTTTTGTTTGTTTGTACCTTTATGGAGGCCATTATTAGCTTATTTACTTTCCCATATCATCATCATCATCATCATCATCATCATCATCATCATCAGCAGCAGTAGTAGTGTCATGTAATTTCTTCCTCTTGCCATTTGGCCTTTCACTCGCAACGCATTCACAATGAAGCAGTTCACAATTGTCGCTGTATGTGTGTGTGTATCCATCAGCTCTTTTCAGTCTGTTTCTGTTTCTTTCAACTCTTTTGGGTAACGGGGCATGGCCATATTTACTTCGTCTCGCCTCGCTTCTCATGCGCCTCTCTATCTCTCTCTCTTTGCTTATGTATTTTCATGCTACTATTTACTTATGTTTTTCACAAGTGCAATTGAGGTTACTTTCTATTTAAAATTAAATAAATAAGTACGCATGCAAATAGAGCCAAAGCCAAAGCACAACGTTTATTTCTCTCTCTTTCTCCCACTGCCTCTCGCTTTCTTTCTTTCATTCTTTTTTTGTTGTTGTTGTGATATTTGTTGTTGTTGTGGTTTTATTTTTCACACAGCTGCCGGCATGCATCAAAATTTGCCATCAATTTTTCTAGCCAACTTGCCCTTGTTCTAGGCATTCAACTAGATCCCCTAGATACTTATTTAACAGATAGAAGATACAGATAGAAAAATAAAGATACTTCTTATGATGTTTACTGCGTCAATTCCCTCATTTATCTGTATATCTGTCTGTCTGTCTGACTGACTGTCTGTCTGTCTGTCTGTCCATTTCTTTTGTTTGTTGCTTATTTTTATAAATTGTGCGCTCATTTGTATTACTTTGATTACTTTTGCACAGTTGCCTATTTTTTCCGTTTGTCGTTTGGCCCGTTTGTGCACAAATAAATCATTGCGGCTGTGGTTTGTATTATGTGCTCAAAATAATATGCCCCCATGTCGTTGAAAATACCTAAATAAATCCAAACTATTTGTATATGTAAATAGTTCTACAAGTTCAACACTAAAGGAGAGCAACTAAATATGTTATCATCGAGAGTGCATCAATGTCGGTCGCCCTGTATTAAGATAGTACCAAGATCTACCAAATATTACCATTTGAAATTCCTTGTTTTGTTAAGAGAATCGAAAATTACTTCATCTAATATGTTACTTATCTTTACGATTTAAACTAGTACACTTTCGAAGTTCTCATAGACACATCTATCGAATTTTTTAGCTTTAGTTCTTATAGTCTTAGATCAATTTATAAAGCACAGGGTATACTTTGCCTACTTATAAACGAATGACAGCAGCCAAATAAATGCACACGTCAGCAATAGGAAGAAGATCATTTAATGGGATTATTTATGTATGTAGTATTATAATACTTATTCTGTATTATAATAATAATAATTAAGTATTATCTAGTCTATGATGATATAGTAGTATATGTATATCATACGTACATACATATATGTGATATATCCGAAGGAATGTTTGCGTACATTTTGTATGAATGAATATGAAATTTTGGCACTCGAAACCAAAATGCAAAACGTACCAAAACAAAATACATTGATAAACAAGATACAACAACACAAATGAAATGAAATTCACACAAAAGCAAAGCATGAAATCATTTTGTCATGAGCACAAATCAAAACAACATTTCTTACGTAGTATTCGGCATCTGTGTGTCGACGCCACCTGAGCAATAATCTTGTATATTGCCGTGGGCGTCACAATTGAGATACAGATACAACTACAATTACAACTATAGAGACAGCTTTAGATATAGATACAGCTACAGGTATAGATACAGATACAGACACATACATTGTTATATAGGTCGATGATGGTACAATAGATGTTATAAAGAATTGAAGTAACTGGGTTTTGGGCCAAGACCCGAGCCCCGTTACTCGAGTTACTTGAGATGTTCATCAGCCACGTTAATTGCATTTGTGTGTGCAACGAACGGACTGGAAATGGAGCAAACGAACAACCCACAATTCTAGGCAAAGTTTTTTTTTTTTTTTTTTTTTATTTATTTTTCGCTAGAGTGGAGTTAATTAGATTGAAAGCACTTGCCATAATTGAGCAGTAGATGAACTCGTTAGATAAGTTAAATGAATCAACGAGTTTTCAGGCAACAAACACATCTCATCCAAGTTATTAAGTTGTAAACTTAATAACAAAATAACTGTAGAAAATCTTACGAAATAATGTTGCCCGACTGTTACGTTAGCGTTTAATAAACTTCTGATGGGCTAATTTAATATTGCCAGACTTCAATTTAACGCTCTGATAGCTGAGATACTTAGATTAATATTTCAAAAGTTGGCAACCAATAGTTGGCCATAGTCCGTTCCAGATTATGTTAAATGGCTACAATAATTGATCAACCAAAAGGAATACTATTTCTCCATTGAGTGAGAATCTTCATTGTGGGAATCTTCATACTGGAAATTGTTGACTTTCCATTCAGTTTGTGTTGACATCATTATAATTTATTTAAGTTGTGTTAATCTTTTTGTTTGACTGTCAAAAAACAATGAAATGTCAACATCGTTGTGACTTGCACGTAACAAGTTTGCCGTTTTAACATATTCAAATATTCTGAGACGTTATAAAAATACATTTCAATCTCATACAAATTTTCTAAAACAATCAAAAACGAAAACAAAAAAAAACAACGCATTCAATTAGATACTTTTTTTTGAATACACATATATACATATATATATATAGATATATAAACCCTTATGAAAAAATGGGCATGTCTTTCTGTATTATCGCATGGATCTCAAAAACATTTAGGGCTAAGGTCAATCATGTTGGTATGTATTACATTTTCTATATAAAAACACATATAGTACAGGGTATTGGCTAGTCGCTAAGTGGTCGCCACTTTTACTTTTCTGTTTATTTTTGCAATGTATTTTTTTGTTTTCTGCTTAGTTTTGTGTAAACACAATGTCTCATAATGTTTCCAATTAATAACAATTGTGAATGATATGCGGAATATTTGCCGCCTCTTCAAGTGCCAACAAGTTGGCCCGATTCACGGCTACGCCCACGTCCACGCCCACTCATAATGCCAATGACGCAGGCCATTTACCCAAATGTTTTCTAATTTATCAATATTTTTGCCTCATTAATACAATTGCTTGCCGTCAATTATTGATTTTCGACGACATATCGAAAAGGTTGTAATTCTACTTAATAATCTGTGGATTCTAATCTTGTTGGTGTAATTAACCAAAAAAAAGTTATATTCTTCATTTACCATTATCAAGTTGTTTATTTGAGTTTATTACCTCTCTCATAGTAGCACACGCATCTAAATTTCTGTTGATAGTCGGGGTAGTTCCCCACGGATTCTACGCAAAGTGATTAGAACAAGTTAAGCGAACTATCGATTTAAGTTTTCGGAATTGTTTGAATCATCATTTTTAGCATTGTTTCTTGTTTATCATGGTCATGGTTTATTGTTAGAACATTACAATTTTTGTGTTGTAAAATGATTAAAGAACTATATTTTTAACTCAACTTCTTTAAAAATATGTTGAATCTTTTGAAATTGTAAAAACTATGATAATAAAATTAGACAGACCTCTAACTACAGTCATAATTTTCAGTGTTGTATTCTATTCTATACAAAATTCATAATTCTAAATGAACAGTGCTGTAAAACGATCATTTAATGCAACTGTTATATGTATCTGATTGATATCTCTGCAAAATAAGCTAATGCAATTTGTTATCTCACACATTTAATTCACAATACTTAAATGTCAGTTTAATGCAGACTGTTCTCTATAACTAATTGATGCCTCTTCGGGCTAAGCTATCACACACACATTTAATACACAATACTTATTCTCAGTGCTGCAAAACCTTTGTATAGTAGTAATTCATTTAATGAAAACTGATATCAGCGACATGTGCCTTGAGCGTATTTATTATTAAACCCGCTGACAAATCCATTTCCATGGCTATCAATAAAAAATATATGCTTCTTGTTTCTGTTCCCTCTGTTTTTGTGATTTCTATTGTTTCTCTGCTGCCTCCTTTGCCTCTTGCCATTAGTAGTCGACAAGTTATCAAAACTTTGCGGCACGATAAGCGCAATTCCCACGCATGAATGCACTGGGCCAACCTAGCACAACTTCCGCGCTGATCCCTTTCGTGAAGGTGATCTGATAGGCGTTGTAGCTGGAGCTGGGAAGGGTAAGTAGTGAGGGAGGGTGGACGGGGGAGCAGGTTATCGCATATTGCGCATACGCCATGTGCTCAATGTCGTCATCGGAAGTGATTTGTTTATCGATTTGCTACAATAACAACAACAACATCATCAACAACAACAATGCGAATGCAAACGTTGTTCAAGCGCGTTTGATTGACACGCCTTCCCCTATCCTACTACCCCTCCCCACTGCCCCTTCACAGCAACAACAGCACGCCCAAAACTCAGCACACACTCGATTCATACTCTTTTATATTTCGTTTAATTGTAATCAGAAAATTGTACGTAAAATCAGAATTTATTCGTATGCATACACTGATAAAAAGATTGTTTTGTTTAATATTTGTGTTTTAACTCTTAACTAAAAACATTCTTAAATGCCATAGTACTAAGATATAGTGAATATTGTATTGTAATGTCATGTTTAGTAAAATCATTATCATTAAATTGTATTAAAATTAATTATGTTTTATATTTTTATTTAACTCAGAAAGATCGTTTCATGTTTGCCTATTAAATTAAGAGTATTTATTTTGAATTTAATATAATAGTTACATTTAAATTTGTAAATATCTGATAATCATAGAATATAGTTCTTACTTTAAAAACAATACAAAATACAAGAAATAGTTCAATCAAATAGTGAGATTTGCATTGTTTTTTTGTTCACTGTGTATCTGTGTCTGTGCCTTGGGGATGGGAGTGGAACTGCGACTGTCGATGGGGTTCGGGCTTTGGGGTGTGGGGTGTGGGGCCGGGCAACCAGTCGAGCATTAAATAAATAATTGGCTGACTAGCGTCATCGCAGCAAGTTGCGTGAGCTTCTTCCCTCAAATGTTGATTAGCAGCTGCTTGGCCCGGTTAATCACGTCAGCATACCCCTCAAGTTGCCCATACCCCGTCTTTCGTTCATATCAAGTCCAGTATGAATCGCAAGTCGAGAGGCCCAAAAAGACGCTGCACGTAACGTTAGAGAAACTCTTCCTGTATTGTTTTTTTTTTATTTTGTAGTCTTACATGAATCTAATTTCATTTGCTGTGGCCACACACTACAAAGTCAACTCACACTGTCAATCTGTCTAATCGTCCGTCTGTCTATTTATCTATCTATCTGTCTGTCTGTCAGTCGTTTGTCGCTGTGACTCTGGGGCACGTAATTGAATGCGAATGGCTTAATTTTCAGTAGATTTATTTTTATGGCCTGGCCACAATTATACAATACATTAAAGCGGCATTTAAATTTCCGGTTCTAAGCCGCACTCTGGCAATCGGTTAAGTTATTACAATTATTTCCTAAACGCAAATTGTCATTAAAAACACTCAATTTAGATACTATATCCGACAGCAAATAATCTCAAGAATTTCATATAAGATTTATGTTCTCATAAAATACTTGTATTCACATTACACGTGGGTAAAACTGGCGCTTAAACTGCCGAAACAAGTTTGAAGTTCAGCACCCCTAGAAGAGAAATATGTATGTGTATGGGTAGAAGGCAGAAGGCAAAGGCATAAGGCATAAGGAAGGCATTAAACCCATTTCGTCTAGTTCCCCAACATAAATATCTAGTAGAAACTCGTTTAGGGTCCAACCGTTCAGCACATCTACCGAAATACGCGGCAGAATCTTAAATGCCTTTCCCAGCACGAGTTCAGAGTCTAAACTAAAGATTCGCAAGTCAGAGTTGTTCTATAAAACTGATGTTATGTCATGCCATCAACCTGTACGACAATAGTTTCGCATTTTATCAGATCTCACTCTATATAACAGTTAACTCATGATAAATAACAGTTAATTAATAGATCGCACTCTGTATAATAGTTTACCAATTTATTTAAATTTATGTACATATATAACAGCTCAGCAATAAATTTCATATTATCCACATAAGGATTAACGTTTTTCCAAAAGATGTTACACTTCCTAAAAATGCTATATGACATGTTATGCTAGTGTTGTACTGGAATTGTATTACTGTTATACTAGTGTTGTACTAGTATTATATTACTGTTATACTAGTGTTGTACTGGAATTGTATTACTGTTATACTAGTGTTGTACTAGTATTATATTACTGTTATACTACTGTTATACTAGTAATATATTACTGTTATACTACTGTTATACTAGTAATATATTACTGTTATACTACCGATATACTTGTGTTATACTACTGTTGTACTAGTATTATACTAGTGTTATACTACTATTATACTACTGTTATAGTGATATACTACAGTTGTACTAGTGTTGTAATATTATTATACTACTGATGTACAACTGTGATACTACTATTATACTACTGTTATACAGCTGGTACTATAGGATATTATGTATACGTTCACTCTCATTCATTCTACTCAGCTTAAAGATACCCTATACATTTTTATCTTCTTAAAAGCTTTTCCTAATTAGCATTTCATTAGCTTATTCAAACTTATGTCGACTATTCATGTTAAGAAGCGTATAAATAAGCTGTTTATTGGCGCAAAGACACACCTTCTATATGCTAATTTACAGGGTATACGAAACTGTTGTCGCATATTGTCCTTGATCGAAACGATCAATTGCGCGCCAAAGACTTTTTGCCTAAGCTATCTAATGGGAGACTGTTTGGTGGAGTAGGGGGAATAAATAAAACATGCGCGCATGCGCTCATTATCATCATCATCATCATCATCATCATCATGATTATGCTCATCATTAGGCATTGGATTCGTTGTGTGTTGCCATGCGAAAAATTGCCACGTTTTTTGCTCAATTTTCTGCGTCTCCTTTTCGTGTGCTCTTCCCTTAATGATCTCCTTTGTTGGCTTCGCTTTGCTTCAATTCAGACTCCCTGCTACCCTTTACTCCATCGCCATCGCCATCTTCATCTTCCTCTCCTCTCCTTCTTTTTGTTCGTTTTTTTTTCCTGTTGTAATTCGAGCGCTTGGTTCGATGGTTTCGCTTCGTCTGCGTCTTCGCGGAATTCATTCAACTTTGGTCATGCACACATGCATACTCTCACACACACACACGCACACACACTAATACAGTGAGAGTCACAGTCTATGGGAACTTACCCAGCAAGCATTTTCAATCACATTAGAGTCTTAAAAGAGTCTTTTTACTGATTAAAATGATCACATATGAGCTCTTTTTTGAGTCATATATGATCGTTTTGTCGGGAGAAAATGGTACCCTAGCAATGAGTCCTTTGGAAGAGTCATTTAAGACTCTCTTTTTTGAACAGTTTAGAGTCAGTTTTGAGTCTCATTTCTGAGTAAATTTTTTCAATTTAGAGTCATTTGGGAATCATTTACGAGCCATATTTGAGTCACATTTGAGTCTAAATGGCGAGACTTATTCGAGTCTCATTTGAGAGTCATTTGCGAGTCATAATCTTCAATCGTTTGCTTTTCAAAAAATAAGAATTAAATTATTTAGTATTTCTATTCAATTTATTATATTTATTGCAAATATGCTATATACGTTACACAAAATATTACAAAATACAAAATAGCATGTATAAAATGTTTCTGCAGTGCAGCATTTATGTCTTTATCCGCTGAGCTGATTTTTAGATTGCACACATCTAAGAAAAGAAAAGTTTCTGATTAAATTGACTGAAGAAAAAATAAAAATATATGTACATACGTACTTTTAATGGTCGTAACCACGAAAGACTTTTCAGCGCTTGGTTTTGTTCTGGTTCTCTTCCAACTCGTTAGAGAAAACCTTTCAAAGGGCTGCTCTTATGAAATACGCCGCTCCGACTCCACCTATCTTTCCAATGACCGCAAGACAACTACTAAACTGACAACTTATAAGCAAAGACATAAAATTTGACGAAATGCAAAAAAATTGAACAGATTAAACAGTTACATTTGCAAACAGCAGCACAAAATTGTATTTGCATCGTCAAAGTTCGAAAAATTGCGGTAAAATCTCAACGAAAAGACCGATAAACCTTTCTTCATCATCAAACTGTTCGAAATATGAGTCCATAAAGAAAATCAAAATAATCTCATTTCGCTCAGTTAAATGATTAATTTGTGATTGCTGTATATTTTGTTATTGTTAGTCTCATTTTAAGCATACGCAGGAGTCATTTTAGAGTCTTTTTTAAATCTCACAGAAGCCAAATCTTTTTTTAATCATTAAAAAGAGTCAAAAAAGACTCTGCAAAATGATTACGCTCATCAACAATCTTTCAAATGCTTGCTGGGTATACATATGTTGATAGATACATTTGTATCTGTATCGGTTTCAACGAACTCACGCTGATATCATGCTAAAAGTTATGACACATTTTAATAGCTGATTTTGCATAGATTTTGAATACGAAACAGTATTTTTATTTATTTTTTTGAAAACTGGCTTTTCACTCTTTTTGTAATACACTAACAGAGAAAGACACTTACGAAATTTATAATCTCTAAGATACGATTCATTTATTTATTTATTTCAATACCCAGCGCTAAAAGCTTAAGCTTATTATTTAAGACAATAGTAACTTTAAAAGCATAAATACTATTGAGATTTAACATTAAGTCATTAATAAATAATTGAAAATTAAATTTACATATTTTAACAATTTTACTCCAGTTTAAGTTTCTTATTTCAATTATTTTTTAATGAATAATAATGGTATGACATTTGTTAGAGTATTAGAATTGCAGTGTGCACAGCAGCCTTGTTTTTTTTTTTTATTTTTATTGATTTTTACCCACTACGCAATTCCAATTCAGGCAGCAAACCGATTCGATTCGATTCAATTTGATGTGATCGGTCGTCGCCGTCTTTTCTTTCATAAATCACGGCCGATAACTGCCGGCCGGAGCAAGCTAACGAATTGATGGAGGCATGCGGCGGGGTGGGGCGAGGGACAGGGGTTTTGTTTTGAATTTAAATTTGAATTGAAATATTTTGAATTCGTCAAAAATTACGCTACAATTTCAAAGTGTCTTTCACATTGGCAAAAAAAAAATGAGAAGAAGAGAAGGCGAGGAAGAAGAAGAAGCACGGCTGTAGGGGGCGGGCTAGGCGTGGTGGGTGGGGTACACACACACACACACACACACACACACACACACACACACGGACAGAGAGTCACATGGAGCGGCGCTAGGCACGAGCTGGTACCTGTTTATTGTAGTCGTCGTTTCTTGCTTGCTTTTTTCTTGTATTTATTTTAATTTTTTTAATTTTCGGTTGTTCTTTTTATTTTTTTTATTTTTATTTTTACTTGCTTGCTTTTTCTTCTCCTTTTTGTTTCTGTTTTATTTGGTCATTTTGTTTTTGTTTTCCTTCTTCTTCTTATTAATATTATTTGTTGTCTTGTCTGTTTTTGTTTATTAAACGTGCGTTTTTGTTAGCTATGTGCCGTTATTCGCGAATTTCTAAGCAGCCAAAGTCATAAACAAATTGCAGAAATTCCAATGAAGTGAAAGCAACGAAATAATAATAATAACAACAACAACAACAATAACAGGAACAACATCAGCAACAACAAATTAGTTGTTGTGGGCGTGTCTCGCATCCGGGCCCCAAAAAAAAAAAATGATGAGCTCCAAATTGATGTACTTGCCAGAAAATGTTAAAGCTATTTCTGGCATGTGGTATGTGGCATGCAACTCAATTAAATGCCCATAGCAGCAAAAGCAGCAACAACAACAACAATTCAATGAATCAACAATCTACGATATAGAAAAAATTTCAATTTACAATTAAAAGCACGCCGAAAAGTCGAGACCACGACCATAATATACCCTGTACAGGGCACCACTCAAATTTACTCTCGATGTAATTTGTTATTTAAATTTGTGGCCGAAGGGGGCGTGGCATAATGATGAAATTTTCTAGGCACATCAACACCAAAGTACCCATCATGTGTGTCAAATCTGAAGTCTCTAGCTGGAAAACTGCTTTGGTTATGAGATTTTTCTTAATTTGTTGGCGAAGGGGGTGTGTCATCCAAAATTAAAGATAAACTTGATCTGCCTGCATATGCTACCAGTGCTGGGAGACCAAGTTCAAGCTTGTAGCTCTTACCATATCTGAGATACTTTTGTTCATACGGACGGACGGACAGACAGACAGACAGACGGACCGACGGACATGGCTATAGCGACTCTGCTATTGATGCTGATCAATAATATACATATATACCTTATGAAGTCGATCAAGCTTTCTTCTGCCCGTTACATACTTTTAACAAACTTAATATACCCTCACAGGGTATTTAAATACTCATATATTTTTGGAAACTTCAACTTTTTTTTAAAAAATTACTTCGACAGAATACAGCTGCTGCATTTCGTATTTCTATATATAACTAAGTATATATTTGTATTATATTTATAGGTATATTATATCATTTTGAATATAAAATATTTCTTCAGTTGTCTCTTTGTCTTATTGCCATGAAAACTTATCCCTAATTCACTTCATCTGATATCAGAATGTCAGTTTCCTTGCATTTTAAAAAGACTTTCAATAGTTTTACATATAGTAAAATCATTTTCTTATATATATATCAAATTCTCAATTTACTATCTAATTAAGTAAATCATTTATCAATTACCATAAATATAATTTGTTAACCTTCGTTTTGATAAAGTTTGAGCATTTTAAAGGAACTTTAATAGTAATACTTTTATCACATGTTAAGAATCCACTTTATTGCAATTATAATAGTTAATATACATACCATAATAACGTTCCCTTTATGTTCATAACTTCTCAACTACAATCTCAGTTATCATAAAATTAATTTGTTAACCTTTGACTGATATTAAATATAAAGTTTGCAATTTGAGAGACTTTTAATATTACTACTTTCATCCAATGTCATAGAACAATGGATGTTCTGCTTGTGCAGTTTTCAATCTAATTAATTATGATGTATCAATTAGCATATAAATATTTTATTAACCTTCGACTGATATTAAAAATAAAGTGTTTGCAATTTCAAAAGAGTTTCTATAGTACTACTTTTAGCACATGCTAAGAAACAACTTTTCTATGACTCTCAACCTTCCAAAAATACCTTTCCTCTATGTTAATTTCAACTCATCTTCAATTTATTATCTATTTAAGTATTATTTATCAATTATCATAATTTGTTAGTCTTTGACTGATATTAAATATAAAAATACATTATATTTAAATGGGGTGTTTATAAGTTAAGGTCACATTAAATGTATTGAAAGAAAAGAAATGCGAGCTCAACTTTCATTCGGTTTTTCTATGTTGCTCCCTAAGAATTCTCAACTGGTTCTAGCAGCGCAACATAGAGAACAAGCTTGGATTGTTCGTTAAGTTAGCTCAAATGGTACTGATGATGAAGTTTGGATCAATATAATAATATTATTGAGAGGAAAAGAAGGCGATATCGTAAAGCTCAATTTACATCATGATTTTAGTAGGCGTAGAAATGAATAAATTGATTTTATCTTTACGAAAATAAATTTAAAAAAAAAAAAAGAAAAATAAAATAAAATAAACTTAGTAAACAAACTGGTCTCATTTTCTTTGAGATTGTAATTTGGCTTTCTTTGAGCTTGCTTTGTAAGTTATAGATAAATTGGATATATCGCATAAATTCACGAATGTTTAGTTAATCAATGTCCATATACTACTATAGTAGAATATTCCTTATTGAACTGGACTCTATCATTAAAGTTGATATGTTTGCTTATGGAAATGCTGAATGGCTTTCATTCAATACATGACGTTGTGGGAAAGACGTGATTGTGACGTGCAAGTTCATTCATGCACTGACATGATAACATGTATGTAACTGACAACCGAACACGTAGTTTTGAGCTGCCACAAACACACGGCAACAACAACAACAACAACAACAACGTGTGCCGCGTCATTAGCCAACGAAGCATGTTTAACGCGTGCGTTTTCCAATTGCATTTGTGACTTGGGCTTTGGCCCAGAACAACCCAAACCCCTATCCACCTCTCCTCCCCTTCCATTCCGCACCACAGACAACAAACTGTGTTCACATACTTATCAAGCAGACTGTTGTTATTGTCGTCAGAAGAACATTGTACGGTGATTCACTGTGTCGTCATCAATATGAATCGGAATTGAATCCGAATGCGAATATGAATACGAAAACGAATACGAGTACGAGTATTACTGGGTTTTTTTTTTTCGTTTATTCCCTCCTTTTCCCCTTTCCCTTTCCCTTCCCCTTCTTCCTCTGCTTCTTGCTCCTCTTCGTCTGCCTCGATTGCTTTGTTGCCCGGTTTTTATTGTTTATATCGCGCTCGTCGCTAATCGCGCCGTTTAGTTTGATTTGAACTGCAAGTGCAGGCGGGCGCGAATATCTAAAGTATTGAGAATCGCACTGCGAATTGTTTTCAATTATTTATTTTCTTTGACATTTTGAGCGTGTTTATGACCACAGAATGCATTTGTATCTTGAAGATTTGTGGCAAATGCAAATGCAAAAGCTTTGTGAGTTGCGAGACAAACTAACAAACAAACAGACAATCAAACAAATGAAACAAACTAATTACAATATTAAACTCTGTCTCTCTCTCTCTCTCTCTCTCTCTCTCTTTTTAGATGACAAAATGCAGCGTTGCAACAATACCAACAATAACAACAATAATAGCAACAATAATAGCAACAATAGTGGCAAACGTTGCACACAGAAATATGCCAATGGCAACATTGCAACAGCAGCAACAGCGGCAGCAGCAACAGCTGCTGGCCATGCCACAACAGCAACAGCAATGACTAACGGTTATCAACAAAATAACAACAACAACAACAGCAACAGCAACAAAAGCAATGCAACACGCAAAGCACGCTACAACAATGGCAACAATAAACGGCAGGATGCAAATGCAACTGCGGCATTCAATATGCAACAACAAAAGCGATCAAATGTTGCCGGCTCCGATGCGTCCTGGCATCGTTTTGTAACTTCTTCATGCATCGAAGGTAAGTCCAACAATAACAAAAGCAACAAAAACAACAACAACAACAACTTTACACGCTGATTCACAATTTGCCGCTTAAAAAAATGCCAAGCAAATCGCGTTTCATTCATACAATGAATCATTATTCGGTCAGAAACGTCATCGTCAGATTTCTCCAAACGTATCTTAATCAGAGCTTTTTTTTTTGTTGGCCAACTGGCGTCCCGTAAATGAAATGAATACACTCACAACACACACACACACTCACAGATAAACTCGGATACATTTGGACTCGACCCACATTGAATGTCTGTAGCCTGCAATCGAATGAACTTTATATAGAAATTCAGCCTAGTATATTGGGGACTTTCTGTTATTGGGTCAACAACAGTGGTGTCTATAATTATGCGTACACTGTGTTTAATACTTTCTGAGCAATCTTTCAATCTTTCACATTGTTCAAACATTCTTATCTTTCTGTAAAATGGCAAATGGCTTTTCACGAATGCAGCGAATGACTTTGAATGTTGGCCAGATAATTTATTTAGTATTTAGTATTTAGTTGAGTAGTGTGCTAGAGTTACAGATACCCTGTTTCAGCTGCAGCTGCTGCTTCTATTGAAATGTATATAATTAAATTTATATTTGTATATTGGAAATTAAGACGAGTGTGCTAAACTAAAGGCCAACTCTTATTTTCCCAAAGTATCTAAGTCTACACATAGTATAAGACAAATGGCTTGACGAACTTTAAGTACTTGCATAGCAAAAAGTCGTAGCTAAAATAGACTTTAGAGTCTGCTCGACTTGCACAGACGCTTTCTTATGAAATTTTAAAAGGAAAACACCTTTTTTTTCTGTTTGTTTGAGAACGAAACAATGCGAAAGAATCGATCAGCAAACAAGAAAATTGTTCTTGTGTGGAAACTCAAAATTTGTATTTTTAGAAACAAAAGTATCTTGAATCGCACATAACTTCTTTATCTTATGCTTTATACTATGAAGTGTATCATAAAATAATATGAAAAAAAAAAAAAAAAAAAAAATGGAAAATTGAAGACGCAGTTTCGTAAAGACGCACAATCATTTTACAGCTATTTGTTTTGGGTATAGAACTTTATCTGTATCTGTGTTTAAAAGTGGCGCTATCAGTCTACTTATAGCATTGATTTCGAAAAGGGTTCTTCAAGCTGCCCCGTTTAAATGGGCTAAAACCCAAGTGCTTGACGCTATCAATAGGTAGCGTTAGTATATAAGAATATTTAATTAAACTATAAGTAACTAGAGATGGCGATAAAAACGGGAAGAAAAAGAGTAACTAACGAAATGTTAATAATAAATCATATCTAGGAAGAGGTAGTATATTTAATACTGATAGTGGAAGTATATGTATTATATTATATATATATACATATATATATATTGTATATTTATAAACTTATGCGGGTTTCTCTCGCGCTTTCTTCGCTGATTCGCACAACTATTTTGAGACCTCGGTATTTCCATAACAATTGCACTCTAGACTCATAAATAAGAAAATTGCAGGAAATCTTCGCTTAAGCTGATCGCTACAACCTTAATGAAAGTCGTGAGATACACGCACACATATACACAGTTACACACACTCACACACACTCACACACACTCACACACACACACACACACCTACCTATAATCGAGCTGGTCGATTATGTCAAGAGGCGCTTTGATTCTTCAGCTTTTTTTTGACTTTCGCTTTCTTTCAAACCCGAAGGGAAGGTGATAAACCAATAGGGAGAGAATCAATTAAAATTCAGTCCAAAAGAAGTAGACAAAAGAATGGCAAAAAGAAGAAAAATAGTAATAATAAAAAACTTCATTAGTCAAACAAATAAACAAAAAAAAAAAAAGCGTCATGAGAAGGCTATATGGGATAGCCAAAAAAATTAGAAAAAAAAGGGGGAACAAAAACAATAAATAAACCCAAAAATCTGGGAACTGAAATGTTCGACATGAAATTAATTTAAGCAGCGACACATATAGAGAAAGATATAGATAGATAGATATAGATAAGACTTATGATGAGACTTTTATTAGGGCTCTGAATATCAAAAAGAAACCGCAATTTGTTTAGTCATGAAATGAAAATGAAATAAAAGCAAAATCTGAATGCTAATTTGAGTGATGCAATGGGAACAAAGAAAAAAAAACCATCACAGTCTCAGACTCAACTTTGATCCCATACTCTGCCAATTTTCAGTCTTATGCTGTGAAGCATCACAATTTTGTCACGCGTTCTGTAACATATTAAAGTAAACTTAATACCTATATAAACATAAATATATATACTGATAAAAAAAAGACTAAAATCAAGCATATTGATCTAAAGCAAATTTGTTTTGTTAACTAAAATATGTTTCCCATTTGTATACAACATTTTGCAACGCATTCTTTTGCCCAAAACTTATAGTTTAATAGTTAGAAATTATAATTTATTATATTTATTTCCCATAAAACTACAGATTTTCGTGCAGAACAAACATTTCTTTATCAGTGTAGTATTAAAGGGTTATGAAATTAGTTTTTGTTTGAAAAACATTCTTATATATCACATTTAAGCTCAAAGTCTCAAAACTGATCGGTTGTCTATACTAGTACTGGATACCCAATTCGAATATCGACACGATTTTGCTGATTAAAACAATAAGAAAATGCCAATATAAAAGGGTATTTAATTTTCGAAAATTTACGGTTTGTAGCTGTTCTTGTGTTTCTTTTATTTGTATACCAAAAACTTTCCAGTTTTATTTGTAAAGCGCTGTTATTTTGCGAGTATTATAGCATTTATTTATAGCAATGTCAACAACAATAAGCATTTTAAGACGCAATACTCGTGGAATCAGCTGATTAGCATTGAGATCTCTCAGTCTTCCCAGTGCGCCACATTCCCCCTCCCCCCTTCCCCTTTGGCAATGTTGTTCCGTTGTGGTATCTGAAAAGCAAAAAGAAAAAAAAACCGCTTAAACACCTCAGCTGATAGCCAAGTCAACAATCAGTTTATAGATTTTCCCCCAGCGCCAGTTCCAAGCAAGAGAATTACATAAGTTGTTCGTTGTGTCATTGATTAGCACTTGGGAGCAAGCTAATAGACATAATAATAGACATAAACGCATACATATGTATAAAGAACACATAGATTTCCATAGACTCGTACTACTACTCGTAGTATGAAAAACATTTACAAAACAACATTGAAAATTCTCAAGTGAGCTGTAAAATTTGCAAGAAAATGTTAAATAATTTGGGTTACCAATGTTAACAATGAAAAGGGGGGGGAGGGGGGGAAGATAATGCTTTAATGCCTGGAACACATTGTATATTGTCGATTTGTCTTCTGTTTATATCACACTCTACTTACTAGCTGAATAATTACAATTAAAGCCAATAGCAATCGATGCGATTTCATTTATAATTTGCAAACGGTTAAAGAGCATCAAACTGATGATAAGACTTGATGAATAACATAATTAAAAGGTGTGTGGCAATTGTTGTTATCTCATTATCATCAGCGTGAGATTCCTCTTCCTTGTCTCAGTTACCAATATCTAATTAACGTCTTCATTTTTTTTTTATAGTTCACCTTGTGCGTGTAATTAAGTCATTGCCAAGTTGGCCAAGACAAAATTGTCTGTGATGCGATTATTTATCCATTGCAGTCGCACAATTCACGCCTCGTTGCATCTTAATAAGGTTAGGCGGCGGTGGCGGTGGCGGTGGCGTTTATAAATCCCATATAAATGTGTATGTAAAAAGATACATTTGTATCTGTATCTGTAAATCTGAGCTACAGCCTACTAGCCAACTCTTTTATAATGGATATAAAAACTTGAACTCATTTTGTTACCTTTTTTAGTGGTGACTCCCAGACAATGTGGAATGTGGAGTGTGTGGCCTGTAGAGCTGCTAACGGTGTGGTATATAGATACAGATACAGATACAGATACAGATACATATACAGAAACTTGTACAATGATATTGCGTCCACAATGGTCGAGCAGTCGCATTATTAACCTATTAAATGGTCTCCGGCACAGAAATCTTTCGAGCAAACA
This sequence comes from Drosophila histrio, assembly GCA_958299025.2. NCBI lineage: Eukaryota > Metazoa > Arthropoda > Insecta > Diptera > Drosophilidae > Drosophila > Drosophila histrio. Next base: position 28,044,765 of record OY282582.1, read on the forward strand.
CAATTCTGTTTTTCTTCTTTTTTTTTCTGTTTCTTTTTTTTTTTTTATTATGCGGCCCGTCAAACGTAATTTCCTTTGATGCCACTTCAAAGCGTTTGGCACAGACCATAGCTCTGTCTCAGACAGAGTCTCCAACTCAGAGTCAGATTTGCACTTGTGTCTGGGTCTTGTCTCGATCTTTGCCGCTGGCAATGGCCAAGGTTAACCCGTTTGCCTTTGAGCAACAGACGTTTAACCAACATAATGATGATGAGATCGCGATCAAAGATCACAGATCTGCAACAGACAGATCTACCCACAGACAGACCTGCAAATACTACTTGGCTAGAACTATTGTAATACCCGGAAAGAATTCGAATTACAATCCCGAATACAATAGAACAAATATAATTGTTATTTTATGCACTTATGCACTGCTTTTAAGCATCTACTATTTGTTATCTATCATTATTGTTTAGCTAATTATATGTAATATATCAATATAATCACCTGCTGGGCATTATCTAGATTGATATATGTATGTATAGTAAGAGGGTTGTTCTACGATGAGAAAATTGTCACATTCGTGACGACCTCCAAAGATGGCGTGCAACAATCTTTGGAAGCTAACTAAGTGTATTTTAATATAGTATAACTATAAAGTTCAGGGTACCTATGAATTATTTGCTAGTTATAGTCAAATTATACAGATACTAGTACTCGTATTGTATGTACTACTATTATGCATTGCCAACTTTTTACGGCTCGCACTCTGTCTATTAAATCTGACATCGTTGTCATCGTCGTCGCTGTCGCTGTCGCTGTCACTGTCGTTGTCACTGTCGTTGTCTTCATTGTTTTGTCGTTGTCGTTGTCGTTGTCGTTGTCGTCGCCTCTTGGCGCTTTGACCTCAATGGCCATTTTGCATGCATACTTTTCTGTATACCCTGTATGGACGGACATTAAGTGCCTGAGAAGGCTATCTTAAGGCAGATCTCACTTAAACTAAAACGACAGGCTTGAAATTAGTTCACAGGGTTTCCATTTTAGCAAATCTACATATTGTGAGAATTTCAATAACAATTGCATTACCAATTGTCAGATTTTATACAATCATATTTAATTTTTTATAGTATGAGAATTTTGTAAAAATAGTTTGAGAAACGTAAAGTGAAATATCAGATATAAATATATGTATAATATTTAAAATATATATAAAATAATATAATAAATCATCTTTACATTCTACAATTTTCTTAAGCATTTTTTAAATAAATATATAAATAAATATTATATTAGGGTATCTGCTAGTTTAGCACTCTTTTTTCATTGGTTTTGCTTGGTCAGTTTGATTAATAAATCAAAATCGAATTCATATTAGTTAAATTTATAAACGAGCCTATTGCCAAAGTGCGACACATTGTCACGTACACACGCACACACACACACACACACACACACACACACACATGGATAGTTGCATAAACATTAGCATAACCATAACCATTCCCATATTCACATGAATAACTATTAAGTCTCGTCTGTCAGTTGTTTATTTTTTTTATTTTTTTGCGAGTCAAATTTTGTGGAGCCAGGGTTTAAGTTTGATTTTTTACTTCATTTTTTTGAAGTTTTTATATATATTTTTTTTTTTTGATCTGTGGACTGTAGGGCCGTCGCACAGGAAGCGGCGTTTGCCATTTGTTAATGCCACTAACTTTGAAGGCCAACAAGGCCCCAAACACTTTCAGTCAGCCACAATTGTGGAGATGATGATTTTTCGTTTGTTTACATAAAAAGAAAAACATATTTGTTGTGTGTATTCAGCAGGAGCGCTTGAGCAATAACTTTGCATAATCGATAATCAATTAATTTTTTAGTTGACAGATCATTAATTTAGGCAATTGAAGAGATCACATTGTTACGCTGATAAAGCAATAAGTTTTGTATCTTGTCTTGTGAATTTAACTTTAATATTATCAAAGATAAACAGTCGAGATAATAAACAGTAAAGATATTAAAATATGTAATAAATAATTAAAAATGTATCGATCTTTAGTCGATAGAGCATATAAGTTAGTTAAACAATTGGGAAATCAAGTTATTTTATTTAAAAAAGCTGCTTACGAATTTTAGCAAAAAGTTTCATTTCATTCGATAAAATTCGATATTAAAATTAAGTTTATTCGATCATACATTTAAATTTTGTGCCATATTGCAACGTCATCTTGACGCAGTTCAAATCAAACTCTGCTTCGTGTCATAGCAATCAGCTGCAGACATACAAAAGCTGCTTGCCGCAACAACAATAACAATCGCCAACAATTTGTCATGCTGTTCCTGATTTATTTCTTCACATTTGTTGGGGAATTTATTTTATTATTATTTTTGTTTTTTTGGGGTAGCCGTCAGTGCTCGTAGCAACTGAAAGCTGATTAGAGGCATGAAAATGACGGCAAGTCCACTTGACGACTACAGACAGTCGTTGGTACTCCAGGTTTTCGCTTTTGGACTGTTTAACTGTTGCCAGTTGTAGGGTATCTGGCATACTATTGGCAACATCTTATCGCCGCCCAGCAACAGAAATACAATGAATGCTTCTAAATAGAGCCTTAAATGGATTTCCGAAAGTCTAGACAGTGCGTAAAATATTTATAAATCACTAACATTTACGTAAATTACAACATTTAGTGATAATAATTAATATAATCGCATAGAATATGACATATAACTAATGTTATTCCATATATCACAGCTATATTTAATACATTTATTTTTTAGCGTGGGAATAAATAGATAGAATAAATGAAGAAATATACAAATAGTCATTTCAATGATTCGATATTCGATATATGTACATATAATCGAGTTGCGTTTAAATGAAGGGTCATTAATCTTTTCTGGTCATTAATTAATGAGACAAATATGAAATTAAATGCAAATTACTATTTAATTACATTTAGTCTATATAATTTGCATGCACTCTTTGATTGAAGTTTTTATTCTCTATAATCATCTCTCTATAATCATCTCCTACAGCAAATAACTATGTGAACTAATAGAATATTTAAGCTAAAGCAAGAAAATTGAATTTATAGCTTCCCTTAGAATTTACTCATCATCCTTTTATATGGCAATTATTCCTCCAACTTTCTCAATTGAATAATTTCATATAACAGGAAAAATAAAAACAATGTTAAATCATCTTTTATTTACTATCCAACTATTTTACAATATTTCATTACGATTCTACAAGAGAGATGTTATTAAAATATCTATGAACCGATCACTGCGTTCCTTCTTGTCATTTTGTTGTTGTTAATGCAGAAAGCACAACAACAACAAATTCCAAATTATATAGTGCGTAAATAAAATATAACTATACATTTACTTTCAGTTTATTATTATATATATATGTATATATGTATATTTATACATAGATTATCATCAGCCAGATCGTACTTAATGCTAGGCACAGTAGCCGCATTTAATTCGTTTTTGCAATCTTATCAGGGACTTTCAATAGTTCTCACTGTCGTCATGTCGTTGTTGTTGTTGTTGAGTTTTCGCTGGGGTTTTGTAACATTTGCCAAGTTATGCAAATGGCAATTCTATTGTGAGCTCATTTAAATGACTTTGGGGCATTCTTAATCTAGACTGACATTAATCAGATCTTAATAATAAATGCATCATCATTGTCTTCTCCTGTTTTAACTCTCTCAACTCTCGTTAACGACTTTTGAGTTTTATCCGCAGACCTTCAACTAATGACATTCAATGTAATTAATCTTGCTACTATCTCGTTTTCTATATAATATTGTTTGATTTACTCAAGATTTCATTAGCTGCATAAACTTAAAAAATGTCTTGGAGGGTAAGAGATGAGATCTTAATATTTTTTTTGTTTTTCACGTTCATGCTAAACCTAACTCTATCTTTTACCTCAACTTCTCTACACTTCTTAACATTTCCTGTTAACATTGAACATCTACATGTTAAATATTTGTAATTAGTACACTTAGTATGTATTGAGTAAACAACATAGAATCCTACAGTAAATGGTCTTACAATCAAAAGTATTTATAATATTATTATATATATATAATAATTTAATATATAGACAAAAGGTCTGAGAGTTACAATTTTGGTTCTGAACATAAACATTTTCGTCGCGAAGAAGTTTTTGATCAATTTAAGGCAAACTTGCATTAAGTTTTAGTGCTTCTACATCTTCAACAAGTTGTGTATGTTAATCACTAACTGCCAAGTTGCAATATCGTTTGCAATCCTGCAATAGTACATCCTTTCAAGTTCTGTTTGTTGCGGAATTCATTCTTTTTAGCATTTATTATCCGATTGCTATGCAATTTGTAAATTAAAGTGGTGCCCATTTATTTAACTTGGCGTTGCCAGATTCGAGACCTAATCCGACTGCGACTTTGCCATGTGCTTGAGTATAAATTTGGAACGCACCTCGCATAATTATGTTATGTTTACGTTTTAATCACATGCTCGTCCATACACACATAACAAACGTACTATCTGCATATGTATGAATTCATAAGTATTCATATATGTATGAATTTTTTCAAGGTTGTTGAAGATTTTGACGCGTGTTTGTGTGATTCTCTGATAAAGCATAACACACACACACACACACACACACTCGTATACTTAATGTGTATGTGATGGTGTGAGGGTGTGTGTTCAGGTTCGGGAAGCTCGTTTATCTAATCGCTGGGACAAACAGTTTGCCGTGTTGTATGTTTAAGTACGTGTTGCACATATGTAAACAATAATTGGTGGCTGCCGCTGGGACGACGCGTCGTATGCGTGATTTAAGGCTTAGTGCGGAGAAATTGTGCTTGACAATCAAGCGAATAGGCAACAATCTGTGTGTGTGTGTGTGTGTGTGTGTGTGTGTGTTTGTGGGCCAATTTATGATTCACATCACGTGCAGCAGCAACAACAAAAACCAACGACAACAACTCTGCTGCCAAATAGAGCTAGCAAATGTCCTTCATAGACGCAGCGTGTCAACAAACTCAAGTCATATGTGAGTCTCCGAGTGTGTGAGTGTGTGTCCCTCTCTGTATGTGTGTGTGTGTGTCAGTGTGAGTGTTGATTAAAGTTTACTTTGTCGATTGAGGAAATGCGTTGAACACTTCACACAGAGCCAATTGTCTGGGAAAAACTTTACAAATTGGCATAGCAAATAGGAAGCATGTATGTAAATATGTATGTATATGCAACATGCATTATTTTGATAGCGACATGTTGGCACTGTTGTTGTTGCAAGCAGTACAAAATAAACAGTAACAACAGATACAGATAGCTGATACTATGATTGAGATATGAATCTGAACTTGAACTTGAAGACAACAGCTAAATGAATGTTTAAAATTTTTATAAATTGAAGCTTTGCCTGTGCCACGTGTCGCAACAGAAACAAGTTTCCCATAAACCCCACTCCCCCTCCCCTTTACACACGCAAAACGGCCTAAAGCGTGGATCAAATCAAGCGACAAGTTCGCTTGACAACCACGCCTCCCTCCCCCTCTCTCTCTCTCTCTCTCTGTCGCTCCCTCGTGTTTTTTTTTACTATGCGGAAGTCACAAATTTATTTTTAATAATTATGTTGATAATGAGTAATAGTCGTATTTGTAATAGCTACCACTTGTCTTCCCCTTCCCCTGAAACTTTTTATTAGCCAAAAGAGAAAAAAAAAACAGAGCTGAAAACAAAGCGCACACGGGCCACAAATCAAACACAATCTTTCATCTTTTAGTCATGCGGAGCTTCCGCTCGATTATGCAATAATGAACGACGCAATGATACCCAGTAATTTGATAGAAAACAAATAAAACTCAGCGCAGCTCAAAGTTCAATTTTAGTAGTTGATAAAAACATATGTATACGTTAATTACAATTTACATAAATATTATGTAAATGAGTGCATATATCTCTCCTATGCCTGTTTACCACAGGGTATTTAAGGGTTAGAAAATAATAAACAAAAAATAAATATAAATTTAAGCATACCATAACAAAAAAAAAAAAAAACAAAAGTCACACAAGAAATGAAAAGCACGTGGCCGAGCAACGATTGCGAGCGATTGATAAGCCGCCTTCTCGGACATCAACAGACAGAGCATACAACTTACTCACACTTACTCACACACACACACACACACACACACACACACACACACACACGCATAATCGCACGCTTCGTGTTATCAGCGCAGAAATTAGCAACGTAAATTGACGTCAACCAAATTTACTACACCTTCAAAAGAATAAATAAATAAATAAATAATTCATTTGGGAGTCAGTTAGACAAAAGTCAAAAGAACTAGTTCAGCAGGAATGCATAAATAAATATCGTATACTATATTCAATCAGTTGTCAAACCAATTTCAATGAATACTGCAATAGAAGAATATATAAATAAATAACTAGAACTACTAAATGAATGCATACATAACATTTGAAAAAGAAATGTTCATTTGAAATCGGATAGCAAACAGACAGAATAAATAGATATAAATAATAATATCAAATAATCAGAACTAGTAGTTCACACAGAAACTTTTTTAAATATCTAGAACTTATTCACGCACAAATTGCTATATATTTGTTAAATAAATTTAAAACAAATAAATGGAACTGACTAAGACATAAATAATGTAGTCAACACTTAATAGAAATTATAAGTATAAATATATATATATATATATATATATATATATATATATATATATATATATATATATATAGTTCAAATGTGAACTGACATGAGGATGTCATCTGTGGTATGTTAAATGAACCAGTTCACGTGTGAACTACAGAAAAATATAATCCATTTATTTTTTACTATATCAGTTAGTTAAAAAAATAACTAAACCCCATCTACACTAGGTAGAAGTCTATTGTCGAAAGCATATTCACGCCCCAAAATTACTGATATCAAATTTTGTGACAAACAATATTCATTTTAATATATAAACTATTCTAATATAAAAAAAAATCGTTTGACATTCCGCCAAAAACGGACCAAGCTTTTCTACTATAGCATGTGTTCACTGTAGCAGTGTAAATAGTGTTTTTATTAAGCCAAAAGTCAACTGTATTTTATCTGCAATTTCTAATCTGTTTAGCTTTAATTTTAAAGAAAATATATTATATAAAATACAGTTTTACAATAATTCTTTTCTTTATTCTCATTGCAGAGAAATTTCTGAGCCAACACAATCCGGGTCATCGCAATAGCACCAGCAGCGAGGCGACCAGCGAGGACATACACTCCAGTGATGAGCAGCCAAACAAGGCCAAGAATCGCTCAATCAATGGACATGGCGGCAACAATGTTGCTGGCGGCAACAGCAGCAGCAGCAGCTGCGGCAACGGCAACAACAGCAAGTCGCGCTCCAAGCGACAACAGAAGGCGCAGACTGTGAAACAAGCGCTGAACAGGACAGCAATATCGACGCCGTTGCAGGTGCAGGGACAGGTGCCAACACTGGAGGTGCAACCAGCACTCAAAGTGAACAGCAGCAGCAGCAGCAAGTGCAAGCAGGGCAAATGGCGCAACAGCAACAGCAACATTAACGGCAACAACAGCAACCAAAAGCGCGGCAGCAGCAACAATAACAAAACAAAGCAAACTAAATGCAACAGCAAGGCAAATGGCAACAACAGCAGCAGCAGCGGAAGCAATGCCAACAACAGCAACAACATTAGCAGCAGCAGCAACAACAATGGCAAAACAATCGGCAGTTATTGTGGCAGCAACAGCAGCAACTCCTCCTCAGCGCTTAGCTCGCCCGGCAGTTCGCCAAACAGCAGCAGCAGCAGCAGCAGTTGCAGTCTCAGCAGTGGCAGCAGCAGCAGCAGTGGCAACATCAGCAGTGGCAGCAGCAGCAGCAGTGTCAACTGCCACAACATTGCCCACGTCATCAGTTGGCAGCGCGAGGAGCGACAATTGCAAAAGGCATATAGACAGAATGTGAATTTCTTGGTGCCACCGTTGCGGCAATATGAACTCCTCGAGATGGACGATGACACACTGCAGCAGCAGTTGCAACGTTATCTAATCGAGCCGCATTTGTTGCGCGTTTACGGTTTCCCCGTCGAGAGTGTTGTCCACGAAGGCGCCATCGAAATCTTCAAGTGTCTGCCGCACATGAATTTTGCCGCCGCACACGTTATGGCCGTAACGGAGACAGCGTTAACGGTAATCAATTGCCACGATGGCCTAAACACAAGCAGCTACGAGTACAACAGCAGCCCGGTAACAACACACGAACATACGAGCGAGGAACTCGAATGCAGCAATGAGGAAATAAGTCCGGCCAGCACATCCACAGACTCTGGCAACATTTCGCCGCGTTCTTTGGACTCAGAGTCCGGCGGAGAGTGGAGTGGCAGTGAATGCGATGCATCGTCCGGTGGCCTGGAGCTCTATTGCAACTATGCGCAGATGGAGCGAAGTCTGGCCAAGCAGTGTGTGCGTTGCAAGCATGATTTTCTCGTCGACGAGCTGAGTGGTCAGTATTTGACACGCGAGGAGTGCAGTTATCATTGGGGCAAGTATCATCGCTGCTACGATGGCAACGCCTGGGTCAGTCGCTGGACCTGTTGCAGTGCCGGCGATGAAACGGACTCGGGTTGCACGCGTCACGAGCTGCATGTGTGGACGGGATCTGTGGTCGGTGTCAATGGACCATATCGTGACTTTGTTCACACACGACACAATCACAATCGCAATCGCAATCCAGCTGCCGTCTATGCCCTGGACTGTGAGATGAGCTATACGGGACGTGGCCTGGATGTGACCAAAGTATCGCTGGTGGCCCTCAATGGCCAGCTTGTTTACGAACATTATGTACGTCCGGATGCGGATATTGTTGATTATAATACACGATATTCGGGCGTTACCGCCAAGGATCTCAAATCGAGCGGCGTCAAGACGCTCGCCGAGGTGCAGCGCGATCTGTTGGAGCTGATCGATGCGGACACCATCTTAATTGGCCACGGCCTCGACAATGACCTGCGATCGTTGCGACTTGTGCATAATACACTGATCGATACATCGATTGCCTTTCCGCATTCCAGCGGATTTCCCTATCGTCGTGCTCTGCGTCATTTAACCAAACAGCATCTGAATCGAGAGATTCAGAGTGGAGATGGTGCGACGGGACACAGCAGTTTTGAGGATTCGCGAGCCTGCATGGAATTGATGCTGTGGCGTGTACGTTGCGAACTGGACGCCGAAAGCAGCTGGGAGGATTGATGAGGAGGGGGTGTCAATTATTGATACGGGGTGGGAGCAACCGAGTTGGGAAACGGCAACGTCAACGGCAACGGCAACGGAAACCGTGAAGCGGGAAGCGAAAAGCGGGATAACTAGATCGGATGGGATGGGATGGGACGGGGGATAAATGCTTGGGAGCAAGTACTTGTAGTCTATAAGCCTGTTTGCTAGTTTGTAGTTTTTCATTTTTGGAGCATTTGTGCCACTTGCGATCGGAGATCGGAGATCAAAGATCGAAGATCGCCGCCTCTCCTCCTGTAAAACAAAAAAAAAAAAAACAAAAAATACTACTAATCTCAGGCCAAGTCCATTAACTTCCGGCTACTAAAAGAAAAAAGAAAAAAAAATGTAACCTGGCTGGCGAACAAAACGACAAGAAAAAAAATACAATTGGACAATTTGGTCAAATTTGGTGAATTTTTGGGCAAATGCGCAGGCAGGAGAACCGCAATGCTAACACGTATAGAGAACAAGAGAGGAGGAAGGAGGAAGCGCCCAAAACAAAATGACAAAATGTTTGTTTATCGATATACATCTATGTATTTGCGATAAACGATAAATGATATATAATTACAATAGACACGCATACATAATTAAACATGCACTCACACGTCTACATACATCTGTGTATGTATGTATATATATGTATGTATATATGCATACGCCTATGTCTATATATATATATACATATATTATGGATTTATATTTATTTGTAAGCATGTATTTATAAAGAAATTATATACACATTTTGTTTTTTTTTTTTTGTTTTTTTTTTTTGTTTTCGAACCACAAGAAAAATGTACTGAAGTTTTAGCTGTGATGTTTTTTTCACTTTCTCACATATTTACAAATACAAAAGAAAACTCAAAAAAACACAAAAAAAATAAAAAGAGGAGAAGATAAGTAGAAGGAGAAGGAGAATGAGAATGAGAGAAGAAAAAAGAGTATATAAAACAAATGAAATAATTAAAATACTATATATATATATATATATATATATATAATGTATGTATATGTATATTTACACTATCAAAAACAAATTCGACAAAAGTCACTCCATTTGCTGTTTAGAATTCATTATTTCGCCCCACTGTGCGAGGAAGAAAAAAAGAGAAAAATGTTAATACGAATGAAGCATCTCATATTAAAAAAAAACAATTTTGAATTACTTTCTACACACACCTCAGCATAAAAATAAGTTTAGCTTTCCAATTATATATATATAAATATATAATTTTTTTTTTTGTTTAGTTTTTACGACGAACGCGCCTTTATTTATTTAAATATTAAAAAAAATACAAAACAAAACGAAATCATGCCAATAAACTGCATCGAACTTAATGCAAAGTTCATTGAAAATTTCTTCAAGTGTATAATTTTTAACATTGAACAACATCGCATTCAACCACAACCACAACCACAACAATATCAAAAAGCAAAATAATTAATGATTATAATAATAATAAGTGTGAACATTTAAGATTTAAGCAATTGTAATGTTTATTGCTAGAGTTATTATAAATATTATTATTATTATTATTATTTTAATATTATTATTATTATATATAATACTTTTTTTTGTAATTATTATTACTATTGTAATGATGTAACGATTGATTCTAAGCCAAATGCTGAGAGAGACGAATATATATATATGTGTGTGTTTTATGTGTCGCAGTTCTCCCTTTTGCACAACAACTTGTAGAATTGATGTTCCTAGCAGCAACTGGCGCACACATACGTGTGTACGTATGCAAATGTATTTTTATATTGAATATCAAATATGGAAAATGCATTAGCAAATGCAATTTCAACACACACACACAAACAAAGAAGAAAAAAAAGTATATGAAAAACAAAAAGAAAAACACAAAACAAAAACATCAACAAATGAAAGCGATGCAGAAAATAAATGAAACATTAATTTGTTTTCGAACGATTTAACATTTACAAAAAAAAAACGTATTTTTATTTAATGAAATGGGGGCTAAGGGGCTGATCAATCAATTGGCGCTGATCACCAATCATAATACCTGATTATTACTTTTAAACATCAATCGGTATCACGAAAAATGCATCCTTCAAATAGTGTGATACATGATTTTAATAGTTTTTTTTTATTACCAACAAGGAACACTAGGCTGATTTTAAAAAAAGTTATGGATTGCCCAACAGAAATCCCATCGATTTTTTTACAGCTAGATTATGGCTACACTCTAAACAATTCCATACAATTGACCGACACAAAAAGCGAATGGAAATAGGACGATTTCTACTTCCATCGATGAGCATCGGTGCAAATCGTCACTTTCATATCTGAGTATTCACACGAGACCGACAGTTTTTTAACAAAAAAGTGTCGGTAAATAAAAAGTGGTTGGCTGCACTGAGCTTTACTAATTGAATTTCCTTCTGAATGGCCCCAAAGCTGTCTGGTAAAACTAGCTTAAAACTGTTGAGTAAGTATATAGAATTTGAATCTAATGCTAGTAGTTATGTCAAATCCAGCGGATTAACCAATTTTATGCCAATTCAAAAATGATGCCAGCAAAGATTTTGTTGAGAAAAATGAACAATGAAAATTACAGAAAATGCTAGCAATGTTTAATATTTGCACCAAATATTTCAGAAGAATTATTACTAAACTATAGAATTCTATTCGATATTAAAGAGATCTCTAGTACAAACATAAAACAACGTTGAATATAATATATTTAAATATTACAAATGAATTATTAAATTGTAGTTAATATACTAATTATTGTAGATCTAATAGATCTCGATAGATATCTGACTGTTTCTCAACTCGAAACCAATCACACTGTAAGCACTATTTTTGATAGGATGATTCCATTGAGAGATACATTTTGTTTAACAAGGAGACCAACAATTAAAACACTTTGCTCTTTTTATACAATTTCTTTTTGATAAAGGCGAAAATGCAAATGAAATTGTAAACGATGTTTATGACCCCCGATACTGTTAAAGACCCGGTAGACCCGTCGTCGAAAATTCTAATAAGGTCGTGGAGATTATTGAAGCAGACCGACATCGAAGCATCGCCCCAAGAGCAAAAAACTGGATTAAAAAAGTGAATCCTTAATGAAATCGTAAAGCGCCCCAAACTAAAAGAGCTTGGATGGGAAGTGAGCTTGTTTCAGCGTGTAATTTTAAAATTATCCTCAAATTATAACAAGGGTAAATAAATGGATTTATTTTTCCCCCAACTAATATATATACTATCAAATTTTAGTTAAAAATCTTAGAATTTATTATACAAATTTTAAATAAAAGTAATTTTTCAATTTTTATAAGAATTGAAAATAAGAGTTATTCTATGATTTTAGAATCAAAAATTGAAATTTATTTATATATCATAATCTTTTATATTTAGTTAAGACCAGTCGGAACGGTTACTGTCGAAGTCGACTATGAGAGACCCTTTACTTATTCTTCTAAGTAGAAATAAGAGTAACACTAATAGTTTCCCATAACGCTTTGTAACGTCAATATGCTCTTCTTCTTCCTTTGTCCGACACAGAGTAATATTGAGTTTTGAATAACTCCCGAGTTTATTATCCGATCGTGATGAAATTTTCAGGATACATTAGGACCCCGATGCTTGTCCTGTGTGCCAAAATCAATCAAGGCTCCAGTTTTAGAATTGACCATTATATGGAATTTTAAGTTTTTTTTTTGAATAACTTCCATGATTATTATCCGATCGCAATGGAATTTTCAGGATACGTTAGGACCCTGATACCCGTCCTGTGTACCAAAGTTCAGGACTCTAGCTTTAATATTTTTCGTTTTATGAGATTTCAAAAATGTTGTTCTCGATTAACGGTGACGGAAGGGGACGTGTCAAAATTTTAAAATATACTTGATCTGCTTATCCCATAGACGAACCACCATACCAAATTTGGTGACTCTAGCTCTTTTAGTCTCTGAGATCTAGGCGCTCATACAGACAGACGGACAGACGGACAGACGGACATGGCTATATCGACTCGGCTGGTGATGCTGATCAAGAATATATATACTTTGTGGGGTCTGCCGGACTTCCTTCGACCTGTTATGCACATTTTGACAAACTTAATAGACCCTTTTTAACTTTTTTAAAAAAAACAAAATAAATATTTTAATTTGTATACTTTTATATCTTATTTATACTTATTATAAAAATTATAACCGATACGGTCGCTAGTTTCGATAGACCCTAGGTTATGCTGTGTAACCTGATCGATTGGAATATTCGATTAATTGCAGCGGATACGTGACCATGCCGTCATCACCTTCAAGTCCATGACAATAATATGCCTCCTCGAACTGGGCCACACATCATTTTTGGGGTCGAGATGCGAGATGAAAGTACGCGCTGAGGAAACCGCAGCAATAAACTTGGCTCGTTCTCGTACTAGTAAGTACAACAACATAGACCGAAACCATAGCACATCTGTTATTGTAATGCCAGTTTGTAGTTGTAGTTTACAGCGCCACTGGTGCCACATGGGGCGACATGCGTTGCTTTTTTGTGGGCACTGTATGCACAGCTGAGGGATTGAGCGGCATGCGCCGATTAAATGTTTGCTCAACCAAGTAACCAGGAAGTGTTAAAGCGTATAGCAAAAAAAAAGCCAGCCAAAAATAATTGACATCTACACGTACATACGAAATGTCTTAAATTGCGTATAGTCGTCTAGCAGATACCCTGTAGCAGATTTTATTAGTTTTTGCTATCATATTTGACTAACAGTTTATTTATTCATTGCTTTACCAATTGTAATTTCATTAGTAGTAGCTTATTAATGTTAATGAAATGACAGTATTTAATTGGCAGTATTATTTTCACTGCTTTCATAACCATTAATTTTTATAATTACAATGAAAAATTAATGATAATGCTTATAGGCATAGCTACTTTTATTTGAACACAGCTCAAAATTTTCTTAATTTCTTAACTTCAACATTTCTATGCAAAAATGTGCTGTTAAAACATTTGTAATATTTTAGTTAGTTATATATTTCAGCTTCTTTTATGGCCTAGACAATTTACTTACCAAATTTCATAGTTCTATAATTTATTTTTACAACAACAGCTAAAAGAAAACGTTTAGTAAAATGCAACATTCATGATATACAAACAATATACGAGTATAATAGCCCGCTTTCGACTCTTTAACATTACAGGGTATCGACCACAAGCTGATCTTCATTTTAAGTGCATGGTTAACAGCTGGCTGAGGTTATCGCTGGAAACTTTTGTCTTTGTCCAGACGCTGACGTTGCAATTTGGGCAACAGTTTTGGATTTCAACTGTGTGTGTGTGTGTGTGTGTGTGTGTGTGCAGTGAAAGTAGAAAGTGATCCAGATGACGAAATTTCAAATTAGTTGCCGTTACTCACCGCTGACTTCTGCCGCTGACAGTGGGGCAAAGTGGAGCAAAGTCGCATTACAACATTGTGTCCGCTATACATATGTATACCTAAGTATATACTTATACTATAAATATTTTAACAGCATTGTGTGATCACATTAGATTCTTTCAGTTTTTTAGCTTAGTTTAGTTTATTTGATTTAATTTGTTTTTGTTTTTTGTTGGCGTGTCAGGCATGCAACTAACTCGCTCAAATCCCATATAAAGGCGGCAGCTGTGTGTGTCGGTGTGTGTGTGTGTGTGTGTGTGTGAGGAAGGGCGGGGGTGTGGCATAGGGGGCTATCATTTGACGTATGAAGGCGATCGACTAAATATAAATTGAATGTTCGTGTTTGGCACATTTGTGCTAAAAATCGCATCGATTGTTTTTAATTGTACAATAGACGTGCCCGAGAAATGTGTTTACCCATCTAGCGATACACACACACACACACACACACACACACACATATAGACATACGCCATATGATCGCTAATTTGAAATATATAGTTGTTATGTACATAGCAACAGCTACGCCCCCCACCGCCCCCTCAGCACACAACGTACATGCATACATATCGTGTGTACATAAGTATGTACATCTCTACACATGCATGTAAAATCATCACAATTTACAGCCAAATATTAAATACAAATAATAAAATCTTAATACTCTATAAATACATGATGAGGCAAATGTAATCACCCTATTGGAAAACTCTATAACATATGCATGGGGCAAAATGTCAATTCGGTTTCGACAAGCCATGAATCGGTTTATTCCGCAAGAACGCGAAATAATTGTTTTAAGTCTTTTTACGCAATATTTGCAAAAGTTATTGCGTTTTCCAATAGAGTGATTTCTTTTGCCCCAGCCTGTACTGTACAAACCAAAATACCAGTTTACTAAAATATTCATATGTATACAACAGTTTATATCGGTTTAATATCAGTTCTTTACTTTCAGAAAATGGTATTATGAATCAAAAATGAAAACCAGTTCTGAATTGAACCTTAAAGAGCTTTTGGGTTAACCGAACCGGATTGTTTACCGTTTCCTTAAAGTTATCTGCCAATCGATTACGAACCGAAACCCTTTTTGGAAAACAGGTTTATAAATTCATCTTGATTTTAAGATACGTAAGAAAATAATAATGAAATCTCATGATATTAAGTTGATTTTTTTATAAAGTAATTTTTATGTTGAGAAATGTATATGCTAAAAAAAAATTCAGGAAATTTGGACAGCCTTGAAATCGGTTCTTGAAACCGGTTCGCGAACCAAACCGTAATCTGGTATGGTTGCAAACATCATACTGAACATTCAACAACATTTTTTTGCAAGGCTCCAGCCTTGTTTTTAACTAAATAATTTGTTTCTTTAAGAATAGCGTTTAATTACTAAAATAAATATACTTAAAATGTATAGGGAAAATTATAAAACTAATCTTAGATTTATATTAATGAATTGTCTAAAGTTCTTAACATTTTTACAATCAAATCATACCTCTAAATCTATAAGGGAAACATAACAAACCGGTAACCGTTACAAAACCGATAATGAAATCGATATTCGCTTCGGTTTGATTCCCCGGTAACTGCTACAAATGAAAAACTACATATTTTGATAATACTACGATAACAGAATTCAATTGATCAATCAATGTACAATGTATGTACTACATGTAGTGCAATGATCCGACCAACTTCGATAAAGCCTCTAAAAAAAGAACAAACTGATGACTTCGTTTCGTTCGAGAAAGACAGACAGTTTTATGAAGACGTTGCGCAATGTCTGAGAAAATTAAAATACTCTATGCAAAGAGTAAACAGAATAAATAATGCGTGATAAACACTGCTTGCTCTGCTCTCCTAATATAAATTTATCTATAAATGTTTGTTTGTATATTATGCAATTTGAATCTGATGAAAACTACGAGAAATACATATGTACATACATATGTATACAGATTATTATCTATCACTTTTCAAGCATTTATGTATCGTATTAGATGTATGTATTAAAGCTGGACCGACTGGACTGTTTACGAATGGAATTTTCAAGGATATAGTAAATAATGTGTTTTAATTAAATGCATATGGATATTCCAAACAGAAAAGTTTATTAAATTGTGAAACTAATGCAAATGTATTTATGGATGAGAATTGCAGTAGTTGTTTTTGATTAATAATTGTCTTTGCAGCTGATTGATTGACAATTAAGCAGAAGCAGAATTGCACAGCTTCCATTACGGATTATCGATAACAAATTGCATTTATTGATTGCAGTTTAAGTGTTGAACAACGAATGCATTGTGTGGGCGTTTGGCGCGTAAGTTGAAATGAGTGTTAACTTAGGAATGATGCTATCGCTGCCAAAAATTCTTCAACAGTTCCATGAACACTCGCACACACAGGCACACCTGACACACACACACACAAACACGCACACACGCAAATCAAAAAAAAACAAAATATATGATGATAAAAATTAAATATTAAGCGTTTTATTAAACATATGGCTAAATTTTGTCTTATGATTCATCATACGCCGCGTGTATTGCGTTTGTATTGTGTAAAAATTCAATAAATTTTTCGAATTGACCAAATTTGGACAAGACGAGTTTAAAATGAATCATGTGAATCACGACAATCGGGCTGGTCATCATTTCAATTTCTCTTAAAGACTTTAATGTCAATAATGTCGTCATATAAACAAAAATACGCATGTTATATAATAGACTATGTGCATATGTATATGTATGTAGTACTATGTGTATTTATGTGATATTCTCATACGAATTTGACCATATGCTGATTCCAGTCGAACGAATGAATATGAGTACCCGCTTCACATTTGACAGAACGTGAGCATTTGCAATTGCTGGCGCCTATGCTACAAATCATTATACAACAACATTGAAAACCAAAACAAATATAAATTGTAAACAATACCAAAATATCGACACACGCACACGCACACACACACACACATGTATACTAGCATATACGATATGTACATATTTGAAATTGAAAATGAAACTGAACCTGACGTCGCCGGCCAAATGTCGTCATTTTTTTTGGTCTTTGATGACGTGATGATTTTTCAGTGAAGCCGCCAACGATATCTCACTGTATGGTGGACATTAGAGGCGGAGGGGGCGTGCTGCTGCTGCGGCAAAATGACATAATTTTCCATTTGTATAATGCAAAATGCATTAAATTCAATTGGCAGTTAATCAATGCATTCTCATATTACTTTGCGTTACAAATACTTAGCACAAGAAATGTACAAACTATATACATCTGAAAAGTAAATTTCGTAGTTATACATTCCAATTGCCATGAAATAAATGTTATGTTAAATAGTTCCCAACATAAAATATATGAAAACAAAAATTTATATTGGTTTGTAGGATATGGAATGGAATTTTGATCGAAAATATAATAGCATACCAGTATGAAAAGATATTTGAAAAATTTAGAACCAAATTTGAAGTCTAAAATAAAACCATTTTTATTTTAAATTAAATTTAATAATTATCTTAAAAAAGTTTCCATAATAATAAGATTATTTTAAAATTTGTTAAGTAAACCATTTTTATACAGATTTACTTTAAAGAAGTTTAAAGGTCTATTAGGCTTAAGACCCCATAAAGTATACATAGTTTTGTTCAGCATCAACAGCCAAGTCGATAAAGGCATGTTTGTCCGTCTGTCCGGCCGTCCTTCCGTCCGACAGTATGAGCGCCTAGATCTCAGAGACTTTAAGAGCTAGAGACACCGAATTTGGTACGTTGGTCCGTCTATGGGCTAAGCAGAACCAGTTTGTGTTAAAATGTTGAATATTCGGAAGTTATTTAAAACAAAGAAAGAGTCAAAGAAAGAAGAAAAGAACACTGACTGTACTACGCACTATAGGGTATTTGCCCCTTTTAATTAAAACCTCAAGAACTAAACAAGATATTTGAATCTAGTTTATACTATTATCAAAAGAAAATGGGTCAGGCAAAATTGGGCGTGGCACCGCATTTTTCCTTAATACCATCATCTGCAATTAAGGAATAGTCGAGAGTTTTACAGAGTACGTATGAGGGTCTCTCATAGTCGGCTTTAACTGTAGCATATCGTACCCTACTAACGCTACCGTTCCGTCTCTTCGGCTTGCTTTAATTTGAAAAGGTTCTGAAAGGGCAAATGAATTAAGAGAGTCACGATCATTATAAACTATCTACTATCGAATTATTTAAAATAAACATATAAGATTAAGATCAAACTGTGATTGATTAAATAGAATAAACAATAAATTAGACATTATTAAATGGAAACTCATTTTAAAAGAGTTTTGATTGTTAGTGCTTAAAAGTAGTTGCCATTAAAAAACTAAAATCAAGCAAAGTAATGCCAAAACGTTTGCGAAAACAATGCCAAAGCAAAGAAGAGTATTGAATAGACTTTTTAAGAATATACTACTTAGTAGCAAAGAGGTAACATATGCATATTGTAGTTTTACCACATACATTGTATGAAAGTCACGTAGTCGTCGACAGATATTCTTTTTTGTTTTCAGGGAGGAGCGTTCAACGCACGACGGGCCTTCGACTAAGTATGTATATATACTATAAAGTATATATATATATATATGGTAGTATATGTATAAACAAAAAAATGAAAAGATTTATCATGTTGTTTGAAATTATTGCCATGAAAATATGTTTATGTTTGGCATAACTCAACGGTAAGTCGACTAGGGGGCAATTGTGGTCACATAATTCTTCCGAAGAGGCCCTCAAAAGGCGTACGAATACTACTACGACTCAGTTTGTTAATTGTACATAAATACGAAGGAGAATATATGTATGTATTTATATTTGTGGCAAGGCGCCTATAAATCAGCTTGGGTAAGTTGAACATTTGGTCAAGAGTCAACATTTCCAGCAGCCACAAATCTAATGAGAAAACTATGCAAAGAATGTTGCAAGATCCGCGACAAAGCAACACATTTTCTTCTCGTTATTTTTGGACATTGCTGCACAAATACGCGTTCCCAATTTTTAAATGTATGCGTATACAGTGGAACTTCTCTATAGTGAACCTATTGAAAACGTAAACTGGCTAAATTAGTTAAACGGTCCTTTCGACTTTTTAAAAATTATTTGCAACTCGAAGCCGAATCTGAAACCAAATATACAAGATATACGAAGTTTTAATATATTCATCTTGATTTTAAATATCTGATAAAATAATAATGATAACATAATCTTCAAGTTCGAGCTTTTATAAAGCAAATTTGATATTTAGAATTTGTCATGTTCTTAAAAAAATCAAGAAAAATGGAAAGCAATTGATACACAAAAATAAATTTGCTGTATAAAACTGAACCAAGGCTCGAACTACAGATGGACACGGTGCTTCGTCTACCGCTTCGTCGGGCTTCGTCTACCGCGGGTCATTTCAAAAAATCCCCAGGGCTTCGTGCATGAAAATCGGAAATGGAATGTTTTCGTGCAGGTCCGGACCGAAAAGTCACGACTTTTTATATCGAACGATACAAATATTTCTATAACAAGTCACGCATCTCTTTTATCGATATAATACTTATCGATATGTTTATCAAGCTTAAATTCACATGCCTATCAAAAGCGTCAATAAAAAGAAATAGACAAATTGCAAAAATACAAGACGCAGTTTACAGAAAAGACTTAAAAATACAATTGGTTTCTAAAGAGGACGGTAAATGGTAATGTGTGGATAAAGTTAAAATTAATTGAGTACGAAAATTCTGTGGTTGATAGTCAAATCGGGTCGGGCTTGGGTCGAAACGTGCTTTTTGAAAATTTGACCGAACCGGACCGCACCGGGCCTGGACCGGGCCTTCAAGATTCATTTCAGGTCCGGACCAGGCCTTAAAAAGGAGGCCCATCGTGCCCATCTCTAGTTCGAATCATAACCTTGGGATCGGAGGCTCTTGAGTCACCAAACCGAACCCTCTTTAAAACTTTGGAAGTTTTCAGCCTTGATACGATGACGCAAAATCCAAGAGCAGTTTATATTATATAACATTTAAATATAAGTACAATTATATTACTTTTTTTTTATAAAGTAAATGTACTTCCACACGCGAACAAATTCCTTGCATAGTATTTATTTAATTAGTTAAAAGTTGAAAATGACATGAGAGTTGAAAACATGAGAAGAAAGTTGCATGTTTTCTTTCTTATCATTCAATTATTAACACTTAATTATAATTAAAGACTTTAAAGATCTATTTTCGACGAAGAATGATGAAAGCGTACAAATCAAACAAAAATTATGAATTTTTTTTAATAAAATAGAGAAATAAATATTTTATGAAATATATTCATATCTAATCAAGTGCAAATTCACCATAGGGAAACTCGACTGTGTCATGGTGTAAAGCATTTTATATGATACTAGTTGCTGCAGCTTCCCAATCCCAGCTGCCTTTCTCACTTTCGCTTTTGATTTTGTTGTTGCTTTTACCAAAAGGGAAAGGCATCGAAACCTGCTGCGGCTGCTGAAGTTGTTGTTGCTGCTGTTGTTGTATATGTTGCTGCTGTTGCTGC
Organism: Drosophila histrio; assembly: GCA_958299025.2. Classification (NCBI taxonomy): domain Eukaryota; kingdom Metazoa; phylum Arthropoda; class Insecta; order Diptera; family Drosophilidae; genus Drosophila; species Drosophila histrio. The sequence goes on from OY282582.1 coordinate 28,066,064, forward strand.
TGTTGCTGTTGCTGTAAATATTGCTGTTGTTGCCGGTTTTCTTCTGCATTTTTGACTAACTTATCTAATGGGGCGTATGCTTCATATAGTATATTGGCTTCTTGCCACGCCATGAAAACGAAAGTGCAACAACTTGTTTGCTGTTGTTATATACCTCTCTCCCCACCCCCTTCCACTTCGGCGGGTCGTCGGTTTTGTGAACTCCACTGAACGCTTAGTCAAGTTGAAGGCTTTCAATGGCTTTGGCCGGCTAAATAAACCCGCCTTGGCTGCCAATTTCAATTTGTTTATCAACTTATGTTGTTGTTTTTGAGTTTTTTTTTTTATTATTATTATACGGTTTTATTATACGAATATGCGAGCACATACAACGGGTTTAAAAGGCATTGCGCATGTATGTATTTGAAGAGTTGTCAGCGTATTTGCCTTGCACGCGCAAATGCCGCTTTTTTCACACCCACATTAACAACAACAACCATAACAATACCACCCACCGGTTAAGTTTCTGGGCCAAAGCCACGTGGGTCGCCAGCAGCTTCAATTGCCGAGTTTGTCCCTGGAAAGTTGGCTGCGCAGTTGTTAGTGAAAGTTCAAGGCTGTTGTTGTCGTGCAACAGTTAAACCCAGCATTCAATTAAATAAATAAATATGTACACACTGGCTGCATGTTTAAATATTGCTCTTTGATAAAGAAAAGTGTGTGCACGAATATTCCATCTTGGGTCAAACACCGCATGCATTTTTGTGTGTTTGTTTTTTTCTTTCAACAAATTAAGCACACAAACATTTCATTTGTTTGCCTGTCACTCTCTCTCTGTCTCTCTCTTTCACACTCGCTTTATTATTAACTGACTCACTAACTCTCTCGCCCTCTGTCAACATCTGCATATCACTTATACGCATCCTTGGCCACAACATTATTGTTAAACAATTGTTCGGTCTGTCGCTTCCTTTATCTCCTTCTCTGTCTCTCTCTCTGCCTCTCTCCTTCTGTATTTTGCTCTCGCTCACCTCTTGCCAATTTCGACTTTTTCCGGATAGATCTGTCCTTTTTAATGTAACTTCAGCCGCGGAAATATTAGTCTCCCTTTCCAGAAATCAATCCTGCTTAATAAATTCTAAGATAAAGCAATTTCTATTACAAATTGGTATAAAATATAAAAATAATATAAAAAATATAAAAAATATCGCAGAATGCATTTACCCTCCCTTAACATATGAAACATAACACAAATTAAATATTTTTTATGCAGAAATTAGACAAATGCTAGTGAAAAAAATAAACAAAATGATTCTATCATTAAGAAAGTCAAATCTTTAAGATAAAACCATTTGTCTTACATTCTGCCAATTTTCTTAGTTTTCATCCTATTTTTTCGTGGTTTTCTGGTCATTAAACTTAATATCTGCTGTCTTTTTATCTTCTAAAATTCTTAGCTCCCAGATCTAAGCTGCATTTGAAGTTGTATTAGCCCCAAACTCACAAGTTTTCGTTAGCGAGCATTCACTCTAAATTCCTTTTAAAGATCATTACCTTGAAAGTTATTGATATAATGCTTCGATTTGTTTTGTAATTGATTTATTGTGATTTATTTGTTGCGGTAATCTTTCAAACTCTCCTTTGAGATTCATCAACACTTCTAGATCCAAAGATATAGCCATATATATATATCATTATAATATCATAAATATACATGTATTTGATGAGTTCGATTGCCCCCTTGAAATTGACTAAATTCTTGAACCAGTTTCGAACAGAACTTGTATTGATTTTATTATTTTCTTATTATTAAAATTAGGATTTATCAGGTTTTTGAACCGATATTTGACACGTTTAATTAATGAATATCTAATCATCAGTTGAAAAACTGAAAATACTATGTGGCGAAATGGTTTTCCGGAACTTAAAATATATGTATCTTAGTGCCGGCATAGATAAGATCTCTCCGTCAGTTTAATGATTAATTGCCAAAATACTGCCTGGACAAGAAAAGCTTGTAACGCGAGTTTGTTTTTTTTTTTTTTTTTTTTTTGGGACTGCACCTTTCTTTGCGGCATGTGCCATGTGGCAAGTGGCAAGTAGCAACTGGCGCCAGTTAATGCAATTTTGTGCATCCAAAAACTTGCGTTAAACGTTGAATTCGTTGGGCGCCAGCTTGTCATACGACTTTCAAAAATGATTAAAAATAAATAATAAAAAAAATAAAAAAGAGAAAAACTATGAAAAATATAGAAAAGTGTTGCATGTTGCACATGTTGAATTTATTGCATGACGACAATGTATCATTTCGTTTTTATTTTGTATACATTTTTATGACGTAGGTGGGCTGCATTTCCTCAATGTTGCCTAATCCGGAAAATTCAAAGGGGTTTTTGTTTTGTTTTTTTTTTAAATACAACACGAACAGGCGTCGTTATGATTGAGTAATTATGTACGATATACATAAAAGATACTCATGAATATGCGTGTTTGTATGGAACTTACATTAATGACTAGATAGTTTAGAGATTAGACTCTAATAACAATATTACAAGGGACCACAGGGTGAATTGTTAATTACTTTATTCAGGCAAAGTTGTTATCAACAAGCCCGGAAATGACGGTTTTGGGGAAATGCCCTGCAGATTACCTACTTCAGATTATGTGAATCTGCTTATAATGGGAGTTTCCAAAGTTTGTTTACTTTGTTTAAACCAAAATATTACGGTCGGGGCCGGTCGGACAACTGTTCGACTGGTTTTGAACTATAAGTTGTATAAGATCTAGAGCAAGATTTTGAAGAAAATTTGAGCAGAATCTTTATAATGGCAATTACTAATATGCAGACCTGGGAATATTCAATAAATTCTTTAATAAAGCACACTTAACTAAAATACAAATTTGATCAATACTTATCGGAGTTTCTCGAGCAATACACAATTATTGAATTTAGTTAGTTACATTTTTCAACTATCACTAAATTGAATTGAAACTAGTTAACACTTTAGCTTCTTTAAAAAATAGTTTATTTCTTTCATTACAATTTCGAGATAGTTGACAGCTTTAATTTGTAATAGTCGTGGTTTGGATTCACAATCAATATTAATTTTGAATTTACCCTATAAAATTTTTAGTGGGATTTTACTACCACGAAATTATCAGTTGGGAAATTCAACATTACAATTTTTTCTTTAGTTGGGATTTGTGCCATGATTAAATATTTAGTTGTGGGATTATTTTCCAAACCAATAAAACTCAAATTGTAAGCCTATAGATCTCATACGAGCTATAGCTTACAGTCGTCAGATTTGGATCGTTATATATTCCATTCCAAATTAAAAAAAAAATGCCAAAACCAATTGAAAATCGTTTTGAGCTTATGACCAGATTATATAGCCAGCAAATAGAGATATTATGAGTAGAGTAGTATGATTAACAATGCCCAGCCAAGCATGCTTTAAACTCATTAACAATCGAAAGCACTTTAAAACAAATTACTTAATATAATTGATCGATAATGCCAGGCAAGAGGGAAAGAAGAGAGTGAGATGGAGGGACAGCTTAGACAGATAACACACAACGTTTCTTTGTGAACAATTCAAACAATGACCTTTGGACAATGATCTTTCTTTCTATGTTCTATGGCGTCACAATATTTCCATATATTTATATATTAAGAAATATTTAAATGTACGCACACTATACCAAAAGGACTTACATTTTGGTCAACAGCAATTAAAAAACATTGTAAATTCAGCATTTTTGGCTATTACAATATATTTTTCGGGCCATTTCCGAATTCGGCACATTGAATAAAGTTTTTTTTTTTGTTTGCAACAAAGCTGAAATATTAGAAATAAACTCAATTAGCGTATTATAATTAATATTAATAAATTGTTTATAATTATAGAAAGTGCTTACAATATATGAAACATAGTTTAATTGATTTTTTTTAGTGTAATGTAGCAAAAAACGCAAAAGCAATTGAAGTCGGAATTCGGAATAGGCTTCAGTTTTTCTTTTTTATATGTAGTATATAAGTATGTTATGATCACTTTTAGGCTTAATCGTACAAAATGTACATATATATATACATATGATTGCTAAACATTGAATTAAGCTTGGATAAATATACACATCTATATAGTATATATAAATTTTGGTGTGTGGTGTATATATAGCACATTATCGATTTGGCTTAAGGCTACAAAACAATAGAACCTTTTATATATATATAGATATAAATGTATCAAATAAACGAAAACAATATGCGGATTGCCATTTAAAACAATTTAACAGGAATAACAGCTCAACCTAATTATTGCAATGGCTCTCCATGTGGCAATGATTCTATAATTGCTTTGGTTGTTGTTATTGGTGTTGTTATTGGTGTTGTTGTTGTTGTTGTTGTTGTTGTTGCTGTTGCTGTAGTTGTTGCTGTTGCAATGTTTGAACGAACGCACTTGGAAGAAATGTATCTTATATTGGCCTAAGACATGCGGTAAATGCAATTGTTAATTGCCCGCCGAAGTTGCAGCCGTTGTTGTTTGCTTGTAAATAATGCCAGTAATTTCACCATCTTTTTGTATGACACAGCGCCTGCAGATAGGATTTAGATTGTGTATGTGAATGTTATGATTGCCACAAACGGAATTCAGTTAATTTTACTCACTTATTGCCACTGTAAAGGCAAATTGTGGCCGGCACCGTAGTGTTCGGCTCCAGTTTGGCAACCTGCTCGGATATGGCCATGCCAATGCCCGATACATTGGGATTGATGTTGCCCTTGGCTGTGAAACAGTTCATTGGCAACACATTAATAACTGCATGCCAACACTTGCAGTGTTAATTCATGGTCTACTCACCGCCCAAGCATAAGCCTTGTCGATTTGCCAGCAATGCGCCCACCGTGTCCTGTTGTGTGACGCTGCAAGTGAATAATCTGATTAGTAAGTCGTTTAATTCGTACGTGCCACACCTACATTTCGCTTAGCACTTTTTCCAGTTGCTGCTCCATTTGCTGTATCGCAATTGCCCGACAGTTGATAAAATGAAAACAAAGAATAAACCAAAACAATGCTAGTTAAGAAATTGACTATCGATAACTATCTATCGAAAATGTATAGAGGCTGCCAACTGGCTGCAAACAGTGCTGCAGAATGCCAAACATTTGTCAACGTTTGTGAAAATCTTAAAAGAAATTAGCATTTGTCGCTGGAAAACTTCTATTAGTAATCTTAATGAATTTTATTTTTAAAATATAACTTGTAATTACATAAATTATTAAATTTTTCAAAAAAAAATATTTAAAAATACCTCAAATTGTTTGAAACAAGAAAAGATTTAAAAAAAACTGTACTGTAGTCTGTTTAGTATTTTATACTGTGTACTTTATAATTGATGTTAAATATAATAGTTAATACTATGATCTTGAAATATAAAATACAATTTTATTTTTAATTTATAATGTTTATAATAAAAATGTATCCTGTTTTCAGAAAACTCCATCATACTATAGCTAAGATTACCATTGATCCACGCACTCAAAAAACCAAGGTTTGAACCAAAACCTAACCGAATTCTCGTTTTCTATGCTTCGAGCCACCGAAACGAACCTGCCTCAAAATGTTGAAGTTATCCAGCCATGTATTAAATATATTATATTTAATAGTCAGCAATTATATCCACTTTCTTAAGCTACAGTATGAAATTAACAATTTGACTGTTTTATCAAATTAAAATTGACTTCAATTCAAAACTGAAACAATTTTCAATTTATTGTTAAAGTAATTGTATTTTTTTATTAATAGCATTTATATAAAAATACGATAATTTCAATTCAAGCAAAATGTATTACAATGCCGCCAAGTATAAATTAACAATAAATATGTTTTTCCTCTTTTTTTTGTTGGTTTTTTGTTTATTTCAAATCAAGACAGAAGTTTTTTTTATGTATTTTATGTGTTATATATTCAGTGATGATGTTTTGTGGAGCACATTTTTGGAATTTCGGTTGAATGTTGCAACTCCACAATTGTTTCTCGAAATATATGTATATTATTTATAGAGGTATATATATTTTTATATGTATGTCAACATTCTTTAACATTTATATAATTGTACATAATGCGAATAAATCGCTTCAAAAATATACTAAGTATGTAGTGATACTTCTACTGCCGGTTTTTTGTGGTGCCGTATAGTGTGTGTGTGTGTGTGTGTGTGTGCTTGTGTTTGTTGTTGTGTGTGTGTGTGTGTTTGTGTGTTTGGGGACTTAAACAATTTCATACTTCTCCACAAACAAAACCGTTTCACTTGAATACTTAACGGACGCATCACTTTCCACATGCACCACATCGAGGGCACTAATTGCCGCATAGGGCGTCTTGGAGACGAACGACACCTGCAAGGGGAAGAAGTCACCCGGAATGGAGGCACTGCAGCTGAACTCCATGGAGCCGGACTTGTTGGCGGCATCAATGATGGGAATGTTCCATTGCAACACATGCTTGCGTGCATCGTAGTTATAGGTGCCATCGTATTCAGCAACCGAAGGTTGCACATTCAAGCTGCAAGCATAGTCGCATATTAATTAAACAATTCTCTAAAGTATTACGCATTCTCAGTTAATACTTACGGCAATGGTATGATAATGGACACATCTTGCAATTCCAGATGCTGTGCCTCCAGTTCGTATTCAATGTTCACATCGCAGCCACCTTCGCCGTTATCAGAGGGCCAGCAATTAACTATGGATTAGAAAGAGAAGGCAAGCTGTGTAAGCGAGTCTGGAGCACTGGAGTCCACAATGTTTTCACTTACTGGTCAATGGTATGGCCGCTTCGTCCTGTGTGATGAAACGCCACTTGAGCACTCCGACATCGGTGTTCAGAGGGAACGGCTTGGCCGGATTCTTGAGGCCAATCATGGCATGCGACTTGAACAGTTCCTTGTCCACATTCGGATGCGTTTGCATCTGTATGCCTTGCGTATCGTTGTTGGCCAACTTCACCTTAATGCGTCCCAGATTCTCGTCGGTGATACGCAACGTCAGCAACCCGGCAAGTTCAAATTGTTGGACGCCACCATCGCGTCCCAGGCGTACGACCAATTTATCCTCCAATTTAAGATGCACACTGCAATAAAGAAGATCCAAAATAGAAATTGAACAATCTGTGGCAACAGTGCATCCGCTTTTGGTGTACTACCTACCTTTCTGTATGAATATCTGCTGAGATTTTAGCTTTGGCAGCTGCACTGGCGCTGGTCGCTGCTCGGTTGCCGCCAGCAGAAGCAGCTGGCAACATATGGGCAATCTTCTCGCCCTCGCTTTTCAGTTGATCCACAAAGCTGTCCACATCCTTGGACTTGCCACCCAACTTCAAGGCATTGCGCGACGCGGGCTTTCTGTAAAATATAACAAATCGATTAGGATTGTAGTTGGAGTAAATTAATTATTATGTCAACTGACTGTGCCGCCTTGCTGGCCACCGGTTTGTTGTCCATCTCAATTGATGGCGCACCAACACCGCCGCCTCCACCGCCACCGCCTGAGCCCGTGTTGACGCCGCTGCTGCCAAAGCTGTCGGAGCTGAAGCCACCGCTGCGTCCGCCCATGCCGCCCATTGAGGGTCCACCACGTTTGGTGGCCTCCATGCGCTGGCGCTGCAGCTCCTTGGCCTTCTCGCGCATCTTCTGGCGCGCCTCGCGCTCCTGTGTCTGACGCACCGCCTGATAGACCTTCTCCTCGTGCGAATCCATCTCCACAAAGGTCTTGATCTGCGCTAAATTAACGCTCTCCCTGTAGCCAAGAGCAACGATCTCATCAAAAGCGAATATCAAATTGAAAGCATTCTCCACGATCTCCTTCTCGTCCAGCGAGTGACTATATTCCGGAATCTAAGTAACATCAAGCAAATTACAATAGAGAATACGGAATTGCAAAGACAGATTCACTTACAACTTTGGAGAACAGACGAAGCGTTTCCAAATCCTCCAGTATGTTACTGGCCTTTGTGGTTATCAGCAGCATATAGAGTTTCTCCATCGGCTGATAGACGTAGCGCACGGAATCTGTTTCCACATACGTGTGCTGCTTTCCGGCCGTCATCAACTTGGGGAATGCCGCCAACAGCCCCTCGATGCGTGCCTTTGTCATCTCCACGAACTGACGTGACAATATGACTGCGTGTTTGCGTGCAAAGTTCAAATTCAAATTAAACAGATATTGCAAACATCGACGATGAAACAAAATCGATAATATTTAAATGATTATTCTGCTGACGATCAGTATTGCCGTCGAGTGTCGAACGTAGAAAGCAATATGAAATAACGACTGGCGGGGAATTATAGCTATATTGCGACACAAAGGGCAGACCCTTCGCATAAGTTCTAAAGTATTTCCAGCTATATAACAACTCAATGAAAGTTCACAATGTAATTCCGTATGTTAGTGTGGAGGATACTGCTCCAAAAATTAAATATGCTGTATAGGGTCGAAGGATTTTCCTTATGACTGTTACATACATTTGCACAACGTTTTTATACTCATTTTCAATGGGCGCAGGCTATAATAAAAACATCTTAGATACTAGAATAACTTTTTATCTGGCATTATTGCAAAATTTTCTAGATTTTGCAGCCTTTAATAATACTTTCTTTGGCCCTAAAATGTTGTCAACACTGCTGACGATGACAAAATGTTGTGATTGTGAAGATGGACATCCATTACTAAAATTGTGTTAGATTTCTCCGATTATGATGCTTTATACTCGGAACTTGTTTAAAATGTATGTTATGTAGACTGACATGGATAAGGAAACGAGACTAGGATAAGGATACCCTAGGCTACAGTCGAAGCCGACTATGAGAATCCCTGTACGTATGCGGTACTTATCCGATGCTTTTAAATTTTCGGCAGCAAATGGAGGCGTGGCAAGCTTCTAAAACAAGTTGTATCATCTTAGGGTATAGAGGAGCCTGACTCTTACTCTTACTCTTAGTTTCTGAGATCTAGGTGATCATACAGACGGACGGACAGACGAACAGACGGACACTGCTATATCGACTCGCTGTTGATGTTGATCAAGAATCTATACACTTTAGGGGTCTAACAGATTTCCTGCTGCCCGTTACGCCCATTTTTTTTTTGAGACAAACTTAATGGACTCTTCGAACTAGCTTAAAATACAAGGTATACAAATAAAGAGATGTGACATGATGACTTTAACTTTGCCTAAAAATTCCATCACAACGGCAGACTATCACAATTTTGTGATGGGTGCTCTGCCGAACGCGGCCATTATTTGTGCTTATGCTTACCCTTGCCATTCTTTGTGCAGACTGCCGCAGCAATGAGAACCTGGTGTGAAAAGAGCAAACGTTAAACGCGATTAATAAAATGGACGCGTGTGCTTACCATTTTAATGCAGCAGTAAGTGAAAACAGCCAATAATTAATTTGAAACTTTCTGTTGTAATGTGTGGCTGTGTGCAATAAACAATAAATCAACTGATTGCAAACTGGATCAAAACAAATTGTTTGCCAATCAATCCGAATCCGCGTAGCTGACGTGTTAGGTTCTGCAACCAGCAAATGTTTACGAATGCGTGCGTATGTGTGCAAGTGATGACAGCGCAGAGCGGACTGACAACCAATTGCTGATGTCACAATTGCTTCGCTTGGCTATCCGGCAAACGTGCCAAAAACTGTATAATACGTCATTTATAAGCCATACACAACATTTATATACGCAATATGTGCAATGTTAATCGTAAATTTGCTCGTTTAATTCAACAAATTGCACAGTTCTCATATGCAAACTTATCGTGACGTCACTATTGACTGCGTGCATAATATCGATAACACACAACCATAGTACTATCGTTACAGCTACCGCGTGCCGATAAATTGCTCAACACTGCACACTGATAAGAGCAAATCAAAATCCAGTTGCTTTTGAAACTGAGTTTCGTTTATTTAATCAGAAACAGTTAATCGTATTTATAATTGTAAATGTAACTATAAAAATATATATATATTTATATATATAAATATATATGAGCTGTAAATCATATAAATGTTGTACTTTTCAGCTGTTAAGTATGTTCAGTCATTGTCGTGTTAATATACTATCAATAATTAATCAAGTGCAAGATTGACGATCGAGACCGGTGATTCTTCATCTGCTTCGGCATTTGATCCTTTATTGTTGTTCTTCTCCTTGGCATACTCGACACCTAAGATGCGCATCACCTGTGCGGCCGTAAGATTGTCACGTTTGTGTTTCTGAAAGTTATCCTTAACGTATTTAGCGAATCCAGTCGCCTGACGCACTGGCGTCGACACAATATTCCCTGTCTTGTCCTTTTTGTTAATATGCAGCGTTATCGGTCCCGAGCACACGCGGCAACGGAGATCCTCCGCCTTACGAGATCTAGCGTGCGAATTCGATCTGTTCAACAAAATGAAAATTAAACTAATATATTCAAATACATTGAGGTCAATGAAACTTACCCAATGTTACAAGTATTACATCTATAGGTGTACTTGAACTCTATAGCGTAGTTGTGGCAGACCTGAATGGGCGGCAGATCGGGAAGTGCAGCAACGGCTTTCTTTGCCCACATCTTCCAGGTGCGTCCGTGTCCGCCCTCGCCATCGAATACCCAGGCAGCAGCATGACACAGTTCATGGATAAGCGTACAACGCAGGCGATCCGCGCTGGTCAAAACCTTCACACTCAGCTCCACAACGCTGCTGCGTACATCGAGTCTGCAAAGATGAAGATATATTATTAATGGGGTGTCTGACGTCTGCTTTAGTCTAATTTTGCTAATTACTAAAATCGAAATTACTGAAATCGACTTTTGTGTTATAGTGATTAATTAATTATTTATAATAATATATATAATTTGTCCAGCATTCAATTCAGAAGCCTCAATTCTTCTCTTATAGTATATCATCATTTTAAATATCCCGAGACTTAACTTTTTATCGTGTCAGTAATTAATTTAACCTAGCATATCATTTTCAAAAGAACAAAAATATTATATAGTAGATAGATTAAATAACTTAATTGTTAATTGTATAATAGCTATATTAGTAGACTCAACTAATTAACCTTTCAACTTTAACGAATCCTCGTAAAATTACTAAATGATAAAATCGCCTAGTTGGAAAAATATACATACATACTTTATCGATTAAGAATCAACAACATAATACTTATTTATTCTCTCATGGATCTGATATTTTTAACTGTGTAACTATGTAATAATGTAATTATATATATAACTTAATTGTTAATATAATAAACTTACTAAACTTTTTATAACTTATCTGTCGACAATTTCATACGCACTTTCGCTTATTTTTACACCTGCCTGCCGTATTTCGCAGCAGCTTCGACCAGGTGATCGGCACATCCAGCATGTTGTCAAAGACCTCAGCATTGTAAATGTTGTACAGACGCTGGGCTAACTCCTCCTTATTTCGGTTAAATTGCTCTCGGTAAAAATATGCCTCATTGTCGCACAATTCACGAGCTATATTGCTATCCAAAGACTTAATGAAGCTGAACTTCTGATTTTTCTTGAGCTTTGGCGTGTCCACCTTTCTGGCCCGCTCCACAGATTTGCCAACTGGTGCTGCCTTCGGAGTTGGCAATTTAAAAACGGGTTTCGCCTTTGGCGATTCAACTGCTATGCCCATTTGCTTCTTCACCTCCTGTACACGCTTATGGACATTTGTTCCCGGCAAATACACGTTCTCCAATTGCTCCAAACTATCTAAATCGAGTGCTTGATCCACAATCTTCTTGGCTGCGTTATCATCCTCATAGCCAGTGTTTGGTGTAAAAAGCTGACGACGCGTCGGCTGAGTTATTATAGGCGTTGTAGGAGTAGCGCATATCTTGGGTTTTATTGTAGCACGACAAGTCCGTAAGATGTTTTCGAGTTTTTTTGGAAATTGTGGAGCTGCAAAATGTGGAAATCGTTGAATTAGACAGACTGATAAGTAATATCTGGCAATAAAGTGAGCTGATCTGTATATTAGCTCACAGAATTTTCATAGTCTTTTATAGTCGAATTTATGATTTTTTGTGTATAGTATAGTATAAACAAAGTATATGATATGGTCGGAAATGGTTTAAATCAGCCTTAAACGACATTTAAGAATTCCTGTAAAATCTGTCTATTAGTTGTTAGCAGAGTATCAGCTATCACACTATTTGCAAAATTACCAAAATTATGATATGATAAAATTTGAAGGACTACAAAGCAGTTTATATCATTGGACTAGTAATTGGTATTTATTGAATTGGGCAAAAATTCTTAAAGAAAGAGCTTTTATAGTCTCTGCGATCAATGTGACAAGTTGGATCAATATATGTACTTTATGGGGTCGGAGATGCCTCCTTCTTCATATTAAGTTATAGCGTTTTCCAATAGGGTGATTACTTTTGCTTCACCCTGTACATTATAACAAGTACATTACTTATTTACTCAACGAGTAACGAAAGTATAAAAAAATAGACAAATTGAAGAGAGAATCGTTTATGGGAAAAGTACACGGCTTATACAAAGCGTTGTTATTCTGAAGATGCTTTCTTTTACTTAAAGGTCTAGAGTCTAGACAAAAGAAATTGGTATCGTTTTATTTAGGCGCATAATTCTCGCAAATCTAGGTGGAAATTAGATGAAGAGCATGTTTTTCCTTAAGCTTATCTACAAAGCGTTGGTAATTGTCCTGAATATGCTATCTTTTACCAAGCTCATCTTGACTAATGGATGTCAGAGACGCCTTTAATGCGCCTTTAATAACTAGTTTCAGAATAAGTCGAGTAGCGTAGGGCCAAAGAATGAAGAGAGAGATATGACACTCACGCATGTTTGTTCGCGTGTGTATGAATTGTTACAGAATAAGTACAGGGTTTATCAGACAGACGGGTACTACCCAAAGTGCTAATCGTTATATATTTCATCTTTAAGAAGATTCCCCATCTCAGCACTTACATTTGCCTTCAGTTTCGCCATCGGGACTGCTAAACACCTCAACTTCCGCCTTGGTTAGATCCAAATAAGTAATGTGACCATCATCGACATCGTTACTACCACTGGAGTCGGTTGCATCCGCATCCTCGTCATCGGAGGCATCCTCGCCGCTGTCCGAGTCGACAAGTGCTCGCCAGCGCTCCTCATGCACATGGTTGGTGCGAACAAGCGGTTTCCTAGCCGCTCTTTCAGTTCTTGCAACTGTTGTTGGCAAATGTGTCGAGTTTAACTTTTTGGAATGCAATTCCCGCTTAACTGGTGAAGTTATATGATTAGATGATAGTTTGGATCATTCTTATGCTTACTTACAAATACTAAAGTCGCCCAGAACGCTCTCATTGACCGTGGCGACAGGAACACGTTTTTTGGCCGTTGTTGCTGCCGCACGACGTGCTCTGGGCTGGCGTCTGAGCTCTGTCAGTGGCGTGCGATCAACGGTTGGAGCTGCCACCTTGCCACCACTGCCACTGGAGCGTTTAAGTGTGCGTATAACGTCTGGAGTTTGCCAGGATTTGCCGTACAATTGATTCAACAGCTGTTCGGCATTTGACAGAAAGTCCTCATCCTCTGATGCATTCTCACATAACGTGGAGCCATTTTTCTTCTGTCGCTGCTGTTGTTGATCTTGCGTTTCACTCTCCACGGGCGGAGAATCCACTTGATTCTCTTTGCCATCGTCAGCGACATCTTCAGCGGTATCGGCATCGACATCTGTATCCGCATCTGTATCATCGGATGCAGCTGAGCTCGAGTCCATATTGGGTATGTGTATCTTTATGTTGATCTTTGCTGAAATATTGATGCTGCTCACTTGTATGGCAGGCGTGCCCATTTCCGTCTCTGTCTCCGAGGTGGATGCTTTTGAGCTAGCTCGGGCAGGAGATTGCTCTGCCTCGCTGCAGGTCTCTGGTATGGTAAGCGATTCGTTTGCATCCACATCGCTCTGTGTGGCATCAACTGTAATGTCGGGTGTATTCACCTCCGTCTCATTGTCCGCCAATCGCTTGCAGTTGTCCTGCTCTTCGGAGCTTACTGTATTCAACTCCGTCTCATTGTCCGCCAATCGTTTGCTGCTATCCGGTTCAAGCAGCTCCTCCGAGCATACTGTATTCACCTCCGTCTCATTGTCTGCCAGCAATTTGCTGCTGTCCAGCGGCCTTCCAGGCAACTCTGTGCCCTCAATGTCCGGGCTCATGGATTCAGTGTCCGCGCTGGCCAAGTGCGAGTGTAGCAGCTGCTCCGCTGCCGACATGTCAGGTAATCCACGATGCACCATCTCACGGCGCTCAAAGGAAACATCGCGTAGAAATGCCTGAATGCGTTCCACCTTGTCGATGGTGAGTGGAACGCCAAGTAGTTCGCCAGCAGAGCGTATTGGCTGATCACTTACTGCCATGCTTTCCTCAACTACCACATCCTCCTCCTCTTTCTCCTCCTCCAGCTGTTGTGGATCACACGCACTGCCAGTTGTATCCGATATAGTAATGCATAAATCCTCTTCCTCATCATCATCTTCCTCTGTGGTGGACGATATGCAGATGGAGATCTCCTGGTGGGGCTGCTGCCTTGATTTTGGCTGCACTGTCAATTGGGAGACTTGTGTGGACAGCTGTTCCACATCCGCGTCAAGTGTGAGCTGTGTGCAACCATCGCCACTTAGCTGCAACGCCTCCATATAATCGGAGACATCCAATTGCGCACTTTTCGGTGTGTGCTCCAATCCCATTTCAACTATAGATGAAGAATCGCTGCGCAGCAATGGATGCTCCCAGGATTTGGGAACTGTATTCTTGCTTTGTTCACTTAACTCCGTCAAGAGCTGTCGACTGACGCTGCTGCTTTTGCCGTTTGGCGTCTGTTTCTTTTCCTTTTCCTTTTCCTTCTTCTTGTTCGAGGATAGCGTCAGTTTGGCAAATTTCTCTTTGATTGGTACATTTACTGTGGACGGATCGACAGTTCGAAACAGTTTAAATGCACTTGGCTCCGCCATCTTGCCGGCGTCGTTCGAATTAACTGTATAAGTGCAATGGAAGAACAGCAACAAAACTCACAGCCAAAACAAATACAAATCTCTCGCGCGCAGTCGAATAAAACAAACACACAATTTAAGTAGTTCGTGCGTGAGCGCGCACTATTAATTGTCGATCTTGTTTGTTTAATTTTTACAAAAACACCTTTGTCATATATTTATTATATACAATTGGCATTTTAATAAACTTATTACAATTTAAAGAAAAGCATCTTGAATACAAACGATCTGTTTAATGTTGCACAAATTATGAAATATCGATACTATCGATAGTGGATTATCAATGAGCACACGAGCACGGTAGTGTTGCCATTTTAGCTAATTTATTGCTAGATTTAGCTTTTATTTAATTGCTTAACTGTTATTTCGTTTAAGGAATAACTTAACAACAAATTTTATTGTTGTTCTTTTTGTTGCATTTAAGCTTTGAGAATTTTAAGCATAAATTATTTATTTATATTATTTTAGTTTGTTTTATTTTGTTATTTTTAGTTAAATCTAGCTATTGTTAACGATCTAATTCGTTACCCGAATTGAAGCGAGGTTCCTACCCTTGGTATACTTGTTCTCTAACTGTTACCGTTTTTAGTATTTAGTACATTGGATAAGGTTTTTTATTTCAAAACTGTACATTTCATGTAAACAGCGAATTTTTATTATATTTCCATTTGATTGGACAGTTTTAGCTTGAATTAAGAGCTTAAAAATTTTAAAAACGGGTATACGCATATATTTGGGATAATTAAATAAATAAGTGTAGCTTTAAGAACGGTTCATAAATTGTACCCATTTTATGGAATTACAGAACATAATCAATTTATTTCTTTTTCGTTATTACGCAAAGAACAGATATTTATATTAGATATTACAAGATATTTTCTCATAACCTGGCTCACGATCGATATATGCTTATACAGATTTGGTTTGAAAGTATCGAATTGCGTTGCCATCGATAGCTTTGCAGCCTTATCGGCTACTGTTGACCAACACTTGTTCCGATTTAAATGCATATCGATAGGCGGCAAGCAAACGATAGATCGCTGCGGCAACTCTGTTAACAATAATAACAACAAAAGCAGTTCTCAATTTTAGTGGTTTGTTTTGACCACCTGTCTTAATGGCCTCAAATGCCGGTGGTAATATCTCGTGCAAGCTATCGTTGGGCCTGCTAAACTTCATATTGGCCGTCAGCGCAGGATGGGCGCTTAAGCACTACAGCATTGACCGCTATGCACTTGCCGGCTATGGTTTACTTTTCGCACACAGCGTGTTCTGCATTTTGCGCTACACGCACCCAAATCCTGGCCAAGTGCAGCGTCGCATTTGCGAGCAATCGCTGCGCTATTCGCCGGCTGTGTTTGTGACCCTAATCATTGGCCAGATGCAGAATATCACCGGGGACATCAAATTGATTGCCGGCACCAACTGGCGATGTGTTGTCCTGGGATTATATGCCGGCGTTTTGTTGCTGACAACCATTAGACGCTGCCTGAACGAGAAATCGACGCTGGCACAGGTGCTGGAGAAACTGGAACGAATTCAACACACGCTCTGCGTGCTGTGGAACATCTATTGCCTGTGGCGCATTGCACTGCTCGACGATTATTGGTGGTCATTGGGCTTGGCCCTCTTGGTCATGCTGAATCACTTTGTGCTCTGGCGTCTAACGCTGCGTTTCAATATCACCACCCTCGAGGTGGACACCGTGGGCATGTGCTTCTCTGTGATCTTTGCCATCAATGCCAGCCAAGAGCTGATCGACGAGGCGAGATGATAATGTGAAATATTGATTCACAATGCTGCTGCATTTAGCACAAAACAATGTAAAACAATGAGACATATTTATATATATTATATAAACATTAATTAAGGAGTTGATTGTTAATCTCACGAGATGTTTTATTAGTCAATAAAACTAAACGTTTTTTATATGCATTAGATTTCTCCGTGTCATTTTATTGGGAGTACGTACATACATATAAACTGCGATCGCCGGACAATTACAATACAGGACTAACTTAGGGATGGTTCTTTTCTTTAAGAGGGAAATTAAGAAAGAAAAAAAAATCAATTAAAACTAGTCACTAAGAAATGCTTGAAATGTAAGGAGGAGAGCAGGAGAAGCAGCAGGATTCGGCGTATCATCTAAGCGTGTGTATTGTCATCCTCGACAAAGTCCTTGGCCTGCTCCCGTGTGACACAATCAATGTGGCTGACCTTGTTCCTAAAGCGCACGCCGTAGAATTTGTGGGCATTCTCGAGCAGCTCCGGCCGGAAAGTGGTCGTAATGAATTGTGCCGTGTCGCTCAGCTCGTGAATCATGTCGGCCACCGCCTTTCGATGCATTGCGTCCAGTGCCTGTCAAATATTGTTACCAAGTTAGTTAAAAAATCAGTCGGAAATCAAAACAATGCAAATTTCTAAGCTAACAATTGTGAATGCCGTAGCAAACAGCTACGATTAGAGGCTGCAAATAGGCTTATTGGTTAAGTAAATACAGACACAGATCAAGTTCGGCATACTCAAAGCTTACTGTTTTGGTGACGTGTTTTAAACAATTGCATTGCGATCGGATAATATTTTACTTAATTTAACTAAATGTCGCGATGTTAAAGTTTCTTAATGAGCTAACTTTCTATACGATTATTGACTTAGTAGATAGCGCTACGGGGAATTTTAGGTTCGAACCACTTTTGAGACAAATTCAAGATATAGTTTTTTAAATATTGGTTTGTTGTTTGTAAAACAATCGACGACGTGGATTATCAAAGCTGGAATGTCAACTAACTTTGACTTGTGAGAATGAAGCACTAAACTTACTCAGTGTGAAAAACTGGTACAACGAATTCACTCGTGTCCGTCGTTGGCTGCAGGACGAAATCCGTACAAACCGTACCAACAAAAGTTGTTCGCGAACGCAGCACTTCAAAGTACATGATCGCCTGTTTCTTTGTAAAAAATGGCAATTGGCTATTAGGCTACAACTATAAAAGGCAACATTCGAAAAGTAGAATTGTCACCAAATTTGACTGTTCTAACTTTTATAGTCCCTGAGACGCAGGTCCTCACACGGACAGACAGACGTAAATATAGGATTATAGATACTACCTCCTTCTGCCTGTTACAAACATTGGCACAAACTTGTAAGTACCCTCTGGGCAATAATAAATGTAGAATCGACGCATGCTTCTCACCTGATCAATCTCATCAAATAGATAGAATGGCGCCGGATCGCATTTCTGTATGGAAAAGATGAGGGCGAGAGCAACGAGAGATTTCTGTCCACCGGACAGTTGATTCATTTCACGCATTTCCGCATCGATGCCGGTGAAGGAGACACGTATGCCAATGCCCGTAAATGCATCCGAATTGGCCACCTCCTTCTCCATCTCCTCGCCCTCGTTGTCCTTAGTCTTGAGTATCAAATAACCGGCGCCTTGAGGCACAAGTTTCTTAAAGACCTTGGTAAAGTTTTGGGCCACCTGTCTGAATGTAAACTGTATCGCCTCGACCTTTTGCATCTCAAGGGATTGGATGAGCATGTGAATTTTCTGATCGCCAATATCGAGCTCCTCCTTGCGCCTGTAGAGTTTTTCCTTCTGTTCGGAGAAGCTCAGGAATTGATCGAGCGCCTTCTTGTTCACATGATTGTATTTCTTGAGATGCTGATTGGCCTTCTCCAGTTCCTTAAAGATGTTCTTTAACGAGAGTCGCCTGTAGGCGGCATCTACCTGAGGCAGTGCACCCAAACTGGCAATCTTCTCGGTACACTCGTCGATCTTCTGATTCAGCATATTCTCTTTGGTCGTCCACTTCTCCAATTGTTTGCTGTCCTTGTTTATGTTCTCCTCGGCCTCCTTCTCCTTGCGCACATGTGTCTCTAGCTCCAATTGCAGTTCCTTTTGCAGCTGGACCGCCTCATTCACCCGCTTCTCGATCTCCTCCAGATCCGCATTGACCTTCTTGATACGCTTCTCGGTGGACACCAGCTCCGTCTTGCAATTGTTTAGCTTGCGCTTGCGATCCTCCACCGAGATCTCCTGCAGCGCCTGTATCAGCTCGTCCCGACGCCTAAACAGATTGTTAATTAACAGATTATCCAGTTTATTCTTGCGCACCTCCAGCTGCATGCGCTGTGTGAAAGCCTCCTTATTCTCCTGGTTGAGACGTCGTATATCATCGTTGAGCTGATCAATTTCACGCTGATCCTGCACGGAAAGGGTGGACATCAGTTCCTGCTTCAGTTCCGCCTCCAAACTGGACTTGGTGCTGTTCATCGCCTCCAGCGAGGCCTTGCACTGGGCAAGAGAACGTTCCTTGGGCGCCCGATACTTCTCGATGCGCACCAGCTCCTCTTTCATCAGGCGGATCTCGCCCTGCACCTTCTCGAACACATCCTTCGATTTGCCCTGCTTCGTCTCTGTCTTCTGCATCTCGGAGACAATGGAATTGATGTTGTTCTCCGTCGATTTGAGCTCGTTGCGCAACTTGCTTAGATTCTTCTCGAACTCCGTTATTTGTTGTGTGTATTCGGTGCGTTTCTTTTGCATTTCGAGTCGAGATCGGGATGTATTGAAGTAGCCGCCGGTAAGGGAACCCTTCGACGATACCTGATCCCCATCCAGTGTGACACAGTCAAGACCCGTGCTCTTGGCCAGCTCTGTAGCACGCTCCAGATTGCGGCAAATGAGCGTCTTGCCAAAGATATAACGCAACGCCTTGTCGTGCTGTTCGTCGTACTTGAGTTTCGATATCATCGGTATCGAGTCGGGATCATCGGGATAGTCGTGAATCTTCACTTGGAGTCGGTTTAGCGGCATAAACGTTACCTCGCCAGGCAGCTTCAGTTTGTTCATCTCCTTCAGGATCTGTGTGCCTTCGTATTCCGACTCGACAATGTGATGGAACAGGCGATTTGCCGCTGTCACCTCGACGGCCGTATAGATGGTCTTGTCGCAGCTAAAGTTCTCAATCACGGGACCATAATAGGCTCTGGCTATCGCCGCCGATTGGCCGCCACGTTCGACGAAACTGTCGAGCACCTTGCGCACAGAATCGCAACCATTAAGGATGGGCTTGCCGGCCATGCTGCGCAGTGCTTGATCCGCTCGTGAAAGCTCCTCCTTTTGGGTCTGCAGCTGTTGGGTCATCTGGGTCTCCTTGCGCCACAGTTCGTTGCGCATGGACTGATGATGATCCTTGGTCTTCTTTAGCTCATAGTACTTTTTGTTATGCTCATCGATCTGGAGACGCAGCTGTTCGAGTTCCGAGGAATGCTCCTCGATCTTGGTGCCCAGATCCTTTTCGGAAGTGGCATCCTTCTTGAGATCCTCCACCAGCTTGGCATGATGATTGATCTTGTCCTTGGTCTGCTTGCTAATCGATTTGAGCTCATTATGAATCCATTTGTCGCGATCCTCGCGTGACGAGAACTGCGAGCCACGTCCCTGTTTGGCGTAGAGTTCCTTGCGCTTCTGCTCCTTCAGCTGCAGCTCGCGGGAACAGTCCTCCTCCTTGCGCTTCATCGACTCGTATTTGGGCTTCACATCGTCCAGTTCGTTCTCTCGTTCGGCAATTGTTACCTTGAGATTCTTAAGTTCCTGGTCGGCGCGTTCCTTTGACTTGTTGTCGCCCTGTACTTCGTCGTTCAGATCGACAATGGTTAGATCCAGTTTGGTTTTCTCGCGCAACAATTGCTGCTGTTCTGTCATGAGAACCGAGCGTTCCTCTTTCGTGCTCAGTACCTTTTTCTTTGCCTCCTTTAGATTCTTTTGCACCTCTTTGATCTTCTCCTGCGCCTTTTGTATCTCAATGTTGTAGTTCTTCTTCTTGTCTGACGAGGATTTACGCTGCAGCAGTAATTCCTCCAGTGCTCGTCGCGTCTCTTTTAGCTCTGTCTCGTAGCGTATGTATTCAAGAGTTCGCCTGGTTTTATCCCACTTCTGATACTCCTTCAGCTCCTCTTTCTCCTCCTCCAGGGTCTGCAGTCTGTCCTCAATGGTCTTTAAATACTCGCTAATCTTCTCCACCTTGCCATCGGTTTCACGCAGTAAATTCAACGATTCCTCCTTGCGCTCATCGTAGACACGTGTGCCCGCCACCTCGCGTAGCAGTTTCAATCGATAGGAGTCCGCTGCGGTGGCCATTTGATTGATCTTGCCCTGCTTGACAATATAGTAGGGATTGGAGCTGGAGAAACCGGCCGATTCCAGTAGATTGACGACTTCATTGCGTGGCACGACCTTTTTGTTTAAGAAATACTGATCCTTTTTGGCTCCAATGACGCGCCTTAAGTAAATCTCTTCCTTGTCAATCTGGGGATTAAATGCATATGTAGAACTATGTGTTAATTATAGTGCAAGTCGCTTACCGGCACACGATTGTCCGAGTTGTCAAATATGATCTCCACATAGGCAGAAATAACGCGGGCTCCCGTTCCCTCGTGTAGCAACGCTTGCCGCTGCTCCGGTCGGAGATGCGTGAACTCATCACTTAGCACAAACTGTATGGCTGTCGGGGCAGAGATGTAATGAGCAAGAGGATGGTTAACATTGAACTAAACAAACTTACCGTAGAAGAAATTACTTTTGCCAGATCCATTGCGACCAACAACAACGTTGTGACGCTTATCGAAAGGCTCCACAACCGTCTGGTCCTTGTAACTTTTGAAGCCTTGTATTATGATCTGCAACCATTGGATTATCAGCTGCGCGCTGTTAATTGGCACACCAGTGATTACTTACCTGCTTAATGTGCATTTTATAACAACATTAAACACAACAAAAATAAACAGCTACGCCACAATATTTTTATTTGCGCCCGCACAGGGTTGCCAGCCGTTTGAATTTTTGTTTTCTTATCGTGCGACAACTCTTGATAGACAGGCTCGCGTTCGGAAGCCAACTTAACGTGACTCGAAATTGCGTTAAAATTATGTTAACAATATGTTATCTAACATTTATACTAAAATAAGGCGCGCTATTTAAATTTTATTCAATCATTATTTAATCTTTCAATAGTATTATAAAAAATACACAATTTTAATTCAACATTAGATTAAATAAAAATGATCATTTTTATGACTTTTGAGTGATCGTCAGCCCCTGAGGGTGAATTTGTTTAAATAAATTCCCAATAAAAAAATAGAAATTTAACAAAACTCGAACAAAAAAGCATGCAAAACCTCAAGTCTCTAACTTCAAATTTAGTGAAAAAACACGAAAAAGATACTTTTATTTCGTTGACGTGGCGCCACCTGTACTTTGTTTGCAATACGAAAATGCGCCGCCTATGGTTTGGTTTTGAAATAACATCGCACAATATCGTTTAAAAATATAATATTACACAACAATATTTATCGATATATCGATATAAATCAACAACCCTAGTCTCGAGCTCTATCAGTTTTAATTCAGACTTTCATGCGCGTGGTTCGTCTGCCCTACAAGCGTTCAAATTAGTTGTCGAGTTATTGTTATTGATTAACAAATAACAAAGTGTACGAACACAGAAGCCGGCAAAAGCGCCAACGCCAAAAATAACAACAAAAAAGCGACTAAGCTAAGCTTACAGCAACGTGTAAATACGAGTGGGAGAGTGAGACCAGATTTTGTGGGTTCATATTTTGTTAAGTGCAAATAAAAGTCGTGCTTCGTGTGCCAAAACAGAAAGAGTGAGAGAGAGAGAAGAAAGAGGAGAAAACAAGCAATAACAAAATAGAAATAGCAAAATACCAATTATCCAGCGCAGTAGTGTGTAAAAGAATTAACAACAATAACAGCCATAAATAAAAGTCGCCGCCAACGCCACCCAAAAGAAAGTGTCACCGTCGCCCCCACCCCCAAGTTCATCTTCCCAACAAGCAAACAAATCCACCACCAACACACACACACACTCGCACACACAACACAGACAGACAACAACGACGCGACGCGACGCAGCAGCAGCAGCAGCGCAATTTTTCGCACAACAAAAACAATAAGAGAGCGGCAAAACGGCGACATCAACTCTGGCGATAAAGTGAAATTAACTTTATAATTTATTTAAATACTAGCCAATATAACGATTAAGAAATAGCGAAAAGAACAACTGTAAACAGCAGCAAACAAGCAATAACAATAATAACAACAACAACAACATCGGCAGCTACAACAACAATACAAGAATAACGATAACAAAATGGCAACACTAAACAAATTTACAAAAACTTTATCCATTGATGAAAAGGCCGAGATAAAAGAGAAATTTACAGAGGTGAGTGTCTGATGTAAACGTCATTTAATATATGTTTATTTGTAAGTATGTAAATATGTAAATGTTATCAATATGTGCAACATAAATTGCACTTTGTAGGGGGTGGACGAGGATGGGGGAGAATTATTATTAAAATTAAATGCCAATTGAATGAGTCACGAAGAAACGCTCTTTTGCGTTGCTGCGCAATGCCGTTAACCGGTGCATGTGGGCGTCAACGTCAGCGTCGACTTAAGCAGCGGCAGAGACAGCGACAACAACGACGACGACGACGACGACAATGGCCTTCAACAACCCCCCGTGAAGAGAGCTCTGTCGAGAAGAGTTAACGGTAATGCTCCAGCCAGCATGCATACCAGTGTTGCCAGTTTAGCCTTTTTCTGGATAGATCTATTCTTTTTAAAACCATTTAATTCGCCATTTAATGTTGCCAGTCCGCAAAGCGATGTACATATAATTTTAAATGTTCATTAAATCTGTGCACATTTAGACACACTTTGGCAAGTGAATAAAACAATTGAAGCCGGACAAATATTTGAGAATGAGAAGGCGTAATAATTATGACAAATATAAATTTGAATAGTACATATTAAAAATCAATACTTAGTAGAACAAATCATTTGTCTCATATATTGAGTACGGCTTCTTTTAATTATTTTGTATTTGTTTGTTTCTGTTTGGTTTATCCTTTTTTGTAGTTGGCATCACTGATGCATACATGCCAATGAATACACACACACACAGAGAGAGACAAACGTACTTGTCAGTGTGCGTGCATGTGTGTGGGGGAGCGCAGTGCATGGGGGAAAACAAGTTCCCTTGGGTGGTGGCCACGCCAAACTGTCTTTGTGTGCATGCAGACGATGCGTCGTTGTGCAAAATCACAGCAGCAACAGCAGCGGTAGCAGCAGCGCATGCGCATTGCCTCAGTCGTTAATGCTGCCTCTGCTGACGCACAAGTTCAATGTCTGCCATCTATTTCCCCCACACAAACACACACACACACACACACGCATAAATGACTAATCAAAATAAACTAAGCAACAACGAAGACAACGCACGCTTGTTTCACTTTACTTGGAATTTCATATGAATTTCGCGAAAATAACATTTGAATAATACATATACTATATGTATGTACATATACATATAAACATAGTTATGAATGCATATATGTAAGTGTATTTTCATAGTATGACAACACAACGGAACGTTAAGAGACAGGGCAAAGAAGGCAAAACAGGCAAACAAAAACCAGTTTCTGCTTAAAATAAAGACACACACACACACAGACACTGAGACACAGACACACATGCAGATACAATAAGAAGATGGAGAGCGTGAAAAACTACGACTCAGCAGAGGCAAGCAACAGCCGCAGCAGCAGCAGCAACAGCAGCTACATCATCAGCAGCGACGCGACGTCTACGCCAACGTTTAGCCCCGCTGCCCGGCCCGGTTCAAGGGGCAGCGGTAATTTTCGTTTAACGTTTGTGTTCAATTTCTTTAAACGCACACATACACACCCACACACAGACAGACATTCACTCGCTTCACACATTTAATAGTTTTCAGGTGTAGCTTTTCGATTTGCCAGCTGTAATTGCCTTGACTACGTCTTCAAACGCCCACACATTCAATGCAATTTAAAGTTAACAGCGCGGGAGCGCACGCGCGAAGCGTTAATCAAAACACAATGTGGCATTGTTAAGCGCGCGCGCACTAATGAAAATGCATGGCAAACGAAATGATAAAAAGGATAACAGACAGAGAGCGAGAGAGAGAAAGACACACGCACACATGCACAAAGAAGCTCACACATTGATGCTACTTCAAAATGACAATGAGATTTCAGTGAGCGTAGGCGGAGGAGGGAACGTCGCATGCTAAATTATACTGGCACTCGCACTGATTGACACTTGAAAGTGGATTTTGTTTTGCTTTTTTTTTTTTGTGGATTATATTAATCAGCGAGCATGCCTTGAAGCTCTGATGCTGTTCGTATGACTAATGCAGCCAGCGAGGAAGAGAGAGAGAGAGACAGCGAGTGAGCGAAGTTTCCGATGCTGCCTTCAACTATTGCTTACTTTGCTTTTGTTTATGTCAATCAGAAACAGAGTTGCCATACTGCCACAAAGCATTTATTTTGTTTGTCTTTTGTTTTGTATACCCTTGCAGAGGGCATTATACTTTTAGTGAAGTTGCTAGAGATTGTTGATACTCTGAGGATATCAAAAGAACGTGTTGCACATGTCGTACACCGTATGAAAGATGGAGTGAAAATTCAATACAGGGTTCTGCAATGGTATGAAATCATTGGTGTGTCAAAAATAACCATGAATGATTTCAGAGATAATAAGAGGTAGAAGGTTAAACTTAATCTCTCAGCACTGCTTATATTTGTAGATATATCAAGTTTAACTTCAATTTTGAATGCCACGCCCCCTAGCCCACAAATGAAGAAGAAGCTCATAGGGAGAACAGTTTTATAGCTAGAGAGACTTGAGATGTGTTCAGAAAATTTCATCACGATAGCACTATATATTGTAAAATCTAAGGATTGCATCAGGAGTAGAGATGTAAATTTGATAAAAAAAATTGATCGACTCAACTAAACTATGTATGATGAAAACTCAGAACATCGAGGCATCGGTAAACATCGGTATCAACAAAAACATCAAGAAACATCGAGGAATCGCCTTCAAAAATCGATCAATATTCGATACAACGATAGTTTTTTACATCCCTAAGTAGTAGCGAATTTCGAGTGGAGTTCTGTACTGTCACAGGGTATTTTAGAGTCGGGTTGTCGATAGACCGGGTTGTTTTTTTTTCTGTGTATTTCTTTTTCGATTACGCGTGGGAGTGTCAGTGTTAATTGCCGCAAAGTCTTGAATTTTGAGTGTATATGTACTATATCTATATGTATTTGTGCATAAATATATGTATGTGTATGTATGCATACATCTCTTTATGGTTTATCAGCTTGCATGTCTTATGCTGGGGATAAAAAAGGCAAGCACATAATTCATTGGGCTGCGTTTATTAGGTTGTTGTTTTTCTTGTTGCTGCTCGTTCCTGTTGTTGTTGTTGTTGTTGCTGTGCCCATTCACATACTGAAAACACAACACAACAGCAACGTTTGTTGTTGTTATTGTAGCTGCGCTTTGGCTTTTATCAAGTGCACTTTGAGTGCGATGGAGTAGGAGTGGGAAAGGGAGGGAGTGACAGAGAGAGAGAGAGAGAGAGAGAGATAGAGAGGTGGGGAGGGGAAGTTAAGGAGGACGCTACTTATGAATGCACTTAAGCATACTTTGCATTTAGACAAAAGCCTCATGGACGTTTCGTTTATAAGTATGAATGCAAACGTATGCATACATACACACATACATACATACTATGTACATACATGTATGCATATATAAGCTGAACACTTTACAGTGTCACTCAAAAGTCGTGCCACACATGCACAGTGGTTCGTGCATCATATTGTAGTTAACGGAATGACATCAGTGTAAATGGAATGTGACAGCAAACAAACTGCAGAGAATTGCAGATACACACACGTATTTAAATACTACAGTGCAAATTGTTTAATAGAGTACGTGATAAAAGCTTTATCAAATGACAATCAATAAAAAAAAAAATGTTTGATTTATGATTAAGCAATTGGTTTGCTTTCTTACCACTGTGCACAAATGCAGCGAAAGTGTTTTTTAATGCGTGCAACTGTCAGCTGTCAGCTTTTGTTGATGATTTTTTTTTGTGTTTTTGGCGTTGCCACTTGTCGTTTGTCCTTATGCAAAAGTCTTTTGACGCTTTCTTCGATTCGCTTTGCGTGCAGAGTTTCTTGAACTCTGATTACCAGTTACTTTTATGGCAGCGATAACAACGTGCACACATATATATATATATATATATATATATATATATATATATATATATATATATGCAGGTTTTCACTTAACTCTCCACTCTCCACAAGTGGTGGGCGGCAGGGGAGAAGGCAAACGAGATGAGTAAAGGCGACACTAAACAATTTAATGCCTCATTATCAATATTTGCCAGTGTGGCAGCACTGGCTGTGCTAACTGTTAATTTGTCATGTAGACAGCGTAGCTTATGCTAATTAACACGCCTTTAAGGTGTGTTGTTGTCGTTGTTGTTGACTGAGTAGTTCCCAAAAGTGCTGACTCATCGCAAGTAAACTTTTTATTATTATTTATCCTTGTGACTAATATAAATATGTACATATCATGTTCCCTACAACATATTGCAATCAGTTGTCTGCAGGCCACGCCCTTAACACAGTTACACCCACAACAACAAAAACGTCTACAACAAAAACGTCTACAACATTTTGTGGAATGAAACAAACTGGACACATTGGGCTTTGGTTTTTCTATGCGACGGAAATGTGTCACACTGTTGATTATACAATTCACTTAAGTTTACAACTACAACGACATATATTTGTACATGCATGTTGTAGTTGTTGTTGTTGCTGTTGGTCGCATTGCCAATTTCTACATAAAAATTTATTATATGACAGAGCTCAGACAATGCGCAAAGTCAAATTTGTTGTACGTGTTACAAATTTCAATTGACTGCACGACAACAACAACAACAACGACTACGACAACAACGACGACAACAACTAAATTCAAGATGACAACATACATTGACGTTGCAGGCGACAAAATTGTCAAGCTCGAAAACGGACAGACCGACGGACAGACGGACATGGCTATATAGGATTCGGCTATTAATGCAGATAAAAAATAAATATACTTTATGGGGTCGGCAAAGCTTTCTACAGCCTGCTACATATTTTTAACAAACTTATGACACCCCCACAGGGTATAAACATAATATAAACTTGTTGAAATGTGAAAATATATTTAAAAAAAAAAAAAAAATAATTGTATACCTGAGTCTTAAAGTCCCTGAGATGATTGAGAAGCGAGTAGAAATAAACACTTACTCCTATATGTATACATATATTGTCTATTACCGAACATATATTATATTATTACAGCTGTTGATTGTAGAATATAGAGTTTCCGTTCGTCAAAATTCACATTTATTGTCAAAAGCGCATAATTAATGTGATACAAAGTTCAATAGAATTTATTCAATTTATTTATTCAAAATACGTTTAATTGACAAAAATAAAATACAAATTGTTTCTGTTGCTAATTTAAATTCTATGCAGGGCAGTGAAGCGGGAATGAGAAGACAGAATAATTAGGTGGTTGATTACTAATAACATTTTTTCATTAGCATAACTTTAAAAAATTATAAAGGTCTATTGGGTTTGTCAGACAAAAAATGTGCGTTAGAGGTCTAAGAAAGTCTGACAGACCAAATGAAGTATATATATATTATTGATCAGCATCAACAGCCGAGTCGATATAGCCATGTCCGTCTGTATGAGCGCCTAGATCACAGAGACTATAAGAGCTAGAGACTCCAAATTTAGTAGCATATCGTTTCTTACTATCGCTCCCAACCCGACTCTTCGGCTTGTTCTAAATACTATTATATATAAAATGTACTTTATTTGATTACTTTCATTATAAAATGAACTAAAAACCTTTAAAGGCGAATGTTTTAATTGAGTGCCGAATATTTTAACTTCAGCGAATGTACATTATTATTAAAAAGATTACAAAGACGTATAAAAAGTGCGAAAATGTTTATATAATTGTAGTGTACTTACAATATCACAAATTGATAATACCCTTTCTTGATCAGCATATCTGGTAGCAGTTTGTAAATTTTCAAATACTCTCCCTACATCTTCTTCTTGCTAACTTTGATTACTTGAATTGTTAATTCACTTGACTTGTAAAATGAATTGTTTTTCATATGTCGGGTGTCAAGTGATTTATCTATCGTTCCCCCAACAACTGTAAATAGTACGTTGTGGCATCTACATAATCAATGGGGTTGACTCTGACTCTCATTATTAATTTTTTTTCAATTGATTTCCTCTCTGACTATTTACGATCGGTTCATTTTTATTATTGTTATGTGCGTTCCTCGTTCAGGTAGCGAAGAAGAAGTACTTTGGTATTCATACATAGATACTCAGATACACTCAATTGTTGTTGTTGTTGTTGTTGTTGTTGATTAACATGTTTCGAATGTTGTTGACTCACTCGCCAATTCAATCAACGTCAACTGCTCTAATGTTGATGTTGATGTAATGCCGCCTTTGTTGTCGAGGTCGGGCTCTACCAGCTACAGTTCCAGCTACAGTTCCAGCTACAGCTCCAAGCTGTCGTCCCCCCCCCCCCCCCCTTTGACAAAAATGCATTTTCAGTGTTCAGTTTTAGGCAAACATTAAAAAATAGTCAACACTTCGCGCCAGCAGCAAATGCTCTGCTCCACTTTCAGTTTGTTTGCGGGCTTAACAAAGGTTCGTGCCTGGCATGAGCAATTGGAATTTGACTAGTGAACTGGTTCCAGGCCACAAAACCGGTTCAACGAAAGCGAAACAAAACTAACAATAACAGCATAACAAACCATAACAATGTACACACATATACTAGATACTATAATACTTACCTTACTTTACCTTACATACCTGCATACAGTTTGAAACTAAGGGCATTTTTGTTGTTATTTCGGTTTCTGTTTCTGTTTCTTCTTATTATTGTCATTGTATTTTGTTTATAGCATTTTCTTGCCTTTCGTTGACATTTTGTTGCTTATGTCAGTCGTTCCGTTAAGCAGTCGTGACACGAGCACGAATATCCGTTAGACGACTCAAGATGAATGTTGCATTTACAAATTTGTCTTTTAATTTCGATAACATTCTTAATTTGATATTATTACATATATTGATTGCTCAAAAGAGGATAATCCTAATACTGTTTCTAAGCATATGCATTCTATTCTATGTTGTATGATTGTAAACTATTTAAATTTTTCAGCACTTGAACTTCTCTCTTAAAACATAATAAATATTCCAAATTCCGTTGTTGTTTTTCAATCATTCTAATAATTATAGATTCCATTACGATCTTGTTTATTTTTAATTTTAATTTAAAACTATTTAAATTCTTCAGCATTGAATTTTACGTATATATTTTACGTATTTGTCTTTTAATTTCGATTAACGTATCTTAACTTAAAAGTCTTTAACTTTTCCATAAGTGATCGTCATCTTGCAATAGTTATCAAAATTTTAACGAATTCTTTATTTTGTTATCCGATCATTTCAATAAAAATCGATGATGAGATATAGATGGAAACAATTCAAATTCTTTAAGACTTGACACATGTTTCTAGAGCTGGGTTTTATCTTTCGACTTCGATAACATTCTTAACTTGAAACTAATTTTATTTCCCTAATAAATAAAAAAATTTACGCTTTACACAAGTTTCTGAAAAAGAATGTTGTGTATACTATAATTTGCCTTCCATATTCGATTAAAAGTTTAACTTGAAATATAGACATCTCGTTAAACTTAGAAGATATTCCGAATTCCGTTGATCTTTTCCAATCTATTCCAAAAATATTAAGATTCATTTCTTTCAGAGTTTTAAGTATTCATAATCCACACAACTTTTGGAAACGGTGTCCAGTTGAAATTTCTTTTAGCTATTTTAAAATGGTACACAAATTTGGCGGGCTGGCGATCTAAAAATGTCGAAGGAAGTCGACAAAGAGACAAACAAACAAACTAAACACCGTTTAGCAGCTTTTTTAGGGTTGCTAATGAACTTCATCTGCTGTAAATTGACTTGAAATGACAATGACAACAAAGTTCATTAACAAAACTTTCGCGAGCCTCGGCTGCTTGTCATAATCATAATCATAATTACGGTTTGTGTATGTTGCCGTTTGTTTTTTTTTTACCTTTTTTTTTTGCTCTTTTCTTAACTTACCAGTTTTTTTTTTTTTTTGACTGAACAACACTATAAAAAAAAAATACACGACTATTCTTTGGCAATGCCAAATGGAAAGGCCACGAGCCGAACTTGAACTTGATTTAGTAGTATATAAAATATGTGTCGAATGACTCATTGAAAAATGTAAAATTGCTTAGGAAATCTTAGCGATAGCTCAAGTAAGATTAATTCTCTGCTCACAATAATAATAAATATTTGCACTGAAATTGATAATGTTCTTTACTGAGGATACTTTTTCACAAGAATTGATCGTTTCGAGCTCAAGACCATCAACTTGAAGTGAATGAAACAGAATAAATCGATCGATAATGTTATCGATAACTTTACAGTTAAATGTAGGACAAGTGTGTCTGGCTCTTAATGAAAAAGCTGAATAAATATATGTATGTATCGTATGTACATATTGTAAGCGATATGTGAGCTAAAAGGCAGCTGGAAATCATCAACCGAACAATAATAATGAAACGAATCACAACAATGCATTAACACATGCATTGACCAGCTCATCATTGTACAGCTGGAAGAAATCATATTACCCCCCGATAGTGATAGTATACGTAGTATATACTACACTCTAAATAGAGTAGACCTTGCCTTGAACAATGAATTCTCTTTGTATGAACGATCACCATCGATGATGACTAATCCCCAAGTGGACTGTAGTGGACACAAGTTGATTCGACGTTCCTCAACAATGAAGCTCACAAATATGCCAAAGAAAATACTAAATTATAACTGTCATCGATTAGGTTACTAGTTGGTTTAGTTAGTTAGTTGGTAATTTGGCCTCTTATCAAAGTATTTTCTTATCTTTTGGCCAAATAGTATTAAATTTATGTTTAACAAGACATCATTTGGAAAAGGCAATTGGCACATAATTCCTTCGCTGATACAATGGCTATTAAAAAACCAATTACGTTTAAATGTCATGTTTTTCTCTCTCTCTCTTTCGCTCTCTCTTTCGCTCTTTTATTTTCTTCTGTCTCTGGTTCATACAACTTCAGTAATTCTTTCTCTCTTTCCCTGTAAGCACCGACACATACGTATACTTTCGTAAGTTTGTATCATTTTTAATACACAAAAATTTCGATGCGTAAGCAGTTTACCAAAAAGGTTTTTAGCACTTGAGAAAAAGAGTTGCCAAGCATCAAAAGAAATTCGATAAAAAGAAAATTACTGCTTTTTTCTTTGATAGAATTTAATTAAATTAAATCAATTGATCGGACACTATACAAAAAAAAAACTCAGGGAAACCTATAATAGTTTAATTTATGGAATATTTTTTTATTAAATTAAGCAATTTTAAGTAATCGTTTCTATATGATATACACATGATAAGAATATATTCAACAATTTAATGTTGCTTTGTTTCTTTTCAAAATGATATGAATAATTGCTTTATTGTTTCAGAAGTGCCTTCAATCAATTGTTATAATACACTCTAGACATAGCTTCAATTGATCTAGATTAAGATCAATGCCTAATTGAGTGCTTAAGCAGATCATGATCAGTTAAAACAATTTACCTACTTTATAGCTAGACTTGGCTATTTTGTTATTGCAAAAGCTAGAAAGTTTAAAGTATAAAGAATATAAAAGTTATAAAAATGAATTTATTACTTTTATATTCTCTGTGAAGATATGTATAAATATATTGTCGAGAATATATTTGGAGCAAACAAAGACAGTCATTAATTGATGTCATTAAATATATTAATGCAGTATATAATGAGGAAATAAGATTGTCCTACGAAGAGAATTAACTACATATTTTGTCTATTAGGACCTTTTTTTCTAAGAAGATATAAAGATATACAGTAGTTTTTAAATATATTAAATGTTATATTTGCCTAAAGGTTGTATATAAATAGTATACAATATAACAATTTATCGGACAACTAAAGGGTGGTGCAAAAGTAATCACCCTATTGGAAAACGCTATATCTTTTGCATGATGCCAAATGTCAATTGGATTTTGACATTTGTGAAGTAAACAAACGCAGAATATAAAATCGACAAGCCATGAATCTGTTACCTCCGCAAGTACGCGGAATAATCGTTTCCACTTTGTTGCGCAACATTTGCAAAAGTTATAGCAATTTCCCAAAGGAATGATTACTTTTGCCCCACTCTGTATCATGAATATAAGTATGAGAAAATATTGTTTTCGTATTTTAATACCTAACCTTTAATCTGAATTTCCTTATTATAAGCTTAATATAGTATTATATCCAAACATTAGCATTTTTTGTATCATACCTTATAATTTATTAGCTATTTCTAGCTACTCTTTTGTAGCCCTTACAATTCTGGCAACTTGGGCTACTGTACAACATGAAAGTCGATTAGCAGTTAATGATTAGAGAAGTTAACGATAAGTTAAAGTCTCAGAGGTTGTCATCAATGGTGTGACAACCCTATTACACCATACGAATATGATAATCAAAGGTAATCTGATATTCTTAATCGATACTGACTAACTGACTGTCTGTCTGACGGGTCCGACGTTCGTCGACTGTCGCTTTGAGTTTGATGTGGAGCAAGGTGTCGATCTTGTTTGTTGTTGTTTTAGTTGGTTGGGTTTGTTGCTCGCTTGACTGATTGCCTGATTGGTTGATTGCTAATGCCGTTTGCTTCAACTTAGGGTTGCCTTATCAGCGCAATTGACCAAAATACCCAAATATGTTGCTCTGTAGTATAGTAGTATACCTGCATATTTGACCGTATGACATTCTAAACCCCAATTGCTGTTGCGGCTCATATGACTTTTGATATTTTTATAATGAAATCAATTGAAAATTAAAAAAAATGCAAATTGAAAATATGCAATCAATGAATGACTAACTAAACAACTAGCTAGCTTCTGGCTTACAACTAATTGAAATGACTAACCAAAAAATAAATAAATAAAATACCAGCAATGAAATATAAAATAAAATATGATTCAGGGCAGAAAACAGACGCTCTTCAATATGGTTTTTGACTCCCTCCCCAATTCCAATCGTATAATGCTCACCACAATTTGCCTTATCAATACGCGCGCCTTCGATTTGTATGCATGCCAGAGAGGGAGAGAGCGTGAGGGAGAGAGAGCGAGTGGAGTGGAGTATGTGTGTGCGTGTGTGGTTTTTCTTCAGATAAAAGAAAAGGCATAAATAGTGCGGACTGCGTCAGGCGCTCTATTAGTAGTACAGCTCGTCCAGAGGCGCCAACAGTAAAAAAAAAACGCACAGAATTATTTATCGATAGGTATTAAGTCCTTGGCGTTCTCTCTCTCTCGTTTGTACTACGCGTTCTCGCGGCTCCCGCGCTCTCTCCTCCTATCTCTCGCCTGCGCCAACGTATGCATAACGGCATATTCGCCTGTCGTTCATTTTTCGCGTAGTTCATTCCGTTCCGTTCGTTCCCTGCGTTCAATTCAAATCGATCGCGTGTCCGCTCTCCTTCTCATTTACTTGTGCTCCTCGCTTCGTCAGCGTCGTTAAATTTGCGTGCGTGTGTGTGTGTTTGTTTTTGTGTTAAATCAATTTACTTAATTTAAGCATAATTTTTGTTTTCGTTTTTGTTTATCTTTTTGCTCAGCCAGCAATAAGAAAAAGAACCAAATTGAAATCGAATTGGAATATACATACATAAATACAAAGTGCCAGCACCCCTGCCAATCGATATACACAAAATAATTATCGATCATGTCTGACATTATGAACATTGAGCAGCAGCAAACTCAAAAGGAGTTCAAGCAGAATCTGGAGGAGTTGATACCCGATGTACGTACATACCTTGCACATAGTACATATTTATATATGTAGATGGCGACACCTTCTTCTTTTTCCATATTTCCTTATTTTATTTATTACTCGCAATTCACGTAATCAAAGGTGTTTGCTCTTTCTCGTTGTTGGCCCCATTGTCGGCACACTTTATGGTCTTTAATCGATAACACAGACAAGCGCACGAAATATCAGAGTTACAGTGAACACCCTTGATAAAGTGCACGCGCCAAATGGCGCTCAACTGACCGAAATAATAAAACTATTTGGTTACTTCCGTTATTTGTCAGTCATATGTTGGCTTATCAAATGTTTTTTTTTTGATTTTCGGGTTTTTTTCTTGGCCATCCCCGTGAAGGTTCGACAACCGAAACTCTGAAAGCTTCCTCTCTACCCGCACTTCTTGGCGCTCGCCATAATTTGGCACGTAATCATTACCATATACGTAAACTGGTGCTATTTTCGATTTTGTTGCCTTTTTGCCACAAAACTTTATCTTATCGTGGAAACGCGAAGCAAACGCAGCCAACAACCATCATAATCATCATCATCATCATCATCATCATCATCATCGTCGTCGTCATCATGAAGCGACCGACACAAATTCCATACAATATTCCCCCTATACCAACCATATAGTATACATATATGAACTTGTACATATATGGTTACTATATGGCCATGTTGTGAATTTCACACCAGAACCATACACAAAACGTTTGCGGTTCCTCTTCCTCTTTCTTTCCTGCCTTGCCTTTTGGCAAAATGTTTGCTCTTTTCAGTATACCAACAACTCGACAAGTATTTCTCATTTTGGTATTGGCCCGACTTGACTTTGTTTAACATTTACCAATAGGTTTCTTAACGTAAACCTCATAGAACCCTCTAGAAATTATCGTATTCTAAGTACTCTTTTCAAGTACTGAACTATCAACATTATATAGATTACTGCAAATTTTTTAAATTCTATTATCAAGCTCTATTTGAAGAGACTATTATAAAGTAGGTGGACAACAAGAAAGTAATAGATCATTTTATTGACCTTATCTCTCTTAAATGAGGGTATTCAGCCTAGGGAATTTAATAAATTGCATTTTATTATATTTTAATCAGTCGGATTATGAGTAAAGCGATTCATTCATAAATTAAGCTTTAACATGATTAAAATACAGCAGAGATGGGCAAGAAAATAATACTCTATTTCCCGACATTGTTTAGGTACATTCTCTCCGATTTTACACCGACAACTTTCAATTTGCCGGTATGCATTTTAAATAATATAAAAAGCATGCGTGAAAACTTGGAAAATGTGATGAAGGTATAAAACAAGAGCTATAAATAGCAATAAATCATTTAGATAAATGCCGGTTTGATAGTAGATAGTTCCTAACTATTCTCAATAAAAACATGTCGTAGTATTTTAGTAAACAATGTGTAAATCATTTATGCATAAAATCCTAACTATTCTTTTAACAAACATCTCGTAATATTTCACTAAACAATGCGTAAATCATTTCTGTAAATATTTAAACATTACACAATTTCATTTATTGCCGATGATCGCACGATTCCGGCACTTGGATATCGATAACGGTAACGGTAACGATAACGATTGCGTATTGTTTATTAGCTTAGACTGTCACAATGACAGCCGAGTTACGTCAGTTGGCCACTGATGATAATCAATTACCACTTGGCCTACGAAATGATATGCAAGCGCTTGAGGAAGAACCTTGGTAAAAATATTTACCAGTGATCTAATTGCCGAGGAGAGCTGAAAGGGGAAAGGTATAATTAATCAGCAAACACTGGGAAGCTGATAAGCAAAAATGCCAAAATGAAAAGAAACTTGATGAAGAACAAGTGTGAATGTACTTTGTAGATAGATTGTTGCTGGCAGATGTCAGGTGAGAGACAAAGAAAATATATCTTGGCATATGCAGGTGAGGCAATGCTTCAAATAAAACATATGCCCAGCAAAATTGTTGGGGGATGGAACGATAAAAGAAAAAGGGGAGCAATGGTAGCAGGCAAGGGGGTCGGAAATGATTTTGATTTGTATGCCAAACTGATCTGTGAGTCATCGATCATGTATTGGAAATGACCAGAAATGAGTAAGAGGATTAGTCATTAAACAGACACACATACTAATTGAAACTAGTGATGCAATAACATCGATGAGGATTTTAACTTGTTTTAAAAAAAGAGGAAATATGTATTTACCAAAATTGTAAATATGCCAACATCGACACATTGATACATCGATTCTTGTAAAGGCAATGATCGTATTTCAATTGTAACTGTGTACTTTAAAAAAGTACCAATGGTCTATTAAGTTAGTCAAAACATAAAATGTGCATATACTTAACAGGTAGAAGAAAGTCTGCCAGATCCCATACATGATCAGCATTAACAGCCGAGTCGATATAGCCACTTTTGTCTGTATAATCACCTAAATCACAGAGATTATAAGCGTTAGAGAAATCTAATTAGGTTTCTCTATACCCCCAACAGAACTTGTTTGTTTTTTGGAATTTATCCATTGTCAGAAATCAAATTATAAGAGGAATTTAAGCGCTTGTTCCTTAAATGTTAGCACACATGATGAACATTGGAGCTGGATGTATCCCGAAAATTGAATTGCGGTCGAATAATAAACTCGGAAGTTCTTATAGAATCGACCCAAAGGAAGAACAATAGATTTCTAACGCTACAACGTACAAAGCTTGAGGCGTGTTTGCTCGCACATTTGTCAAGGCAAAGAGGAAATATAAAATACAATATATTGTAAAGGGGATGTACATATTCCTCTTTTAACTCGATGTACAATTTTCAGATCATTCTATATTTCTCTACTTTTAAAGTGGCTATCTTTAAAGTGATATTTTAAATTCAATCTGCTCAGTTTGAATTTACATCATTAATTAAATTTATCTATTGTTCTGTTTATAGCTGGATGCCAATAAGGATGGCTTCATCGACCTAATCGAACTGAAGGATGCCCTCAATCAGGTGGGCTTCAAGCTGGCCGGATATCAGGTGCGCGAGATGATCGATGAGTTCAAGAGCAAACAGCGTACAGCACATCAGGGCAAATTGAATTTGGAGGAATTCGAGACACTCTGCCTCGACCTGAAGTCCAAGGATGTGGCCAGCACGTTTAAGACCGTTGTGTCCAAGAAGGAGAATCTGGAGACATTGGGCGGCATGTCGAGCATATCATCGGAGGGCACAACGCATTCGGTGCGTCTCGAGGAACAGTTGGCGTTCTCCGATTGGATTAACTCGAATCTGGGCCACGACAAGGATCTGCAGCATCTGCTGCCCATCGATGGCGAGGGCAAGCGTCTATATCAGTCGATCAAGGACGGCATCTTGCTGTGCAAGATCATCAATCACTCCTGCCCCGATACCATCGATGAGCGCGCCATTAACAAGAAGAACCTGACCGTCTATCGTGAATTTGAGAATCTGACGCTGGCGCTCGTCTCCTCACAGGCGATTGGCTGCAACATTGTCAACATCGATGCCCACGATCTGGCCAAGGGTAAACCCCATTTAGTGCTCGGCCTTCTCTGGCAGATCATCCGCATTGGCCTGTTCAGTCACATCACTCTGGACAGTTGTCCCGGCCTCGCTGGTCTGTTGTTCGACAATGAACGGCTAGAGGATCTGATGAAAATGTCGCCAGAGGCCATTTTACTGCGCTGGGTAAATCATCATCTGGAGCGAGCGGGCATTTCGCGTCGCTGCACCAACTTCCAGTCGGACATTGTCGACTCGGAGATCTACTCGCATCTGCTGAAGCAAATTGCCGGCAACGAGGCCGACGTCAATCTGGATGCCCTTCGGGAATCCGATCTGCAGCAGCGTGCCGAGATTATGTTGCAGCAAGCGGCTAAGCTGAACTGCCGCAGCTTCCTCACGCCTCAGGACGTGGTCAATGGCGTCTACAAGCTGAACTTGGCCTTTGTGGCCAATCTGTTCAACAATCATCCCGGCCTGGACAAGCCCGAGCAGATCGAGGGTCTCGAGTCCATTGAAGAGACGCGCGAAGAGAAGAGTAAGTACAAACAGTTTACAGACTCTAGACAGAAACCGGTGTTATTTAAGGCTTTCAAATAAAAGTTACGATATAACAATCATTTTTAGTTTTTAGGAAGTAATATTATTTTTTTTAATTTTATATATTAATATTTTAATTTCAATTTTCATCAGTTTATTATTATTATATAGGAATAATTAAGTATAAATTAAAAATTAGAATATCGCTCATTTGTAACTTTTTTAAAGTATAGGGATATAGATATTTTTCAAAATGTATAATTATACTCTTATCACTAATATCAATATTTACGAATTTAATATGTAGAATCTTTGGTAAGATCCATGTGTTTGTAGCATATTTACTTCACATTGATTTAATCAGTTAAAACTTGCTTCCAATATTCTAAATATCAACATTTTCCTTATCGCTTGCAGCTTATCGCAACTGGATGAACTCGATGGGCGTGGCGCCGCATGTAAATTGGTTGTACTCGGATTTGGCCGACGGTCTCGTCATCTTCCAGCTGTTCGATGTCATCAAGCCGGGCATCGTTAACTGGAGTCGCGTGCACAAACGTTTCACGCCCCTGCGCAAGTTTATGGAGAAGCTGGAGAACTGCAATTATGCTGTCGACTTGGGCAAACAGTTGAAGTTCTCTCTGGTCGGCATTGCTGGACAGGATCTGAACGATGGCAATGCCACTCTCACATTGGGTATGTCTCATGCAAATCACACTGTAATTCTAATTAACTGATTTGTTTTTCTGCTTGGGTGCAGCTCTCATCTGGCAACTGATGCGCGCCTACACATTGTCCATCTTGTCGCGTCTGGCCAACTCGGGCAACCCCATCATCGAGAAGGAGATCGTCCAGTGGGTAAACACGCGTCTCACCGATGCCGGCAAGCAGTCGAAACTGCGCAACTTCAATGATCCGGCGATTGCCGATGGCAAGATTGTCATTGATCTGATCGATGCCATCAAGGAGGGTAGCATCAACTACGAGCTGGTTCGCACCAGCGGCACACAGGAGGTAATGCATATGTTTTTAGATGTTAGAGATGACTTAAAAAACACTGGGTGTGTTGTCGATAAGAGAGAATTTGTGTGTAACAGGCAGATCAGCAACATAAACCAAATTGATATAGTCATGTCCATATGTATGAGCTCCTAGATCTCAGAGACTATAAGAGCTAAAGACACATAACTTAGTATGTAGATTGCTGTATATTCTAAGCGGATCAAATTTGTTTTTAAAAATGTACTACAAATTGAAAACAAAAGCTATAGACTTGATATTTAAGACTTGTAATTAATATCGTAATCTGGATCTCTCCTGCAAATTTCATCACAATCGGATAAGGAATTGTGAAGTTATTTGAAATCCGATTTTGAGGAGCGAGAAGCGTGAATCGTTTGTATGTGTCGGTTAAATGTGTTGTTAATATTATTTAAATTTTAGCGGTCTTAGCAGATCGTATCGGTCAATGATCAGTCAGTAAGTCAGTAAGGTCTTTCGCAATCGGGTTCTCTTGTGTAAAAGACACAACTTAACGTATTAAGGCACCTAAATGTGCTTTACTTTGTTATTAAAATAAGTACAGAGTCTGTTGCAGTCGGGTTCTCTTGTGTAACGTATTAGGGTATGCTTAAATGCGACAATAATATTATTTAACGCAATGTAACGTATTTAGAGCTTAGCTTTTAGCTAGAGCAAGCAATGGGTCTCTAACAGTCGGACTCGCTCGACTGTAGCCTTTCCCACTGACTATATTATATATATATATATAAAGCTAACACTACGACAAATGCTTAATTTTTCAGGATAATCTGGCCAATGCCAAGTATGCCATATCGATGGCGCGCAAGATCGGCGCTCGTGTCTATGCGCTGCCCGAGGATATCACCGAGGTGAAGCCGAAGATGGTGATGACTGTGTTTGCCTGCATGATGGCGCTGGATTATGTGCCCAACATGGACAGCGTCGATCAGAACAATCACAACAACAGCAGCAACAATAGCAACAGCAATTGAATCAACCAGAGAAATGTACGAGAAGTAACAACAGCAACAACAGCAGCAACAGCAACAGCAATCCACCAGAGCAACAACTCAATTATATTTACTTAAACGAAAAGGAGTAATTAAACAAAAAACAAACCAACAACAACAAAATATACACACACATACATATGCATATGTATTTGCTAATTAACTACAACTAACTTTTAAACATTTGGCGCAACAACAACGACAACAACAACAACAGTTGCTTTTGCGCCCCTGCAAATTGTTCTTGTAACGTTCTTTTCGAGCTTGTTTCGCTATTTCTATTTCTATTGTATTATTTTTTGCTATTGTAATTAAGCGTAAAAAGTGAAAAAGAAAAACATAACATAACAAAAAACGAGTGCACTTTAAATAATATTATTTTTTTTTATTTAATTATACAAATTGTGAAACCTTATTTTATAAATAAAGGTTTGGCCTTTTTCCGCTTCGAGTTTCGTCTCCCGTGCAAGAAATTTTGTAATATTTAATAACAAATAACTAAATACTTTGTAATATATATTTATATACATAAACAATACATATATACATGCATATTCATATATATATATATACATATATATGTATAAATCTATTTTTGCATCAAGAGTTGCCTGATAAAGAAGAGGGACAAATATGAAAAATAAAAAAAAACGAGTATAACAACAACAACAACAACAAAACGACGTAAACAAAATGCGGCAACTTTTTTTTCTAATTGTAAGCAACAAGCAACATTTTAAGCCACTTTTGTTTATGTTTTTCCAATTTATTTATATGTATATCCAATTTT
This sequence comes from Drosophila histrio, assembly GCA_958299025.2. NCBI lineage: Eukaryota > Metazoa > Arthropoda > Insecta > Diptera > Drosophilidae > Drosophila > Drosophila histrio. The sequence goes on from OY282582.1 coordinate 28,107,960, forward strand.
TTTTTGATGTTTATTTTATTTTTGTATTTTTGTTTCGTATTAGAGCGGGACGGCAAGAAACGCACGGCTTAGAAAGAGCCAGCGAATGATTGATGATAGAGATGGCAACAGTTTTTAGTGCAATGAGGCGAAAATATACAACAAATTATATAAAAACAAAACAAAAAAATACTAAACGTAAAAGTAAATCTTAAAGTTTAAATACCATACGCATTATGAAAGTATAAATAATAAAGTAAACAATAAAAACCGAAAAAAAAAACAAAAAAAAACTACAAAAAATACAATAATTCGTTGTTAATTTTTTTGAATCGTGGAAATATACGGAGAAGATTAAACAAGGAAATACTACTGAAAGTTAATTTGACGACTTTGGGAAAGTTCTGCTGATAGCAAAGAGAGAAGAACAGAATATTGAGAGGAATTGTTTTACTAAGTTATCTTTTTGATTTAGTTATAAGCAAAATAATCGTTGAGCTCTGCTTATAACAGCTCCCCTTAGATAATCTTATAATAGATTGTGATTCTACGAAATGTTTGCTTAAGATATTCTACTAGGAATTCATAATTGGGCCAATGCGATGGAATTTACAGTAGTCACTGAGAAAGTTGAATCGATTTGGTTTAGATAACATTCGTATTTTGAAGCACTTTAAAATGTTGCTAATAAGCGAGAAAAAACTGTAGTAGTTATAACCAGTCGTAAATACAATATTATTATTATTATTATAGGTCGTCGCGATTTGTAATCAATTTTAATCTCACTGATAAGAATTTCTCACGTGGGCTGAGAATAAAAGCGATTCACAATGCTGATAGACTATCTGAAATAATCGAAAACATTCAGAACAAAGTGCACGAGACTTTAGGTAATCGTCTGATTGCAAACTGATCTGTGTATTTTATAAAATTCAATAAATAATTGAAATCAAAGTGATTTATTTAATGAATACATATTTTAGACATCTTTTTGATATCAATTTCTCAAATTAAATTATTAGACCCTTTACTTTAAAAAAGTAAAATGGGGTCTATTAAGTTTGTCAAAATGTGTGTAACAGGTCGAAGGAAGTTCGGCAGACCACATAGTGTATATATATACTTGATCAGCCTGACCAGCCGAGCCATGTCCGTCATGTCCGTCTGTCCGCCTGTCCTGCTGTATGAACACCTAGATCTCAGAGACTATAAGAGCTAGGGTCACCAAATTTGGTAACAATACTCCTGTGGCCCCCGAAAAGGTCAAGTTTGTTTTAAAATTTTGCCACGCCCCCTTCCGCCCCCAAGAATCGAAAACAAAATTTTTAAAATCCCATAAAACCAAAGAGAGTCCTGAATTTTGGAACATAGGACGAGCATCAGGATCCCAATGTATCCTGAAAATTTCATCGCGATCGCGAATAATAAACTCGGAAGCTATTCAAAAAAAAACTTGAAATCCCATATAATGGTCAATTTTACATATTTAATAACAATATTTATTGTTAGTCTTATGTTGATCCAAATTCTATTATAAACATGATAAGAATACGAAATTCCAACAGAAAATTACTTATTGTTGCCTTTTTTTGTTTTTCAGCTGCTTTTTATGACAAGAAACATGTGACATTCTTTTGTCATTCTAACTTTTTTTTTGTATTAAACTTTCTGAAAGAAAATTATTATTAGTTAAATGTAAAAATTATGATTAGTTAAATGTAAAAAACGCAAAGACCAGAAGTTAGGTTTTTCTTCATTCAAATACACTAAGTGAACTGGAGCAAAATATCAGATAAATTTAAATGTGAATAAAATGGAAAAACGTTTGCCTCATGAGCGAAATATGTATGGAAGATTTGCGGATAAATAAAAGTTCTCTAGATTATCTTTTGTCTGTTTTAGTAGCAATAAAATCAGAGAGATAGATTTTTACTATATAGTACTACTATACATATATAGATTTTTACTATATATAGTAGTAATAATAAAATATTATTTCTGACAGGCAGACTATTATGATATGACTTAAAACACTAGACAAATCTAAAGAAATTTTTCATTTCTTTAAAAGTTTTTTTTTTTGTTTTGTAAGGAAGAATTGCAGTTATTATTTGTAACTGAAGAAATTCTTCAGATCATCAGATATATGCTTCAGAAGCATTAAAGTTAGATTGATAGACTTAAACTATATAATAATATAATAACTATATAAAAATACTATTATTTTTTATTTTAGTAAATTATTTTATCCATAAAAATCGGAAGCAAAATCAACAAAAACTTGTCACATTTTGATTGCCTTTTTTTTGTAGATGGAAGAACCTCAGCAGATCCTCAGTTACTTGCTTGGGAAACATTAAAGTTCGATTGATTGAGAAATATAATAAAATAATATATAATACAAAAAGAAGTCAAGTTTTTTAATAGTTTCATATATTTAAGTTGAAACAAAAAATAAGATTATTGTGGATTATGATATGGATATATGAACTTATGATTGGAATAATCGAAATGAATCCCTAGACTGTAGTGTGGGGAATTGCGGTGCGCCTGCGCAAGAACTTGGTGAATCTACGGCCAGTTGAGGGGAAAGAAGTGGTAGACGATGGTGTGGAGTGCGTTGTAATCACCTCGGAGTCCTTGTTGTCCTGCTCGTCCTGGCTACTGCCCTGGGCATAGCTATAGCTGATGGTGCGCTTATAGATGCGCTGTTCCTGCTCCGATTGCTTGCCGTTACGCGGCTTGTTGCCGATCTGCTTGGACTGTGTGTTCATCTTGATGGCCGCATCGTAGCAGCGACTCATCCGCTTGCCACCGCTGTCCTTGCACTCGTAACAGATGCTCTTGCCCTGCAATCGGCGGACACAGAGGCTGCTGCTGTTGTCGGGCTCCACGACTGTTGTGTGACGCTCGGATCGCCTCTGTTCCTTCTCCTGCTCCTCTGGCGGCGGCGACGACGACTGATCCCGATAGCGCTTGTACTGGCTGCCACTGCCGTAGGCATACTTCTCCGGCTCCGCCTCGTGGGAGTAGCTGCATGTCTCGGAGACCTCATTGTTGCGCGGCTCGCGACAGATCTTGCAGAGTTGTCCGTGGCGCTTGACACGACGGCAATGCTGGCGTTTGTACCGATCCTTGGGCTTCTCATGTCGCTGCACATTGCTGGCCTCCGCTTGGGTCTCTATGCTCTCATCCTCTAGCTGTTCATCATGTTCCTCGTTATCATCGTCCTCGTCCGGGACGCGATCAAAGTATTGTCGCACAAACTTCTCGTAGTTGCGTTCGTAATCCTCGCCAGAATGTGCCTCAGTGCTGTCCGTCTGTTCGATGTCTTCGTCATCATGTTCGGCTTCATCCAAATCGACTGCTGTTTCCATATACGCATCCCCATCACCATCCTCATCACCATGCTCATCCTCATGCTCCTCCACTTCTGCATCTTCGTCTAGCTTAGCTTGGGCATTCGGCAGCTGCTGCTCCGTGAGGGCAGCGACAGGCTGCCCCTCTGTCAGGGTGAGTGCATCCAAGCGCTGGAGCAGCTTGCCCGGCGCAAAGGCCTCCCAGTAGTTGACACTGCCGTCGTAGCCGACAACCGCACCGACCATCAACAGCAGCAGCAGCAACATTTCAGTTTAGAGCGCCTGCCCAGGGAGCGTTGTCTTATTTATGCCACAAAGTCTGTCCACTGAGGCGTGTCATCACCAGGTTGGGCAATGGGGCAGCAACAACTTAACCACAGAGCGTCAGGAAACAACGTGCCGCGGCTGGAGGAAGTGCGAGTGAAAGGCAACGATTCTCTTGGCTGGCGTTATTTTGTATACCCTTGATCAGAGGGTATTATAATTTAGTTATGAAATGTGTACGCGGCTTCATCTGTTTCTTTAAACTCAAACTCTCAATATTGAGGCTATCTTGATCGGTTTTAGATATCTCAACGGATCTCACATAAAATACTTCTTGAGATGTCGTATATTAACTGATACAATTTGGTATATCATAAGAAAAGGAAGGATTGGTTAAAATTCAATCTTTAATATGAAAAACCATTTCATTTCTTAAAATTTCTCAACCAAACTCTCAGATTAAGTGTTACTGGATGTCGTATATATATATTAATTTGATTTAAATCGGTCAACTATAGTATTAACTAGCTAAACTCGCAATGATCGGTCGAAGAGCAAGCTTTAGTATGAAAAACTTATGTTTTTTTAGAAATCTCAACCAATATCACCAATCTTTAAATCGGTTCGTCACTCATATATTAGCTGCCAAAAGGATTGGTCAAAATGCAATGTTTAATATAGAAACTCTTTCTGTTGCTTAAGGTTTCTCAAACAAACTGACAAATGAAGTAATTTGTGTAGACTTATTGACCAAATCGGTCTAATAAATCAACATATAGTATAACTAAGATCACAGATAATGCATTTGTCGTTGTCGTTTAGTATATTCTAACCAAATTTTGGTTTAAATCGTCTAAAACATATAGCTATCAAAAGACAGATAGCTCAATAACTCTTATGTTATGTTAATATCTTTCAATCAAGACTCATTTGTGCACATAACTTTTCTAAAATCGGAATACTATATCACACGCAGCTGTAATAGAAATGAACAGTTGAAAATGCAATGAATTCAATGCTCTGCAAGGGTATCAAATCTTTGGCGTGTGAAAGATAATATTTCTTTCTTGTGTTTTTTTTTTTATTGAGGCCAAATATATTTTTGCCGGCCAAAGATATTGTTTGGGGAGGCGAGGGGTCATTAAACTAAGGCCAATTTTTAACTAGAATTGTTTAGCAGATTTTTAAAAAAATAAATTACAAATTGGAACGTGTTGGAATGATGAATCGAACACCATCATCAATTACATCTCTGGTTAATCACTATAAACTACGCCATTCTCTGCACATCGCTTATCCGCTGCGCCCCAATGCTCGGTTGTGGCGCCTTCAATGGCGGCTGTCGTTGATGTCGCAGCTCGCGACGCTTTTCCCGTATTATCTGCTTGGTCTGCGAGGTGTCCAGCTCCTCCCAGCCGCCGGCATTGTCATCTACCCAGTCCTCGAGATCAGCCTGCAGCAATAACGGACATAAAATGTAATTAACATAATAACACGAGCAGAGGTATCTTTCTTTCACTTACATTTGCACTTATAGGTACCATGTCATCTGCTTTCAGTCTTGAAAAATCCGTTGTTGATGCTGCCGTCGACGTCGTCGCCGCATCTCCCAGATAATACGTCAATTGCGGTTTAATATCAGGTGTCAGCTCCTGCAAAGGCAACAGGTGAAAAGATGTGAGAAAACTGAAGACTACAAGATGACCTAATGCAGTCCCTTAGATATACAGACAAAACACAATCAAAAAACACGTTTTTTTAGCTTCTTCTATCTTTGGTTCGACGCTGCTAATAAATGTTTCTTGCATAACTTCAGAGTTTATTATACGATCGTAATAAAAATAAACAAACACATCGACTGTTATATACTTATTATGTGTGTTAAAACTCAAGTCTTTAGCTTTAGAATTGCTCTTGTAATTCGCTTTTATTCGATTGGTGGGCGTGGCATGGTGATGATATTTTCTGAGCATGTCTTCATTAAGATATTTATCATGTCTGTAAGTTTTTAAGTCTCTAGCTCTTAAGTTGTTCTTGTAATTCGCTTTTATTTGATTTGTGGACATAGGGGGCATGGCATCCCAAAGTTTTGATACACCTCATCTAGTTGAACATATGTAGAGGGAGTCTACATACCACATATGGTACATCTAGCTCTTACCATCTCCAAGATCCTTTCGTTCATACCACTGTTGATGCTGAACAGAAATATCGGACATACTTGATGGGAGCTGCACGCCCCCTACTGCCTTGTACATACATACGTTGTACAAGCTTAATATACTGGGTATAACAAACAGGCGAAGATGATAGCTTATCACTTACGCTAAAGAAGTCCGGTTCTGGCTCCTCCTTGGGCGGCGTTGGCGGCTGTGCCATGCGCTGGCGATATTGCTCAATGTGCTCCTCAACGGTGCGCGGACTGTCGTCCCAGGAGTTCCAATCGCGTTCTTTGCTGTTCGTCGTCGCATTTGTTTTGGTGGCAAAGTCGCTGCCGCCACCAATCATTACCGCTTGCAACTGGTCGCTGCCGTTGGCGTGGCTGAGCTTGCGGCGGCGCGAGAAGCAGCAGAGGGCACGCCGACAGAGCGTTATGATGCCCAGCAGCAGCATTTTCATTTGTTGCAATACCATTTGTCCAGATTCTAATTGCGTTCTCAGGGGGGGAGTTGTTGGGGTACAGCGAAAGTAAGTGGGGCACAAAAGAAAAAAGCAAAACAAATATGATGTGTACTACAAGTGTGACCATTTCAATTCGAAGCCGTCAGCTGTTCGCCAGCAGCCGTTCAGAAGCTAAGCGCTACGACACATCATGTTAAAGGGATAACATTTCAATTTGCTGCCAAAACTGTTCAATTGAAATGTAAATAGTTAAACTAAATTGATTATGTAACTAAAAACCTATTTAACAAATATTTTAGCTTGCCTAATCTATATTTAAGTAGTACATTTAACTAACGGTTTTTTATGCCAAGCGATTGCCACTATGAAAGTATTTTGTACCAGAATTTAGAGGAAACATCACCATCTTAAAAAAAAGGTGCCAACTTTTTACATGTAACAAATAAGTTGTTGTATTTATCGTGATTTAGTATTGAAATAAAAATAATTTTTACCTAGCTTTATTAGAAGTAAAGTTAAAGTAAAATATAAATTTGTTAGGTCTTCAAAAATTTGTACAATTTTGAAAAAAAGATACTATGTACCAGCGACAAAAAATTTTTAGATTTCGGTGCAATTGTACCAAGAGGGAACAGTTATAAGTGTTGAAAGGACATCGATGTGTTCATCGATTATTTCGATTGCTTTAAAAACCAGGGACCGTAACCGTTATAATTTTTAAAATAAAAATTGTTTTCTGATTTCTATCATAAAATTTAAGTAAACTCTTTTGCTGATCTAAATGTCAAAATTATGAAATAATAATTTTATTTTAATTTGTATTTGAAAACGAGCGGACAATTTAGAAATTAGTAAATTGAATTTGTATTAGTATAAAGATTGCAGTTCAAATAATTGTTAAATTTGTATAATCAAAATCTAAAATAACTCTTATACAAAATTTTTAAAATAAAACATTTTTATTTCAAATTTTTTAAAAAATAAATGGAATAATAACAATGATTATTAAATGCATTATATTAATAAAAATTTAAAATAATTCACCTATAGAATATAAACAAAACAAATATCTATTAAATACAAATAATAACATTATAAAATAAATATTTTTTATCCAAATTGTTATCGCATCTCAGATCCCTATGAATTCATTACCAGAAACCAGACATGAATATTTGTCATAAATTGAAAACACCGATTAGATCGAAACAAAAACACTCAAACTATCGAAGAGATAAACCTCAATTATTTGTAATTTTCTGCTAGCATTTAAAATATATTTTATTTGCATTTAACAATCAAATTCGTACAATACAGAAAGTAGCCTCAATGGGCGATTGTACCGTTGCCATTGCTCTGCGCGCCGACATTATTGCTTTCGATTTTGCTGCGCCGACGAAACTTGACGATCAGAACTTCAATAATCCAAGGAACGGCGCACAGGGCCATAAACACGTTTAGAATGTGGAATACCAAAATGTAGTTATTTGTCTTGTCGCGTATGTAGCCAACGATTGGACCAATTAAAAACATTCCGTTACCCTGTGTGAACATAAATAAGCCGTAACCGCTCGCGAATCTGCAAAAAAAAAACAAAATGCAACCGTTTGATGGTGACAATTGTGAAGTTTTCGTTTCGATATTTTGTCTTTGGCATCGAATCGATAACATACCGTTCCTTTGGCAAATAATCGGCCAGCACTAGAGGCAACGGCACATGAATCCATGTTCGCAGAAAGCCGAGAACCGCTGTGATGATAGCCATACCCATGAAATCTGTGACGCCGTCGAAAGCTGCAAACAGATAATTAATTAATTAATTTTGGAACGTCCATCCGACGACCATTTCTAACTTCGTACCAAATCTGGCAAAGACCGTAAATAGTGCACCGCCCAAATAAATATAACGTGCCGGTACTTGAATAAAAATTGCAGTGATTGCCAAAAATATTCGGGATAACAAATCTGCGGTGGCTCCAATGGCAATAATTTTTGCGGTGTCAACCTGAAACGATAAGGAAATCTTTTCATTTAATTAAAGTGCAGTGAAGAATTTAGAATTTATTCAAAATCTAGCATGCATGCAAATGTACATAACTTGTGTTTCTTTAAACGCACACATACATATGTACATATAAGTGTAGCAGTTTTTGTCGTCTCATAAATTCCAAGAGTTGGCAACGCGATGATCAACGGTGATTCTTTCGAATTTGTGCGCAAGCGCAACTGTGTGCGAGTGAGACAGCAAATGTACATAAATATATATATTCGAGCAACTGTGGGGAACCAAAGCTGCTTATTCGAATTTGAGTGAGATAGAAATAGTGCGCATTGCGAACCAAAGTTCTTGTCAAAATCGAAAGATGGCGTACAAGCGCAAAAGTAAAAAAATGCATAACTGTGTAGACTTCAAGGTTGTATCGTTATAAAAAAAGCATAGCAGTAAAACGTAAGAAATGTAATGTATTGAGCCACACTTTGGAAATATTTTGTAAATTTACTGAAGACCAATTTGGAATATAATTTTCTAAGGTGTAAAAATGCATTTTTGGAAGAGTTGTTTAATTATATAAAAATTGTTTTCTCTATTTTTGTCAAATTAAACGATTCCTCCGCAAAATGTGTACAACTACAATTAAAATAGTGAAAATGTAATGATTGAAAAGTGCCCACATATCTAAAAATGCTAATGGATTAATCGTTTAACACGTTTTTCGAGAATACATACATACATACATACGTATGTCAGCTAATAAATAATTTTGTGGGTATCTATTTAATATTCCCTTTATTTATGTATGTATGTGTATGTATAAGTATTCACATACATTCATACCCATATTTTAAATATATGTTTCTAATTAACTGTCAAAAAGCAACGGTCACTTTTTCAGTTTGTGCGCATGCACAGTTGTGTGCGAGTGAGACAGCAAGACAGTGCAGCATTGCAACAAAAAATTGTTTGCCAAAATCTAAAAATAGCTACAAGCGCATACAAATTGCTGCACAGTAAACATCAAGGTTGTGTGTGGTAAAAAAAAAACAAGCATACGAGTCAAAAGTAGTAATAAATATAAATATTAAACACTGTCGTGTCGGATAAATTATTTAAATAACTGACAGCTGATTTGGAAACTTGCATTTGGGATACGTCGTTAAATAAGATGAAATGATTGGCTTGCTGCTTCTATTTATCATATTAAACAATTCCTCTGCACATGCACTACACAACTACAATTACAAATGCGAAGAAATAATAGTTGAAAAAGTGCGCGCTGCAAAGAAAAATTGTAAAATTTAAAAATTTGCGCCGATAAAATCAAGAAATTGCCTAACTTCCCGATTGTGTTGTTCTCATTACATGAATGAATGCATTTTTGGAAAAGTCGCTTAATTGTGCTAAAATTGTTTATTTTCATTTTTGACAAATTAAGTAACTCCTCCGCATATGTGTACATCTACATACATATGACTACAAAAGTGAAAATAGGGAATACAATTAATAAATGTGTGTGTTTTTTTTAAATACTGGTGATTAAATAAATTTATTTCATATTTCCTTATGTATGTACATACATACATACATATCTATGTACAAATATATATACATATATATTCGAACATTTCTTAGAACCAAAAATTTTTTTTTTTTTGAATAAGTACGCAATCGCAACTGTGGGCGTATGCGTGCAAGTGAGACAACTTTAGTGGGCATTTCGAGAGAACTTCTTGTGAAAATCGAAAAATGGCGAAAGCAAAAAAAACCCGAAACTATCGTTTAATAAAAAATAAATATGTATGTATGTACATGGTGATTATTATTTGTTTATTTAGTTAACTGAAGAAAATAGAATATAAATATATGTATGTAGATAGAATAGATCTTTCTGAGCTAGACTATTGCATTTTCGGATAAGTCGTTTAGTTCTACAAAGATTATATATTTTATATTTTTGTCTTATTACACGATTCTTTCGCAAATGCGCAGAACTACAATTAAAATTAAAAGAAATCGAATCGGGTAAAGGACTATGCAAATATGTCAGCTAATATACTATGTATTTGTATGTATGTATCTATTTATTGTATATTCTCTTATGTCCATACATATGTATGTATAACTATGTACATATGTACATACTATGTGTAAATATGTATATTCGAACAACTGGCAAGAATCAACGGCTATTTTCGAATATGCACGCAAGCAGAGCTGTGTGCGCATGCGCGCGAATGAGACAGCTATAGTGCGCTTTTCGAAGCTAAAAGTTCAAAGATGGCCATCTGCCGCGGCATGATTTATTTGCAATAGATCTTTTCTCGTGATTGGTTGTTGACTCTTAATATTGAAATTACCCAATATTTGATAAAATTAGTGAACAGTCAGTGATAAGTGAAGCCTGATCCAATTTGTGTTGTTTTTAAAGTTGTAATTTATTGGTCTGAATTTTTAAAAATAGTATAGTCACTTGATGTCTAATTTATAAACTAAACGAAGTTTTCATAAAAGTTTAATATGTACATAGTACTCCATAAGTATGTATGTGTGTGTGTGTGTATGAACCTTGTATCAACCTGAACGGTTTTTTTTTTAAATAGCACATTACTTATTCCAACCAGGACTGCCAACTTAAGTCAAATTGTTTACTTTTTTGTTTTACTGAATTTTAACATTTATAGTGAACATTAATCAATCTAAATAATTTTCTTTTTTTTTTATCAGTGTCTCACTTATACAACAGCTTTTCATTTCAGTGTGTTCTTGCTAAAATTGGAACGTTTTAACAGGGTATTAAGAAAGGTATGTAATCAGTTTTATTTATATATATAGCAAACTCGACTAAAACCAACCATTTGAGAAGATTTTCGGTTAAGATTAGATAACTACTAATTAAGTATGCACATTTGGATATATGTACGTCATGCGGTTAACAAGTAAATTCTTATAACTATTGTGGTATATATACAAAAAAATATATATATAACAGCGATGAATACAGAAAAGAAATATCGGCTCCGCCTTGCTTTCGGTACATACCGAAACGAGTATTTCGGTTTTGTCCTTTTGAGTCTGGTGGTATTGGTGGGATTTTATATTAGACCCCTTCTTAAAAGTACTAAGGGTCTATTAAGAAGGAAGTCTGACAGACTCTAGAATGCATATACATATATTCTTTTCGGTATAGGTTACGGTTTCGGTACAACATTTAAAAGGTTAATATCGGTTATCTCATCCGGTTTTATTCCCAGTCATATACATATATATTGGTCTCTCTCGTGCTTGTTGCCAGAAAATAACCACTCGTCCGCTGACTCGATGCGATGCTGTCCCGAAAGAACTCTAAAACTTCGTTCTTTCTTGCACACAGATGAGCACTCTATCCTCTGCTCTCTTACTCCTTAATGCTTTGCCTGTGACGAAATATCTAAGACAACAACATGAGGCAAACGCAACAACAAAAATAAAGACTTTTTTTGCCGACTCTTTGCTTGCTTTGCTCACTTACTGACTCTCAGTAGCTGAGCGACGAACGGTTCGGTGCGTATCGAGCGATCAGTAAGAGAACGATTCGTGTCTTACGCTTGACCCGAATCCCGAGAGCGAGAAGACGAGCGAATCGAAAAAAAGTGTTGCTGTTCAGACAGTGAGCAATAACGTCTAATTTTTTCGGTCTCTTAAGTGAGCAGACTGCGCAGAAAATTTTGGTTGAGCATATTTTGCGAGCTCTGATATACATACATACATAGAAATATATATATCAGGGATTAATACAGAAACAAATATCGGCTCCGCTTTGGTTTCGGTACATACCGAAACGAGTATTTCCTTTTGAGTCTGGTATCGGTTGGGGTACAATGGATTTTCTCTTAGATCCCTTGCTAAAAGTACCAAGTGTCTATTAATATTGCCAGAAGGAAGACTCGCAGACTCCATAAAGTAAGTATGCATATATGTATAATTTTGTCGATATAGTTTTCAGTACAGGTTACGGTTTCGGTACTACATTTAAAAGTTTAATATCGGCTAACGCTTCCGGTATTATTTCCAGTTATATATGTACATATGTATAATATAAAACTGTCAGTTCGGAGTCAAGGAACTAATTAAATTATTATTATAATATTTAATATTATATTTTTTATTAATAAATACCAATTACTGATTGTGAAACTTTTATGTATTATAGAATTTCAACTCACCTTGGTGTAACCGAGCCCAAAGAGATATGTGGGCTGCATGGTGAAGAATGCGATGTCCGAGTACAGGGCAAAGGTGATGCCGAGCACAATGTTGACATAGACGGGTTGCTTGAGTAGCGTCAGATCCAGGAAATCGACAATGGTGGCACCGAGGCCCTTTCTGGCCAAACTAGGAGTCCCCGCGGCAGGGGTGACCTGTGAACCACTGGCAACAGATTGACGTCGCGACGCCTGGAGACTGTGCATCATTTGTGGCGATGCATCGGTCACCACCACGGGGCCAGTCCAGTTGCCCAGGCTGGTGATGCTCGAGGTACGACTGGAGATGCTCGACTTGACATCGTTCTCATTGACAAGTGAGGCACGACGCGAGCTGAAACGCGACACGGCCAGGGTATCGAGGAGAGGATCACTCTTTGGCATCGGGGTGAATTCTGGCTCTGCAATCGGCTTCAGTGGCGTCTCCGGCTGCACGTAGACAACGACAGGCGGTCGAGTTGGCTGCAATTGCGATTCCTCCTCATATACCGGAACTCTCTTCATATGCCACTCAACGGGCTGCATGAGGAGCATGCCCAACACGGTATGGGCATTAATGCCGGTGAGTATCAGGAGGCAGCCACGAAATCCGTACCATTCCATCAATTTCTGCATGGCAATCGGATAGACCATCGATCCGAGGCCAATCAATGTCTGGGCAAAGCCCATCCACATTACACGATTCTTCACAAAATAATTGTTAAACGTTGTATAGCAGGTGGGCAAACATAGACCGAATCCGATGCCCTGCACCAGACTGAACGAGAATATCAAATGCAGCGTTGAGGTGGCAAACATCTGCAAGGCCGTACCCAGAAAGTAGAGAATTCCCCCCGTCAAGCCGACGCGACGCAAGCCAAATCTACGGAAGAGAGAACCGGAAAACAAACCGGCAAAACTCATGGCACAAAAGAATGTGCTTGTTATAATGGCAATTGCACTTGTCCCCGCTCCAACGCTCTTCAGAAAGTCACCGAAAACCAGGCCGAATGATGGCAACGCAGACAATCCGCTTATCTGTAAGATATATACATATGTACATATATATATATATTCAAAGTGACAACGTGTCGTAGGGCTTTAGATTTGGGCCACAATGATCAGATTACTATATCATATATCTGACATAGGGTTGATCTGTGTGAAGTCAGGGTTAGGTTTTAAAACCTTTGTTGTTTCTTGAGATATTTCAACAAATCTCCTCACAATGCTGATAATATTTGTATTTTGATCAAATTGAATGAAAATCATAAAGATGCAATATCTATCTTATTTCTGGAAATATCTCAATCAAACTCACTAGTTATTTAATGTATTTTAAACAAACTTATTGGACTATTACTAGTATGTCATATAGCTTGCTGCACCGCTTGAGCGATCGGTCTAAAATCAACGTCAATTATTTATTTCACGACATACCTCAATCAATATATTCTTATTGATAAATTTACATTCCCAACAGTTTTGTTGATAATCGGACTACTACTATATTCATAGAATAAAAATGAAAACGAGACATTTCAATCCAACTCACTATGATATTATACTATAGTATGTAAATATTATCGGACTGATAGTATATCATAAAGCTTTCATGTGAAAGATCAGTTTAAAATCATTGTTAAGTATGAAAAACATTTTTGTTTCTTGAGATATTTTAACCAAACTCACAAGTTATTTATTTTATAATATTCAATTCATTCTAACCAAATTTGGCTATGATCAGACTTCCATATTATATAGGAATGTTGAATTAAAACTTTTAAAAGATCGGCGTGCCGAAATTAATATTGCTTTCTTAATTTCTTTTATCTTACAAAGGGAAACGCCATGCCGATGCAGACGAGAATGCCATAGCCACCATCCGGGGGCACGAGTTGATAGGATTTCGGTTTCCCAGCTCCTGTCGCCGTCATCTTAGCAGCTCCAACGTTGGACGGTAAGTGTTTAGACTCGATTCGCATAATACTATTCCATCACGGCGGGCAACAATAATAATAACAAGAACAACAGCAACAATAAAAACAACAACATTGTCTCATCATTATCAGTATCTTCACGCTGACAGTAGCAATTAGTTTTATTGTGATCCACACATCTAAGCCCTAAATGATAAGATTATGCAAATAGGCCCCGATGATGATGATGATGTGTACCAGTAGTTGGTATGGTGTTGTTGTGCTGTCCCATTTCTAACTAGTAGCTTCTAAACGGAAGCTGGAAAAGTAAACTATCGTTTTCGTATCAGTTTTACAGGGGCAACGGTTGCTCTGATAACATAACATCCCACCTCTTGAAATCCCCGTGAGATTTATTGGCCAACCCTCGAGATGTACTCGGTACTCGCAATATCTTCTTATTTATAGATATATAAATTTATTTTTCACGCATCACAAAAATTAACAACTATTTGACTTTCTCGCCAATTTTTATTGCTACACCGAAGGCAGAGATCGTGTAAAAAATGTGCACAACAATCTGTTCAAAGCCTCGTCATCGCGTTACAGAAAGAGATAGTGATTGCCCAATCATATGATGTTCCTACATACGTATGTATGTACATTCCGATTTCCTCGGAAATGCTTCAGCCTCATATCATACGTATAGTAGTAGGAGGTAGTTCTTTTATCTACTTTTGTTTCACGTACTTATACCCTATAATTGTGCAAGCAGGTGAAAGATGCGTATTGCACCGATTTCCAGCATTAGATTTGTCTGCCGATATCTGTGGTATCTTTTATCTGCCGTTATCTACATTATCTATATTGCCTCGTTAAGTACTTATACTTATAGAAGTTGGTTTGGAATCTCCAAAATTGTTATATGCTTTCTTATATAACACCACGAGCCAGTTATAAAAGAACGGCTTTCATTTTTGATACTATCTTCGCTTTTCGTTTATAATAGAAAGAAAGACATGTATTTTATTGGCTGATAAGTTTTAACAGCCTCTAGTGAACTATGAGATATTCTGTTTTTGATATTTGCACTTAGTATGGATTAACCAACTTGGAGAAATATCAACTGTTGATCTTATTTCTTTCCTGATGATGTTTATTTTTTTTTCAATGGCGGTTAAATCAGAATTTTATTTTTAGTTAATTAATATTTTAAAAATCAATTTGTTGACATTTTAACGGAAATGGAAAGAGTTGCTGTAGTTATTGTAGCCTTGAGCGAGTTTTCCATACGAGTATAAAATAATTACAAATTATTATACTCTGATCAAGGGTATATTAAGTTTGTTAAAAGTATGTAACAGGCCCAAGGAAGTTTGGCAAACCCCACAAAGTACATATATTCTTGATCAGCGTCAACAGATGAGTCAATATTTGTCTGTCCGTCCTTATGAACGAAAGGATCTGAGAGATGGTAAGAACTAGAAGCTTCAACTTGGTCTCCCAGTACTTGTAATACTTGCAGGCAGATCAAGTTTATCTTTTATTTTGTATGTCACGCCGGAATGGCTACAGTCGAAGTCGACTAAAAGATACCCTTTACTTATTCATCACAATGGAAATAAGAGTAACACTAATAGTTGCCATAGCGCGTTGTAACGTCAATATGCTCTTCTTCTTCCTTTGGCCCGACACTGAGTAACATTGAGTTTTGCATAACCTCCGAGTTTATTATCCGATCGCGATGAAATTTTCTGGATACATTAGGACTTCTTTGCTTGTCCTGTGTGCCAAAATTCAAGGCTCCAGTTTTGAAATTTACCATTATATGGGATTTCAAGTTTTTTTTTAATAACTTCCGAGATTATAATCCGATCGTAATGGAATTTTTCAGGATACATTGGGACCCTGATGCTCGTCCTGTCAGGACTCTATCTTAAATATTTTTAGTTTTATGGGATTTCAAAATTGTTTTTTTCGATTTACGGAGGCGGAAGGGGGCGTGTCAAAACTTTAACATAAACTTGATCTGCTTAGCCCATAGACGAACCACCATAACAATTTTGGTGACTCTAGCTCTTATAGTCTCTGGGATATAGGCGATCATACAGACAGACCGACAGACGGACGGACGGACGGACAGACGAACATGGCTATATCGACTCGGCTGGTGATGCTGATCAAGAATATGTATACTTTATGGGGTCTGCCGGACTTCCTTCGACCCGTTACGCACATTTTGACAAACTTAATAGACCCATTTTACTTTTTTTTAATGTAAAGGGTCTAAAAAAGCTTATTACAAAACAGTTTTGTAGCTAGAGACTTGAGATGTGGCAAGTACCTTGGTGTTGATGTGTCTTTCTCCCACAATCCGGAAAATCTCATAGCAAGAGCAATTTTATACTTAGAGACTTGAGATTTGGCACACATGATGAATATTTTGGGGTCGATGTGTCTAGAAAATTTCATCACGATGTCACGCCTCCTTCATCCACAAAGTGAAAATGGATCGAATTACAATTGAATTACATCGGGAGAGCCGCCATAGGGTATATTACGGTCGGGGTGCCGACTGTTCAGCTTGTTTTTAATACTGTCATATGCCATTTTTCGTTTTGTAAGCTAATATGGATCAAACTTGCAAGCTTGATGTATAATTATGCTATTATGCAAAATTGATCTAATTCGACCAACTTTATTCCATAGCAACAATCGGCCAAAATACTCGTACAAGCTTTTGTATGAACAACTTAATAGTTTTCCAAGATATCCGGATCAAACTCATCAGATATAAGTAATATTATGATCCTACTATATTGGCCAAATATGATCAAGATCGGACTACTATAGAATGAGTAAAGTGTCTCTCAAAGTTGGCTTCGATTTGATCATTTCGCTCCCGCTCCGATTCTCCGGTTTGTTTATTTTGTAAATGAGTTTATCATGTATATAAATTGAATTTTTAGTTTAAATTGATATCCCAGCATTCATACACATAGAACAACACTTTTTGTATTTATTATATCACTTTATTTCAATTTGATAATATATCATATATGTATACATATATGTTTGTATGTACTAGTACATATACAGATATAGTATAGGTATAAGGCTACAATATCGTCAATGCATATCGAAAAGATTACATTGTTATTTAAATATATATATGTATAGTTGATTATACAATATAACTACACATAAATGTATATATATATATATTTATAGTTTATATATATAAATAAAAAAAAAAATCAGGTCTACACACAATCTTTATTCTTAATCAATTTTTAAGTACATACTGCTGGGTATGTCAACTTATAAGGACTTGTCAACTTAAGCTTAGTTCTAACCGTGTTTGTGTACAGTAGTCACTCTGCAAGTGATACATATATAAAGTTATAGTGTTATTATTCAACTTTTGATAACGTTTGTCAAACCCTGTGTATGTTTTTTTTTTTATTTTGTTGGTTTATTTGGTCATGGCATCTCGTTTAGCAAACATTTATTGCTTTCCGTTTTGTTGTCAATTTATCTTACAATAAGGCAATTGCAGTAGGGTCTTGGGGTCTCCAAAAAATGTAGTTCGTACTATGTCGTAAGACTCTCTTGAGAGTCAAATACAGTTACAAAATTTCGTATACGACATGTTGGCAAAGGGAACTTGGGAGCTCCCTTTTAATAAGTAGTTCGTTTCTGGCATATTATTGGCTTTAACTCTCTTTTCTCGATGATATTGTTGCTGGTGGGTTTTGTTACATCTACCTATCGATATCCCTTCTCCCTTTTCTCGCTTTCTCATGAGGGAGTTGCATTTATTTATTGGCATTTCTTTCTGTAATTCTCTACACTACACCTGGCTGAGGTGTCCGTCAAGGATCTGTCCTAACATTTTATTCAGTACTCTTAACTTGGCTTTCATCTAAAGTAAAGTATGCATGTATATAATATAGTATATCGTATATAGATTTAATGTATATATGTAAATAGGCGTATCAAATCGCGTCAATTGATATATCTATGTATGTATATATCAATTCCAATTCCAGTTACATATTACCTTTAATATTATTTAGTTGTTTAGTTTAGGTTTTAGTTAATATACTTATGTTGGGGTTTTGTCGTTGTTTTAAAGGTACATTTCATCAATTTTAAAGCCAGTTTGGTTGTTGTTGCTTTAATGCCATTGTTTTAAATGAGTTTTCTCTTTGTTTATATTGTTTTTGTATTTATTATGTTCTAGTTGCTAACTTATTAACTATCTTTGAACTATCACATACAAGTTCATTCAATAAACAAAATGGAGAGAAATTTAAAACAAAAAAAAAATAATATAATAAAAGTTATAATAATAGTAATAGTAATAATAATAAAGACGATTAACTAATAATTTTAAATGATATTTAGAATTAAACGTACTTGTGTTGTTGTTTGTTTCGCTTCATTTTGTTATAATAAACTGGCAATTCTTTTCTTTTTGTTCGTCCTATGCTTTATCTACTTTTCTTTTTTTTTTTTATAAACAAACAAACAAAAAACGTTACTAAGTTCAGTTTAACAGAGGGAGAATTACATAAGCTATACAATTAGTTAGTTATACATATTGTGAGGGGTATTAAGTAGAATATGTTTTAGCTAGATTTCTTTTGTTTTGTGTTCAACTAAATATACTGAATAGAAATTAGCTTTACTTTCAATTTTCTCAATTTTCATTAGCTTACAATGTGATTACGCCTTTGTTAGAGTTTGGCGACGTAATGAGACATAATTCAGCAGAATATCTTGAACATTTCTCGTATACGCACGAATATCTAAGTCCCGTCGTTTGTAATTGGATTTTTATCTGATTTTTCCTTCCATTATAAATACCCCTCTTGTGTTGTATTGTGTTGTGTTGTGTTGTGTAACTAATTAAGTATTAAGTTAATGAGTTGTATGTTTTTCTTTTCATTTCTTGATAAAGTTAATATGTATATTGATTTATGTGTATGCATCTTCTGAAAATCCTCTATTGATCTTTGGCCTTATTACAGCTTGACATCCTCGCCTGCTGTTGCTGTTGTCGCTGCTGTTGTTGCAGCTGTCTCCTGTGCTGCTGTGGGCAATTGTGCCGCATCCGCGGTGCGACGACGCGCCTGTACAAACTCCACCAGATACTCAATGCCCCAGGCAAAGGCGCAGATCATAATGCACACACTCTGCGTGTGTATGCAAATGGGATAGCTGTCGGTAACATCACGAATGAGACCTAAAATATATATATATATACAGAATATCCCCATTAGCAAGGCAAAAGCATATCAAGCTTAAGAAACTACTCACCAATCAGTGGCCCAAAGCATATCACAAAGAGCGCCTTGCCAACCAGATGCCAGCCAAAGGCCGATGGCAGCTTCTCCAGGGAACAATACTCGGATACGGTGAGTGTAAAGTTGCTCAACGCGGATCCGCGAAAGAAACCGCAGATGGATAACCAGACCATCAATTGTGTCCACTCCGTTTGCTCGGCCATAACTAAAGGTAAGTGTGAAATAATTGATTAATACTATAATATACTTTATACATACATATTTCAATACTCAGTCACCAAAGTATAGAAGAGTATTTTAACAATGTGAGAAATTATGTAATAGCCAGAAGAGAGAGAGAGAGAGAAAGAGGAGGGCATATCTGATCATATAAAGTATATAATATATACTAGATACGTATCAACAGGCGATTCAATCTACATCTCAAATACTATCAAAGCTAGACTTTCCAAAAATTGGTACAATACTTTTTCTATTTCTTTTTCTCTTTCTATTTTCTATTTCTCTTCTTGTTTATATCTGCCATCTGTTATACTTACTGGACCGTGTAAGTGCCACAAAGATGATCGAGACAAGAAAGATGGTGCGTTTCTTGATGGTGGTTCTATCGAAGATTGGCGGTAGCACGATTCTTGCCGCAATATCCGTAATAGCTGTTATCGACAGACAGTAGGCGACATCGGACTTGGAATAGCCAAGATTGGCAAAGAAGAAGGGTGTCACCATTTTAAAATTCATCTCGGCAACATAGAAAATGGAGAGGCCAAAGAGCAGATTGAGGAACATCTTGTCCTTCAACATGGCAATGTCGAGCAGATCGGCGAAGCGACGCCAGAATCCCTGCTTCTTGGCATTCTTTTTGGCCTCCTCATCGGCCAGTTCCGTTTGCTTCTCCAGCTCGGTGGGCTTCATTTTGATGAAGCTGTCCCGATGTCCGCCAAGAATACTGCCCGTTGCGGTGCCAACACGTCGCAGTTCGCGATCATTCTGCTCGAACTCGTCGTCGCCGGTATTCAAATGAACTTGGAGTATGGAGCCGGTGAAATCCATATAGGATAGATTCGATGTCACCGATGCCTTGCGACAACGCAGCTGAGTGGTATTCACCTCCGCCTGGGATGGATAACCGCCGCTGCCGCTGCCCACGTCCGCGGATTGAACTCCTGCCAAGGACATGATGCGAGGGAAGGTCGGACGCTTGGTCAGACCCAGCCGGGAGCCATTCATTGTGTTCATGGCCATCTCAGAGTAGTTTTTGCGCATCGAGTGCGGATTGTGCGAATTGTGTTTGTTGAACAGCAACGTGTTGAGCTCAGGCAGCGCATCCTCCTCGTTGCCATCCTCCTTGATTACCTTGAACTCGGGAGCAGCTCCTCCACCGCCACCGCCGCCTCCTCCTGCCATTGCCGTCAAGTGAGGCTGTGGCGTCGGCAGAGCTGATATACACATCAGTTCCTCGTCGTCAAACTCCTCCTTCATGTGCCACTTAATGGGTTGCAACAGCACCGAGCCGACAGTGGCATTCAATGCCACGCCAGCGAGCAAAAGCACAGCACCCCGAAAGCCATAGCCCTCCAGGAGAATCCTCACGAGCTGCGGCATTATCAGCATACCCATCGCCGTGCCCGCCATAGATAGTCCCACCGCCTGGCCACGTTTGTGCTTGAAGTAATGGTTTAATGCCACAAATGCCGCCGATGTCGATAAGCCAACTCCAATGCCATTGATCACACTGTACGTGCTCAGAATGTGTGCCATTGTGGATGCCGGCGATGTCAGCGCCAATCCAAGTCCGCAGAGCAATGATCCAGCTATGGCCACTTTCCGGTACGAGAACTCCTTTAGCAGGGGACCCACAAACAGTCCCGAGAAGTTCATGCACACATCCATCGTGCTGATAATGACAGCAGCTCCAGTTGTGCCCACATTGAGATCTCTTAGCGTGTCTCCAAAAAGCAGTCCAAACGATGGTTCTATGGATCGCGTCGCCAGCTGCAAATGGATACAAAATCAACAGGTTATTGAATATTACTAACAATAAAATATTGTTTTTATTATAACTATTAAATATTTAATTTTATTTAAGATCTTGACCATACAATTTATGTTTAAAATTCCACTTTGGAATCACTTTAATAATTATTTATCGCTATATTTATTTGGTAAATACTTTAACGTTATTGGAGCTTCAGAATAACCTTTCATGTTCTTAGACCCTTTACTATAAAAAAATTTAAGGCTAAATTAAGTTTCTCAAAAAAAAAGTGTGTAACAGGTCTAAAGAAGTCTGGCAGACCTCATAAAGTTTATATATTCTTGATCAGCATCAATAGCCGAGTCGATATAGCCATGTCCGTCTGTATGAGTGCCTAGATCTCAGAGACTATAAGAACTAGAGACATTATATTTGGTATGTTGATCCGTCTATGGTCTAAGCATCAACAGTTTTTGTATAAATTAAGAAATATTAAAGCTAGAGTCCTGAACTTCGGCACACAGGACAAACATCGTTGTCCTAATGTATCCTGAAAATTTCATCACGATCGGATAATAAACTCGGAAGTAATTCTAAACACAATACTACTCAGTGTCGGGTCAAAGGAAGTGCATATTGACGTAAAACGCTCTATGGAGTACTATTAGTGTTACTCTTATTTCCTTTTTGAAGAATAAGTAAAGGGTCTCTCATAGTCGACTTCGATTGTAGCCTTTCCGACTGTTTTCTTAATACTATCATATGCAATTAAGGAATAGTCGAGAGTTTTACAGAGTACGTAAAGGGTCTCTCATAGTCGGCTTCAACTGTAGCATACCGCTCCCGCCCCGACTGTTCGGTTAATTCCATTTTATATTTATGTATTATATTAATAGTATATAATACAAATTTTGTTTTAAATTCCACTTTAATATTCTTACTTATATTTGTAAATTAATTGCTTTAACATTATTGAAGCTTTACAATGTACTAATTTTGTTTTGCTTTTCATTTTAAATAAATTAGTATATTATATTAATATAATATACTATTTCTGTTTTTAATTCTACTTTCAAATTAATTTATATTTTTGTAAATTTAAATACTTTAACATTAGAATATACTAATTCTATTTTGAATTCCATTTTAGATTTGGAATGGTGTAGAATGAAACACCTCGATTTTCGGACGATCCTAAAAGTAAGCTTTACTTAATTTCTGTCTGTTTTATTCAGGAATCGGTGAGTTGTTTATATTAATTATGTTATAATACTCTAAACTTGTTTAATTCTTTTCCTTTGAATTCCAGTATAGAATCAATACTACAAAATGGTCTCTGATATTGTAAAACCTTTAGATTGAAAGAGAATGGAACACGATCTATGGAATTTATTATGGAATTGAACAAAAATCAACTCGACTTAAAATCAACAAACATGCGGTATGTAAGTGATCCAAATTTACATTTATTTATATACTTGATGTGTAAATTAAACATTTGAAGACTGCATAGAATAATTAACTCTTTCGAGAACCATTGTAGAATTCCACAAAAAGGTGAAGCAGATGAAAAGTCCATCTTTTTTGGCGATCCTAAAAGTATGTTTCTTAATTCTGCCTGATTTAATTCGGGTATGAAAGAAGTTTCGCTCTGTAACTTTGACCTTTACTGGAATTAATTTTATTCGGTTTGTTCTTAATTATTCCAATGTTTGTGATTAATAATTATAAGTTCCAAAGACTTGCATTATACAATTAGACTTCAAATAAGTAAAATTTTTGTAAATAAATGAAATCTGCTAATTTAATCGTTTATGTTGGTTCTAATAAGCCTAGTCCTGTATGCATCGTCAAGTAAACCGTGTTAGTTTGTTATATAAAAGAGATCAGGTAGCTAATTGATAATCCTACTATTAGACGGCCCTTAATTTATGGCCTCAGCCCGTTTGTTTTATATTTCTATTCGTATTATTTTGTATATTAACCAATTTGTTGAAACTAATCGGGTTTTCGGCGACCGCGTGATTTATCATACAAACAACAAAACACATGCCAAACAAATCATAATCAGCAAAATGGGGGATTGGAAATGGGACTCGGTTGAAGTTAAAGCATCAACGTCATCGATTTTCTATACATTATCTTCAGTCGATAAGGTTGACTAAGTGGACAGACCCTGCTTACTATCTATATACATATATATTATATAAATATACTAAATGTAAGTCAGTATCAATGCGATATATAAAAATGCACTTGAAGTTGTTCGACATTTGTGTTGCGAGACACCTCTAATCCCTCTCCATTGAATGGCCTCCATTGTATCATGCCACAGCCTGATGATTTCTTTTGTCCCCAAAAAAAAAATACACTGTGGAAGGGCATTGATGCCTCCCCTTTTGCCGAGACCTTCCGTTGTGCAACATGGCAACAATTCAGCTAGTCTGTCAGTCTGTCAGTCGTTGGAACTTAGGGATTTTGGAGGTAAATATACATTTGTATTCAATCGTTGATATAGTTTAATTTATTTTTTTTGTATTCAAGTCTCAGTCCATCGCTTAGACAAAACTATACATTGAATTAAAATTCTTAACTTTATTCGAATGCTAAACAATATAATATATTATCAGACATATTTGAAATTACTGTGATTTTTTCTTTGAAGCTATTTTGTTCGCAAAAGATCTGTTCAATTGAGAAAGGAGAAAATGAGACTTTTATTAATTATATACTTTTGTCAACAGCAATAGTTGCTTGTGTAACGTTTTATGTTAATTATTTTGATCGTAGGAAATTGCTCCTGATCATCTTAGCTCAATTATGTGTAAAGATTTTGTGTAATCTCCAAAATTATTTTTTTTTCTTTTTTAGGAACAACTTCGAAAATAAGTTTGTGGAAGGTCGCTTATTTTAATATACAATTTGAAATGGCTCTATTTCTACGTTATAGTTTGGGTGATATTGTTTAATTCATTCATTAGTTGCAGACAAAAACAAATTAATTTCTTACAATCGTTTGATTTGATCTTTGAACAATGTTATAAAATAAAAATATATTTTGTATTGCAACTGGGATTTCAGGGAAGTATTTATTGTATTTCACTTATAAAATGTTTAATTTTATTATGGCTATTGTTGCTTGTCATTTATAACCTTAGACGAGTACTCGAATATTGTTTCTCTAGTTGATATTTCTGTTCATGTTATTGTTATTGCAGTTGTTGTTGTCGACGATGATGATGATGATTCGTGAAGTGCTTTATTTGTGCTTTTGCAACGATTATTATTGATTGTGCTGTTATTGATTTTAGTATTCGCATGTATCGCTTTTCATTTCACTTAGGTCCCTCAGTTACTCAGTTCCCCTGTTAGCCATTAGCCATTAGCCATTAGCCGTTTGCCCGGTGTGCGTCCAAAGTTAGCTCTACATGTTTATGGACGCTTCATTCAAAACGTTAATTGCTTGATAATTGAATTATCAGCAATCATAATTGAAACTAGAAATGGGGTAGTAAACAGAAAAAATCAACACGCGCTCGCTTAATGATAGTACAAACTCTCCCAAAAATAGCAGCAATAGTTCAATCCGCTAGTTGGTTGCCTAGCCAATAAGTAGTTAAGGATGATGGTTGACATTCGTTGAGTGGGCTGTGGTGAGGGGAGTGTCTATAATTGTCTGCACTTTGATTTCAATGTCGACCCACAGTTAATTTTCACACCCTGCTCCTTCTTATCGGATGCGATTCGTTTGTGTTAGAGATTATGCAATACATAATACTTGCCCACTATCGTATGATCTGTCACAGCAATATCTTATCTCAATGATCTATATATTTCAATAGAGCTTCCAATTGTCATTGCTTATGTTATGTATTATTTTAGATAATTGGAATTGTAGTTAGTTATTAGATTTTGAAATTGGCATAGTTATTTCTCTTTCATCTGAACGAATCATTTCATTTATTTATTAAACTCAAGTAGACAGAGAATTATTTTTAAAGTTTTATATAACATTAGAAACTACGATTTTAATTCAACAATTAATATTATATAATATCTTAAATTTAAACTGAAAGGAAAGTAATTTAAACGTTAATTTTAAATAACGTATAGTATGATATCTCAACTGTTAACTAAACGAATTATCTAAACATATTTCTTGTAATACTTCTAAAGTTATTCGATATTTTGCTTATTTTAGCATCAGTTTCATTGTATATTTTCTAAATAATTTGGATTTCTTAATACATGGGCGGTACGAAATGTTTCCAGCCTGACAGTAATGCAACCGTTCAAAATGTTTTTTAAAATTTTATTTATAAACATAGTCTCCTTCTAAGTCAATATACTACTCTAAGCAATGCTTCCACCTGCTTCTCATAATGGTTGTCTACAAAGGATATAGTCTCCTTAGGGAATAAAAATAAGTCAGCTGAAGCTAAGTCTGGACAGTAAAGTGGGTGATGAAGCAGTTCAAAGCGTAATTCTTGGATTTTTGCCATGGCAACTGCTGATTTATGGGATGGTCCATCATCCTGATGAAACAACATTTATTTTCTTCTGCAAGTGGAACTGTTTATCAGCAATTTCTGTCATTGATTACAGTTCTTGGGACGCCCAAGATGTGTCTCATCTTCTAAGCTCTTTAATTCAGCAGCTCAGAACTTTACAGTGGCAATCGATGAGGAAAAGACCCCCTAGACAGTGTCCATCTCGGTTTTGATTTGTGTAGGCGTATTGACATTCAAAAACAAATATCTTATGATCGCAAGATATTCAATTTTACCCATTTTTTACAAAAGCACTGATATCGACTTAGATAATCGATTGTTCAACGATAACTATAATATCGATAAGGTTGAAATTTTGGCGAAAACACATTAAAGATGCCCTATCACAACGTAGGAGGTCATCTTCATTGTTAGGCTGGGAACATTTCGGACCGCCCTCGTATGTTTTCCCTTAACAACCTTAAACTATCCACTCTATAAATAATGTTATACATTCTTATATGACTTCTTATTGGAGAGGATTCTCATAATATATCCGATTCAGTTCCTTCAGTTCCTTCCTTATGATTTTATGTATTTTGACTCTATCAATTGAAACTGGATTTATACAAGTTTCTATGCGATTTCTATTGCCACATAACTTGTAATTAAATCAGATTTCCCATCGAATAATCACACTTAACTCTTCAGATCCAAATTCTACCCATTGTTATAGTTTCTCCAACATTTAGTTAACGTACACTTCCACATTTTTTGACCCTTTTCTGCCTGTTGTTGTTGTTGTATTGTGAAAATAAATTGTATTTTTTTTTGGTCTGACGAATGGATATTTGATTTTTTTCCCCTCTCGTTTCTTTTCTTTTATTTACTTTTGTTTTTGTTAGTTATTAGCATTGCTATTTTTCGACGGTTTTAGCGAAAAACAGCAAAAGGCAAACAATAACAACAGAAACATGAAAAACAAACTCGATAATCAGGGGCATCGACTCGTTGAGGGTGGGAGAGGAGGAGAGGTGTCATGGGTGGGGGTACTCAGTTCGTAACCGAATCGAATTCGTAACCAACGACAAATGCTCCAAATCAGCTTTTGATTTATATTTATTGCCTCTGTTTGCTTTGCTGATTTGCTCGACCAACCAACAGACTGTGGATAGATGAGGGGTGTGTTGTATAGGGGTTGAGAGTGTGGTGGGGGGGGGGGGTGGTTGGTTGGGGAGTGGGGTATATATTGCACTTTCTGTGTGAATTTTGCACAACTCGGAACGTTTTTATGACTTGTAAACATTTGTGCAATATTTTCCAATCTAATTTACAAGTATTCGCTGTGTGTTCAGTTGCGTGAAATTAACGTGACATTCGTATGGTTCGACAAATGGTAGTCAAAATCAAAAATCTATATATATATATATATATATAGACGAATTCGACTTACCATACATGTATATATGCATATATAGACACTATTACTTAACGGTTATTCGGGTGTATCGAGACAGGCACGTTGCCTCATTGCCCGTTGGCTATTTCCCATTGCCCATTGCCCAATTGCCAATTAGCTTGGCCCATTTAAAACACAAACTTATGGCTAAGCTCACACACTCGTACTCTCTGCTGGCTTTATCACATTTGTAATATACGAGGTACTTTTAGTTTTTCACACTTTAATGTCCAGTCACAACTGTGTGCAGGGTATTTTGTAAAGGGTATTTTTGAGTCTTTATCATATTAACTATTTGTTTATGCAATGCAAAAAAGAAAAAAAGAACTCCAGGCATATTATATGTACTATGTATGTTGTTGACTTCCAGTATTTACAGAAATTTCTTATTGACTTCAGCTATCGATTACTAATCGATAACTAATCTGCATTGCAGATGAATTACATACATGCATTTATATTCAAGCGTTTACCTCTGAAATTCAATTTAAAATTTAACTTGGAATTATTCGTTTATTCAAATGTAAACTGGCAAATTCCTTGCAATAGCTTGAATAATGCGTGATCGTGACTGAATGTTTTATATTCGATCACGTGTTATCGACTCCGACTTCACAATGAGGCAAAGAGAAACGAATGAGCGGCAAGCGGAGGAGTGGGTAAAATAAGCACGGGCACGCGTCGTGGTCGGGGATCTAAGAAATATTTTATTTTGAACAGTTATCAGGGTCTTTTTATTTTTGTGTTGTGCTTTTCAATTATTAACTTGTGTCTTGTCTATGATATATATATATATGTATCTGCCTAAGATATGGGCATTAGTATTTTTCCCCCGACAGTTTAAGGCTTGACATACATATTTCTGTATTTATGCCTGCCATTTGGCTCGTTATCAGCATTTTGGGGC
Organism: Drosophila histrio; assembly: GCA_958299025.2. Lineage (NCBI taxonomy): Eukaryota > Metazoa > Arthropoda > Insecta > Diptera > Drosophilidae > Drosophila > Drosophila histrio. The sequence continues at coordinate 28,136,465 of OY282582.1, forward strand.
CTGATGAAAACGTCGTCGTCATCGTTGTCGCGTCGTTCTGGCTGACGATGACGTTTAATGTCCATTAGGGACTCGACTCACGGCTCACGACTCACGACTCTCGACTCCCGATAGTTGATTCTAGACTCTTGGCTGTGACGACTTCTTGGCGCTGTCGAGGTATCATCATCATGGTGGTATGGTGACCGTAAATCAAGCTTGGTCGTCGTCAACGTCATAGTCATCGTCATCGTCATCATTGTTGTGGTTGTTGTCTATTGATTTCCCATTAACTTTTGCGTGGCATTTTTAATGTTTTCTATTCTTTTTTTTTTTTTCAACTCTTGTATGTTGATGTTTTTTTCTATTTATATTCTCGCCGGCAACTGTCCGGTAAAGTCACCTAAAGTCTCTGTGTCCTTCATAACGTGGAATTTAATTTGCTGTCGTATCATCACTCAAAACTGTGGCACAGCGACAGCCCGATAAGAATGTGGTCGAAATGTTGGGAGAGGTAGGGGAAGCTTTTAGTCCACTTCATTCAAGGGTTTGATTGCCTCGAACCTTCCATCACGCCAGAAGTTGACTAAACTTACATTGGCTCTCGGTTATTTTTACAATTTTAGCTATCCAATATGTATCAAGTCAAGGATAGCGAAATGTTTTAATCTACTACGTTGAACTTCACGCAGTTGTAATGCCTAATAGTATAATTGATGATCTAATATTCTGCGTAAATTCTGAACTAAAAATACATTATTAGGTTGAGAACATTAACCTTTTGTGGACACAAGGGTTCACATCGAGGCGGAAATTAGTCACGTTTTCATGATAAAGTTTTCCCTACACGTTTTTGTCGCTTTATTATTTAATTAGCATTTTTTCTTGAAAGTTTCAGCGAAATTGGTTAAGTTGGCAGCACGTCAACGCAAAGTTTGCAGGTCTGTACAAATGAGTTGCCAGACAGTTTAATAATTGTCTGATGTGTGGCAACAATGGTATACCATTTATAAACATACATACATACTTATAATATCAGACTTATCGCATAACTTCAGCTGTGCATAGAGTTCGTTGACATGTTAAGAATGGAGATTAGGCTTGAGGTGAAAATACAGGGTGGGGCAAAAGTAATCACCCTATTGGAAAACGCTATAACATTGCAAATGTTGCGATTGATATAATTATTCAAGGTTCCTGCGGAGTAAATTGATATTTGTTTACTTTACCAAATTGACATTTGGCCCCATGCAAAACTTATAGCATTTCCCAATAGGGTGATCACATTTGCTCCACCCTCTATAAAGACAGAGTCGAATAGCTAGCAACTCTACACTTTTAAATATTCATCTAACTATTTACAGAGTTTCTCCAATATGTTTAAAGACTTGAGATTATTTCCCCCCTTTTCGTAATAATTTTCTTATTTTCTAAGAATTGCTTTCCATTGAAATATTCGGTTCAATGGCATTTTTTGTTGTTATTGGTGCAGCTCAATATTTGGATGTTTTGACTCCAGACTGGAGACCTCAAGTCTCGACTTATTCATAATTAAAAGCAAATTTACACATTGTACTTTTACGAGTTTGTTCAGTATAATCGAGCGACCCCAGAGATATCTCTCATTATTATTATTATTATTATTATTATATTGTTGCTGTTTTTATTATTTTGTTCATTTTTTTTTGTATTCATTTGCGTTAATTGAAAAATGCGTTTTGTTTAATGAGGGAGCTGGGAGAATAATAATACGAGACTTTGCGGTTCATTGCGGCTGTCTGTAAAGATCGATGGTAAATAAATTTGAATTGAATTTGTTGTGGCAATTGTAGGCAATTAACTGTGAAGTACATTTCACTATATTCGTGACTGTGAATGTGACTGTGACTGGTGCCTGGTGACTGGTGACTGGGGTCTCTGTTGCTGTCAAACATTTCAATTAAAATGTCGACTCTCGGGCGACGTCAGTTGACCATAAAAACAAAAAACCCAACTGAACTCGACTTAAATTGAACGCTTGAGCGGATGAGGCGGGAGATCAGGAGGGAGCGTTGGCAAGGAGAGAGGGGCGGTGGCTCACTCGAGCTCCGCATGATCACAATCATGTGACTTATCCATACACAGATACAGATACAGAGAATATACGTATGTATATATATAAATATATTCATATATGTGTAAGTGATCAGTTTGGACTGCAAACTAGTTTTGGGGCGCAGCAGGAAACACAACGCACACAGCAACAACAAGACAACAACAACAACAACACTTGCAACAAAGTCACGTGATCAACAGCATCAGCTGCCCCGCTATTGTTATGTTTGTTGTAGTACTCGTTATGACTCTGGCTGGAGCAAAAAAAAAACCTGATTGGCAACAGGCCGCTCCACGGCCAGCAAATGTTGTCGCTGTTGTCGTCACTTGTGTGCATTGACTATTGACATTGATTGAAACTCATTGCAGTTGGCAACAACTTGCAGCGTGTTGCCCACAGTTAAAAAAAACACACAGACACACACACACACAGACGACGGACGACAGACGACAGGCAGACAGACTGTGAGCGAGAGCGAGAGGTATTACAAATTTACTCTGCACGTGCTGGCATTTGGCCAGCTGTTTTACTGCTCAGCTGTTAGCCAAGTTAGCAAAGCGAACGATCTGTTTAATGATCGCCTGTGTCTGGCGCGTGAGTTTGGCATTAGATTAAAAATACGTTTTGCGAAACACAAATAGGGCTAACACACATTTAGTACAAGTTAATTGTGGATCCTTTTAGGCCATTGTTGTTATGGCTGCGCTTGTATTTAAATTAACAACATTTTGATTGATTTTAGCATTCACTTGTGAAAGCTCATTTTATCTATGTTTGTTTAATTTAAAGCCAGCTGCGGCTTGTTTGTCCGCGCGCTGCTTATACTCTGTAAATTGAGACAAAGCTGTGTTTCGATTAGCAACGTATGTTTTGTAAATTTCAAAAGAATCCTATGACAGATATGCACTATTATTATTCCAAATTAAGTAACAAACGAGGGAATGATAAAATAAAATAAATAACAGAACGCAGAGTATCTGCCAGTCGTTTACTCCCCCCCCCCAGTCATCATAAAGCTTACTTGTATTTTTATATTTATGCTAAAAGTTTATAACTGTCGGCATAAATAATCAATTCAATTCAATTTATTTTCAGATCGAATAAATGTGATAAATCTTTCTGGGATCAAACAAATATGTCGAGATTTTCGCACCTATTTACAACGCTTCAATATACTATAGTATGTGTATCGTTTCAAGTTCTCAAATCACAGAAAAAACAGTCGAGTTGTTTATCTTATTAATTTTTGCGAAAGGTGTGAAAATATGTTTGCTTATCAAAGGATTTGATAAAAATCGAATCCAAACCATATGATACTGCATAAAGATACTCAGGATTTCAGTTCGAATATACGAAATATCATAGTTAGTTTTAATTGCAAATCAAATAATGTCTTATAGATAACCCTGAAATAAATAATATAAATACGAATCACAAATAGAATCTCAAATGCAAATTGAAATTGAAATGTATAATTTGATTTCGTCTCGTTTACAGTAAATTATGACTAAACGAAAGTCAAGACATGAGCTCCAATTATGCGAATAATTACGCAAGTCAACGGATTGATGGAACTTGATGGAGGGTAAGTCATTAAAGTGCATACATATCAAGTGTATGTGTATAGTGTGGAAATAAGTATTTTCTATACTGCAGAATTAATTCAAAGCTACAATCAATAAATTAATAAATAATATTATACATATATTATTTCCAAGTACTGTTTGTAGATTACTTGATCGGCGCTACTATAGTGTGTGTTTTTTTGAATCCTATAGTTACGTCGTCAGGCAATTTACGTGCATTGGAAGATCATCAAATTTGTGAATTAAGTTTATGTCATCACATATACCTATAAAGTTCGAATATGTTTCAATCTTAGAACTGGCAGATACAGTATGGTTCATAACTTTAGCAACAGATAGACCAGATTTCACTTGACCTATAATCTTTTTCATCATTGTCAAATATCTTATTTATTATTGTGCTTATTGTGAGAAATGTTTATGAAGATCAGAAGATGAAAGTTATAGTAAGTGTATCATTATTTATTGCTAATCATTATTTTAAAGATATTTGTGTTTCAAAAAGAATTGTTTTCAGTTTTTCGCTCACATCGAAATAAACAAATTGGCAACAAATTGTTTTCGCTATTCTCTGTGACTTCATCAAGAGCAATGTGTTGTCTGTCGAGTCGAGGGAGGGGAAGTAGGGAGACTTCTGCTCTGGCAAAGTCTATAAATAATATGACAACTATTCATTAAGTTGATGTGCCAATTGTGGGTTTAATTGCCGCTTCGCTTGATTGTTTGTTTTGGCTACAACTTTGGATTAGATTCCCCGACACTCATTTGCTTTTGGTTATTATCATCTCTATAGAACCAGACGACGACGACGACGGTGGTTTTGGGAGCGTTGACAGCTTTCCAAGGTGTTAATCGACCAACTGTCGATAACAGCAGAAATATATATATACATACATATATGTATATACATATATACTCAGACTTAAAAGAAAATCAAAATTTTAACCGAAGCGGAAACTAATACCAAAAGCAAAATTAAATCAATGACGGTATCGCTTTGATATTACTGAATTTGTGCAGAATGGGAAGGCGCAATTCTTCAAATAGAAAAAAATGAAGCCAATTCTCAACAGGTCAACTGTTTGCCGTTATGGAAAAATGATATACTATTTATGTATGCAGCTTACAGTGTAGCAACAAACTGATAATAAAACATATAAAATAACAAATTGATTTAATATCTAGGGAGAAGCAATATATATACATAGTATATAAAAAAAAGCCAGCCCTTTCATTGGAAATATCTGACATCTCGATGTACTTTCAACTTTGCTCCTCTTTTCGCTTGACAAAAGATAGACCGAACAATGACGTAGCCAGGGAAAAGCTTTGCATCATTTTTCCTTTTGTCCGTTATTTGTTTATATATATAGTACATTCGTAAACAAGACTTGACTTTTCGTTCTTGGGTATAACAAAAATACAAGCACTGAGATTCAGTATTGACACTGAATCCACAGAAAAATTCAAGTGGACAGCGAAACAATCACATCGATATAATTTATAGGTAAATAGCCAAGCAGTCCAGAGACCACACAAAGATATGGAAAAAGTCCGGAGTGAGAGAGGGGTAAGCGAAGGGCAGACGGCGACAAAAGTCGAGCAAAGTCCAATAGAGTGCGCAGAAATTCTTGAGTTAAGTTTTTTTTTTCAATTTGTTTTACAAACAATACAGTACAATTCCTCCCCCCTCTCGAAATTCAATTCTATATTTGTTGATGTATCTTTTAGTTCAATCAGTCGAACATTTTCTTTAAATGAATTAAAATATTACATTATACAAAGCTGTGTGTGCTGACTGATTGATTGACTAACTGAAAGATTGGCAATCGGCGCACAATTCTTACACTAGTTCCCCATTTTGGGATATTAGTAAACTCTAAATTTTGATATTTTGTTGGCTACATCCGATCTGCTTCAAATCTATTTATAATGATTAGGACATGAAAATGCGCTTTCTAAGATTGCTTGAGGAGGAGAAAGTTCAATTGTAAGTAAACTAAATCAAAACTGTACAAGAAAAGTTCAATGGAAAACTTCAGCCACAAGTCAAATATATAATTTGAATCTATAATATAAATACGTATATATAATATGAATCTATAATATAAATATATAATATAATGCTAATTTCGATATTAAATTAGATGCCTCTCTCTTCTTTATTTATTCTTTGCCTTATCATTAGTACAGTTCAGCACTTTTGGGTGCTCTATTATAATAGATTTCTGGAGCTGATATAACTAATCCATTGAGAATCGCGGGGACCCGCTTTGTTCCGGCTGTTTGCAGCAATTATTCGATGAGCTCACAAAACAAATTTGTCGATGTACATTTGTGCATACAGTATAATATATATTATATACTATATACTATATAGTTCATAAAAATATATCAAATTTTGTTTTGTTTTACAAAATGCAAAATGATGCAATTCGCATTTCAATTTGCGCACTGGCCAAAACCAAACCAATCCAAATCGAAATTCAAATGTTCAGTAGCTTATCGGGTTTGTTGTTATCTTAATTTTTGTGTTATTATTGTTGTATACATGCCTATCATTACAGTTGTTAATACCCTTACTAAGGGTATGCTAATCATACGATACATTTAAAACTTTGCCGCAGATCTTTGTGAATCCATAAAAAAGACATTTTTTGCAGTTCTATAGCTCTTGATATTCTATAAGCCCCTTGTATAAATATATTTGCTCTATTCTTTTGGCTTCTACATAAAAAAAAACTCTCTCTGTCTGTGCAAATATTAATACAAATACAAAGGGATTTATCTGTTTATCTTCTGGGCCAGAGTTAGCACCATGGAGAAACTCACGAGGTTAAACAAAAATCGTTTCGATAAGATCTATAAACAGTGTACAAATTAGATTCTACTTAACACATGCTCGTATTTATGGCAACTTCTTACATAATAACTACTATAAACGTTATTTCTTGTACAAATATTTGATTTGATAGTCTATACAAATTTAAAGTAAAACACTCGAAATTCACCTGTTCTTATTGGATATCAATTGTGGAATTATCAAGGATTTTCCTATTATTCAATATTGTTTGATTGAATTTTGTTAAGTAGTTTAAGGGATTTTGGATTTTGTTATCAATTTGATTGTACGTACGATTGTATAAGATTTTCAATAGCTGATTTGCTAATTTGCCTCGTAAATGATTTCAAAGCGATTGAACAAGTGTTGCAAACGATAACGAAAAGCAGTGCGATTAGGAAACACTGTTCTTGGTCATATAATCGACTGACTGACTGACTGACTGGCTGACTGATTTGCCTTCTCACAAAACGGCAAACCCTTGATGATTATGTCGATGATGATTGTGTTTAATCTTAATGTTTTGGTTTCTCTATATTTTTCTCTGTTGCTGTCGTTTTGTGTTACGCCCATAAAAATGCAAAATATTGATACACACTACGTAGTATTATGTGTTGTTTGTTTTCTGTTTTGTTCGAAATTTAAACGGGGGTAAAATTTGACATCAATTAAGTTTTACGAGCATTTTAAATTATATTTTGCGCATTAAAATGTCAAAGAATGCTTGAGATTTGAAAGTGTGTGCGAAACCAATCATTGTACCATCATAAAAAATATGATTATCTTATCAATGCGACTTGTTACCAGGCAATTATGTATGTACTACGACGGGTACGGGAACTTACACCCCTGACAAATAATAATAGTTCCATAAATACTTGACGCTAATTGTAGAATCTCGTTGGAGATTATGTGAAAAATAATTCTTCCGGTTTAACTTTGAAACTTGATGGTGAACTTGAGGTGCATTTATTGTTTTATTTGAAATAGTTTAATTCTTTCAATCTCTTGACACAATCAATGAATTTCTACTATAAATGATACAGTTCCTTTCCTGTCTACCTACCATCCCTTATAATTGTGCAATATATCAAATATTCAATTTTAATATGATATAACACGTTCACAAGTGAAACGGTTATTGATATTGATCTTGAATCTGAACTGGTCTGTAATCGGGCTTGTCAGGTGTCAAGGTCACAATTTACTCGCTTGTTTCTTGTTTCTGGGGAAGCGGCAGCAACTAAATGCGCTCGTCAGCGCGATTTCATTGTTTTTTCCTCTTTTATGTTACATTTCGTTTCATCAATTTGTTTTGTTCTTTTTTTTTTTTTGTCTCAATGTCGTACGGAATTGCTTGCATTTCGTTGCTTTGCTTAAATGTGTCAGGTACCATCGGGTTTACATACATATATGTTTTTTTATATAAGAAATAATTCTGTAACCGAGACTATTCGACTAAAGGATATCCTGTGCTCAGATCATAATAACTTATTAAATACATTTTACAATAGTTAAGAAATCTGTAGCTAAGACATAGCTGTATGTATTTTCTATTAATATTATATATGTATATAGTATACATATTGCTTAGAGCTGAACCGGAAGAACCGCTTTGATTGATCGCATAGTGGAACTGCACCACTATAGGGTATTATGAGGACAACTTGATAATAACAGGGTATAATTAGCTCGCATATAAACAAAAATCCCAAAAGCATTATTTGTTTATATTCGCTTTCGATGTACATTAAAAATACGATCGTTCACGTATCTATATACATATTTGGTTGGTACGTTGACTTCGGGTATTACAATCAGTTCATATCGATCACCGATTGGGTACCGCCCCCACAAATACGACTTAGGAATAGTTAATGAAACATTTTGATTGAATATGCTTGTGATTCAAATATTAATCCGCACTTCATTCACAGCGCATTTGAAAAAGATCGAGCTGTTTCCAATAGTAATAATAATTGTGGAAAATCACTGAGAAGAAGACAATTGCCTATAAATGTCAGATATCACTCGAAATATCATTTGATTAGTATATTATTTTATAACATAAACTTGTCATTTGGTCTTTCATGTGTATCTGGCAAATGCTGCTATAGTATAAAACTATTAATACGTATAGTGATAAGAGTGCATACATAAGTATATACGAATGTTTGACGTTATTAACTCATATTGGAATTATTGTAATACGATGTACAAGTTTTGATAAGTTCTCAAGCATATTCTTATAGTATATTAAATCTATATCGTATTCAATAAGATTTTAATACACATTGCCTGAGTAAAATTCAATCGTTTGCTATTCAAATGCCATATCAAGTAAAGCGATGTTTGTAGCAACATATTTTACTATCGTATAGTATATTAAATCTATCGATTGTGCAATAAGTATTTAACATACTTACATTGCCGGATCAATAGAATATTTGAATTTGAACTTGTGATTTGACAGTGGATCTGTGATTAAATAAACTACGAGCGTTGCCACATAATCAGTTAAAAAAGTCTGTAATATATAATTTATTGTCACTCTTTAATCGAAAATGTTTCAAATTTCGAATGAGAATAGATATAGAATCGAAAGCGTTTGTCTAAGAGTTTTCATGCGAATTAAATTGAATCTGTAACGCTTGTAGATTAAAGATATACGATTATAGACTGAAAATTACTAAACAGACGTTCTGTAGTTATTGAACAACTGTAGATAGATGATCATTCCATATGTTTAGGAAGTATAGAAACAGATGTGTTTACATTATGTGGATGGCATAAGTTACATTCACATTTGTATCAGATGTTTATAAAGATAAGGGCACAAATGAAATGACAATATACCCGTATTATATCGTCATATTAGTACACTAAATCTAATCGTAAACAAGTTAACGACTAACGCAACGCCATACAATGGACGGTTTTCAAGCAAAACTAACCTATCCCAATTCAACTATAAAGAAACAAGTTTTCAACTAGTATCATTTCTGGAGAATTATAAACAGTATTATATGATTTGTTATATGTAAAAATGTATGTAATAACGAGATATGTACATACATATATCGAAGGAAAATTGTGTACTTACATTAACCAAACTGACGCCAAAGCAAGCGACCCAACCCCATCCTCCATCGGGTGCTACTTTTCTTGGTTGTTTCGTAGTCATTGTTCTGTTTTTATTAGTTGTTGCTGTTCTTGTTGTTGTTGTACTTAGTTGGTTGACTGATTCCTTGTTTTTATTTTTGTTCTTTTCGCTGCTTCTGTGGTGTTGCTGCTTTGCTGCTTTGGTGTCAAATGTGCATATATAGCGCCGCCGTCTCTATATAGTGCATATATACCATATGTATGCGTATGTGTGAGCGTGTGTGTGTGGAATTGTCTGTCTGTCTCTCTGGTATTATGGATATTTATCACGCTGTTGCTGCTGCTGCTACTACTGCTGCTTCTTCTTTGTCTTGATTTTGTGCGCCTTTTCTTATTTTTGTGTTTTCGAGTTTTGTTTTGATTTTCAAACGTTGCGTTGTTCTCGTTTCTCGTCTTCTCTCCCTTTCCCTCGTTTTGGCTTGGAGATTTTTATGGAGCGCGTTGGATGTACTATTATTATTATTTTTTTGTTTTTATATTTTTGTAAAATGTTTTGTCGCACACGAAAAAAATACAAAAAAAAAAAAAACAAAAAAAGAAAAGAAAACGAACAGGAAAAAGTACAACAAATTTCGCGACGCTTTGAAAATGTGTGTTTTGTTGTTTTATTTATTTATTTTTTTGTCAAAGTGTGTTGTTGTTTTTGTTTCCTAAGTTGCTGCCAAGGTTTTTTTTGTTGTTTTTGTAGTTGTTAATTTATTTATACTTATTTACTTTGTTGTTCTGTTATGCTAATGATTGTTCTTGATGTTATTTTTTATTATGTCTCCTCTTTTACTTTAGTTCATGTATAAGTTTTGTTCTTTATTGCTTTTGTTTCAATTCTTTTCGCTTTGTTTTTTATCAAATTGCTGTTGTTGTGTTTAGGAAAATATTTATTTTTTCTTTTATAAAATTTTAAGGCACATTTTGGCGCATCAGCAAGAAAATATTAAAACGCGTAAAATTTATGTGTAAAAAAATGAATGTAAACCCAAATTTAAATATTTATTTTCTCTTAGGCGCGCGATATTTATCTAGTTTTTTTTATTTATTTTTTTTTTACTTATTTTCCAGCTGTTCTAGCTGAACTGTTGTTGTTACTATTCGCTGTCGCCGCCTCCGTCGCTCTCAGCGTATTCTTGCCGTTTGCTAGCGTGGTCGCTTCATGCAACGCTATTTATTACAAACGGGGGTGTGGGGGGCTTAGCCGGGCTCTCCGCATCGGTTCGATGTGTTACGCGCGACTGTTCAATCGATACTGACTGCCCGTCAACTGACTGCCCGTCAACTGACTGCCCGTCGATTTAGCCTGACTGCCTGCCTGCCTGCCTGCTTGCCTGCTTGGTTGCTGCCCAAAGAGAGCGGTGGTGAGCGCGCGAGAGCGTGGAGAGTAGTGAGAACCTATGTGTTTAGACTTGCCTGTATGTGGATATGTGTGTATGTGGAGCCGCTGACTGCCTCTGCTGAGTCAGTGTGTGTCAAGATCGCAAGCAAGCGTTCTAATGCAGAGAGAGCGCGCCTGCAGCTCCTCCGGTCAGTTAATGTTTGACTGCACTTTTAACAACAACGACAACAACAAGAGAAAGAACAATAAAACTATAGAACACCGTTGACTTTTTGCTGCCTGGCTAATTACGCGTCTGCGAACTTTGCTGTTCCTCGTTTGTTTCTTTGTTTAGACTCGCACACATACACAGTCGCATATGAACATATGGCTTACATGCACATGTATATGTTCGTAGTATATGTTCTTTGTCTTGGCCATGGCTGGAATAGCGTTTATGGTTGGCCTCTTGCTGCAATGATTGTGCATTGCTGCCTGCTTCTTGTTTTCATCACATTGTTTTCACTTCACTTATCCATTGACTTTCAGTTGCGCAAACGCGCGCTCTGCCTGTCTCTCTCTCTCTCTCTCTTTCTTACTCTCCCTTGCATGAACACACTCTCTCACTCTCACTGCGCCTGCACTTGTTAGTTGTTGCATTGTTTAACAGATCTTCGCATCTGAGCGGTGTTTGGTGTTGCCAGATGTTGCAAATTGTGTCTAGCCTGTTTACAGTTATAAATGTGCATTTACACAATCCTGAAGATTTTGAATTCGTACCTTATCTTAATATTTTACCATATAGTTGATGAAATTCGGATATTGGAAATATTTCCCACTACTGGGTGGGGCAAAAGTAATCACCCTATTGGAAAACGCTGTAACTTTTGCAAATGTTGCCAAAAAAAAAAAAAAATGCATTCTGGCATTTGTTTACTTCACAAGGTAAGATAATTACTTTTGCCCCACCCTGTATGTACATACATATGACTAATTATACTCGTAGTAGTAAATAAGGAAGGAGACCACTGTATATATTTTTTATCAACATCAACAGCCGAGTCGATACAGCCATGTTCGTTCGTCTGTCTATCTGTCTGTCTGTCTATTCGCATGTCTGTCTATCTGTCTGTCTGTCTATCTGTCTGTCTGTCTGTCTGTCTGTCTGTCTTTCTGTATGAACACCTAGAGGTCAGAGGCTATAGGAGCTGCAGATCAAGCTTGTATCCGATTTTGACCACGCACCTTTCGCAGTTTAATAAAAACTTCTAGCATCTAGATCAGTGGTGAACACTCCATAGCTCTTTTGGCACCCTGTGTTGTTTCACACAAGCACTCGAGCGAACAGGTGTCGATCTTTAGCGAGTTAACAAAAACAAAATACATACATGCTGTGTTGTCGCCACCAAGCCGCACAAGCAGAATGGTCCAAAAACAAAAAATCACGCTCTGCGTATTTGTATCGACTCGCACATTTAGATAAACCACAAACTCTAAAGGTTGTTTTTTTTGTTATAGAGAAGATTGTATTACTTCCGCTTGAAGATTTCGTGCTCACCGCTGATTGGAGCCCAAGACGTCAAATTTATTGAACGATGTGTAATATCCCCAAGGGCGTTACAGTGTCCCCGCAACAAATCACAAGAAAAACCCGCACACTTTTTGGGATGCGACGCTTTCTTTTGTTATTATAAAATATCGTCATTAATGGCATGAAGATCGGATAAATTCAACGATAGTTATGTCCGTCTTAAGTTTTTAAGCAATCAAAGCGCCTAAAAGTATGTCGTCATTTTTATAACATTGCGATTTCAAAATTATAGATAAAAATAATTTATATATAATTTGAGTAATATGTATCTTATAGTCGGAAGTCGACTATATCGTTCTAACATGTTTTTTTTTTAATTCTATTTATTTTATACAGATTATATGTGTACATGTATGTATGTAGTACATTATTCTCAATCAGAACTACGCGCTACGAGTTCGTCTTTTTGCTGCAGGCAGTACGTACATTTGTCGAAACCGGCCGGATCAGATCACTATATCATACATATACTAGCTGACATATGTAGGAACGATCCATAGCAAATTAAAGCTTAGTAAGAAAATCTCTGTGATTTATGGACTTATCTCAACTAAACTCACATATGATTTGCTTGGTATTGTCTTTTACATCCTGAAGAAATTCAGCTAAAATCCTTAAATACTTAGGACATTAAAAACACCATTGCTTTGTCAACAACCGTTTTATTATACTTATGATTTTGCACAATTCAATTGTTCATGCATAGTTTTTTTTTTTAATTGCCAAGTGCAACGAAATTTCAATTTGTCGAGCAAAAACAACAACCGAGTCTGGGGAGACGGCGACGACATTGAGAGACTGAAATGGAAATGAACATTGAAAATGAAAATGAGAGACTCACTCGACGGTTCGCCCGTTTGTTGAGATTAGCGCTTTATTTTATTTTTCTGTCTTATTTATACTATTGCTGTAAGATACATACGCACAGTCCTACATACATACGTGCATATGTATGTATTTACTAGTATGTGCACATACATGTATGTACATATCTCCATTTATCCCGGAATATTATAATGTCGCCCTGGCGCCTAACACTCTCTTTCAACAACAGCGAAGAATCGATAATGAGTACATAATATGGTAGGAAGAAGACTTTATGATTTGCATGTTGCCGGTGGATTGTTTTCATTTGCTCCATTTGTTTCCTGATGTGTCACTTTCACTTGTTGCTCGTTCGGTCAGTGACGGCATATGTTGCCACACACGCACACACACATACGTACATATGTATGTAAGATTATGTACATACGTATGTGTGTGTGGGGGCGGGTGAGTGGGTGTTGTGTACATAAATAATCTCGTATAGTCGCACCAACTTGAGGGTGGTTATTGTCTAAATAGCCCTTGGACAAACACATCGTGAATACCCTTTAAAAGTCACGGAATTGACAACCTATATCTAGATATAGGGTATTAACTATCGTTGAGTTCTCAACTGGATAGATTTCATTTAGAATATCAAATATATATAGAGAAGTTTGACAATAGGGCATCTGCTAGTCGTTTAAGCTCGATTACAACACTCAAGCGTTAATAACAATATTGTAATTAGTGATAATAATATATAATTTGCGCTTTTCGTTTACACTTTATTTAGTTCTTGAGTTAATTATAAAGATGTTTATTATACTCTTACATTTGCGGTCAATGAGTGTGTCTGAACAATAGGTTCATACATTAATCTAATATCAGGGTAAAAGAAGCGATCTACATTTCTAAGTGCACTTGGGATTATGTAACTTTGATGAATAACTGGGTTTTAAATAATTCAATCTACAGGGTCTTCTACAGTCGCCACTGCAATAATGTGTTTATGTTGATTCTGCAATGTTATAATATAATCAATGTAATTCATTAATTCAGTTTGTAAACATACATACATCTCTATATTTTAGAAGTAGAATAATTTTAGAGTTATAGACTTGAAACTTTTGCAGTTACGGTTTGAATTCCTGGTTTTCAGTACGATCTTGTTGAAATTTATTTATCTTATTTGAGTTATTCTTGAGAAATACATATATATTTATCTACACCATAAGATAGGTATTAGTGTTCACATGCTAGGGTAAATGAGACTAAAATAATCATAGCCGCAATTTCAGGCTAAAAAGAAAACACCGACTAAATCCGAATTTTTTCAAAAATACTTGAAATAAGTTTAAGTCGATTGGAATTGCTTTTAAAGTTCTCCCAGTTGTTGGCTCTCAAAAATAATATAACATATAATTGAGTCGTCAACAAATCTTAATAGCGTTCAGTTTTCCACTTCATTTTAATGACGATGTGTCTTATGTATATATATACCCATTGCCTTAAAATGTAGGAGCAAAAGGAACGCCAATATCCACATATCTTAACATATTAAATAGCTTAAATATTATTTCTTACATAAATTGACTTTAAAGGTATCTTGAATTTAACTCACAATATAATAAACGTCTTCAAACTTATCACAAATAATTTAGATTGCCAGTAAATAAAAGAAGTTTTCAGTTTCTTCTAACATTTTGGGCAAATGTGTCGATATTAATACATATGCTCATTATTTTGGGGGAAAAGGAACACTCATTTCTTATTTAACAATGTATCTTTCCATTATTATTTTGTAATCATTAAAATATTTAGTAATTATATCTGGCGTAGGTAAAAACTAAAATTAACTGATAATAGGATATGTTTAAAATTTCTTCAAACATGGCTGCCAAATTGGAAATAATTTAAAAATGAGTTCAGTTTCCTCCAATATATTGGGCCTATTTGTTTCTATTAATAATAAATAGACTCGTTATTTTGGGGTAAAAGGAACACTCATTTCTACATTTCTTATTAAACAATGTATCTTTCCATTATTATTTTATAATTATTAAAATATTTAGTAATTATTTCTGGCGTAGGTAAAAATTTATATTAACTGATAATAGGATATGTTTAAAATTTCTTCAAACTTGGCTGCCAAATTGCAAATAATTTAATAATGAGTTCAGTTTCCTCCAATATATTGGGCCTATTTGTTTCTATTAATAATAAATAGACTCGTTATTTTGGGGTAAAAGGAACACTCATTTCTACATTTCTTATTAAACAATGTATCTTTTCATTATTATTTTGTAATCATTAAAATATTTAGTAATTATTTCTGGCGTATGTAAAAATTTATATTAACTGATAATAGGATATGTTTAAAATTTCTTCAAACATGGCTGCCAAATTGGAAATAATTTAAAAATGAGTTCAGTTTCCTCCAAAATATTGGGCCTATTTGTTTCTATTAATAATAAATAGACTCGTTATTTTGGGGTAAAAGGAACACTCATTTCTACATTTCTTATTAAACAATGTATCTTTTCATTATTATTTTGTAATCATTAAAATATTTAGTAATTATTTCTGGCGTATGTAAAAATTTATATTAACTGATAATAGGATATGTTTAAAATTTCTTCAAACATGGCTGCCAAATTGGAAATAATTTAAAAATGAGTTCAGTTTCCTCCAAAATAATGGGCCTATTTGTTTCTATTAATAATAAATAGACTCGTTATTTTGGGGTAAAATGTACAATCATTTCTACATTTCTACATTCTTACATTTCTTATTAAACAAGGTATTCTCTTGTGCTAAAACGGTTTAGGATATGTGCCAAGTTGACTTTTTTTGAGAGATCCAACAAATCAAATCCATTGAGGACATTAACACAGATAGGTCAAACTTGCAAAAACCATAACATGTATCAAAAACATACCTACTGCAATTTTTTTTCAGAAAGATATACTAAATGTTACTAATGTATTAAATTAACACATACATTTTTATCGGTTTATTATTATTAAAATATTTTATTATTTGTGTCCTAAAATAAATTGTCATCTATGGTATCTTAAATTTAACTGACAATATAATTTATTTTAAATTATATTTTATATAATTGAAAAATGAATTCAGTTTCCTCTAAAATTTTGGGCTGGTGTGTCGATATTAATACTTGCATAGCCTCATTATTTTGGGAGAAACTGAATACTCATTTCTACATTTCTTAGTGAACAAGAAATCTTTTGTAGTAAAAAGTTTTGGAATATGTGCCAAGTTGAATGTCATGTGTTGAAATCATTTTAATTTGATTTTAATTTTATTATTATTATTTTACTATTATTATTAATATATTTAATATTTAATGGTCTTTACAAAGAGTCATAGAATATGTTTTAAATCTCTTCAAACTTGACTGCAGGAAATCAAATCGAACACACAAATAATTTAAATTGCAAATTATAAATGTGTTTGGTGTCTTCTCAAATATTGGGCAAATTTGTGTATATTATTACATTTGCTCATTATTTTGGGGGATAAAGAACACTCTTTTCTACATTGCTTAGTAAACAAGATAATATTTTTATGATATAATAATACGTAATTATAATAAAATTGTATTATAATAATGTGTTATAATAATAATATTTAGTAGAATATGTTTAAAATTTCTTTAAATCCATCCATCGATCAAGCGAATAATTTTTTTGACTGCAAATATTAAAAGTGTTCGGTTTTTTCTGTAATTTTGGGCAAATGTGTCTATATTAATCCATATGCTCATTATTTTAGAGAATGGGGAACATTCTTTTCATCATACATCATATCGAATGTCAGAAATCTGATGAACAGCTCGTTTTCTAATGGTTGATAAGCTGGTCAACTGATCACGTGGTGGTATCGGACGATCTACCGAACGTTTTTCAATGATGGATACAAGTCCGTACGGAATTCTGCGAGCTTTAGCTGTTCTCCGACTACATAGCTCGGGTCAGAAGCTTTCTCGGCTGGAAAGCGCTTTTATAAGATATATGCATTAGTTGCGATCATATTCACATATAGATAGACACAACCGACACAAATGTGAGCATTATAGTATTTCTCTATATTTTTTATGCTTGCTATTATAGTATCAGGGAGCCTCTTAGCTCTTTTCTCATAAGAATGGGCTCTAACGAGCGGTTCAATTCCAGCATATGTCGTTGCCAGCGTTGATCACACTTATAATATTTTCGCTACACAGTATTTAAGTCGATCTATTGAATAGTTGTCATGAATTCTGTGGAAAATTCCCTAATCTCCTTGCTGATTTCAACGTAGCTAGACATCTGGGAATGCGGTTGGGACTATACAAAAAAGTTCAAGTTGATGCACTAATAGTGGAAACGATGTATAAAAATGTTCGATGTGGCTCCAATTTCCGGTACTCAAAATTCTTAATCAAAAGCCAAGTAAAGTTTTCAGTTATTTAAATGATTCTCACCTCGTCATAGTCACGAGCGGTCAAATATTTTTTTCCCTTATCCTTTTTTTCATTTTAAGAATTCCTCTAATTATGTGAATTTTCTTGTTCTTGTTATGAGAGTTTTCTTGATTTGTGGACAAAGTTTAAATAAACTTAATAGTATATATCCACAGGGTATGAAGCAAGGAGAATAGGGTTTTAAATTTAATAACCTTCCAAATGATGCTAAAAAAAAGAGTTTTTTGCAAAAAGGTTTACCCAATTCGCAGAGTTCTGTGCTTTTACAAATCCAAATAGAATTCAACTCCTAATTTTGTAACAATAACATCACACTTAGCTTAAGTCTGCGCACACTATAGTAGCTGAAAGCGGACCTGAAAGCTGAGCTGAAAGCTGAGCTGAAAGCTGAGCTGACAGCTAAACTTCTAGCTTTGAAGAATCGTACACACAGAACTCATGCAAATGCGCACACTGTGAGCTTTGCTGAGCTTTAAGCTTATTCATCTCAGCTGTGGTGAGTGTGATCAAACGAACATGTTTGGCTTAATCAGCAGCTGATGGCGGACAGTAGAACAGTCAACATGTGGTCATCGACAAGCAGAGAAAAATAAGTATTCAAATAAACTTTCCGCTCAGCTGAGCTTACAGTGCGCGCACGCTTTTCAGCTCATGTTTACAGAAAATAACCCAGAGTTCATGGTTACATTGTCAGCTATAGTGTCCTTATTCCTCATTATAGTCCAACTTAACTGCTACTCAGATATAGTCAGATCAATTCCTGTGGAAGTGCTCATATATCTTTGACAAACTTTCAGAGAAAACAAGTAATATTACTTGCAACTGCAGCCGCTCTTAAATTGCAAGAAATAAAATAAATTACAAGCCGGTCAGTCCTAACCGCTACGTTGTAGCGTCCGTTTCTTCTTCCTGAGTAAAATAGTTACTTGGATATCTTCTGAGTTTACGAATCGATCATTAGGCAATTTCACATAACTACGATACTTATCAGGACAAGCGTTAATCGACTCGGCTATTGATACTAAGAGTATGATAATATAAGCAGGTGCCGATCGTGAGCGAGCCTACAAACAAAATACATGCATAGTTGCACAATCAGAATGAACTTCTAGATCTCAGCGACTAAAGAATCCAGAAACACAACTTATGTATTAGGTTATTTTGTCACGCCTCCTTCCGCCACCACGAATTAAAGACGCATTTCATTAAATCATAACAAATATTATAAAAGTATAGCCTTGAAATTATGATCCTTTTTCATCGCAATCGGATAATAAAAAGAAGAGAGAATAGAAGAGACGTCTTTGTTCCAGTGTGTATGAGTTTTAGGGAATATGTACAGGGTCACTCACAGTCGGCTTCGATTGAAATCGTTTATTATTATTATTATTATGTTAATCGTACGCTATGTGTAAGTAATTGCCATGTTGCCTTGTTCCATATGCCCACATACATACGTATACATGCATATATACATACGGATGATGTATGACGAATGACTGTATGTTGTTGATAAAGGCTACTCTTATTGTTTTTATACCCTGGTCTACTCTACCCTGGGTATATTAAGTTTGTTAAAAGTATGTTACAGATAAAAGGAAGTCTGGCAAAACTTACAAAGTGTATACATACTATATTATTTATTGATCAGAGTTAACATCCATCTCGATGTAGCCACGTCCGTCTGTCTGTGTGTCTGTCTGTCCGTCTGTCTGTCTGCCTGTCAGTCTGTCTGTCTGTCTGTCTGTCTGTCTGTCTGTCTGTCTGTCTGTCTGTCTATCTGTCTATCTGTCTGTCTGTCTGTCTGTCTGTCTGTCTGTCTGTCTGTCTGTCTGTCTGTCTGTCTGTCTGTCTGTCTGTCTGTCTGTCTGTCAGTCTGTCTGTCTGTCTGTCAGTCTTTCTTTCTGTCTGTCTGTCTGTCTGTACGTATGAACGAAAGGATCTCAGATATGTTAAGAGATAGAAGCTTAAACTTGATCTCCCATTACTTCTTATATTTGCAGGCAGATCAAGTTAATATAAAACTGTTGATGACACGCCTCCTTTGTGTAAGAATCGGAATAACATCATAACAAAGGCAATTTTAAAGCTAGCGACTTAAGATTTGGCACACATAATGAGTATTCTTGCAGAAATCAAAAAAACTCATAAAGAGAGCAGTTTTATAGCAAGAGACTTGAGATTTGACACACATGATAAATATCCTTGTCTTAAGTTGTCCTGCAAATTTCACTACGAACGGATAGTAAACTTAGAAGGTATTCAAGAAACGAAGATGACGTGTTTGTGTTAGTGCATTAAGGAGACTAGTCCAGGGTATTGTACTGTTGCGCACGCTCGAGTGTTCCGCTTCTTGATGCTGTTGTTGTTGCTTCAACAGCTTGCCCCTATGACTTACAACGTTTGGCAATGGGCGAAAAAGGAAATTAACTGACTGTTTGACTGACGCACTGAATGATTGATTGATTGACTGACTGACTGATAGACTAAGCGACATACTGATGACGTCGTTTTAGTTTCGTAAACAGCACTGGAAACGAAACATCTATAACAGCTACAGCGACAAATTTGTGAAAGACAGCAACAACTTTTCCGGAATTGCCTGTCACACCTCGACTGTCATTTGGCCAGGCCACACAGCCCTCCCAATATACCCACTCTACTACTCGTGTGCTGGTGTTGTACAAGCAAAACACACAAATTGTTTAAGCAAATTTTGGCTTACAAATTGTAATAATTATACTTATATACCCTTCGCTGGCATGAGTCTGGATAATATTCTGTATGCAAAAAAAAAAAGATGATAAAAAGAAAGTAAATCAGTAAAATGACGGATCTGTACCAGCTTTAATCCAGATACTAGCTCTTAAACTGAGAGACTACTTTGCTAGTAACAGTCAGACAGACGGACATGACTGTTGATGCTGATCAAGAATATATTTATATACTTTATAGGGTCGGACATGACTCCCTTCATGCGTTATACATTTTAGGCATAAAGTTATAATACCCTCTGCAAGGGTATAACAATCTTGATTCAATCTTTTGTCATTTTTGGCACGCCAACAATTTCATACTCTTGCAGAACCCTGATGCACTTTTCAACCGATCTTTCCTATGGCAGCTATATGATAATAGTGATCCGATTTAAACCAAATTTGGTCAGGATAAGACAGGACCAAATGCATAATATGTGAGTTTGGTTTAAATGTGTTGAATAATATAAAAGTTTGTCATAGAAGAGTTTGATTTTCGACGGATAGTTCCTATGGCAGCTGTATGATATAGTGATCCGATCCGGCCGGTTCCGACATATGTACTGCCTGCAGCAAAAAACTGATCAGTACCAAGTTTCATCGGGATAGCTCTTAAACTGATAGACTAGTTTGCATAGAAACAGACGGACCGACGGACGGACAGACTGACGGACAGGTGTTAATCGACTCGGCAATTGATGCTGATCAAGAATATAGTATATACTTTATAGGATCGGAGATGTCTGCTTTCATGCGTTACACATTTCGTGACAAAATTATACAAAATATTCCAGGGTATATCATGCATTAAACCTTCTTTTTTTATTTACCAATTACTTTGTGATGACTAGTTGTGACTGGTTAAATGATTCCTCAATTGATGATCATCATCATCAATAAGTCGAACTTGTGACTCGATGTGATGTGTGATGCGTTGATAGAGAACACGTGAATATCACGAGAAACTTATAATCAATGCGAGCATGATGTACATGATGATCATATAAATATAAATGTTTGTGCATTAATCAATTTGAACAATCAGTGAAACTTGATAATGATGCTCACATCACGCCTGACACGCTGACCAGCTGTCAGGCTTCCTTTGTTTGCTTTAATTAGAATAATGTAATACTTTGAAAATCAAAATGTCTGGTAGAATTCATTGTCAAAAGGTTATCAGTCAGTACAACGTTGATTCTATTACAATAGAAGGGAAAGATAGAGAGTTTACTTGACTATGATATATGTACATAGGTTGCTTTATATTTAGCTCTTCACACTTACATACATATGTATTTACTCGATGTAGTGCTTCTTCTTTCTAAGCTCTTCACAACAAATCGTGTTTTGAGCAGGGAATCAAATAAATATTGCTTTAAAAATATGCTCTTTATTGTTAATTTTTCAATTACATTTGTAATCCAATTATCAAACAATCAGAAAAGTGTTCAGTTTTCAACTACAAGACATAAAAGGTTTCTAAAAATTTGACTGAAGTTATAAAAATAAAATAATAAAATAAAATATAAATAATTTAGATTGTATATACTTAAAAAAAAGTGTTAATTTGCCTCTAAAATTTTGGGACTCATGTGTCTTTATTAATACATAGTCTCATTATTTTGGGAGTAAAGGAACTCTTTTTTCAACATATCTTAGTAAACAAGGCATCTTTTCGTAGTAAGAAAGTAAGTAAGTAAGTAAGTATTTGAATATGTGACCATTTGAATTTTTATACCCTGTGCCCATTAAAAATGGGCAAAAGTGGTATAATGAATTTGTGTGAATGTATGTAACAGGCAGAAGGAAGCATCTCCGACCGTATACAATCTATATATTTTTGATCAGTATCAATAGCCGCGTCGATTAACACCTGTCCGTCTGTCTGTCCGTCCGTCCGTCTGTATGAACTCGTGGATCTCAGCAACTATAAGAGCTAGAGACTTCAAATTTGGAATGTAGGTTCCGGAATACCATACGCAGATCAAGTTAGTTTCCAATTTTCGATATCAAGTCCCGTTTGTTTTAAAATTTAAAAAATCACCATAACATAAGCAATGTTAACGCTAGAGACTTAAAATTTCATTGCGATGCCACGCCCCCTTCGCCCATAAATCGAAAAAGCTGATAACAAGAGCAGTTTTATAGCTAAAGACTTGAGATTTGGCACACATGGCAAGTATTCTACTCTCAATGTGTGCTACAAATTTCAGTACGATCGGTTATTGAACTCAGCAGTTATTCAAGAAACAAATTTATGCAGCGCAGCAGATGCGTCGCAGCGCAGTAGCAGCGCAGTAGCAGCGCAGTCGCTGCGCCGCCCGACGATATAATGAACAAAAAGACGCGTGGCGCTAAACATTAACAATCAACAGCCGCAGTGTTGCCAGACTATCGCAAGCTACCTACTCTCGATGCAAGCAACATCGACTTCATGCGATATACTTAAATCCCATTATAATGAAAATACTTTTCTTTGAAGACCTGCACAGGGTTTTCAACTGTCGCGCGCGCTCGACTGATCGGCTTGTTATCGTTACATTATTATTAAAATATTTTATTATTTGTGTCTTAAAATAAATTGTCATCTATGGTATCTTAAATTTAACTGACAATATAATTTATTTTAAATTATATTTTATATAATTGAAAAATGAATTCAGTTTCCTCTAAAATTTTGGGCTGGTGTGTCGATATTAATACTTGCATAGCCTCATTATTTTGGGAGAAACTGAATACTCATTTCT
Organism: Drosophila histrio; assembly: GCA_958299025.2. Taxonomy (NCBI): domain Eukaryota; kingdom Metazoa; phylum Arthropoda; class Insecta; order Diptera; family Drosophilidae; genus Drosophila; species Drosophila histrio. The sequence continues at coordinate 28,159,825 of OY282582.1, forward strand.
ACATTTCTTAGTGAACAAGAAATCTTTTGTAGTAAAAAGTTTTGGAATATGTGCCAAGTTGAATGTCATGTGTTGAAATCATTTTAATTTGATTTTAATTTTATTATTATTATTTTGCTATTATTATTAAAATATTTAATATTTAATGGTCTTTACAAAGAGTCATAGAATATGTTTTAAATCTCTTCAAACTTGACTGCAGGAAATCAAATCGAGCACTCAAAATATTTAAATTGCAAATTATAAATGTGTTTGGTGTCTTCTCAAATATTGGGCAAATTTGTGTAAATTATTACATTTGCTCATTATTTTGGGGGATAAAGAACACTCTTTTCTACATTGCTTAGTAAACAAGATAATATGTATATAATATAATACGTAATATTAATAAACTTGTATTATAATAATTTGTTATAATAATAATTTATAGTGGAATATGTTGAAAATTTCCTTAAAAATCTATCCATCGATTACGCGAATAATTTTGACTGCAAATATTAAAAGTGTTCGGTTTTTTCTTTAATTTTGGCAAATGTGTCTATATTAATCCATATGCTCATTATTTTAGAGAATGAGGAACATTCTTTTCTACATTTCTTAGCAAATATGTATATGTATATTTTTGTGATCAATAGATTTAGAATATAGGCTAAGTTGATTTTTATATTTGCTCATTTTCAGTAGTTCCACAAAATGGCCCAAAATTCCAATTAAATAAAATTGATCGAAAGCTCACATCTGCCATTTTTTTCAGAATCATATTAATATTACTTAGTAGTTGCGAAAATTGACAAATGTAGTTTACGAGTATATGATAACGATTAAACCTCATATTTGCTCTTACAGCATCCACAGGTTAATCAAAATGGAAAAAAAAAACTTTAATTTTGCGAATAAGGAACACCCATTTCTGCATTTCTTCTTAAACAATGTATCTTTTTGTACCACAATTTTTTAGTATAAGTGTCAAGCTTTTTTAGACCCTTTACTTTAAAAAAGTAAATAGGGTCTATTAAGTTTGTCAAAAAAAAAAAATGTGCGTAACAGGTCGAAGGAAGTCCGGCAGACCCCATAAAGTATATATATTCTTGATCAGCATCACCAGCCGAGTCGATATAGCCATGTCCGTCTGTCCGTCTGTCCGTCTGTCCGTCTGTCCTGCTGTCCTGCTGTATGAACGCCTAGATCTCAGAGACTATAAGAGCTAGGGTCACCAAATTTGGTGACAATACTCCTGTGACCCCCGAAAAGGTCAAGTTTGTTTTAAAATTTTGCCACGCCCCCTCCCGCCCCTAAAAATCGGAAAACCCCGAATAACTCGAGTAATTTAAAAGATACAAGTTCCAAAATCGGCATACATAAAATTGTACTTTCGATGCGTACTGAAAATTTCATCAAAATCGGACAATAAACACCGGAGATTTGAAGCAAACAAATTATCGAATGTACAATGGCAGGAAATGTGCAGGAAATGTGCAGATATGTTAAGATTAACATTTGTATGTTAAGATTAACATTTGTATGTTAAGATTAACATTTGTATGTTAAGATTAACATTTGTGTGTTAATAATTCAAGTGTAACATAAGCGATTATATTTAATTAATCGGAAGCTAATCTGAGCAGCGTCAAATTTATTTAGGTTTATATATAAGTCTGTATGTTTGTAACTGTTATTTCATTGTTGAAGAATAAGTAAAGGGTCTCTCATAGTCGATTTCGACTGTAGCCTTTCCGACTGGTTTTTTGTATTTTTTGGGAAGCTGAACCTCCCTTCAGAAAGGTGCTAAAATCGTTAAGTTTATCAAAAAGTTACATCTGAAATTTTCTTTTGGAAACATATAAATTTTACTAGTTTCGAAGGAAGTCTGGCGGACCCCATTAAGTATATATATTCTTGGTCAGCATCAACAGCCGAGTCGATATAGCCATGTCCGTCTGTCCGTCCGTCCGACTGTCCGTTTGTCCGCCTTTTCGTCCGTCTGTATGATAGCCTAAATCTTAGAGACTATAAGAGCCAGCTCACCAAATTTGTTATGTTGGTTTGTTTATGGGCTAAGCAGTACCAGTTTATTCTAAAATTTTGAGACGTCCCCTTCCGCCTCCGTAAATCGAAAACAAATATTTTGAAATCCCATAAAACAAGAAATATTAAAGTTTGAGCCCTGAATTTCGGCATACGAGCATCGAGCATCAGGGTCCCAATGCATCCAGAATTTCATAGCGATCGGATAATAAATTCGGAAGTTATTCAAAACACAATATTACTTAGTGTCGGACCAGGGAAGAAGAAGAGCACATTGACGTTACAACGCACTATGGGGTATTTACCCATTTAAGTGAATTAATTAAGGTTTAAATATAAGTATCTAAGTGTGTTACCTACAATCATTTTCTTTTTGAAGAATATGTATAGGGTATCTCATAGTCGACTCCGACTGTAGCCTTTCCGAATGGTTATTATTATTAAGACATTAAGTAATTCTTTTATGCTTAAGTACCTTTAAAGTAACTGATAATAGAATATGTTTTAAGTCTCAACAAACAAACAAACAACAACATTTAAAAATGTGTTCAGTTTTCTTCAAAATATTGGGCCAATGTACCTTTTATTAATATACTATAGACTCATTATTTTGGGGTAAAAGGAACACTCATTTCTACATTTCTTAGTATCCTATTGTTGTAAAAGGTTTTAGAATATGTGCCAAAATGAATTTTATAAGTGTTCCGTCTTCAGTAGTTTTTTTTTTTTTTTTTTTGGGAGGACAGCTAAGTCAAATACATTATAAGTATTTCCACAAGTTCCATCGTGCTAACAACGTAAAATCGATCAAAAACTAACATATTCTAAAAGTTTCTTCCAACAACATATCTATATGTTACTAGTTTCAACAATTAACAAAACATTTAACTTATCATGATGAGCAAGTCGACTGTTTATTTGCAGAAATGTAGAGTATTTATACAGAACACCCAGAGAGGATTCGAGCCAGAGCTTGAAGCCTTTGCAATTTTTCCCAAAGCAGTGGGAGATGGCATCTATCCTTATGATCCAAAAGCTAGGTAAGCCGGAAGAGAGCCCCGATTCATATCGGCCAATAAGCCTCCTGCCCCCACTATCCAAGTTGTGGAACAGGCCTATGGCCAATAGAATTGGCGAAGCACATTCTGCAGGCATTTGATGATCTTCAGTACTGCAACGCAGTCTTTATTGATATGCAACAAGCGTTTGCTAGGGTATGGCATGATGGACTTCTCTGCAAAATTATAAAACTCCTACCAGCGCCCTACTTTGGTATCTTACGATCATATCTAGAAGAGCGTGAGTTCAAAGTCAGTGTCAGGGATATCTAATCGGCCACCAGTTAAGTGAGAGTTGGCATTCCGCAGGAAAGCGTCCTGGGTCCGCTGCTCTATTCAATTTATACTGCCGAGTTGATCATCCCGATCGACGACTTCATGAAGGCGCCATCAAAAGTGCTTATTGCGGTCTCTTAAAGCTCCAAATGCCGCTCTGAGGCTGCTGATGGGCTACAGGGGTATCTAGATTTACTGGCAACAGATGGGGCAACAGATGGAACTTGAAGGTCAATCCCTTGAAGACGATCAACCCCTGTTTCATCCCGAAAGCGTTTATAGATCACACCACACCTATTCAGTTGGAGGGAGTGGTGACCCAGGAGCAGCCATTACAAGTAAAATACCTTGACATCACATTGGACAAGTGCCTTACTTTTGGGCCACACCTGAAAGCTACGGCCAAGATATGTGATCAAAGGATGCAGCAATTGCGGTGGCTTATCAATACTAGAAGGGGCACTTTATCGCTCAGAGTAAAGAGAGCAGTCTACGTACACTGTGGCGATCTACGATCTGGCGTTACGGAGTGCAGATTTGGGGAATCACCTCAAAGTCGAAATATAAATGAATTCAAGTACTGCAGTACCGTATCTTACGGCAGATAACCAACTGGCGTACGCGGCTCCAACCTTCACCGTCAATTCACCTCAATCTGCACTCTGTGAAAGAGCAGATTGGCAGACAGACGAGCCGATACGTATACAACGATAGATTGATGAGGCACCGTAGTATTCTTGCAAGAAAGGCAGCCAGGCCAAGACAGTTGGCCAAACGTGAGGCCCTTTCAAAATCTCTCTCAATAAAATCCTCGTGCTTTGACTTTAAATTATATATTTCAATTGTGTTGACGGATTCAACGTTTATTTAATAAAGAAATTCGAAAAAAAGAAATCTTACCTTGTTGAAGAGAACCCATCAAGTCTGTTGATATTTTGTACTTATTTTTCATATTCGGGCAATTGCGATTATAGTAGTACTTAGTGAATCCATAGCATACAACTTGATCCCTCCCATCAATAAATCAAATACTCAATTGTTATTTTGTTGTTGTTTTGTTTTAAGCATATAAATAGTTCGTCAGTTTATTCAATAAACTCTTTAAGTGATCAACACAAGAGGATCATCAATCACATTGCTTGTAGACTTCATTGATTGATGCGGTCCGAGCAATCGAGTCGGTTCGGCGTCAGTAGAGGAATTTTTTTTTTTTTTTTTTTTTATCAATATGTAGGTCGACTTAATGATTCCAAAATATATAATATAATTGAAGTGTTTATAAAAGGAAACAAAAAAAGGTTATACATATATGTACATAAGCGAGAGAGAGAGAATCTTTCGAAAGATCAACTCTTCCTCTTTCTTTCACACTCTTTCTGATTGGTTCAGCCGACAGATTGCTCTGCATTCTTAGAAATTTCATTAATAGTATTAAAACATTACCCAAAAGTTGAGTAACTGTCGCTCGAAATTGAGCTGAGAAACCAATTGAAAACTAATTGAAAGAGTTTTAGCAAATACATCGTTCTATTGTTCTTATCTTCTTATCACATCATAGCCAAAAAAATGCTCAACCAAATTTGCATTTTTTTTTTTTTTTTTTTATACAAATTTTCTTTTACATGTCTGTTGCCCAAGCTCGTCCCACTGCGATTTCTTAGCGATAGTATCTGGAAGTAGAACAAAAGATGCGATTAGCAAGGGAGCCAGAATATATTTCCATTCTTTAAGAAATCCTATCTATAAGCCCTGCTGTGTCTGAGGTGCATTCTCCAGCCTTTAATTTTTTGTCTGATGCGTGAAAACGACATTTGATCCGAGTCCCTCCCAGACGGGGAGGGATATCACAAATTGTCCAGTTGCTGCTTCCAATTGAGTTTTTTAGTGGAAAGTTTTCCATTTTGTGAAAAAAAAGGAAAAAAAATCTTGTATCTGTTACCAAACAGTGAAGTTTTTGAAAAGTTCTGTTCAATATAACCTCTTTTTTTTTGAGGTTATGTTTGTGTGTATTATCATATGGAAGTTTTGTTCATGTTTCTGTTGTGTGTGTGTGTGTGTGTGTGTGGGTGTGTTAACATAGATTGTTAATACTCGTAGGTACGTAGTCATATGCATACATAAGTAGGTATGCCTGTGCATTGGTTAGTTCGCCAGGGTATCTTGCAAGTCCACCCCTTTTCTCACGCATAAATGAAATGATGTATTCATGTATGTACTTATGTATGTTAGCTATGTGTTCATGCTCGTTTACATACTTACAGATGTCTCAGCATCAAGTTGTACAAAAGGAAAGGGAAAACGGGAGAACGGGAAAACGGGAAAAGTGAAAATGTAGGCTCATCCAAAGGAAAAGTCTGCGAAATGTTGCGATGAAACACTGATGAAGCAAAGAACATCCTTAAGTCCATAAGGATGCATTATTGCATACGTGTGATTATGTAGCTGAGTGTGTGTGTGTGTGTGTGTGTTGTTGTGCTAGTATAAAGAAAATGATGTACATCTGCATATAGACTTCGCTTTTTTTGTTTGTTTTTTTTTTCCTTTCATATTTTATTTTGTAATAAATTTTAATTGGTTTTTGAATGTTGTGGCTGTTTTTTTTTTTTTTTTTTTTTTTTTTTGTTGGAATTGGTTTTTCTTTTGCCTTTCTCATGTCTTGTATTGGGCTTAATTTGTATTTTATTTTATTTGTAATTTTATTTTATATGTTTACTTAAATTATTTTAGACCATATTATCCAATTGGCATCTTAGAGCTAATTTATTATTATTTCATATCTCCTCAGCCTCATACATACTCGTATGCACACGAATGTATGTATCTATGTACATAATTTCATCAATATTCATCAATTAACATCATCGCTGTGAAGCGTCATGCTATTCAGTTGTTTACTTTCTGTTTTCTTTATGTTTTTCTTTCTATTTTTTTTATATGCATTTCTTTAATTTTTATATATTTATTTATTATTTAATTTTATTAACAGTTAACAGTTCTTTAGAAATTGTTTCAAAAAAGTTTATTATAATGAACATTCTCTCCGATATTGTTGCTTTTCTAATTTTCCTTGACAAACATACGGTGTGAGTGTTTTTGTTTTTTTTTTGTTTTTTTTTTTTTTGGGTGTGTCTATTAAGTGTGTGTGTGTGAGTGTGTGTGTGTGTGTGAGTGTGTGTGTGTGTTTGAGTATGTGTGTGTGTGTGTTTAGATTCATACCAAACTTCTGATGAGGACCTTTCAGCGCCTTTTTCCCATCCATCTATGAATCTCGATGGATTGGAACTGCTCAATTCCACTTGGGAACAATATAACTACGGGTGCGAACAGATTATATCATATCATATATCATATATGCTTACAATCGTCTGTACTCGTGGCTATATTGATTTTGTACTGTTTTGTATTTTGTTTTTATAACTATGCGATCTTGCTAGGGTTTATTGCTCTTTTGTGATTGTACCTATTACAGCTATAACTTGGACTTTTATAAGACATATTACATTCGCATGTGAATATCTAATGTTAATCTTTAATTGTTTCGCTAGGGAACTTTGATCTTGCTTCAATTGCTGGCAATAATTTATAGTCATCCGTTCCGAGTTCCACTTTCATATGAATTCCGTCAGATATGTAACTGCATAACTCTTTCGAAAGTAGAACTTAGAACAGTGCAGTTTTCAGTTTTCAGTTTTTGAGCTAAAAGGGGCGCGAGGACATGCGATTCAGAAGTTCGGTTAGATACTTAGAAGGAGCATCAGAAGAATTTTTAACTGTTGATATGCGATATGTGATAGATTTGAGTGTTAATTATTGTTTTCATTGGACTAAGTGTGTGTAAGTATAAGTATACGAGCATTGCATAGGTTTTCAATCATGTGCAAGAGTGTTTTGAGGCTTCTTCTGTGTATTTATCTAAGCATGTATCTGTGTGTGTGTGTGTGTGTGTGTATCTGTGTGTGTGAAGAGCATGTAAATTCATGTTAGATTGCTGTATTCATATCCAAAATATTATTGTTGTAGTTCTTGTTACTTTCTGTTTAAGTTTGATCTCTAGATAACATTTAATGGTTGTTCTTCTTGTTTTTTTTTTGTTTCTTTTTTAATTTCATCTCGTTATTTTGTTTTCATATTTTAGAAATCTCCTGTGTACCGTTGACTTAATTAGCTAGTTCTCTAGTTTTCATTTATTCCAAATATTTAACCTATTTTTCCCATTTATCTCATTTATCTTTAAATCTTTTACTTATGCATTCACGGGACACACTCATACATACAAATATGTATGTTTTCAATTCTAACATTTGCTGATGTATCTCGAGGATGTGTGCGTGTGTGTGTGTGTGTGTGTGTGTGTGTGTGTGTCTGACTGTGTGTGTTAGAGTGTATACTCTTATATAAATAACAATAGCTTTAATCAATCTATCTTAGATAATATCATAATCAGCAGTTGCCATCGACTGCACTTTGTCACAATAAAAACCAATCAATATCATTATGAAATTTACTTAGGATTAGTGCTTAACTTTAGTACTATATACTTATATAATATAAGTACTCTATGCTCGTATATGCTAGACATGTATGTATGCGCGCACATACGCACACATACATACATACATACGTATACATCATACATCGTACATCATACATCAATACATTTGAGTCACATGCATTCTTATCGAATAAATTCTAGTATTACTTACAATTTAAATACAAATTTTGCGTTTCATAAATGTATTTCGGATACACACTTACATATGCATGCATATACATACAAGCTGTAACTCATCTCTTCTCTCTCTCTCTCTCTGTGTTTGTGTGTGTGTGTGTGTGTGTGTATCTGTGTGTAACATACATAAATACTTGCTTGCTTGTGAATACGGTTTGAATACATTTGAGTGCTGTGACTATACTACATAATCTTCTCCAACAATTCTAAATATCTGAACACATACACGCACACATACATGAACACATACATATACATAGATATATATATATACATACATATATATACATACATATACATATACATATATATATCTATGGAATATTTATCTATCTAGGGTTGTCTGATAAATTCAAACGGGATCAAAATTGAAGCTTTGTTTTATTATAATTTCGTTGTGGTGTAGGTAACTCTATTTAAAGTTGACAACATCAAACTCTCTCCCACTTTCGATCTTTCGCTTTCGATCTCGCTCTCATCTCGAGTCTGGAATTATTTCAAAACATCGCAAAAAAAAAAGTCAAGTCATTTATTGGCATGACTCAGTCTATCTGTCTATGTGGCATCAATTGGCGAAATGTGATCCATCCGAGCTAAAGTCAGAGTGGACAATGGTTATGAGAAGACCATCAAAGGCACTTTCCTTATCACCTTTGATATTTGATAAAGTCGCTAATATCAATGGTATCCGATTGCGTATAATCGATATAAGTAAATATCCTGAAAGATAGCCAGGCAAAGCCAACCCATTCTTGCCCAACATTATGAAATTGCAGAAGCTGAGGAAAAACATTTATCGAATGGAGTTTTGTCTATTACTTGGTCACATCTGTTGATTTGTATTCGCGCCCAATGGCGCCCAACGTGGGCAGTGGAATTACGATATATGTAAATAAACAAACGAAAGGATAAACTAACAAATGTCAACACTATCTCATGATTATGTTCTTGTTATTATTATTATTATTGTTATCATTATTACCATTACCATTACCATTACCATTATCATTATCATTATTATTATTCCCATCCATTCAAATAAATAAGGAGAGTGATGACAGGTGAACATGGATACATACAGTTAGGGGAAGTAAGTCTCACTCTATAGGAAACTTACCGTGTCGTGACTTCATCGTGTTTAATCTACTCGTAGTACTTCTTTCTAATTGACACTAAGAACCAATTAAGTGGGCGTGGTTGAGACTTCTTCGTACATTGAACTCTGTTATTACTTATACACAATAATATAACTATAGTAGGTTTTGGTTCATGCAAATATCTGCTGTATATAAACACCATGCATCTTCATCTGACATGTCTGTAGTATTTATCAATTTGCTCAGTTTGCCTCTGTTTCATCATCATCATCATCATCATCATTATTATTATTGGGTTGCTGTCTATACATATATCTAATTTGAACTACAACTAGCTATGTAATACGTATGTATTTACGTGTATGTGATTCTGTATGTTTATGCATTTATATTTATACTATATGTATTTCCATCAATTCATGTACTAACTACTAATGAACCTTTGTTCTTTGTTCTTTTGACCAACATTCAAAGAAGCACCTGCTTTTGGTATTCTAAGGGTAAACATCTATAGATTTTCACACTTACATATCATGTATTCTCCTATGTGTATAAGTATTTTCCGCAATCTGTTATCTGTTATCTGTTATCGGTTTTATCTGTCATAAGCTGAATAATCAGTGTTTGTTCTTAAACTAACTATGTCACTAATCATCAATGGACTAACTAGTGTACATACCAAGTGTAAATCAGCGCCCAACCAGTGGGGATATTATTCAAGAATTTTAATATGAAAACTGTTTTCACAGATCTATAAAGATCAACAGGGACTGTTATCAGATCAGATCAGATCAGATCGGATCAAGAACACTGGTCGAATCAATTGCATGAATGAAGATGATGATCGATCATCTGTTTGATCTACATAAGTACGAGTATATATGTATGTATGTATCGACGAGTATGATGTGATCCTTAGTATTTAGGTATGCCTATAATTGTTATTGTTACAGGTGTTGCTTAGTTGCTTAAGCTTGTTTAACCATTATCCTAATCATAATCATAATCATAATCATTTGGTAAAACTCATTTACCTTAAGCTTTAACCGGTATTTTGTTTGTTAGATTATTCAATGTGAACTGTTCGGCATTTGTTAGCCACAAAAAATCTATCAGTCGTTATAAAATTTGCCCCACATCAGGGGAAAACATTTTGCAGTACATTAGACTGCGAATATCATTATCTGGATGATGATAAATACATAAATACATACATTAGCATCAATCTGGCTGATCCCAGGGACTTAGCCTAGTACTAAATTGTATTACACATACAAAAAAACATAAGTATATGCGATATTTTTTTGGTTTTATGTATGTTTGTATGTATGTATGTACAATGTTTCAAGATAAAATCACAATTACGAATTGTTACAATTCGATTTGTGAGATTCTTCTTCAAAATTGATTAATCGCACAATTTATGGTTTTATGGTTCAAATGTATTGGGATTGGGTTTTATACTAGTACTTAATCGATAGTTTTGTTATGCTTGTAAGATCGAATCGATAGAGTTGCCAGATGACATGTTCTGTATGCATATGCATATGCATACATATGTAAGTATTTACAGTTACATGTGTCAATACAGGTTATGTTGAATTCTAATCAGGCGTCGCCGGCACGTCTGAGGTACTTATATGTATATACATGCTCCATTTTCTATTTCCATTTCCACTTCCATTTTTTTTTCGTAATTAAGTATAAAAAATGCTTAAAATCTAATTCACATGTAAATCCAATAAGTATGCAGCTACGTTTGTATGTATGTATGTATGTATGTATGTATGTACATTTATGTGTACTCGGCATGTATGTATGTGTGTGTTTGTTCTGTGTGTGTGTGTTTGCTCTCATGCGTTCGTTAACTTTTCATTTTGTTTGCAGTTTTACATTGATCTCATAAAGAACTACAAGTATGTACTATGTAGTAAGTATGTTTAGTTAATATGTAGTTATGTATGTAGTATGTATGTAGGTATGTATGCATCCTTAAACTATGTATGTATGTATGTATGCTGAATATACCGCTGCTGAGTGTACAGCAAATGTACTACACGCGTAGTCTGATAGAATCGAATCGTATGTATAATACTATATGAATGCTTGCCTGCCGCCTCCCTCGTCAGTTTAGTTTTGTATTAGTGAAACGATTGTTGCCAAAAGCGAATTGCAGTTGAGTGTGAGGCTGTTGTTGTTGTTGTTGCTGCTGCTGTTGTTGCTGTTACAGAAGCTAGAAATGTCTAAACTGTCAATGTTTATATTCCGGGTAACAGCCATTCTCGGTTACTTGACCGGATTGACTGTTGTTGCTGCTGCTGGTATCGATTGATTGTTGCTGTAGCTGCTGCTGCTGCTGCTGCTGATGCTGCTGCTGCTGATGATGATGCTGATATTGCTGATGCTGATGCTGGTGCTGATGCAATTGCAACTGATGGAGCTGCAATTGCTGTTGACTTATGGCTGCCGTGTCTACCGATTGTGACTGCAACGTGCGGCGTGTAGGTGGTTGGATAACACTTCCACTGCTTTCCGTCTCCGTTGAGGGTGGCGAGGGGTAATAATCCCTCTGACTTACATTTATACCATTTGGGACGACTCCCATACCCATTATAGAATTGTTGTTGGCCGACACTGCCGATGCCGCCGCCGCCGCCGCTGCTGCTGCCGCTGCGGAGGATTGATGATCGCCGTGGTGCTGGTGCGGATGCTGATGGTGGATAACGTTGTTCGTTGTAGCCACCGACATGGGCCCGACGCCGCTGGATGGTTGGGAATCCGACATTGTGCCGGATTGCGGCTGGTCCAATACCACGACGGATACCACATCCTCACTCGCCCACCGGGCTAACTGTTGTTGAGCTTGAATAAAGTCATCACTAGAAAATAATAATCGTAACAGGAACAACGGTACATGGTAAGAACACAAGGGGGGCTCATCAGGACTCAGGACCTTAGGCTGGACTGGACTGGTTTGGTTTTGGTTTGGTCTGGTCTGGTCTGATCTGATCTGGACGTGGGACTGGTGCAGGTTTCCCCCAGGTTTCTCACAGTGCCCCGCAGTGGAAACTATTGCCACCCACTACACAACTCTAAACAACTATGTTGCCGTTAAAAAAACCCTATAATATCTAGCATGTATCAAGGCTGCCAAACCCCAAAATTTAGGGAGGGTCTGCGGACTGGTTAAAAAAAAACCCCAAAATACCCATTGTTTTGGCTTGAGTCTTGTTTATCTAAATCTATCCGGATTTTCTTTTAAAAACAACAAATATTTAACAAAAAATGCATAACCTTTTAAAGAATGTATAACTTAAGATAACAATTTTATTATTATTTGTCGTCCTTTTTAAAATTAAACTGGAATAAAACTATGAATAGGAAAATATAAGTATATGCAACCTTTTTGTTCCGAATCGAACTTTTTTGAAAGGGGCCCAGTTTGAATCGAGTTTAAGGGTTTGATAATTTTTAAAGTTCGGTATATGATCCGGTTTGGGGAAGTCGAATTAGCCGAACCGGTTCGCAGCTTATCCCATGAATTTGAAATGACTGGCGAAATTATGGAAATCTGAGATCAAAATTATAAAAAGGTAAGTATATGGGCACTATGTAATAATTATAATAACTACTACTAAGAACTGCTTACGGTCAATGATTTTTTCACCGACACTTTTTCGTGTGAGCACTCAGCATTTTAAAGGCATTGGCTTTTTACCGAAGGAACACTTCCATCGCTTTTTCTTCAAACATTTCTGTACGAAATTGTGCAGAGTATGATCGATGAATAAAAACTGGTGAAGAAGTATTTGTTTGAGAAACGATGTGCGTCACAAATTCAGTGGTGGTGAAAAAGTGTCGGTGAAAAAGCGGTTGTCTGTAAAATAGGAAAAAGTATGAATAATATGTATATTGTAAAAATATTTTGTATACCCACTCTTCTCTTCTAATTTAGAATAAGAATTCTGAATAGGTCATTTAAAATGTAATTGTAAATTAATTTCAATTGGGAATTTTTATAAATGGGAATTTTATAAAATAAATAAATATATTAGAAAGTAGACGTATATCGGAAAATACTCACGTAATGTTCTATAATCATAAAGATTTATTGGGAAACTAATTCTGCGAACCTAAACAACGCATGTAACACTTTGAAAGCAAGGTAGCTTAAGAGTATTAGTCCTTAAAGACTTGAAATCTAATGAAACCAGAGGGCACTACTAGTATCTAACAGCTATCAGAGCTGAATCCTATACACTGATAACAAAAAAAGAGCAATTTCTAAAATCAAGATTACTTTAGATTAAGATTAATTTTCGTCTGAAAAGTACATTGAGAACAAATAATATTTGATCAGTTTAGGAAAGAAGATTTGGCAAGTGGTCTAGAACTAGAACTTGAAGCGAACTAACTGAACTGAACTTCATCTAAAGCTGAGCGAAAACCCATCCTACCTATAATAGAACTGAGCCAACAAAGAATAGAGTATGTTATCGAAATGTGCAGCTATGTAGATGGGGGGGAAGGGGGTTAAAATGTTGGCGACTTGGGGGTATTATGAGCGAGCAGGTGGTGAGTAGCTGTTGTGGAGAGATGGAGACTTACCTTTCGCTTTCGGGCGTCTCCTGGGGATCGAGTCGCGTGTCGAGGGCGCCGCGCTCATGATGATCGGCGCTTTCATAGATGCCCTCGTCATCCTGGTGCAGGTGCGTGTGGGACGAGTGGTGCGATGAGTGTGGGCCGTGTGTGGCATGTCCATGGGCGTGCGAATGGTGTGTGTGATGGCTGAATGTATGCGGAGAGTGCGACGGATGCGTTGTGTGGCGTCCAGTTGGAGCCGGCTGACGATAACGTCCGCCATAGGCAAAGCGCGAGTCCTCGTCAGAGCGGGGCCGACAACGGCTGCTGTAAGACGGGTGGATTGTAGCGGTTTTCTGAGATTGAGCTGCTTGCTGATTCGAGCTGTACCAATAACAAGAGCAGAAAGCAATAACAACACAAAATCAAAACAAAAAAACAAAGAAAAACCATATATAATGAAGAACATCCTTTTAGCATTATTTCAAATCAAAGCAAATGGTATGTGTGTGGGTAAAAAGGACAACGATATTGATATTGATATTGATATCGAGATGGAGATGGAGAGACCGAGACAACCGAGAAATCCGATTTCAATATGGAGATACCAAGGACAACGCCAGAAACTGACTTGAAAAAATAAATGAATGAAAAATGTTTATTGAAAAATGGAAACAGAAAAGTGATGAAATAGTATCATGGATATATACGATATATACTACGTATAGTTCTATATAGAATATGTTAGACTGAGCTTTGTTCATTAACTTTAACTTTATCTGTAACTTTCACTCTGACTGATGAAGGGGAATCCCCTTTCTTGTTTTTCTGTTTTTTGGTTTTTGGTTTTTTGTTTGTTTTCTTTTTTGAGGGGACAAGCTACTTTTGATTTTGTGGGCGTGGCAACGCATGGGAGACCAACCTTTATCACACAAGATATTCCAGTCTGAAGCCTGCAAGAAATTCGAATAGAAAGTTGCGTTGGCTAAAGTCGTTCCGTTCAAATCGCTGAGGTCCCCAAAAAGGGACAACAGCACACATGCTTCATCTGTGAGTGTGAGTGTGGGTGTGAGTGTGGGTGTGAGTGTGGGTGTGAGTGTGGGTGTGAGTGTGTATGCGTGTGTATATGTATATGGGTGTGTGTGTGTGTGTGTGTGTATGCGTTTCCAGTTGTTCTATGTTGCAATGGCTGCAAATGTTTATTGTGAAGAATGTTAAAAGCCAGAATATAATTAACGCTAGATCCATTAAAGATTGAAGCAATTGCGCTACAGTTATCAGGATATATATAGATATATATTGAACTGGGTGATAATACGAGTACAAATAAAACTTATTGCGGTTATAAGACAAGCATTTTTGTTTTTGTTTTTTTTTTTTGGTTTGTTTTGTTTTGATTTTGGTACTGGCTACATACGAGTAAATTCTCAGTTGAATCGCAATGCACGATGCACACACTTCGCAATGTTGAAACAGCCAACAAATTACGTATACGTATACGAGTACGAGTACCAGCAAATCCTACGCTAAAATAAGTCAAACAAGGTACGAGTGTATGTGTGTCTGTGTGTGTCTGTGTGTGTGTGTGTGTTTGTCTGGAGAGATGCAAAATAAATGTAACTCCTATGCATGATAAGCAGTAGTATTTATCGGGATTATCGGACTCGGCGATTAATTGATCGTGGGTATCGGGTTGAGTTAGGAATGGAAATTGTTGGGAAATCGTTATCGTAATCGAAATCGTTAACATAATCGGTATCGAAACTAACCCTTGCGAGGACTCACTACAAGCGGCGGAACTATCTAATCTATAGTGTCGATCGGCCTCAGTTTCCGACATGCGTATATCCTCGGAGCCACTGGGACTCATGTGACGTGACGAATGGTGCTCCAGCTGCCTGATCAGATCCTCCAGATTGCGTATACGCAGCGGACCAGTCGATGGAGCATCATCCTCATCGGTTGGCTGCTGCTGTATGGTCATTCCACCCGGCTGATGCAATTGATGCTGCGATCGATGATGATGCATCAACGCACCACCATGACCAATTGCATTTGACATGCCACCGGGTCCGCCAACACCACCGCCGCCGACACCGCCAACGCCCCGTATGCCGCTCAAATCCGTGCCGAGCGATAAGCCGCCAAGGGCTGAACCACTGCCATCCAATAAAATGGCATGAGTGGCGCCACTGTCGCAGATATTCTCCCGTGAACTCGACTTGGAGCCACTGGCTCGCTTATACGGCTCGGCCGAGTACGCCAACTGGGCACTGCTGCAATCCTGCAGCGTCTTGCGGAGCATCTCCTCGCTGAGACTGCCGCTGCCGACGGGCGTATTGCCGGTGCCAGTTCCACGATGCGAGGCCGCATTCCGCAGTGCCTCCAATATGTCCTCGTGATAGCCATTTAGAGACTTGAGCGTACGCTCCACTTCCGAGGCGGCAGCGCCACCAATTGTGGACGCCTGTGTGCCATCCTGTGTGATCAGCTCGAGGTTGTCCGACTGGCTGTCATCGCACCATTTGTCCTTCAGCTGCTCGCCGTGCACTAGTCCGTAGCCATGTTTCTTCAGTATGCCCTTCTCTGTGTCGTCCAATCGGTATCGGTATCGATTGATGGTCAAGTCAAGTTTCCATGTACATGCAAAAGAACATACAAATGTGGTACAGTCAGACAGCAGAGAGAGCAGTCAGCTCAACGTATACAGAGAGAAAGAGACAGTTAGAAACAGAAACACACAAAAGAGAGAGAGAGAGAGAGAGAGAGGTGGGGAAGAGAGAAATAGTGTCGCAGCACAGTGTGATCATTCCATTAAATTGTCTTGATTTGCCGGCATATCCATTATCCATAACTACATTACATGATATAGTATATCTGTCGGTCGCGGTAATAGTTTCTTTTAAGCAGAGGTGGGCACGTTGTGGCTCACTGAGCTCACACTGTTCTTTTTGACAACAACAACAACAACACTTAGCAATGTATCGAAAAAACTCGTTCGGACTAAGATCAATTGAACCGAACGAAAAAACTAAATACCTGATTGTAGGTCATTTAGTTCAGTTGAGTCGAAGTTCTTTATACTAGTTCATTTACTCGAGTCAAGGCACTGAACTAGTATATGAAAGATTAGTTCGTCCATCAAAAAATGAACTGGTGAATTAAATCCTTCATAGTTCAACTACGATGATCAACACTAGTATCAAACAACGATGTATTGTTAAAGGCGATACCTCGATGATTCCCGTTATTTATTGCTGATGCCGATGTTTACCGATGCCTTGATGCTTAGGTAAAATATCGGTCAATGCAATAAATATTTTTAAAGATAAAATCGTTAATCGTATATCAGTTGAGTCGATAAACTGATAATCGAACGAACGAACGATATCGGGATCTTAATGTTCTAGACTCAATAATTTAGTTCGTTATCACACTGTGTAGATTTAAGTTGTTGCCATTAAGTCTTTATATTATTTAAGTTGTTGCTGCTTGAAAAGGTTTTGGCATAACAGCAACGAACAGTTTAATTTGTTTTAACTGGCTAAAATTCTTTAGTCCAACAGTTTTTTAAACATCATTGAGGATTCCACTCACTAATTTAAATACCTTACACTGGTAGAAAAAGATTTATGTCTGTTTGCTGTACGTCTTTGAATAATAAAGATGTCTTTAATTTCTTAATATCCTACTTTACTTGATATACATTTTGCATGTCTTCAATTTGCCATAATTTATGACTCCAAAAGGTTTGTTTATTGCCGAATTTAATATGCCCACCTCTGTTCTTAAGTATAGATAAATATTTTACTCAAGAATACCTTCCTTACACCTATTAGATTCGGAATGATTTGAAATATTAAGCGGTTTTTATTGCCAAAATCGCTCAGATTTAATTATTTTTAGCTTTTCTGAATATGTTTAAAGTTTTACTGTTATCTTTAAAGAATTAAAACTGTTATCAATTCCGTATCTAAAGTTGTTTTCTGATTTTTAGAATGGACTTTGAAATCATATCATACATTTAAAAATAGAAAAAACTATACAAAATATATCTAAACCACAAATCAATAGAAAAAAACATGAAAAAAAAAAACCAATCACATTTATACAGAGTTTGTAAATTCTATTACTTTATATATTAAATAAGATTATTGAAAATTTGCTAGACACTTTAAGTCGAAGATCACAATGATCATTCTAAATATGGTTGACCTCTTCAAAATACATGGTTATAGGGCATGTTGATATATTATACTTAAAAGTCGGTACAAATGTTTGAAACATTTAATTATGTTCCACTCCGAATATACCCGTATTTAATATTCATTTAGTACTACTTATTTATTTTGGGATATTTTCGCGACGCCGTCGAATTAATTAACAAACTGCAGCAATAGCTAAGGCATCAAGCTCTTTAGGAGAAAGAACAGAAGAGGAACATAAATTCACTAATGTTTGTTTTTTGTTTTTTTTTTCATCAAGTTGATAAACTTTGTGTGTATTGAAAATAAAAACGAATGTCTGACTCGTATGATATAGAGACAAAGAACGAAATATATATAAATAGTATATATATATATATTTATATATTTATAAGTATGTACTGTGTTTAACTAACTTTAATTATTATTAATTTAAATACGATTAATTTGACGACCTACTGAGTTGAAATTCCTTAAGTTTGGTTCCCGATTGGATCCAATATTAAGTTGTACATTGTATATTGTATGTATAGTAAGTATAAGGGCAACTATCTTATGACTACAAATGAATTCAATTAGATAAAGTTAATTATGTAGTAATAGCAATGTTTAACTGTATTTGTGTAATAGCTGCAACGGTTTAAAAAAAAACAAACGGGTAACGGCAAAAGGCACTGAGTTATGTAATTATTAGTATGTATTTAAATATATATATGTATATACTCTATATATGTATATATGTATATAAGAACGTCAATTACTTGTATATAGTACTTGGTGGTATACCTATGCATAGCAATATGATATACGATACGTATACGATAGTATAACGATAGTATTATGTGTTGGTATTTAAGTATTTCTTTGGTATTTATGACCTCTAGCGCATGAATAAACGAGTATGTTGTGAAGGAATATAGTTAGTAGTATCTGTAGTATGTAGTATGATTCGAGATATTAACCTGCATGTGATTGATCATCCTCACCACCCGTCGTATAGCGACGTCCATGTAGATTCTTATCCCTGCATAACGAACATAAGTATATAACGAACATATATATTAGTATGGGCAGTGTGTGTGTGTGTGTGAGGAATAAACTCACCTGAATCCCGCCTGATTGGCGTAGACCAATTTGCTGGAACCATCTAGTGATACCTCCTCGACGGAATGATGATTGGGCGCCGTTGCCGCTCCACCGTATCCCTTGGGTATGGGTTTCTTTGAGAAGGGCGGATCGTACTTAAGGGTGGTTGTCTTGCGTCTATGCGTCATATATGTTGATATCGACGTCGAGAGTTTTTTTGATTTGTTTGTTTATTGTTGTTGTTTATATTTGATATATATATATTAAATATATATGCGTTATATTTGAAATTTAATTCATAGATTGGTTTTTTTTTTATTTTAGCGTATATACACACAGATTGGGGGGCATATACATGATTTACATATACGAATATGTATGTTGAGTATGTTGAATTGAGTTGAGTTGGGTTGAAGCGTTAAATGGTATGATTTTGATTTATAATTCATTATGAAATCATATTTGCATTTCAATTTATACACAAAATCATTTAAGGCATGGTTGATTGGTTGATCGGTTGATTAGTTGATTGGTCGTTGGTTGGTTGGTTGGTTGATTGATTGATTGATTGATTGATTTGAGATACGATAATATACATATATAACATGTGTATTTGTATACGAAGTGTATGAGGCGTAAAGTATGCCCAAAATACACACACCCACAGACATAGATACAGACACACACACACACACAGCAGTCACGCACAGAATCATTACACACATGCACACACACACACACACATACACACACAGACAGACAAAGAAGTGTGGGTGTGTGTACCACAAGGCACAAGGTGTGTTTACATACAGAAATTTGTTTGATTTCATTTGATTTGATTTGATTTGAATTGAATTTTTATTTAATTTGGATTAATTTTGATTTTGGTTGATTTTTTTGTTTGTTTGTTTGTTGTTTGTTGTTGATGTTCGTACAATTTTTGTTGTTGTTATTGTTGTTGTTGTTGTTGTAGTAGTAGTAGTAGTAGTAGTAGTTGTTGTTGTTGTAGTAGTAGTTGTTGGGAAACGAAAGGTTATGATGAGATTCTTGATTAATAAAATGCTCGCAATAGAATTGTTGTTGTTGTTCTTTTCTTATTTTGTTTTTTTTTTTTTACTTTTGTTTTACATTTTTTTATGTTTTTTTTTTTTTTTTTGTTGTGAAAAGTAAAATTAAGTGCCACATAAAGAATTTTGTTGAATGCAAAGATAAATACAAATGAAAATACACACAAACACGCCCAGCAAAAGTTGATTATTTTTATACTTATATTTATGTATATACAACGATTAAGATACAAATATTGTAGTTCCTTTTTAATTTACTCCTTTTATTTATCAAATTATTTAGGACATGTGTGTATGTATTTGTTATATGTACGACACACGAGCTGAATACATTGAATGTGCCGATAAAAAATCAAAATTATGTACACAGATATGTAAAATATGCATTAACAATGAAGTCATTCTTTAATGAAAATGAAAGGATATCAGACAGATAGAGAGAGAGAGAGAGAGAGACAGACAGAGAGAACGAGTATGGGAGTATGAGTGATAGTGATAGAGATAGTGATAGATAGAGAGAGAGAGAGAGAGAGAGAGACAGTTCGTATAGGACAAAGAAGTTGATTAGAAATTTCGGGCTAACACACATTTAAGTATCAATGAAATTCTTGTCAAACACTCAACGACATAACACAAAACACAATAAATAATTGCGACATTTTTGAATGATTCGCATTTGCATTTAATTAATTTCACAATTAATTGTTAATGACATGTTCTGTGTGTATGTATGTGTGGGTGTGTCTGTTTGTGTGTGTGTGTGTGTGTGTGTGTGGTTGTCACTCTATATGCATGTCTGTGTGTGGATGCTATTTGGGAACGTATTAGAATGGAGGCACGGACAAAAGGGGTTGGTGGTGTTGGTAGTGGGGTGGAGGAGGGATGCATTCACCTGCCGCATACATACATACAGACAAACAAACACACAAACATATACAATACATACATACATACATATACAACTATTCATTCATACATACACCGAGTCACTCGCCATACATACATAAATATATACATAGATACATACATACAATTGGAGCTGCCAGGGGATATATGTACATAAATCACAGTTATTTTACAAGTTGGGAAGATTTAGACAGATTCGAGACAGACAGCCCGAGAGACAGCCAACAGAGAGAGAGAGTGGGATAGTTAGTGAAAGAGATAGATAGTTAGATAGAGAGATAGAAAAAACGAGATACAAGCTTGGATGAGACATACATACAAGAGAGTGAGGTAAGTGACTAAGTAAGAAAGCTGAAGGACGACGAATGGTAGGTAGGGTATTCGATTTGTATGTATGTATGTATGCATGTATTTTGCACGTACAATGTATGTATGTATGCGTGTGTGAGCAGTTTATGTATGTACAGATGGAATTATATGTATGTACGGAAATCCTAAAGCTCATCATATAACAATCTCATTATCTGTGAACAGCGGTGGGGGGGGGGCGGATATTCATGTTTTAATGTACTTGGTATGATTTCGTTTATTGTGTCATAGCATGCTTTTGGGCTGCGATAGCAACTGATATTGTTTGCTTATTTAACATTTCACTGCATACTTTCAAGCCGCGCTTGAATCAAGTATCCTTTACTAAATGCAATATTTCACAGCATAATTTCAGGCAACGCTTGTAATAAGTTGAGTTCACTTCTTTCGATATTTCATTGCATACTTTTAGGCAGCACGTGAATATTTATCACTGTATCAAAGTTCATATAATTTTGAAGGGAAATCATCCATATAAATGGCATACTATATCTTTTTTTTGTTTGTTTGTTTTTGATATATTCACCGATGTGACCAGTTTACATACACGTAGCATGACAGCGATGGAAGATTATTGTTCAGAAATGGTATGTATATACGTATATTCGAATAGGATCACAATGGGTTATGTATGGATAAATGGTGTGAGTCTATTAAACTTTCATGTTGTAGATGTAGTTGTGTGTAAATGTGGTGTGCGTGTGTGTGTTGGTGTGTGTGTGTCGTTGATATCGAATATCGATGCACATACGATAGTACACAAAGAAAACATAGAAGAAGAAGTTTTGTTTATGAATGTTTTCTGTGTGTATATTGTATTGTATTTTTTTTTTTTTTTTTGATATTTAGTACAATTAAATACTATATAGTACAAATTAACTGTGATGGCGGCACATCGGAACATCGCTGGCTCTCTCAGCAGAAAGCACCACCATAACTCAAAGTCAGTTTCGTCTATGTTGGGCCCTAAGCGCAACAAATATAGATCTTTATGGGCATCTGCTCCATTTTTGGCAAATGCCTCTCAACCTACACACAATATCATTTTCTTTTCTTGGCTTTGGGCTGCAAGTAAGCGGGGGGGCCGTATTACTTAGTTCTTGTCAATGGATATGTGCGCTTCTGTATATGTGTGTGTGTGTGTGTGTGTGTATGTGTGTGAGAGAGAGAGAGAGAGAGTGTGTGTGTTTTGCGACTGTAACTAAGTATCATAATAATGATGTGGCATTTGCTAATTGTATATGTAAGTACGTTTCTTTTTTGTTGGCATATGCATTAGTTATATTTCAATCATGTTGGGTATATTTTAATATTTGTATTTGGATACTTTCAGGAAGACTAAACTGAACAAAAGTAGTAATGAAAATAGTCCACAAGATCAAGATCATGGTCACGATCACGATTAATTATCACAATCACAATCACGATCACGACGCGCTGACCACAATCGCCATTTCTTTGTTTGTTGTTGTTGTTTGTTGTTGTTGTTGTTGGTTGGCCTTTTGCCTTTGGTTTCAAATCTTTTCATGATTTTTCACTCATTAACAATAATCAAAAATTAATTGATGCTAATACAAACAAAATAGGCTATGTAGTTAAATTAAGTTTGAAATAAAATATAAATATGCACATGTTATTATTATATGTTGTACTTTATGTGTTTTTTTTATTTTGAAGAATATAATCACTACAATCGCTTCCTATTTAATTATCTTTCTGAAACTGAAAGGATCTGTTCATGCAAGGGACCACAATTTATTTGAATGGTTTTCTCATTGAAATTTCAGTTTCCAATTTGATATTAATCAATAATGTAAACTAGTCTAAATTGTCAATGTTCACAGCAAAAAGGAGTTTTAATTATGTATTAGAAGATCCCAAAATTGGCTGTAAAATTGTTGCGAGCGTAGAACTCTGTAGGGGAGAGTATTTTTTTTTTGTATATTGTATTGCAGTCTTTAATGTGGATGACTAGTTGAAGTCTTTAGAAGATTATTGTTGCCTTCGTCTGAGCTATTGACCATTAACAGCTACTGCTTGTAATGTCTTAGGTCTCAGTTAATTAAATTACTTATATTTGTATCTTTTTGGGTTGTAATTCCAATTACATTATTACTCATTCGATGTGTACTATAAATACTTAACTGTGGAACGGTATTACAAAGGTGCCTAATAATAAATAGTTGTTGTTTTCTTTTGTTTAAATATATTTATAAACAAAATACATATATATATATATATAGTATTATGTATTATATTAATAATTAGTCTGACCATTACGTGGGACTAAACAGCGTCAGGAACAGATTGTGAATTTTAGTTGCTACATCGGATTATAATGGATGATATAGTACATATACATGTGCAACTGTACATGATGTTCTGTGTCTGTGTCTGTGTGTGTGTGTGTGTGTGTGTGTGACTGTAGGTGTAAGTGTGTATTGTTATTTACATAGTGTGTGTATGAATTGGATACAATACAATATTACACATATGTACTTGCATTGGAGTACTCGTTTATATTTATGGATTAGGTTAAATGAATACACTTATATGCACATACATATATGTATGTATATATTTGCATTCATATTCATGCAGGTCTTATGTACAACTGTGTGTGTGTGTGTGTGTCGGTGTGTTGGTGTATTTGTGTTAGGAACTAGTGAATAAGAACATATATAAGTAAGTGAAGAATGGAAGCCAACAAGCGATAAATTGATATAGTTCATGTACAATTTATGTATGTGCATGCATTGACGATGTAATAGTATGTCTGGATGTATATATGTATTTAGCGCGATTTATAGCTATTTACAGTTACTCAAATACATACATACACACATACACGCACATACATGCACATACATATATTTAGAGATATAATTACAGTTTATACATGTGCATGTGAGTGCGTTCCTTAAATGGGAGTTGAAAACGAAACTCAAAACATAAATGACAATGCATAACGCTTACTACATACTTACATGCACACACACACACACACACACACACATCTACATATAAATAAATATATGTGCGTGTGTGTGTGCACATAGTTATGTACTAAATACTACGACTCATAATGAGGGCAACATTTTGACATAAAGAAAATGATTGAAAAATCTTTAACAAAACATATAAACAAAATATTGGGTTCATTTTTTTTCGATTCTTGTTAGTGTTTTTTTCTTTTTTTTTTTAGTATTTTTTTTCGTATTTTCATATTTTTTTTGATTTTTTTTTTTTGATTTTTGATTTTTGTTTTATAATTTGTAAAATTTGTAAATTTGTAAAATTTGTAAATTTGTATTTTTGTATTTAGAGCTGGCTTTTTCATTACTTCTTTTCAACTAACCTCAGACACAGGGAGAAGTTTCTATGTACTACAACTGACCTGTAGCACAATGCCATCAAGGTGAATGTTATAAAAACGAACCCTACAACTGACATTAGAACACCGACTAGGAACACTGTATTTGAGCCGTGGTAGTTCTCTATACGAGATATTTTGTTAGCCATTTGTTTCGATACAGATGTGTGTGTGTGTGTGGTGTGTGTGTGTGGTGTGTGTGTGAGTGTGTGTGTGTGAGTGTGTGTGTGTGTGTGTGTGTGTGTGTGTGTGTGTGTGAGTGTGTGTGTGTGTGTGTGTGTGTGTGAGAGAGTGTGCGTGTGTAGTTTAATGCGATTACATAGATATATATACATATAGTTCCAGAACATGTACAATATTATGCATACGCCGCGTTGTATTTAACAATATTTGTTTTTTTTTTGTTTTAACATCGTTTTTTTTTCATTTTTGGGTACAGTTTTTGTTTTTTTTTATTGTAGGATTTGCATACGTTACGTTACGTTGTGATAAACCAGTTGGTGTTCATTGTTGTAGTTGTTGTAGTAGTAGTAGTAGTGGTAGTAGTAATAGTTGTTGTTGTTGATGTAGTTGATGTTATTGTTGTTTCATTCGTTTTATTTATTAATATTTACCCACATATATACACATATACAGTTAAGATATATAGTGTACACACATAGATATATATATATATATAGATCAAGTTGAAGGCGTTTGTTGTCGTCGATATCATTATTGCAGTTGGTTGGGTGGGGTCAGCCGAAAAAAAACAAAGCAAACAAATAACATTTTGTACGATTTTTCTTTGCTAGTTTTTACGTTTTTCATTCTTTTGGTTTTTTGTTTTTTTTTTTGTGTCTTTGGATTTGGGGTTTTTCTTTCGTTTGTATTTTGTGGGGAGGTGTCACAAAAGTTTTACAGCTCAGCGCACACAACAAAAGACAACTTTTGCATCAACTCTCGCTATGAAACAATGCCACAAACACATACATACATATGCATACTGACTATATATATATATATATAAGTATATATATGTGTGTGTGTGCGTGCATTAACTGTGCGTGTTGCTGTTGTTGTTGGTTCTGACCACAAACGCATCGAATGAAGCCGAAATCAAACGATTCTCACAGTTGCGCCTCGACTTGACACTTTAGTCAGCGTTTTGCTACAAAGCGTTTTCTTTTCTTTACATTTTTGGGCTTTCCTTTGTAGTTTTTCATTTTTCATTTTTTTTATTTTTGGTTTTTCTTTTTGTTTTTGAAATTTTCGGCAACACCCAGGCTATGACAATGGTAATCCAAGAAGCTATGCAAGACAATTTCTTTAACAAAAGACGCACCTGCCATATCCGCCTGCCTGTACTTATTAATTGTGTATTTATGCAATTGAAATATACTATGTTATAATATGAGAGATATTGGATTGACCCTATATATGTATGTATAGTGAATACAGAGTGTTTAGAAGGCCTTTCACCATAAGGCTTCATGCGACAGTCGAACTTCTGAAACGTTGCTGAATTCACTTTTAGAATAAGTTCAATACTCATTCTTGAAGTGTAGTTAATCAAATAGTTAGAAGCTCTTTACATTTTATATTTAAACAGTTTAATTAATTTTAATTTGTGATGGTTATTTAATTTTAAAAAGTTGCTTATGCTTCTTAAAACAAGTTAAACTAATAAATACTAAATTCCATTGGGTTTAACTAATTTTATAAATACAAATAAGAGAAGTATGTTAATTATCTTTTTTAAAACAATTACAGATTGACAAAATACAATTTTATTTAATTGGGTGCTAGCCGACTCGAGGTCATTTTATTGTCGATAATATATATCAATATACAACAAATCACAGAAATACTTGCCAAAAGGCAAGGAGCTACGTTTGTTATACAGATGTTTGAGGAAATGCCAATCATGTCTCATCAGTAGCATTTGAGCTAGCTTACTTGTTCTCTATGTTTTGCGCAGCTAGAACCGGTTGAGAATTCTAAGGGAGCAACATAGAAAAGACCGCCTGCAAGTTGAGCTCGCCTATTCTGGGTTGTTGTTACTCCCGTAACTGAGTTTGCTGACCATCGATCTATTGCATTTTCAGTTAACAATAAATAAATATAAATTGACCTCGAGTCGGCTAGCAGTAAAGTAAAAAGGTTGCTAAATATAAAGAAAAAATATTTCATTTTTTTATGAAAAATATTTCTGTTCTTTTTGCAAGAAAAACGTTGTTTTTTATTTATTTAATAGTTAAAGTCATTAGATTCACATTATGTAAATTTTTTAACTTGCTCTTAGATTCATTAGCAACTGTAATAATATACTAAATTAATAACAAATGAATGAAATTGTTTTTTTATGCAAAATAACAATGATACAAGTTGTTGACTAAAGTTAGATCCTTTAATTTCATTAGGAATACATCAAAATATAGCATACTTTTTTGGGGCAGCACATAACATGGGTGCTCCTGAAAGTGTGCTATAAAAAGTACAATTCTTCGATGGGTTAATTCGAAAGTGAAGTGTAAACGCGACTTTTGTTTTACAGAAGTTCGACTGTAACTTCTTGGTTTCTTTTTCGTTTTGACGGAATTGTTATTTCTCAGTTTTTAGAAAGGGGACATGTCTATGCATGTGTGTGCGTCTGTGCGCGTGTGTGTGTGTGTGCTTCCCACGCGCGTTTAGAAATGTCAGGAGCAGGAATGTATCTGGGATGCATTGAGTGTGTGAGTGAATTGATGTAGTACTGATCGTGACCATATGTAGTATGTATGTATGTGTATGTATGAAGAGTCGATACTATGTAACTGATATGAATAGTACAAGTGAATATGCTTGTACACATGTAGTAGTATGTGTGTATATACTAATATGTTTGTACATTACATACTGATGTATTATAAATGTATTTAGAGTCACAGTTTGTCTAGCATATGAATACGTACATATAGTTATATATATATATACACACATACTTACAAACACATTCACGAATTAGGAATGGTAAATAAACACAGAGAATCGGATACTGCATGAACCAGCATGAAGCTCGGGTATATTGGTACATCAAGTAACAACATTCAGATACATACAGACATATACATATAAATATGTACATACACATACATAAGTACATTATATGTATGCTACTATTTAGATACGGACAAAAAACATATAAATACAATCAACAAAATAATATAACAACAGATTGTACGCACATAGATACATATTGTATGTATGCAAAAAGGTACATCAGCATACATAGTACATTTGTACATATGTACACATGATGTACATACATCGTATAGAACAGCAATGTTAACAAAGCTTACTAAAACAAAATGGCACATGATGAAATTAAAGTAAAGCTTTCTCTTAACATATGTATGTATGTGCATATGTACTACATACGTACATCATGTATGCATACATACCATACATATGTTAGTGAGTTAACTATATACAAACGAGCACATGCATTCAATCACACCATACATACACGCATACATACATACACACACAAACACACACGTATACATATGTATGTGTGAAGAATAGTCCAAGGTCAGACAATTAACAGCTCCCAAAGAAAGGGGAATTCCCCGTGTGCTGACAACGTTTTAAAAAACGAAGGCAAGTTTGTGTGTGAGAGAGAGATAGAGAGACACAGAGAGAGAGAGAGAGAGAGAGAGAGAGAGAGAGAGGGGGAGCGCGATAGATAGAGATAGATATAGCTCGAGACAGGGATAGAGAGCGTAAGAGTTTCGGCAATGTTATGTCTGACCTTTGACCTTGGTGCATGCAGCAAACGTGTTTGATTGACATAAACCATACATCTAGAGTTTATCGCAGTCAATCGTTCGTCAATCATATTGCAGTCTGCTTTCCAGCTATGCGTATGTATGTATGTGAGTTTCTGTATGTGCGTATACGTGTGTGTTTGAGTGTGTGTGTGTGTGTGTGTGTGTGCAGTGTGCTCGCAGGATCGGTATGTGACCGATTGTTGACTTGCTTGGTACTCTACCTGTAGCAAACGGCCAGTGTTGCAAAACTAATGAAGACACACTTGACGATAACTGTTAAAATGATGACCATGGTTAATGTGCTGATCCTATTTTGGTCAGAGGGGTCTGGAAATGGTGGTTGCATTTAACGTATTTTAATTTCAATTGTTTTTTCTTTTATTTCCAAATTATACAAATATCTTTGATATGTAAGCATTCTGTTCGGAAAACTAATTACTGTTCGGCCATAACTTTTACTACGTACTGTTAAAACCAAATCCCGCGAATTCATCAATAAAAAAAAAAATATGTTAAACATCAAATAACACTTCGATGCACCGAAGTATAAATACCCTTTGCAGAAGAATATTCGAGAGATTTCAAAATAACATAATAATAACTATTATTATACAAATAACTTGTGGAATATTAGAATACTTCAGGTTAGCGAAACAACGTTATAAAATTTGTGTGTTAAGCATAATAATAATAATTAATTAAATATGGAAGCAGCTTTCCAATTATAAATTGTTTGCAAATGTATATAGTATTCTCTGCAAAGGTTGAAACAAAACTTCCATGCAATCTTTTGAACATTGAACAACTCAAAATAATCAAAAAGGAATTACGATTTTGACAATGGAATTTCTGTGCCTAATTCCTGATGAGAGTTATCATGTTTTGAGATTATGGCGAATCTGAATTGAATACAGAAATAATACAAAAGAACATTGAGATTGATTTGCATTTTGTAGCTTTGAGAGCCCAGAGTAATTGCGATTAATATGTGGATATTGTTGTTTTTATTTGAAACAGTAATCAGCATGCACGTCATGTGAGTCTGATTCGATTCTGAATAAACGGGAATGTACATACACATATATACTATATATATGATATGATACTGGAGATATCGAGTTGGTTTTATTTCTATTATTTTTTAGAAGTTGATTGTTGTCGAATCGTTTGATGAATTGAGTTAGTGATTTGATGTAAGATCTACTATATGGTAAATATATATACATATACATATATGCGCTCGTATATATATTTATTATATATCTGTATATGTCTAAAATAGTCGAGCTACTTTAATCGCTTCGATTGATTTCCGCCTATCGACTAGCAATCGGTGTAATTACCATTGTCATACGAGTAATCGAAACAAATTATGTAAATCGATTGTATCGAATTGCAATCAAATCAATTATCAATCTGTTCGAGAGACCGTGTGAGTTCGCTATTTGGGTTTAATTGTGGCAATGTTAGTACCGTTGCTTAACTGTTGCCCCTCCAAAGCGCCCGATTGGCTAAGTTAATTAAGTTAACGTTAACGTTAGTTTTAAGTCTAATACTATTCGATTCAATATATATATGTATATATATAGATATACATATGTATGTATATATACAGATATATTGATTATAGCATTGATTGTCCAGTCTGAAACCAATCTCTCTTACCATATGGAGTTTCTTTCTTCTCCATTTTGATTGTATTCTCCGGCGTTGGCAATGCCTCCGTTGGCACTGGCGTAGTGAGAAGCACCACGGAACTGCAGTCCGTGCCGCCCCATCCCATATCGCAAAAACATCGATTCGCGTTCGTACAGAACTAGAAAAAAGTGTTGAATACACGGGGAAAATATGTGCAAAGATGCATATAAATAAGATATTCAATATGGGATGCTATTGTCGATGGAGGATGTTCATCAACTTCATCATCCTGCTGCACTTACACCATGCTCTGAGCACTCTTGACCCTGCTTATTCGTTGGGCACTTGGTTGAATCCACATGGGGAAAGAGACTGACGCACGTTTGGTTAAGGCAAATCAAATTATCGCCACAAGGCGTCCCATCCTTGACTAGGCCGTGCTCCGGATAGCTATTGGAGCCCACTTGACCGCTGGTTGCCCTGCAAAATGCAAAATGCAAAATGCAGAAGGCAAAATGCAAATGTAAATGCATATTAAAAGTATGTAGATAAACAAGCACAGCCCCATGCACTTCATAGACTGAAGAGCATACTCTTCTCCCGATACGCACTTGCACTCGTACTCCTGGCCCTTTATGGAGATAATTGTGCGGGAGTATAGCTGGTCGATCCCATCGTTAACTGGCTGCCGCTCCCCCTCCTTGCACTGCAGCGTACCGCACTGGACGTTTCTGCATTGTGAGAACAAAATTATACCCATTATTCGTAAACAGACTTTAATGTGTTCGTGGGAAAAGTTTATCGCAATTTGCAATAGTTTATGTTGTCTGCATGGATAAAAATTTAGCTTGAAATTGGAATCCCGAGTCTACATTATTAGCAGGAATACTATTAAATTCTGAGCATACGAAAGTAAAAGGGTTGTTATTTGAATAAAAATAAGATGGTAATTAAATTAAAAAAAAGACTCTTAATTGACTAAAGTTTTTAAATAAATATTTAAACAGTCGTAAAGGCTACAGTCGAGAGAACCAGACAGTGAGAAACCCTGCCTTTTAGCCTTTTAGTTTGTATCGTCTGTTATAATACGCTTGCAGAAGGTACTATAATATTGTCACGAAATATTTAATGCATAAAAGGAGGCATGTCCGACTCTATAAAGCATATAGTACATATATTCTTGACCATCATCAACAGCTGAGTCGTCATAGTCATATCCGTCCGTCTGTCTGCCTGTTTCTGTTGCAAACTAGTCTCTCAGTTTTAGAGCTATCTAGATGAAGCATGGTACAGTTCCGTCCTATTGCTGCAGGTAGTTCATGTGTCGGAACCGGCCGGATCGGATGACTGTATCATATAGCTTCCATAGGAAAGTTCGGTTGAGATGTGCATCAGAGTTCTGCAAGGGTTGCAAACCCTTTGGCGTTCCAAAAATAATAAAGAAGACTGACTCTGGACACCCTACTGTGGCTCCCGTCCCGACACTTCGGCCTGTCTTTTTTTCTTTTTCTTCCCTTGGCCTCACGCTGCGTTAAATTGTATCTTAAATAACTTTTGAGTTTATTATGCAATCGCAATGAAATTTTCAGGACACATTGGGTTCTTCATGTTTATCATGTGTACCAATTGATTCTTTTAATTATAAAGTTAAATAGTTCATAATATATAATATATAATAAGAGAAAAGGTATTTGAATAATGTTTGCAGAGAAAAGTCAAAAGTTACCAAGTAAAATGTAATTTAATTTGCCAATAAAGTTAAGGAGTAAACGAAGTTAAAGGAATGTGTAGATAAATTGAAATTATAAATTAAGAACTCACTCTGGTTCACATTTAATATAATGATCATTGGCATCGCGACCGCAGTGACCGTTGATGGAGCCCTTTGAGTTGAACTGTTCGTAGCATTGACGATCGGCCGCAAATCCGCCGTAGCCCCAAATGGCCTCGCATTGCAGGGTCAGCGTTGGACAATAGCCCTGGAAGCAATAGCCTAAAGGTGCGTCATTGCAGGTGGCAAATAAAATAAACGTTTAATGGATATTTAAAGTGTTTGGAATTGTGTGTCCTACTCGTACCCGAAACACTCAATTTGCTTTGGCCACAGGGCGAGCCGTTCTTCTTGTAGATATCGGCGGGACATTGGCCCACCTCGCCATCGCAGTACTCGGGCAAATCGCACTCGTTGTGGGAGTCGCGGCAGATGTAGTCCTTAGGTCGCAGCTGGCATCAAAATAAATTGTGTTAAAGTCAAAGGCAATCACAATTTTCCGCTTTCCGCTTTCCGCTTGCCACTTTTTGCTAGTCGCAATACCCCCCCACAAACTACACATCTACACTTACTCGACATTGGTCGCAGCAGGCACCGCTGGCGCATTGAGCTTCCGACTTGAGCTTACATGTGATACCATCGCAGCATGGATCCATTGCGCACTCCTCGAAAGTCCCGCAGTCGCATTCCTCGTCCTCCTCAATGACTTTGTTGCCGCAGTTTCGGCGCAACTCGATCTGCAGGTGACAGTAACGAAATTAGATTTAAGATTTTAATGTAATCCTGTGAACACTCTGCGCTAAGTTTGTCCAATTGATGCGAAATGGGAATGTTTGGCTATTTTCCACTAGAATAATTCGACAGCTACAAATTCTATTTAACAGACACCTTTTCATTTCGATGTTTCCACTTCAAAAGTTTCATTTGCTGTCGATAGATTTGGTTGAATATTAAATATTTCAGAAAAAAAACTAACGTTAATATTTATTAACTGTAGAAAACATTATTATTTGAAAACATATTATTTAATCAATTGATTTCTTTGAATACTTAATTTTGTTTAACAACTATCGGATGCTAGGTTTTTATAATAATAATATGGAAACAAAGCTGTTCGCAGCAGAACACGCAATAGATAAATTAAATTATTAATATAAGCTGTAAACAGCATACCATCCTGGAACTATCTATCGATACTTGTAAATATTGCATATCGATGAGGTGTTCATTTGATATTTGTTCATGTTCACTTGATCTTGTTCACGTTCACTTTACTTCTCCGCCGCCTCAAATTTGCTGTCGATTTATTTGTTTTTGTTAATAGCATATTTAAATACACACATATTATCGCTCATAATTATTATTGAATACAGGGTATTCGTTAGTTCAAATATAGCTGTAGTTACTACTTGGTATCTTTGTTGGATGCAGTCTCCTCCTGCCACAGTTAAACCGCATCAGAAGCAAACTCAACGTCAGTTTGAAGCGTGTTTTGTATCGATTGGAGGGGGACATGTTGGGTGGTGTTGGTTGGGTGGATGCATGATGGAATTGTGAAATGGTGGAAGGGTTAACTCTTACCTCGTTGGGCTTGTTCAGCAAACAAAGACCGTGACCCGTGCGCAATGCGTCAATGTAATCCTTTTTGCTGCATTCCGAAAATTTGTATGGTTGCACATTCTCCTGGCCGACTATTGACTGTGCCATAATGCATCCGTGCCAGTCTCGGCAGAAACATTCCTCACCTGCAAAAAGGCATCGGCAATAATACAGTTCTCATGCCACACTCGTACTCGTACTGTTTCAATTACAATAGAGAGATGAATAAACATAAGATATCATGAACAAAAAAAAAGAGCCAGCATATGCAAATGTGAGTACAATGCTTTAGAAAAAATGCAATTTTCAAAGCAATTCCAGAGTCGCTTGTGTAAAAAGCTTTTAGAACAATTTTTTAAAAAAAATTTGATTTCGCAAAAATGCTGCGATTCAAAGAACTCTATTGCTGTTGAACCCATATACATATGTGTGTATTATTGACATTTATGTGGAATTGTTTGTCAAAGCGAAATTCAAAGCAGAGCAACGAGTATAGATTTCGCTATAAAGAGCGAATGAATGGAATAAAAAGATATTGGACTCATATTTATTAATAAAACGCATGACTTCGAGATACATGTAATTACATACATTCGAGTATTATTCTTCCTTTGGCCCGATGTCATGTATAAGTTCCAAATTTACTATTCAATTGTTATGAATTTTTGAGAACAATTGGAGACTTTGTTTGATATCTACATAGTTCGTGTGCCAAAGCTTAAAGCTACAGTTTTCCAAATTCTCTAGTAATTTGTTATCGAAAGCAAAAAAGAACTTGAACTACTTATGCATGGTGTGAAGGAACCGATACGCCAAATTTGATCGCTGAATTCAACGAGAATTAAATCGATTCAGCTCTTAATACATATCAAGAATATTTAGTATGTTACATACATTTTCACAAGACCATTATACCATTTCTTGAGCATTTCCAATATTCAAAGATATTAGTCGATTAATTGAGAGGAATACTTACGACCATCGTCGTGGCCCATGCCGATATTGTGTCCGATCATGTGTGCCATGGTTCCCGCCAGAAGATGCGGCTCGTAGACGTTGACATCGACACTGATGCCGACGGCACGGGGTGTGCAGACAGTCTCCGGTACCGCCATGCCGGCCTCGCCCCCCGCAAATGTTTCTCCGCTGCGAAATCAAGTCGGATCATAGGGAATGTACGTAGATATTGGGGAATATCTAAGATTATACTTACGTTAGCAGTTGTGTGGTATCTCGCTCGATTTGAAATAGATTTCTTGAGGTGTAATCATTGAAATTGGATATTGCCTTGCTGATGTCCTTGCTGCCGTCGATGGCCGCTTGATTTTTGCCCCACGTCTCAATGTATACGACCGAGACACGAGTGTTTAACGTACGGAAATACTAAGGGCAATGATGTAGGGTAGGGTAGGACAGTTCTCATAGTATTAGATTGAACAACTTGTTATTGTTATTGTTGTCGTTATTATATACTAACCAGATCAGCTATATTGGCCACCTGTATGGCATCGTGAATCACTTCGGCACGCGTGCTACCATTACGCTTCTCGAACATGGCCTTATCCACAATAATGGCAGTCTCGATGTACTTTGTGGCCTCGCGCACATCACGCTTGTAGCGACCCGCCCCATTTGGGTGTATTTCATCGACCACGCCCGCCGATAGATGTTTGGTCCGACGGGACAGACGCCATGAGTCCAAATTGCCAGAGTTTGCACATCCCTTATTGGCCTTTGTGCGCGCCTCAAAAATGACATGCGGATGTTTCTAAACACAATTAAAAAGTTGCAATATCAAGTTAGTGATGTGATGCATCGCAAGTGCAAATTATGATACACAAATTAAGTTAAAAGCATGTGAAACTTAAATACTTTTAAATTTGTGCAAAAATCTCTTTTTAGAATCATTGATATTTTCATTGAAGAATTTGAAATTCTATTGCATACATAACTAATAAGAAGTTATCAATGAGAAAAAGCATCGATATTACGCACAATTGATTGTTGTTTTTTTTTCAATTCAAATTATAGTTATAGATATCTATACATATATATATATACATTTACAGTCAAAGTTCCATAACTCGAACGTCTTTAACTCGAATTTTCCCTAGCTCGAACTAAATCGAGTGGCATGTAACGTTTACATTACAAATTACATAGAACGTCGATAAGTCGAATTTGTGCACAACTCGAACTAAAATATTGGCACTTGTATTTTGTAAGTCGAAGTTTAAGGGGAAGTCCCCAACTAAGGGCGATTTTTATTCCATTCTATTTTATGCTTCTGTTATCGGCCCGTTCGGATATGTTGTTATAATGATGTACATTAACATATGCTGATGCAATATGATAGAATATTGCATCAACAATTATATAGGACTAATGATCATTGTGAAAAGCATCAGCGGAAGATTATTTACCATTGCAGCATCGCTTGAAGAAAAATTCAAACTAATTAAAGTAATCGAAAGTGGATCAAAAAACAAAAAAAAAAGGAAGTGGCTGAGAAATATGATATTCCAGCGAGTACGCTTTCCTCTATATTAAACCAGTCGGAAAGGCTACAGTCGAAGCCGACTATAAGAGACCCTTTACTTACTCTGTAAAACTCTCGAGTCGTTCTTATTTGCCAGCCAAACTTTCCATTGATAATATGAGCGCAAGGCAAAAAACTTGATACAAATATCTTCTTTAATTTTTGAGGTTTTAATTAATTCCCTAAAATGGGCAAATACCCTCTAAGGAGTTCTAACTTCAATGTGTTCTTCTTCTTTCTTTCGCCCGACTCTATTATCCGATTACGATGAAATTTTCAGGATACATGCTTATCCTATAGACGGACCAACATACCAAATTTTGTGTCTCTAGCTCTTATGGTCTCTGAGATTTAGGCGCTCGTACAGACAGACGGACGGACAGACGGACATGGCTATGGCGACTCGCCTGTTGATGCTGATCAAGAATATATATACTTTATAGGGGTCTGCGAGACTTCCTTCGAGCTGTTACGCACATTTATTTTTTTACAAACTTAATAGAGAATAATTTATTATTAATTAATAACAATTCCATTAGTCGAAGTCGCCATATGGCGAACTTCTTCTTTGGATAATGGTGATTCGAGTTAGAAAAGTTCGACTGTATATACATATAATAATAATATCGGCACTTTAGAAATCCTTAGTTCAAGCTAAAATAAGATCGCAAAAATCAACCAATAAATGTTATATCATAAAACAAAAATATTTAAAAATGTTATTAAGAATATTGATTGAACTTTGCCAACAAATTATGAAATTCCAAGAAATAAATGAGTAATTCGGGTATTTATATTAAAAAAAACCAACATTGGAAAAGTTCTTAAAATTGACATTTTAACTAAACACTTAAGCCGATAGGCTTTAACTAAAAAAACTTATTTAAGTTGTTTTATAAAAATGGTATAAATTACTATTGAATTATATTTTATGCAGTAAAGTCTGATTAATAATAAAGTGAATAAAATACGTAATTGCGTGATTGTCTTACCGAAAGATCTCCACCGTAAAAGGGATGAATGACAAAGGTCTCGTTGCCAATATGTATGACCCCGCTGACCCCATTGCAGGTGTGAAAGGCGGCACTGGCACCTGGATAATCCTTAACTGTCCCGTGATAGTAGCAATGCTCGATGTCCTGAAATTAAAACATAAATCAAACGATTACTAACGTGTATTATTGCTTGAACTTGATTCTAAACTAAACTATTGCAGCAACATTATTCACTATCCATCATTACATCATCATGTTATAAATCGTTACGTTATGTACAAATAAAGTCTTTACGAAATTTGATGCATAGGATTGACATAGCTTTTTATTTACTCATAAAGATCGAATTATTTATATCATATATGGTATATCCGTATTTGTAGTAGCTATAGAAGTGTTATCCTCTGTACCCTGTATGCGTTTCTTGTGATCAACTTAAATTAAACGAAATATACAATACATTTTTTTGTGATTATTAAAGTACAAGCAATTAACTAAAAGTGCAGACAAGTGCAACAAAAAAAATGAAGAAGTGGGATCTATAGCAACTTGTGGAGTAGTATCGAATGCAATTCTTAGTACACAAAAATAGGAAGAACAAACTGACAAATTACGGCTGACATTTATCATTCGGATTCGCAATATTTCGATTGCAGTATGAGCAGCATGAGAAATCTTGGGAATTTGAACGATAAACGGAAAGCCGGAACCGGCCTGAATGTTATGTAGTAGTTGGTGCTAAACTTAAATTGCACAGCAAAGGGATTTCGGAATTTTTAAAATTGAAAAAACCAAAAAAAAAAATGGGTACATAATGCAATTTTTTTTGCAAATTGTTGGACTATTTCCATTGATTACACTTTGCATATTGGATAGATGACGTTGGGGGCATTATGTTGATTCTGTACTACTTCGAATTTTGTGCTGATTGATTGGTGCTGCTAGTTTGGGTTATATTTTTGTAGTAGTCTTGTTGCTGTTATCGTTGTTGTTGTTGTTGTCGTTCTTGTTTATGTTGTTGTTGTTGTTGTTGTCGTTGTTGTTGTTGAAGTTGATGTTGATGTTATTGTCCCATTACTATGAATCTAAACGAATAGGCTTTCGGCAGCCCTCTCCAGATCCCAATTCTCTTTTGAAAGAACGGCGCGGGCATCGTGCTCATCA
Organism: Drosophila histrio; assembly: GCA_958299025.2. Classification (NCBI taxonomy): domain Eukaryota; kingdom Metazoa; phylum Arthropoda; class Insecta; order Diptera; family Drosophilidae; genus Drosophila; species Drosophila histrio. Next base: position 28,198,094 of record OY282582.1, read on the forward strand.
ATGCCCATATCCTTGAGACGTTCAATCTTTAGATCCAATTCGGGAAACGAACGTGGTCCTCCAGCATACGCACTAGTCCAATGTTTGGCAGTTAATTGAAAGAGATCCTGTCGTTTCTTAAACTGATAGGCGACCACAAAGTCCTGCCAATCATCTGGCTCGGCGGCAATCAGCAGTCCTTGAAGCGATACCAATACAGTGCGTAACGTCATCGCTGCGGCCCAATGATCCTTCAAAATATCCATACGAATAGCACCAGTGACCGATGAAATGTTTGGATGCCAAATGCGTGTCACAAATCGTACATCTGGTGGACTGAATGGATATTTATCGGGCACTTTGATTTCCAACACAAATTTACCGCCCTCATAGGGCGTACCACGTGGTCCAGTTATCTCACCACGTAGCTCTGTCCAGCTGTCATTAACCAGCTCCATCTTGATCAGACACTGATGGAACTCCTCACCGCTCAATGCCTCCTTGAACTCCCGCTTGATACGAGCCTCAGCCATGTTCGTCATGTTTTTTTTGAGGGCTGTTGTTCCTTCTACTTGCTCTTTTTCTTTGGTTTTCAGTACACGCTACTGTTGTGCTCGATATAAGGAGAATTTTTTTTATAATCTTTTATGTATGGAACGCTTTAGTATTTGTTTGTATTTTATATTAAACTGACACCTCTTCAAACATAAGATTTGCAACGTGGGCTGCTAGATTGATTCAACTAGTCTACTTTCACTAAGTTTTATCTACTTACAATTAATCAATTTATTTAACTAATTTTATTATTCTACTGGTTACTGCACAATTCTTTCATAATTCCTTAATTTGTGTAATATTTACATAATATATATGATACTCACATGTCGGTTACCGTCCACTAGATATCCACCAACGTGGTAGTGTTTCTGTTGTATGTTAGGAGAAAGTAGTTGACTGTAAAGAGACGTAGAGATTTTTTCAAATTATTACTTTGATTATCCGATAAATTAAATCATTTAAACGTAGACCGCAATTTGAGCCATAGAGATCTGATCTTAAGATTTTGGTTGGAATTCGATTTAAGAATTTAATTTAAATTAATTTTTCTTGATTTTGTAAGCCGAAATAAAATATATTTTTATCATAAACAGTAAGAACTTCTTCGAGTATCTTATTTTTTAATGATGATTTTATTATTAATTGTTCAGTGTGTCAAGCTAAACAAGTATGAAAATATTGTTTTGTTGTTTTCCTAACCGAAAGAGGTGCGATTTTGAGGTTGAGATTCCAACAGTAGATAATTCTATAGGTAATGATTAGGCTCCCAGAAATTAAAAAACCCCAGCATAACCGATTCTGTGTGAACTGGTTTGCAGCCTCAATTTTAACAACTCAAGTCATAAAACTTATTTAATTAATAAAGTGCAACTTTTTTACAAAGTACTTACGAGTTTAATTCCAAATCCAATCGAAATTTGTGATTAAATGCCTTGATGAGAAGCGAGGTGCGATGAAAATGTTTCTGCAATTAAAAAAAAATATATAAAAGTAGGTCATGTATATAGTATATAGTTTTTCATAACGCCATTTTGCCTTTACATTCAGAATTATCAAAATTAGTTTGCCTTAACAAAAGCACTTATAATTGTGCGTACTTTTTGTGCCATGATGGACTATTGTGGAAAATGGAAAACCTATTACCTGCACTCAAGTACTATGGCCTTTTAAAGTCATATCTGGAAGGACGAGAGTTTTGGGCGAAAGTAAGAGACACATACTTGTCCACTTAACCAATGAGAGCAGGAGTTCCGCAGGGCAGTGTTCTTGGACCGCTGCTCTATTCGTTGTATACTGCCGATATTTCCCCACACCAACTTTCAACATTTGCAAGTTCTCTGCAAGGACATCGCAGTCATTTACAATACCAACAATCGCGTTGAAGCAGTTAATGGACTACAGGGATATCTTGATACTCTCGCAGCTTGGTGCAAAAGTTGGAATCTAAAGTCAGGACCCACCGAAGACGACCAATCCCTGCTTCACCCTGAAAGCGCTCATCGACCACACGCCACCTATACTAGAGTTGTTCATCGTAGTTCAATTGAAGGATTTAGTTCAGTAGTTCAATTTTTGATGAACTAGTCTTTCTTTTAGTTTAGTAGTTCGTTCAATGACTCGAGTCCAATTATAGTTCGTTCAGTGACTCGCATCTCTTTTAGATCGTTCAATGACTCGAATCTCTTTTAGATCGTTCAGTGACTCGAATCTCTTTTAGATCGTTCAGTGACTCGAATCTCTTTTAGATCGTTCAATGACTCGAATCTCTTTTAGATTGTTCAGTGACTCGAATCTCTTTTAGATCGTTCAGTGACTCGAATCTCTTTTAGATCGTTCAGTGACTCGAATCTCTTTTAGATCGTTTAATGACTCGAATCTCTTAGATTGTTCAGTGACTCGAATCTCTTTTAGATCGTTCAGTGACTCGAATCTCTTTTAGATCGTTCAGTGACTCGCATCTCTTTTAGATCGTTGAGTGACTCGACTCTCTTTTAGATCGTTCAGTGACTTGAATCGCTTTTAGATCGTTCAGTAACTCGAATATCTTTTAGATCGTTCAGAGACTCGAATCTCTTTTAGATCGTTCAGTTACTTGAATCGCTTTTAGATCGTTCAGTAACTCGAATATCTTTTAGATGGTTCAGAGACTCGAATCGCTTTTAGATCGTGCAGTGCTTCTTTATCGATATAAGAAGTACTACAATAGGGACTCGAGTCACTGAACGAACTATAATGTGATTCGAATCACTGAAATTAATGACCTACAATCAGGGATTTAATTTGTTCGTTCACTTTAGTGATTAGTTCAATTGAACTTAATCCGAACGATTTGATGCAACTCTAACCTATACAGCTGGAAGGCGTAATCCTGGCAGTCAAAATATCTCTTTTAGCCCCCATTTAAAAGCTACGGCCAGAAAGTGCGGCCAATGGATGCAGCAATTTCGGAGGCTGATCAAAAAAGAGTTAAAAGGGCAGTCTACGTTCACGGTGTGGCCGCAATCTGGCGGTGAACAGCGGCAAAATCAAACTAATAACGTATACAAGTGTCACAGAATCACGCCATGCGACAAATCACCAACTGTCCCGGGTATCCCTGAATCTGCAGACAGTGGACAGTGGAGCAGATGGGGAGGCACACAAGCAGATACGGATACATACGATAGACTGATCAGACACCGCGAGATGTCTACTCTCCGGCAGGCCTTTGAATGGCTTAAAGAGACTGGGTTTTGCCGAAACCATTGGCCAAATATAAAGTCCTCTTTGTAAGTCACCGTTGCGGATATGCATGGGGTTGGGCCCTGTTATCAATTATTTTGACATGTGTTAAGGTACTAATTTTGAAGAATTTACGCTTAATGTAATAAAGAACAATAGAAAAGTTTGTGCTTACCTTTGTTCTACCTCTGCTAAATCCGCTGTCGTCGTGTGGGCGTGGTCGTTGGCCCGGCTAGAAATATACAGAAAAATAATATAATATTTTGAATTGAGGTCGACAGATTTAAGGATATACTAGCTAATATCGAGATACATAGGATAGCTGAGACTAAGAGGGAAGACATGTTCTGATCAACACCAATACCAATTTGAAGTATAATTTGATTTTAATAAGTTTTATCTGTGATAGAAGTACATATATGGCTTAAATTGTGTTAGAAAAAATGACAATATTGTATGAATAAAATTGTCGGAGGGTGAAATTTGAATTCTAGCCATATTATGAATTTCATCTTATAAGATGAAATTCATATTTATTTTCTGTTGGCTCACTTTCTTTGCTAGTGTTTTGATGTATGACTGACTGTGCGTGTGTGTGTGTGTGTGTGTGTGTGTGTGTGTGTGTGTGTGTGTGTGTGAATAAATGATGGGACAAATGATAGCACGAATGAATGAAAATAAATGTGAACATACCATTGTGTCTGTTTCGATTTTTCTAGTATTTCTCTTATGCAAATCTTTGCGTACCTTTGGGAGACTGACTTCACGCGTTGAGATTCCCATCTTTTCGTGATGACGCAGCTGAACCGGATAGATAATCTGATAATAATGTCCTCCGATACGACGCACAAGCTCCTGATTTTGTCTGTACTCTTTGAGTAACCGTTCCACTTCACCTGCGAGAGAGATTTGAATACAAATGCCGAAATTATGTAAAGCACCATATATATTTAATTAAATAAATTACAGTTGTGTTCAGCATATAATTATGTATTGTTACATACTAAGAGGATTACTAAATTAATACATAAAGAACTTACCAACAGGACTTTCTTCGTTCCAAAATGAATCATCGAGTGTATAATCAGCTTCTGTAAAATATAAATCATTTCAATATAGTATATTAGTGTTTTTTTTTAATGTGTATAATGATGACAATATGAATGAGATCTGAATGAGCCAAAAGCTAATTCACTTTGAATACAAATATACTCAAAAATATGCCAAAAATAAATATAAGTGTACGCAGAATTAAGGGACAGACACAGCTCGAAACTAAATTATTCAATGTACAATTAAGGAATAGATATATTATAAATATTAATTCAATGTACCATCGTATGAAAGTTGTCTCTTGCACCAAATTAGATTATAAATACTAAATCGACTAAAAAGCTATTCAATTATTTAAAAGAGGCTCTAGGTGAGAGTCAAAAGGACAACAACTAATCAAGTGCTAACTACTAACAACCAAGGGAAACCTTACAGTAGGTCGAAGGACATTCACAGACACAAAGTTACCTACTACTTTAATACTGTGGCATTAAATCAAACCCGTTTACTGAGTTAACTTCAACAATTGTTAAGGATTGAATTGAAAGCACTTCGCGAATCTACATCATTTCCAATTGCGGAAAACACATTCTACGAAATAAAATCTTATACTGAAACTAATTGCCATGATTTGTACAGGATTATACTACTTGATTTCAATTGTAAATTCTTGTTTATTTTATAATTGCACTCACATTAAGCAGCCACTTTACTGTCTGCATACTTTGAAATACTTCAAATACTAGTTTACCCGTAAAAGATACAGTCCTTGTTGAGCTGAGTACATAGTTAAGCATTTACCTAATTTTACTTGGGTAATTATTTGATTTGAAACATTTGCAGTACCCAGGTTCAGTTAATGTTTAAAGAATTTAGCTTCTACTTAGTATATATTTAAGTATTCGACTGATGCTTCGGACCATATAACGTTTCAGAATCCAAACGCTTTGCCAAATTTCATATGCGACGGTAAAGCGTAGGAATTCTAAAGCGCTACAATGGACTCTGTAGAATAAATAATATAATTTATTGTTGCATTTAACTCATTTATGTATATACATATATAGTCTAAACAATTGCAAACCCGTTCTACTTTGAATTTGTTAAATTACTTGTATTTAATCTTAAACGTCCTAGAAATTGTTTTGATTTAAGTGAAATTTTCCGGAATGGACATCAGTGTCTTAGCCTTTTGTCTATTGTATTAATAAATGTAAGTTATAATACCTCAAATCCTTAAACAATTAAATTTACTACAAAATCAGCTTACATATTAAGTAGTAACAATTAACTTGTAATCTTCACTCTTATGGCTGCCTGAGTGCATAATTCAAATGCATTTTCGCCCAGAGGCAATTTAATTTACAAACAAAGAGAGACCAAAGAGTGACCAAATTGAAGTTAAGCAACAAGTTTTGTACCTAATGTTAAACGTACAAAGTGCTTGACCTAAGTCCATTATGATATATGGCTTAACACAAAATACATTACTTAAATCCAAAAGCACTTTAGTTTAACTGGCGCCCAACGTGGGTTGAATTTGCATTTTGTACGCTGAGTAAATGGACTGATTGTGCATTATGGCGCCTGCTGTCAAAACTGGAGCACATTGATGGTATGACGTGTTAGATATTACTCCAAATGGCTTTCAATTGTTAAACACGACGTGACAGTGGCAGTCGTGACGTGACGTGAGAAGTAATTTAATGTCGTCAAGAACTTTGGCAGAGACACTACAACGACTTAGGTTAGGACCAACACATCCACAAATACATAGAATCAATTGCTTAACTAAGGCAATTTTTAAATTTAGGCTACTACTATTACTACTACTACTACTACTACTACTACTTATTGTGTTAAGATAAAGAGGGGCAGCCAGAGAGTCTGTGTGCCATTTAACACGTTCGCCATAAAAACGTGCGCCTGACTATTAAAAAATACACTAGGGCAAACGACCAGACCAGACCAGACCAGACCCGACCCGACCGACTGCAAAAACAATAAAAGGCAGTTAAAGTGCGGAGCCCATCGACCACCTGTAACCCTAGCCATAAAGCTCATCAACAACTTCTAGTTGGCACTCAACGTGTACAAGGCTACAATAATTATCCTACTTAAACAAGCAGATTATTTATGACTGAAGTGCATATTTGATGCATGTGGCAAAAAAGCTACGCGGAAATATGATAAACTAAGTAGTTTGTAGAATAAGTACTAAGTAGTCGAAACATTTAAAGTTCATTCCCTTTAATACGTAGGCAAGAGCTCAATCCAGCTCTGTGGCCGTTTGCCGTTTGCCGTTGTTTAATATAAAAACACGATACTTGTGCTTCTTGTGAAAAACGAATACTAGCTGGACGGAAGTGTAAGAAAAAACAAAGATAAAAATCTTTTGAACGCCATCACTGAGTCGAACGCAAAGTTCTTTAATAAAAACTTAAGACACACACACACACACACAAAAAGGAAAAAAGAGGAAGGCAACTGGCAACTGGCAACTGGCAACTGGCAACTGGCAAAGACTGTCGCTTAATAACCTCTCTTTAAAATTTGTTGAGACCAAGACTAAGGATTTGCCTGAGGCAAAATGAATTCCAGCGAATGCGGTTCCAAAGGATATTCCGTCCGCAACGCTAGTAAAAGGATCCTAAAAATAGCATCAACTTCCAAGCGAATAAGTGGCCAACGAGCGACAAGTCAAAGATGGTGTATGGAAGATAGTGACAGCTTGGGCGGAAGATGGATTGCACAGCCATTGGGAGGCTATAAAGACTGTCAATGCGTTCCGTTTAACAGGTGCAGACGGAAGCAGAGTCATTTAATAAGCATTTACTTATATATTCATTACTTAAGTATTAATTACGAGCGTATTGATCGGAGACATTTAATTTATTAACTTGATGGAATGGTTACTGCTTAATCAATCAGGAAAAGAGGAAACCACATTGTCCGGATAACAGCTTAAATATATATATTAGACGATGGAAAGCATATTCTTTTTTACGTTCTTCTGTTTCTAGTCTCCAAAGGATACAAGGATATAAGTATATTGCTAATATACTACTTGAAGACTGTTATAACTAGAAATATTCGTTAGATCCTGTTCAACATTTTATTTATGTAATTTTACAGTGAAAAGAACTCCTTGCAATACACACAAAGTATTAAATATTATTTAAGGATAAGCTAGAAGCACTTCTGACCTGAATGAAGACTTAAATATAAATAGATAGACTTGCAAAAATTCAATAGGATGTTTTATGTTGCTAGGTGGAGATAAGTCAGCATATCTTTTAATAAATTCTATACAATTGTATAGATTACAGACAGAAATAGGTGGTATAAGAGCATTTAATTTATTGCTCTTAAAGTGGAAGTACAGTTTATTGATATAATTGTATGGCATAAAAATCAATTTATAACAATAAATACACTCATGACATCATTATCGATGACTGACTGAGAATGAGTCAAGGTCTCTGCCATATTAAAAAGGTTAAGTCATCTGCATCCGATATAGTTATGTATTGAGTTATGTATCTACCTGATACGGTCAGTATTGCTGTCTCATCCATTGACACCAACAAGCACAATGAGACAAAAAAAAAAAGAAGGAAATGATTCTGAATAACTACTATGATTTGCTCATACATGAAGGTTAAAGATTGTCCCCAAAAGGGACTTTTTTTCTGAGTATGACTGCTGTCATTGCGAAATATTGCTGGCAACGCAAAAAATGTTGCGTTATATTTGCACAATGTGTTTATATTGCGGCTCTGCATTGTTGCACGCCCAAGTGGCCCACGAACCATTCAACTACCCAACCAACCCAACCCACCCAACCAGCCCAGCCAGCCCAACACATACTACTATTTGGGTCAAATCCCACAAAATGAGCATCAATCAAAAGCAAATTGCGTCTGCAACATGATGAAAGCATGTGTGTGTCCTCCGAATTAGGAGAATGTGATCCCCAAGGGTTATGTTATGTTATGTTATCGGAAATAATTGGGCTGGTTCAAAAACTTGTTTTCAAAAAATGATGAATTGGAGATTTTACTCATATGTTCAATTAGCTTTAATTACTAAGTATGACCACTGTTTGGCTCTGACTAAATGTGTACTGGGGTGACAATAATCAATTAACTGAAAATTTGCAACTATTTTATCCGAAGACGGTTTAGTGAGCAAGGAGAATACATCGATGAATCAATTTATAGGACAATACAGAAACTGACCAACAGTTCCATCAAGTGCAACAATAGTGCATATAACAATGACAACATTTTCACAAAGCCTAAAGCATATAATCTGCGTTCAGAATCATAAGCACATCCTCCTCCTTTTGGTTGCAGCACATTGACAGTATTCGAAGGACTGAAGGCAAGAGATTAAAAGGAACACGGACAACAATTGTTCGATGAAGACAATTGTTAATGATTTTAAGCTTGGGTGGTTTAAAGGGTGAGATTTTGTCTTTCAATATCGTATGGTAAAAGTAATGGAATGGAATGGAATGGAATGGGAAAAAGCTGTCATGGTGCCAGGTGCCAGGTACTTTGTCGTTAGGTATTATTTCACTTTCTATTGTATTCTTGATAGAGCAAACGTTCAAATAGATTTTCAGCCACATGTTAACTTGCCAAACACAAGTAGTACATAGAATCTTAACACGCGCAATTGACCTTTAAGCAGACAAAATTGAAAAGTTACGTACTGGTAAACGTAACGATTGGATGGTAACAATAACAATCGGAAAGTTATTGACGTGCAGAGTCAGCATCGAGTGTGAATTGTGAATAGTGAACGGCGCCCAACGTAGGGCGTTGCACATATCGTTATTTTGCAACTTTGAGTATCTATGCAATTGCCACTTCGAACTGAACTCCTATTAGACTGTTCAGTCAATAGATTATGGATAGATGAATGTTATATGTACTTAGTATGAAATAAAAGTAATCATTGTGTACTTACCGCCAGCGGAGTGGACCAAGACACAAAGCTGGGCTATGATGACGATCAAAGAAGCGAGTGTTATACACATGACGGCGGTTGCACTGACGTGGGCGTTGTCTGGCCTTGGCACTCTCCAGACCAAAGGTAACCTCTTCTTCAAACCCTATTTAATTGGCAACTTTGCATATGCAAAAAAAACAGACACACACGCACACCTGTTAATCTCACTCACATACGATTGTCGCAATTGCTTTCAAGCACTAAAAGGAATTTTTTTTTTTATTTAATCCCTTTCGTTAATGGCTCTTAAATCTTCTAATTGTATTCCTTAGCTCGTCTTGTTCTTAGCTTGATATTCCACAGCTATTTATGGCAGATGTTGAATTTGTTGCTGATGCTGATGCTGAAGTTGAAGTATAAGCTAATGCTGAGATTGAAGCTAATGTTATGGCTGAGGCTGAGACTGAGGCTGAGACTGATGCTAAGACTGATGCTGAGACTGATGCTGAGACTGATGCTGAGACTGATGCTGAGGCAGAGGTTGTGTTGTATGGCAGTGGCGGGCAGGCGTGACTGGCTGTGGCTGTGGCTGGGCTGACGTCAGTGTGGAGTTCGAGTCGAGATTGCGGCATCATTTCGCGCTCCACAATGCACTGACACTGCCCCGCTTTTCCACTACTTCTTCTACTCCTGCTGCTTTCTCGCCGTCCTCTATTCTCACTTATAGCTAACACTTGATTAACAATCACTTATTATTTTGTTGTTTTTTTTTTTTTTTTTTTTTGGTTTGTATAAGTTTCAAAAAATTCACCAATAAAACTTTGTTCTCACAATCACAATACTATAAAAAAAATGTGCTGTTCTCACTTCATAAAAACTTCTATTTTTTCACAATCGCCCGCCAATGAAGGCCTTATGCGAATAACTGATGTGATTAACTATCATGCGAAATTGACCTGAAAGTAAACAACAACAAAAGAACATCGATTAGATTATGCATAAACGATTTATATATATATATATATATATATATATAGTAAAGTATTTCTATATTTCATCGAATATATGTACTTACAATTTGCATGCTCAGCAATAAACTAAGTACAATATACAATTTCACCGAGACCTTAGACGAGACCTACTAGTACGATAGTTAGTACATAAATATGGGTACATAGACTGTCCCGTTATCTATGTTATTGTCCCGGCAAAACGCGCTATCCAATCACTAGACCACGACTAAGCAATCGTTACCGCCCCAGGCATGATGAAGCTCTATTCACTAACAGAGCCAGCTTCCGCACAGTGGTACAATTTTGTAGAAAACTAATCAACAGTTATGCTAGATACATATGACGAACATATAGTAAATATAACGTACATATTTATATTCTAAAATTTTATGAATTCTTTAGTTCGATTTTTTTTGTAATTACTATATGAAAAATACTTTTGTTTAATTCAGAAAAATCTTATATACCAAAGATTTCTTTCAGAAATTTGTTTATTCCTTTTGAGTAATGTAAGGCTAATACCTAAGCTAATACATTTAAAATATGAAGTTTCATCGATTATTGTTTTAATGCCGCCCACAGTAAGCTCCTCTAATTAGCCAAGGGCAGCCATAAAAGGGGTCATACTCGTAGTTAAATTGCAAACAGCAGCAAATGCAATGACATGCCCGAACTGCTTAAATAATTAATTACGACGACCCTCACTCATATGAACCGTTGGACAGTTTGGCTCGGTTTGGCTAGCCAGTCAAGGGTGAACAGTTGGATACTGGTATATAAACAAAATGTGATGCGAATGTCCCTGAAAAGCGCCAACTTTGCGGATGCTGCTCGTTTATTATGGGCTTCACTGCACGCCAATTACAAACTAACTGTTTACGGAGTCCATTTTCGATATTCTCAATTCTCAATTCGCCATTCATTTCAATATTCTGTTAGTATCTTTAATCGAGTTCTAACCGGCCGATCGGTCGAATGAATATTATTTTTTTAAGTGCATTTTGTAATTAACTTAAGCTGTAGACAGTTGATAATTATCAACCATTAACTATATATCAGCTTAATTGTATTGTGCATCTATTGAATTCGTAGTTATTTTAAATGTGTCAATTACAATCTCAATAGAGGGATATGTATAGTGTTCTCTAAGCTAAGGGACAATACTTAGTTGCTAATGATTTAAAAAAGGCCAAGAAAGTGATAATGGGATTGCAGCCTCATAGATTATCAGTAATACTATACGGGTAATATTCTAGTTTAAAACCTAAATTTATTGAGTAAATTTAACTTTAAGGCATTAAAATAACACAAAAAAAATCTTTCAGATAAACTCTTTGCTCAGCAGATGCCAATATATATAAATTTATGTTGTTATTTTAGTACTCAAGTATTAACGAGTCCCACAGGAAGTCATTATAGCCAGAAATGCGAATAATTCGTTAAACCGGATGACAACAAGATAAAGGATAACACAAACTGAGACTCAAAAAAAAAAAAAAAAGCATTGCTCGATGGGTTCATCCAATAGTTAGTTAATCAAATTAAAATCAGTTCGAAAAGTTTTCTCTACGAACTGACAGCTTCAATTCAAAAAGAACGAGTTTACGAGTTTACTATTTGCACAATTTGTATACTCCAAATGAAGTATCGCTGAAAGTGTTGATGTTTGATTTTACAAGTGTAAATGTGAAATGTAAAACAAATATTTACATTTTGTTATTAGTTTATTTATACCTTTATATATTCATGCTTGGAAAAATACACAAAAAGTCTAAAATGGAATTGATATCAGGTCAATTTTCTGTTGAAATTTGAGAGTTTAGCAGCAAAAGTTGAGGGGACTAAGAGAGATTTCCCACTCAGTTGAAAGCTTATTGCTTGAGGCGCTACAAATGCAGTAAAGTAGAAAATACTCGTATTAATTTATTTAACTCTGATGCTGCAACGTTTCAAGGTTTATTTGCTCAAATTGGCAACGAAATCAAAAGAGACTAGTTCAACTAGTCTGAAGGGTTTGCAGTCGAGAAGTGTCTGTACTTCATTGTAAAAACTTATACACACGCGAACAAACACGCGGCAAGACTTATACGAGTAGTACGCCCGACGTAGCCGTAAATTCTTTCTTAAATAACTTCTGACTTTATAATCTGATTGCTATGAAATTTTCAGGAATCATCAGGTTCTTGATGTTCATAATGTGTGCGAACATTCAAGGCTCTAGACTTAAAATTGCAGTTAAATTTTAATTTTTAAAAATTATTTTTCTGTTTTCGGATGCGACGTGACAAAAATTGTTAAGCAAACTGAATATGGTTAGCATATGGATGAGCCTACATACCAAATTTGATGTCTCTAGCTCTTAAAGTCTCTGAGATCTAGATAGGAACGGACAGACAGACATGGCTCTAGCGTTTCGGCTGTTAATGGTGACCAGGAATATACATATATATATATATATATATATACTTTATGGGGTCCGCCAGACTTCTT
>OY282582.1:28215866-28389285 GCA_958299025.2 Drosophila histrio
ATTACATTTTTTTTTCTTATTTTCTTATCCTACTGTAACGTCTATTTATATTTTAATTATATATATTTTTCATATATTTCTCTATCATACAGAATAATCAGTTAAAGAATCTCTAAATTTACGTTCTAAATATTTGTTATCAAGCTGAAAGTCATTTTAATAAGTTAAAGAAATATTTATAGAATGTAAAGTCTCTTGAAAAGTTAAAGCCACTTGAATGCATTCCAAAGCTGGCACTTTAGAGAAGTTGGCAGACTCTGTTGCAATAACGTAAGTGGCAATTTAGCCAAAGTTGGCCGACTTATTAGCGTTGGTGAAGAGTTCGAATTATGGAAACGCAATTAAATGATTAGCTATGGATACAATAGAAATTAAAGCAGCTAATAATTAAGACAATTGTTGCAAATGGAATTTGAAATGTGAAATTGAATAAATCATACACATACATACATATGGATAAGTAGATAAGTAGATACGTACTTAGATACATATACATACATACACATATGCATGTATGTACGTATGCGAATGCATTTGTATCTCAAACTGTGGCGCCTGTAAGCATGCAACGCTTTTTGCCCATTTGTTTGTTGACCCGGACAAGCAACCGAAGGCATGGCATGCGTGTATCTACACACATATTCAAACGGTTGTACTCGTGTATCTGTGTGTGCGGGCATAGTTGTTGTGTTGGGGTATGTGTGTGTGTGTGTGTGTGTGAGCGTTTAGCAAACGCTACTGTAGTATAATTAGAGATATTAGTTGCAATCAGTATAACTTTACCTATGCGTTAGCAGCAATTTGATGCAGTTGTTTTTTAGTTGTTTCTCCACTTCCTCTGCTGCTGCTATTTCCGCTTCTGCTCTTTTTGATATTATCTGATGTAATATTTGTTTAGATTTAAATTTTTAAATTGTAATTTATTGCATGTAGCAAGTTATTTACTAGCGACTTTTGACTTGCCGCTCGATTTCTCTGATCTTTGATTTCTTTTTATAGCACACTTAACTACATGAACACTTTTTGTTTGTCATTGTTTGAGCAAACAGTAAAAAAAAATGGCAAAAAATCTTTACAAAATATGACTATATTTCATCTATTTTTTCTTTTTTTTTTTGGTTTTTGTATTTTGTATTTTGTATTTTGTTGTATTAAAGGTGCAGCTTTCCCCGATTGCTTCGTTTGTGGGTTGGTTGCTTGATTGAATGCGCCTGCTCACCGAATCGCAATTATGTGTAATCGCAATCTTTATCTCTGTCTGCTTGTCATTTTTTTATAATTTTGTATTTTCTATTTGGTTTTTGAATTATTTATAATATTTTTATTTTTATTTTTTTCTTTTATACTTATAAATTTGTTGTGTGCGTGTGTGTGTGTGTGTGTGTGTATTTGCTTTTAGTTTTGCATTATCCAAGGACCATCTGCATTTGTGTGTTGGCTTTTAATTGAATTTCGTGTGCTTTTTCCTGCTGCCTTTATTTTCAGTGTGCCTCCATGTGTATGTGTGTGTGTGTCCGTGTGTGTGTGTGTGTGTGTGTTGGTTGCTTTTGTCGCTTATTTCGCTATTTTTCGCTTCTTTTTTTTTTATGCTTATGCTGACTCAGACTCCGACTCTGACTCCGGCTGTGACTCTGAATGCGGCCGTTGACAGTTTGTTGTACTGACTACTGACTGGCACCGTTATGTTATGGTTGAATGTTGACTGTTGGCGGTGCTGTCGGTGTTGCTGTCGCTGTTGCTGTTGCTGTCGCTGTCGTCACCGTTTGCTGATTTCCCGTTGCCACTTTCCGCGATTGCAAACAACGTTCTAAAGCGCTCGCATACGTCTGCAGTCTGCAGGACATGAGCACGCGACGTGGTCACCGCACGCGGCCAAAATCCCGAGTCAAAACCAGCAAACATCGCGTCAACAACGACGACGCAGCCGCAGATGCACGACAGCAACAACGACAGCGACAACGACAACGACAACGACAATTACGCTCAGCAACAGCAATGGGGCAATGGAGCATTGGAGCATTGCTGAAGCCGGTGATTGGGAGTCTGGGCCTCAACGGCAGCATCTTAAATCTCTCTCTTTCTCTCCTCATTTGCCTAGTCTCTTTTGGAATACGTATTCAGCTTTTAGGCAAAAAGTACCGCTGCTAGTATGTCTCTTATTAAGCGTGTTGCTGACTCTCCCATCTTTCCTTCCCCAAACCCTGTCATCTCTTCTCCATACACCCCCCGCCCCCCCCCCCCCTTCTTCACTGTCGACACACTCTATCTGCGTCTCTCAACGTGTATTACGAGTCCAATGTAGGCCAAAAATACGTAGTGATGGGGCGGGAGCATCAACGCCCCTATTTTACACGATGAAATGGACTTATCTAGGAAAAGTGGGATATTTTGTAGATACGAAAGACCAAACAAGCACACACCAAGAGAGAGAGGGAGAGAGAGAGAGAGAGAGAGAGAGAAAGGAAGAGAGCCAAACACATACCCATACCCATGAGAAAAGTAAAGTTTTTCAACTACAAGACAGTGAGATTGGTCCTCTCCACCCACCTCCACCCTCCTCCACCCTACTCACATCAACGACCACCCTCAAACATTGGGAACACAATTTTGGAGCACTCAACGGGTCTGAAATATATTCTGGCAAAAAATTAAGTTGTTTTAGAGTTAATTCGAAAAGTTTTTAAAAACTTTTAATTGGTTAGGTGTTGGTTGCTGTACTCGTAGTTGTTGGTCGTGTTTCGCTTGTTGGTTTTTCTTATTGTTCCCAGTGTCGGTTGCATCAGCTTCTACAGGTTAAGCATCACTTAACACTGGGTTACAATGCTTTTACGTTGTTCAACAACGTCCAACAATGGCTCAACTGATTAAAAACAGCACATTTTATGAAATTCTTGCTTTCGACTAATCTCAATTATAATAACTATAATATTTGTATGCCGTTCTTAACATAAGTACTCGTATTTTTTATGGCCATTTATTTTGATGGTTGCTGCAATGCCAGGCTAAAATGCCTTGGGGAGCTTTGGCTAACGGAAATGTTGTTGCCAGCCAAAAAAAAAAAAAAAAAAAAAAAAAAAACACCGAAAACTACCATGAAAAAAAAGCGAAAAAAAGCGAAAAAAAAACCCTGACCTCGGCAATAGTAATAAATAATTTCAGCACAAGTACGAGTATTTTTCGCGTGCTTAACTCTACTTAGCATGAATATATACATATAGTATATATATATATGTAATTAAGTAATGTATGTATATGCACGCTTCTAACATATGCACATACACATACATGCATATGTATGTTGAGTACATAAATTGCGGAATTCCGGCTGCAAAATGTACAGAAAATAAATAAAAAATTACTGACAAATTGAATATTTCCATGAATTGAATTCTGTCAAATTGAATGGTGTACGATTTGCCAATCTAATCATGGCCCAACATCCACACTTTACAATCACCACCCACAGCCCACTTCCTTACCACACCTTCAATGCTTTGCCATCCACATGCCACCCACATGAAGCCCACATTTCAACCATTGCCATCGCCCCCTCCCGCTCTCCATCCCATTGAACTCCATTACAGAGTGCGGCCCAAGCGAGTATCCAATTTGGTGTGCGCTCAAAAGTATGCAACACTTTTTGACTGCGTGTTTTTGCTGTGTTTAGTTGCCGGTCCAATTTGATAGTAGCTGTTGTTGTTCTTGTTGTAACTGTAGGTAAACCTTTGAGGCATACATAATTAATATCCATTGTAAATGGACAGGGACTAAAATGGGTGGACAATCAAATGAGAAATCAAAAGGCACACACCACACACACACACACACACACCTGTATAACCATAGACAGACTGAACTTCGCCCTCTGCCGCCCATTTGGCGTCACTATTGCCCGTTCATTGCCTTTTGTTATTCCCACACACGCACTCCACACCTGTATGTGTACACAATGCGCACACACACACACAAACACACTCATACATATATATATATATATATATATATATATATATATAGTATGAGGACATATACAACGTGTACATATGTGTTGTCTTTGTGCTTCATTTACAACTTTACACAACATTGTAAACATAATAACGAGGCGCCTTACGTTGCTCCTGTTGTTACATGCCATGCTTCGGCAGTGAAGGCACAAAGATTGCAGGGGATAGGGGTAGTGGTAGTGGAGGGTTGGGGGTTGGGGTGGCGACAAAGAGCACACGATGGCCGCCACAACGTCGCTCACTACTCTCAGCAAGTGGCTGTGGAGTACCTGCCAAGAAGACCAACGCCAACTATTGACATAGTGACACAATCAGACCACACAAACAGCTCTCACACACACACACACACGCGTACAGACAAAGAGAGAGGCACACACACACACACACACACACACATGCTATTAGCACATGCATATGATGACGATGATGACGACGCCGACTTGGCATCTGGGCGGCTGCTGTGGTTTTTGCCAAAGAGCGCGAGCACTAAGTAAACACACACACCTTATTCCTCGCTGAATAACTAGGCCAGCAGCTGGAGCTGGAGCCGGAGCTGGAGCTGAAGCTGCAGCCAGCAGCAGCATCCATCAGTGTACGATGGAGTACGATGGATACGTTGAATACTTTGGATGGATGCACGAGATACACGACCAACAAAAATGAGATGCGCGTGAGCATTTGCGCAGGATCAACATGAGCGGCCGCTCCTGTTTATATCTAGCTATCTCTATCACACACACACACTGCCTCTCGCTCTTTCTCTGCCTGCCATGCTGCGTGTGTAAAGGATATTTTGTTAAATATATTGTTGTTCTTGTTATTGCCATTGTGTTTGCTACAAGTTGGGAAATTTTTATGCATACGCTGAACATCCAAATGTATGAGTAGTATTCTCTCTCAGTCTCTCTTTCTCTGTCTCCTTTGCACTGTATACTGCCGTCTCTTTCACGCTTGGCGCTATGTGAGCATAAGCATTGACATTTGCTATTTGTGCGGCCAGAATGAGAATTGGAAAGGGGCATTGGGGAGTTTTTGGATTGAAGATTGTGTGAGGATTGTTGTTGTGTATTGTGAGTGACGTGGGGGGGGCGAGTGTTTGAAAGGAGGAGGGGTGGAGGGTTGGGGGGGGGGGGACGGGGATTGTGTGACTGACTGAGTGCCTGACTGCGCGCACTGCTGGCCCAGCCTGGTTGTTGCTGGCAACTGCTGGCATACCGTGCCACATGCTTGAGATATTTTTAGTGTTTTGTCACACAAGCAGACATCTGTTTCTGAAATACTTACATACAAAGTCGCGCACAAATATAATTAAGATGTGGAGTTCCCAACGCAGTCAAGAGATTCACAAACACACATACACACATTTATATACATGTATATGTAAATAAGTAAGAAGTATGTATCGTCCAAGCATGGACACGGAGAATTTAGCTCAACTATTTGTCGCTGTTGTTGCTAATGGTGTAAATAGTATCCATTGAAATGTTTGAAATATATCAATCAGTGTAGCTTTTAAAATATATCCTAATATATCCTAATATTCAAGGACAAGCACACACACTCGTAGTGGTAGCCCTGGGTCCACGGTTCTACGTCCACGGTCCACGGTCCACGGTCCACGGTCCATGGTCCTTGTAGCCGTAGCACAAATGCCTACACACACTTTGGCACAACTCAACCGAGTACTCGTAAAGCTCATAGAGGGCCCAAAGATGCGCTTGCGTTGTCATCTTCAAGTTGACGCTGCCGTTGCCTTTTCTGTTTTTGTGTTTTTGTTTTATTTTTTTTTTTTTGCTTTCTTTTGAGGCCTTGACATGACACATGTCTTGACAAAGCTCATAAGGGTATTCCCAGGCACAAATATGATGTTGCATACGCTCATTTGTTTAAATAATATGAGCAACAAAGATGCAAACAAAAAACAACATAGACATTTGATTTAATATAAATACGAGTATATGCTTTTAGCCTTTCTTTTGTTTATCAAATTATTCTCGTTACCAGTTACAATCAGCGCTAAAAAGTATGCAACACATTTGACATGAAACACTTAAGCCGGAAGAGGAATAGAAACAGGAAGTGGAAGTGGAAAAGGACACAGCATGAAAGTTACTTTATTTATTTAACTAAACGACGAGCTGGTAAGCTGGTGAACTGAAGAGGTACGCTCAATGATACCAATGATACCATTATATGGTATCAAAATGTGCTGACCTCACCCAGCACTCAACTTTGCCCAGCAGCGTCATGAAAGGAAGCCAATCGATATGCACCAGTTTTTAAATCCAATTCTGTCAATGACAAAAAAAGCGGCATAAAGCTTCCTTTGAATGGATTGGCTGCTCTGCGCAACACCCAACACCCAACCCCCAACCAACAATCCGCAACCCCGCAGGCTTACATCAGAATGACGAGGAAGCGCTTCATTGAATGCACTTTATGTTGAAATTTTAATTACCTATAAGTTCATTCACTCTATTCGATTATATTTGGAAATCAGGATTCCAAAATTAAATGATACATATGATAAAAAGTCCAAATTGTATTTAATCTATTGGAAACAAGTGAGAAAGCTTTGATAAAGATTGATGGAATACAAGATAAATTAGGCACACCAACACGTATTCGTACTTCCGTACATACAGATAAATACGCAGTAAACGCATACACACATAAACATACACGTCTTAAGTTTCTAGCTTAAAAATAACACTTGTAAATCGTTCTTGTTGATTTCTGGATGAAGGGGCATGTGTGCCAAATTTCAAGCTCTTGTGTTTCGCCTTTTTCGAATATTAATTTGTCTGTTAATCGAATAAACTTCTTCCTGCACATAAGTGTGAGTCTATACACCAAAGAGTGTGCTTCTAGCTCTTACCATCTCTGAGATCCTATCGTTTATATGAAAAGACAGACAGATAGATGGGCAAACAGACAGACAGATATACGGACAAACAGACAGACGGACGGACAGACAGACAGACAGACGGATAGACACACAGACGGATAGACAGACAGACGAATAGACAGACAGACTGATAGGCAGACCGACAGATAGACAGACAGACGGAAAAACAGAGAGACAGACCGACAGATAGACAGACGGACAGACAAACAGACAGACAGATAGACAGACAGATGGACAGACAGATAGACAGACAGATAGACAGACAGATAGACAGACAGATAGACAGACAGATAGACAGACAGATAGACAGACAGACAGATAGACAGACAGATAGACAGACGGACAGACACACAGCCAGGCAGACAGACAGACAGATAGGCAGACCGACAAATAAAAGCACAAACAGACAGACAGACGAACGGACAGACGGTCAGACGCACAGACAGACAGGAAGACGGACTGACAGACAGACAGACGGATAGACATACAGACATATAGACGGACAGATAGGCAGACCGACAGACGGACGGACAAACAGACAGACAGACGGATAGACAGACAGACAGACGGATAGACAGGCAGACGGACAGCCCGACAAACAGGTAGATAGACGCACAAACAAACAGGCAGATAGACGGATAAACTGATAGACAGATAGACGGACAGAAAGACGGACGGACGGACAGACAGACAGACAGACAGAAAGACGGACATACAGACAGCCGGATAGGCAGACAGAAAGACGGATAGACAGACGGATAGGCAGACAGACAGAAGGATAGACAGATAGACAGACTGACAGACAGACAGAAAGACAGACAGACAGACAGACAGACGGACAGACAGACGGACAGACAGAGGGACAGACAGACGGACAGACAGACGGACAGACAGACGGACAGACAGACGGACAGACAGACGGACAGACAGACGGATCGACAGACAGACGGATAGACGGACGGATAGACGGACGGACGGACAATCAGACAGACAGATATACAGACGGATAGACAGACATTCAGACAGACGGAGAGACAGACAGACCGACAGATAAACAGACAGACAGACGGACATACATGGTATATCAACTTGGCTGTTGATGCTTCTCAAGAATAAAGAATACCTAATTGAATATGCTGCTGCCTTTGCTGCATGTTACATACTTTGCAGAAACTTTATATTCGCACGACCAGTGTATAAAAAGAATTTAATAAATATACTATGATGTATACCGAATTTCAAAAATTTTTTATCTTTACTTTTCACAGCAATCTATGGCTTTTATTTTTCGACTTTCAACAGTTTATAAATTGCTAAAAAGAATAGAAAAATATTGATAAAAGTCAAAATATTGAGAAGATGCGCTGCCGATTTCCAAGATGTCGCATTCTCAGACTAATGATATGGAGAAGTTTTAGGAAACAAAAAGAGAATAAGTTAACATTTTTTCTAGCTGCCCTGATACCACTACTATTTTCCATTTTAATACTCGTTCTGCGATCTCTAACCAATATTGATTCAGGTGAAAACCTCAGCAGTCCAATGAGGATCATTCATTATGAGCGTTGGTGGCAAAAACTTATCAATAAGATAAATAATCGGCGAGATAAGATGACCAAGGAGCACACCAAGTAAGTTTCGTTGTGCCGTTAATCTTCCTACCCATACTATATCGTAGCATATGCATATAGTTTTCAGAGTAACGTCTTTGTTCCAAAGATAACACTCGGTTATGCTCCAAACTCGACGGCCGGAATACGAAAACTGATCGAAGGTGTCATCCTTAGTATGTCTTTAACGCCGGCGCAAATCTCCAGCTTTGCAGACTGCGAGGAACTACGCATTCGAGCCTATTCTGAGCAATTTCTTGCCAGCGTTTGTTTTTACAATGTGGATGAGTCACAGCGCGGACTTCCCCGAAAGTTACACTTTTCAATCTTAATGCCATCCGAATTGAGGCTGTATGAGGACAGCTGGATTGGCAATAACTGGAGGGTGGATACTGTATTTCATTCTCAGCCCAATGGCAATGTCGAAACCGAAAATCGCTCACTCTCCAATTATGTGCGAGAGGGATTCATATCGCTTCAGTATTATATTAGCATTCAGTATCTGCAGATAGCTTCCGGTAACGCCAAAATACCAGATGTTATTCTACGCGCCTATTCCCTAAATGAGAATATATATAGTGTGTTATCCCTGGGCGTCAATGCACCAGTAATAGTGATGCTTCTTGGATTCATGTTTCCCGTCACCATCTTTATAAAGGTTAGTAAAAAAAAACGATGCGTCTTTTAATCACAATTAACTAGAATCGAACACAAACAACACGTTTAAACTTTCACACTTAGCCCGCTTAGCCCATAGACGAACCAACATATTGAATTTGATATCTCTAGCCCTAGGCTCTCATATAGACAGACGGACAGACAGACGGACATGGCTAAATCGACTGGGCTAATGATGCCGACCAAGAATATATATACTTTATGGGGTCCACCAGACTTCCTTAGACCTGTTACGCACATTTTGACAAACTTAATAGACCCTTTTTACTTCTTGTGTAAATACAGGAGTGATAAACAACTTACAAATATTTAATGAATGCGTATGACTGAATAACAGATATATTCATTATCAGTCAGGAAGCATAAAGCTTTTTAAATTCAGTTGTGAATTTTTCTAGTAACAATCAAAAGCTCATCTCAAATTTTTAAACTGGTTTCTTCACATCTTCACAGGGCCCCACAAGTAACAGAAAAAGTGGGTTTGGTAAATAGTACAATCTGACTGTGTTACCTAGTGTTATTTATTATTCTTTTTTGAATTTTTTTCCTTTTTTTCCTTTTAATATTGTCCTTAATACTTATAGGAAATCGTAGAGGAACGTGCCCTCGGAATACACTTTGCGTTGAACACGAACAATCAAGCGACACGATTGCAATTTGCTGTCTGGTACTTGCATGGAATTTGTCTGTTGCTGGTAACATGTATGGTATTCACATTGATGCTGAAGGTAAGGAGATTGTTGCTGATGTTGTCGACGCTTCGAATAAGTTAACTGTTTGCAGATTAATTGGAGCGGACACTCGTCCTTCTTCAGCAAATGCCCATGGTCTATAATGCTCCTCTTTTTCGCCTCCTACGTTTTATCTGCCGTCGCATTTGCCATACTAATGGGTGTTATAATGGGCTCCACTAAAATGGTGGTGGCTGTTGTACCAGTTTACTGGATATTGGCATCGCTACCATTAATGGCAGGCCAATCGATCGATTCTACGTGGGGTTACTTTGTTTTAATTGTGGCCTCCATACTACTGTGCAATGTGACAATGTGTCGGGGACTACGTCGAATCTTGTGCTTGGAGGCCGTAGAAAAGATGAATGTAAAACAATATTTTATGGCCACGCCCATGACTGGAGATCCAACACTTTTAATGTTTATCGGTCTGTTCTATATGCAAACCTTTATATATGTGATATTGGCATTGGCCCTAGATGGTAATATCTGCCCCTGTGTGCTTAGATTGATCAAGTGCTGGCCATGTCGACAGTTGTTTGTCAAGTCACGAAGATGGTTTAAGCGACGAAACCGTCGAAAAAAACAGGAAAAAGAAACAGAGGCTCAACTCAAAGAGGACGTTTCCCGTTTATCAGAGATCACCGAACAAAGCGAGCAATTGACTCAAACGGTGAATCTGTATGACAATAAAAGGGCTACGATTGAACAAGTGCCAGATAGAATTGTAGTATCTCGTCGATCAAGTGATAAAACACCGAATCCAACACCAAATAAAGATAATAGTGACAGTAGTTATTTAAATTCCAGCGACGATTCAAACTATCCTCGATCTACGAATATGCCCGGCCAGGAGCTTACGGTTTGGTTAAGCGACAGCGAGCTGAAACGTGGTAGTCAAGGTGAAAGATCTACCGTATATTACTTACAGCAATCGAAATACGTGGACAAACCACCCATTGACACCGAGGAGGAGTACGATGACGAACCGGAAATTGATGAAACAACAAGTCCCATTGCCATTGAGCTCAAAAATGTTTGGAAGAAATACTCGAAAACGTTTGTGGTTCGTAACTTTTCGCTGAAAGTGTATCTTAATGAAACGATGGTCCTACTGGGCCACAATGCTTCCGGCAAGACAGCAATATTGAGTATGATATGTGGTTTAACGCTACCAACTCTTGGTAGAATTTTTATTTCTGGCTATGATGTGGAGAAGCAAACATCGCGTGCCTGCAAACATGTTGGACTATCCCTACATAATGTGAATCTATTCAGCGAGTTTACCTATTCCGAGCATATCATTTATCTGTGTCGTTTGCGTGGCATGTCGCTAGCAGAATCCAAAAATGATGTTGCATCTTATATGCAGGCATTGAATGTGGAAAATCTGAAAAGTACACCTGTCAACTCGCTGACAACTGGTCAGAAGCGACTTCTACAGGTGATATGCGCCTTTGCGGGACGCACCAAAATCGTCCTACTTGACAAACCAATGGAGGGCGTCGATGCAGAAAAACGTAACCTCTTCTATAACTTTGCCCAGCGAGAGGGACAGAATCGTACGATACTTTTAACTACAAACTTTCCGCATGTTGCAAGAAATCTGGGTGATCGCATTGCTATTTTGATCAACGGAAATTTACATGCCTGCGGCACTGAAAGGGCTCTAGTAAGGTTAGACAAGAATGTATATCGTTTGGTAAGGAAAACAAGCCAAAAATGTAATAGCCTTACAGCTTTGGCCAGTCAGAGTGTATAGGTTAATTCTAAATATACATCTTCTGAGATTGGTTGATATATCTTAACACACAACAGCGTTTTTCATACTAAAGATTGATTGATTCAATCGATCATTTCTTTGGCAGCTATATAATATATGTAATCGTTAAATTTAAATGAAACACGCAGTTATTTTCTATGACGTCTGCTTTATTTAGTCTGTATCAAACGACTGACTCTGTCAGTACAAGTCCCTTTGGAGCGAGATCAAGCTAGGTCGATCTCCATTGTCTTAGTAGGTTAAAGCGAGATAGCTAATACATCTAGATAATTAGTGACGGGAGGATACACAGTCTAGTGATGGTAGGGTTAACAGAGTATAGGAATGTTAACAGACTATCGGCCTGCTAAATATAGTTGTATATATTAACCAGGATTTATAAGACAATTGTAAATACACATCTTGTGAGATTGATTGAGATATCTCAGGAAACAAGAAAGTTTTTTATACTTAGGGTTCATTATCGACCGAGCATTCCTATGACAGATATATGTATATTATAGTCATACTTTGAACACAAAAACAAGCAGTATAATAATATATAGTATATAAATAATGTATGGGGTCTGCTAAACATCATTTCGTGACAACATTATAATACTCTCTGCAGGAATATAATTATATATACAATCCCAATAATTAGAAACCCTTACTTATGAATTTCTCTGTATATTCTTATAGCTATGCTATCTAGAGCCTCAATGTAATTTTACAAAACTATTCAATTATATCGCCTATCATATACCAAGTATGGAGATCGAATTGAAGAGGAGCGATTCAGCAGTCTTTTTGGTGGAACACTTTGACTTGGCCAGGTTGGAAAAGCTAATGAATTTGCTGTCGAAAATGAAGAAGAGTCTGCATGTGGAGAGCTATCAAATAATGACGCCCAATGTAGAGCATATTCTACTTAAAGCCATGATGCACAAGACTAAGAACCCATATGGCTATGGGACATTATTGAACTTGGCAACTCGAATACGACAAGTCGAGGAGTTGCAACGATCGGGGAAGAGATTCTTTTTCCTGCCCAAAATTGTAATGTTTATCAGGCACCTGGAAGTCGTGCTCCGCAAACGTTGCCTTATGGATATACGCAATTATTTTATGCCATTAATACAGATCTTTTTTCCTGGATTTATCTGTGCTGTGATACTATGCATGCCACATCTGGAAGAGGATCGTACAGTTCTCTACGCGCCGTCATTCACAATGAAATATTTCGATAAATCAATCACGTTGCTAAAACAGAAGGCATCCTTGGATCCTGTGGTAGCCGCCAGCAAGTATTACTATGATCATGCCACAGATGGTCAGACCATCATCGATTTAGACAATGCCGATGAAATTTTGGATTACATGAGGTTATTCATGACCAAACACTATCTAGTTAGCGATCTTAATTTCGTTTTAGCGGCCACTTTCAGTGATAAGTATGTCGAGGCATTATTTAACAGTAATCACGTTAATTCCGCTCCTGTCAGTCTCAGTCTCGTGATGAATGCATTGGCCGTGTGAGTTCTCAAATTTGTAATTTAGATAATTGCATTTTTATTTTTTGTACTCTATTTACAGCGGTTTTGTTAGTCCCAGTTCGGGAATCTGTGTGAAATTGGAGCTCTTACCCTTCTCGACATTGCACACATCACATTTGGAGGATGGAATTGACCGCATCGACTGGATCTTTAAAGTTATGACAAGTTTTTGTTTCTGTTTTGTTTGGGCATTGCCATTGCTCAATTTTGGCCTAGGACGTGACACTCCATACGGTCGACTTGAACTGATTGCGGGTATGCGATTCAGCACCCTAAGCATTGCCAACTTTATCTATAGCATGTTTAAGGTTGTCCTCAGTCTGATAGCCCTCAATGCGGTTATGCTTTTATTTAACAATGCCATGCCTTTAGATACGTATGATAACTGTGAGTACACTGATACGAAAAATGCGTTATATAAATAATAAATAAAAAGTTATATAAATATTCAAATTTAAATCTATAAAATATAAAACCCTTTGATTTAACTCAAAACCTACAATAATGAGCCGATTACAGAACCGATTCTTCATCCCTTACTCTCCAACTTTATAGATATGTACAACTATATAGTTCTGGTTGCTGGTCTATATGTTCTATCTATAGATATTTTGGTATCGTATTGGATATCGGAAATGCGACTTGGTTATGTGTTAGTCATAATGTTCTATTCGGTGGGCATTCTATTGTATCTGGAGATTGTCGGAGTGCCCAATTCAAAAATACATGATTATAATAATATCTTAAGTATTCATCCGTACTATAATCTAATACAGAATCTTATGCATACTTATCAACTATCGGAAATAAGCAACATATGTGCCGATGAGCAGACCTTTGACACGAGCGTCAATTTGGAGGAGTGCCAGGAAACACCAAATTGCTGTGGTAAGTAAAATTATAGATTAATTAAAATTATAATAAATATGTATATAATTAAGCGAATGTTAAATGAAACCATTTAGACACTTTACATCTTCTCCTTACTTCTGTACTTTATAAGTATATTTGGTATATGCATTCGGAATTGTGATATTTTCATTTTTTAGCGAATCCTTCAAAGGACTATTTCGCTTGGGACCTTTTGTGGTCTACATATCTGCTTATTCTATGTGCCTGGATCGTTTTCTATGTGTTGAACTTTATGAATAAGTCGAAACTGAGGCCACAGAAAAAGATGGGCAAGAACATTAGAGACAGCAAGTAAGTAAATCGTAATAAAATCAAAGAAGCCGTCATGCTGGTATACAAATGATACGGGCTTTTGTGGATTATATATTGTAATAATAATAAATTGGCGATTAAACTAATATCATTATTACAGCCCAGACAGTTCCTATGACCAAAGTGTGATCCATTTTAACAACCGAAGTGATCGGGTCAAGACATGGATCAAAGAGAAAATACGTGGCCGTACCCTAGAACGACCCGGTTTAAGAAACAAGGCGTTAAATGTAGAGAATCTGGGCGTATTCTTTGGCACAAATGTGGTGCTACATCGGATCAACTTTCTATTGGAACGGTAGGTGTGTTAACTACAGCTGCAATCGGTACTAATCCGTCCTATCGCTTAGTACTTAATACTATACTATAATACTTTGTACATTTTATGCCCTGTGGGAGTATATTAAGTTTGTTAAAAGTTGGTAACATGCAAAAGAAATTGTGGCCGACCTTATAAAGTATATCCTATATTATTTATCAGCTTCAATAGACGGTCCGTCTGTCTGTCGGTTTGTCGGGCTGTCTGTCCGTCGGTCCGTCTGTCTGTCTGTCCGTCTGTTTGAACGAAAGGATCTCAGAGATGGTAAGAGCTAGAACCTTGAAATTGGTATTCCAGCACTGGTAATTTTTGCAGGCAGATCAAGTTTCTCTTTTTTTGTCGATGCCACACTCCCTTCGCCCACAAATAAAACAAGAACAAATGGAGTCGATGTGTCCAGAAAATCCCACAAATCGGAAAACCTCATAACAAGAGCAATTTTATAGTTACACACTTCAGATTTGACACACATGATAAATATTTTCGGGTCGATGAGTCCAGAAAATTTCATCACGATGCCACTCCCCCTTCGCTCATAAATTGCAAATAAAAAGAATATCAAGAGAATTACGTCAGGAATGAATTTGAGCTTGGCCCTGTCCTATTACTGAGTATATTACGGTCTGGGTCCCAACTTTTCGGATTATTATAAGAGTTATAATATGATTTCTAATATTATTTTGATTACTAAGATCAAAATTACGAGTTTAACTTAATATATTAATAACAAGCCGATCAGTCGAGCGGGCGCGACAGTAGGATACCCTGTGCAGGTCTTAAAACAAAAGTATTTTGAGAAAACTAGGTATAAAACTACTCTTGTTATCAGCTTTTAACAGTTGTGGGCGATGGGGGCGTGGCATCGCGATGAAATCTCAAGTCTCTAGCTTTAACATTGCTTATGTTATGGTGATTTTTCTAATTTAAAAAAAACGGGGCTTGATATCGAAAATTGAAAATTAACTTGATCTGCGTATGGTATTCAGGAGCCTACACTCCAAATTTGAGGTCTCTATCTCTTAAAGGACGGGCGGACAGACGGACGGACGGACAGACGGACGGACGAACGGACGGAGAGACGGACGGACGAACGGACAGACGGACGGACGGACGGACGGACGGACAGACAGACAGACGGACGGACGGACAGACAGACGGACGGACGGACGGACTTTATATGGTCGGAGATGCCTCCTTCTGCTTGTTACATACATTCACACAAATTCATTATACCCTTTTTGCCCATTATAAAAAATAAATTGTAATTCAAAAGTAATAATAATTCCGAAAATCAGCTAGATATTTCTGATTCACTTAATTATTTAATACAATATTTTAGCCATCAAATCTTGTGTATAATTGGAGTTAATGGATCAGGTAAGACGGTGCTGATCAAATCTCTATTGGGAACTGTGGCCCACAGTACGGGCACAATTCACAGCTATTGCAATCCATTCTATCGACGCGAGGAGAAAGCGAACTGTATGCACCTGGCGTATTGTCCACAGGACGACGACATCAAGGATGCGTTAACTGTGTCGGAGGTCATTGAATTCGTACTTATTATACGGGGTCTGAACAAGGAGAATGTATTCAATGAGGCAAACACATTGTTGCGAATGTTTGATCTGTACAACAGTCGCTTCCATTTGTTGCCCAACTGCAGTCGAGGTGTTTTAAAGCGATTGAACATTGCCATTGCCCTGATTGGCTATGCCGGGCTCATTTTGATGGATGATCCCTTCTCGTATCTCGATGCGAGCAGTTGGCGGAAAATGTATTCGATTATTGATTCACAATGCGAGTTCGGTCAGGCTGTGCTCTACACCAGCTCGGATCCCCGATACTCTGACTTGTCCAATCGCACGGCAATTTTGCAGTTCACAAGTCTGAGCGTCATTGGGGATAGACAAGAACTCCAGCTGGAGCACTTTGCGGCTTATATCGTTGTCGAGACGCATATTAAGTTAAGGCAAAACGAATCGATGGAACATTTTCGCAGTGAAGATAGTTGGAATTACTTGCAGACGTGTTCAATTGTTGAACACATATTTCCGCATGCGATCATCAAGTGAAGTGAACCCCTATTAATTATTTTACCTTGTCATAATACATATATCATATCATTTCAGATCCAGAAACAGGCATATAGTATCCTTTTGGCTATCAAGCAGGACGTATTCGGTGTCGCAAATCCTGGAAACGCTTCACAGGAACATGCAAATCTTCTACTCCTATACAATCAATACGCCGTCTGTTAAATCATTATTTGGTAGCCCGGTCAATACACAAAATATATTCGTCGACGTATCCGAGGATGCCGATATTGAAATAATATAATATAATTCCAAATTTGCCACTACAATTACACATTGAATGATGATCCTCATAGGCAAATTGTACTGTACATTCGAAGACTTCGACAATTTCTAGTATTTCGAATTCAATTGAATTTTTCATTTATTTTCTTATATGCTTTAGACTAGCTTAAGTCTGGGCCTGGCCCGAATAAAGTACTCTTGATTTTTTATGTGAGCCGTGAATACATTTTTTTTTTTTAGTAAACTTGGTAAAGACTCTCTCCATCGTAGATCACATGGGATCCAGGATAAGGTCAACCGCGACTTAAAATTAATCAAAAGATTAGTCTTGACTAAGATAAAGTCTTGACACACCCCTTCCGCCACCGTAAGTCGTAAACAACATTTTTGAAATCCTATAAAACGAGAAATATTCAAGCTAAAGTACTGAATATTGGCATAAAGGACAAGCATCAGGGTCCCAAAGTATTCTAAAAATTTCATAGTGATCGGAAGTTAATCAAAACCCAATTTTTCTCAGTGTCGAGTCAAAGGAAGAAGAAGAACACATTGACGTTACAACGCACACTATAGGGTATTTGTCCATTTTAGGGAATTAATTAAAACCTCAAGAGCCAAACAAGATATTTGGATCAAGTTTTTTGCATTGCGCTTATAAGTAGTACTAACAATAGAAAATGGGACTGGCAATTAAGAAATACTCGAGAGATTAACAGAGTAAGTAAAGGGTCTCTCATAGTCGGCTTCGACTGTAGCATCGCTTTCGCCCCGACTCTTCGGCTTGTTAAGTGTAGTTTTAAAATAATTTCGTAGCTGATCGAATCGGAACATAGAAGTTCTATAATACAGCTTACAAACTATGTCGATAAACTTTTAGCCCAATGTAACAATCATTAAAGTGGCCTTAACTTTAAGTAAAATAAGTGATTCTAAGTATAAATTATGCTCAACTATGGTACTATACTACGAGTGTAATTCTATATAAATAACAATTATCCCATAATAAAGCTGAAGAATAATGTAAAAGAAAATGATTGTTATTTGAGTAATATGTTGATGAAAGAAAAGAAAAAGTACAAAGAGAACAAATCGCGTGCTTTACTCGTATTTGAGAGACGCCTCCAATTTACCTGGGGGCATTTGTCATAGTACCAAACTGAAAGGAACAAAACCTGAACAGCAGAGAACAACGAACGATTCGTGTCAGCATCAAAACTGACAGACCGTACAATTGGCCATCAAGAAGAGCAAAACTCACCCTACAAGTAATCAAGTTAAAAATAATATACCCTACCACCCCCCCCCCACCCCACCACCACCTTGTGCAGGGAACAATGCGAAACAACAACAATAACAACAAGTTGTATTTGCAACAAGGCAGGGCAAAAATTGGATCACATAAATACTATGACTAAAATGTGAATATTATTTAAAGTAATGGTAATACACTTATTATAACATATATACGTATATACATACATATATCTATATCTCTCTCAATATATAAATACAACAATTTGTGTCTAACTTAATTAACTGAATGATTGACATAAAGCGTAGGAAGTTACATTTTTATTAAATTTCCATTTAATACTCGTAATGTATGTAGGTGAGATGACAAAATTTTACCTACACGTGGGTGACAATTGGGTGGAGACATGTTATATTTGGTCTTGGGTTTTATTTAGACAAATGTTTACCCAATATCACCTGTTGCCTTGACTTAGCACAAACTAACCCATTGGTTAAGAAATGGGTGTATTTTATAATTGTATATGAAATACATGCAAGTTGAAAACAAGCTATATAACAAAACATTTAAATGTTAATTGTTTAACATTATGTAGTTTATCTACAGCACACATGCATATATTAATATTAAAATATTTTAAATAAAATTAGAATAGCATTTATATTTCAAAACATAATTGAACTTACTTGTCTTTAGTAAATATTTGATGATATTTTTTTTTTGTATTTTAACTGTCCGATATTCCGATATTTTCACACTGTATATTTAAAAGAAATCTATTGAGTTACGATACGATAACACTGTAAGGGTATTATTTGCTTCGGCGCTAGAAAAGTAGTTGTCTCGCATTTTTTTTTTATCTTATTTTTTCTCAATTTCGCTTTGCATCTTTTGTATTTTTTTTTTGACATGTGACTACTGATAGGGTCTATTTAGAAGACGCATAAAAAATGCAATATGCAAGTATTTGAGCAGGCGAATGCTTCATTTTTGTAAAAAGTTATAAATAGCTTTGAGGCCCAGAGAGCTGCTCAGAACTGAGAGAGCAGGGTCCATGTGAATTGCATATGGATGGCATATAAATTATTTTCATCTGGGATTTTTTCTTATGAGCACAATTAGTCTGTGCGAAAAGGTTGAATAAACTATTTGTAAGGCCTACACAGTGTCCATTCTCTGGGCTCTACTGGATTAATATGGTATTCGGGCAACCCCCAACGACGACAACAACAGCAACAACAATAACAACAGCAACAACGAAAGCAGCAACAACGAAAGCAACAACAACGAATGCAGCAACAACGACAACGACAACGACAACAACGAAACGCATCATTTGTTTAGCAATATTATTTGTCATATTGTTGTTCCCATTGAGCACACACGAGGCGAGCCGTGACCTGTGCAAGGGGTCAGAAAATGATGCAGCTGATTGTGGCAAATCTCCTGAAGCTTTGTCAGCGGGCGGACGTAAGGTTACTCCAAGACGGAGCGGTAAAAGTAAATTTAAATTTCATAAAATCGAGCGCATGGACGAGGACAATGCTGAGGATGAGGATGAGAATAATTCAGAGAATGTTGTGAACGATGAGCAATCGGAACAGAATGATGAACAAAATTCAGCTGGCAAGGAAGATGATGATGATGATGATGATGACGAGGCTGATGACGATGGGGATGATAACGATGACAACGATAACGAAGCGGAAGCTGAAGACGATGATGATGGTGATGGTGATGGTGATGGTGATGATGGAGATGGCGATGGAGATGACGATAGAGATGACGATAGAGATGACGATAGAGATGACGATAGAGATAGCGATGGCGATGGCAATGGTGATGCCAATGGAAATGGAGATAAGGAGGCAGAGGAACCCTCACTTTTTAGTCGAGTTCTTGATATATTTAAAAGCGATGCCGCAAATGAGACTGCAACAGAGCATGTGAAAGAGAAAGCGAAAGCGAAAGCAAAGGTGAAAGAGAGTCAGTCGAAATATCCGAATATTATAAACTGGTTCCATTGGCTGATCGATCAAACCGGCAACGACGACGCTGCTCAAGTAGGCAAAAAAAAAGAAAAGCAGAAATTAATCAAAAGCGACATTGATTGGCTCACATATTTAAAACGTTGGCCGTTCAACAGCATTTTCCCGGAGGCGCCAGACCGTAAAGACCGTAAAGACCGGGAGCGCAGTAAGGACAAACAGCAGCAGCAGCAGCAACGGGCGGAGAGGAGGGCAGCAGCAAGTGCGACAAGTTCGGCATCAAGGAAACAGTCCAAGAGCGAGGAGTACATGGAGCTGTTGATCCACTCGCTGCCGGCATTCATTGGGAATGTGGCGCAAGTAAAGAGCGGCGAGTGTCACCAGCAGTTGGAGCTGCTGCATCAACAGTTGCGATCTCACAAATTGTGGACGTTGCAAAGTATGAGTCTTTACGTTCTTCAACTTGTGTAGCTTATTGAACCCAGTAGTCGTAGAACACAAGGGTGTATTGTCGTTGTGTCGTTGCAATATAGGGAAATGAAGGCGTTCCAGACCACATAAAGTGTATATATTCTTGATCAGCATTCAGCATTAACATCCATACGTCCGTGTCTATATTCACCTGCATCTCAGGCACATTAAGAGCTAGAGCAACTACAATTCACACACAGTACGCTATGAACCACATGCAGATCAAGTTTGCTTTTACAATTCAATAAAAACCGGCTAGCCCTTACATTCTAACAGCTAGATACTCTAAAGTTGGTTCACAGACGCATCTTATCCCTACAGACATCAGGTTTTTTTTCTTATAATATTTTCCTTTCCGCCTCTGCCATTTAACAAGAACCATCTAGCTCTCACACTATAAGAGCTAGAGTTCCTAAAATCGGTTTACAAACGCTTAGTTTCCCCATGGAGTCTTTTTTTCTAAAGTGTGACAATCTCCTTTCCGCACTTACACTTATAAGAGCTAGACACTCTAAAGTCGGTTTACAGCCGCTTAATATGCCCTCTGACATCATAGACATTAAAATGTGACATACTCGTTTCTTAGCTGTTACGTTATAAGAGCTAGAGGATTTCAAATCGGTCTACAGACGCATTTTATTCCCACAGACATCAGAGTTATTTGCAAAACTCTTCACGTTCCTTTTCCGTCGCCACAAATAGCAAAAAATTTGAGCATCTTCCACAGTTTTTAAAATAGAACGATCTTTTAGAAGTATCAATCAATAACTTAATCAAATCAAGTTTGACTACATAGAATAACCGTAGTTTTGTCTGTTTTTAAACGAGCGCCCAAATGGAATTAGGTATTTTGTACACCATTAGATTTAACCAGTCGGAAAGGCTACAGTCGAAGTCGACTATGAGAGACCCTTTACTTATTCTTCAAAATGGAAATAAGAGTAACACTAATAGTTCCCATAACGCGTTGTTACGTCAATATGCTCTTCTTCTTCCTTTGACTCGACTCTGAGTAATATAAAGTCTTGAATAACTTCCGAGTTTATTATCCGATTGCGATGAAATTTTCAGGATAAATTAGGACCCTGATACCCGTCCTGTGTGCCAAAATTCAGGACCCTAGCTTTAATATTTTTCGTTTTATGGGCTTTCAAAAATTTTGTTCTCGATTTACGGAGGCGGAAGGGGGCGTGTCAAAATTTTAAGATAAACTTGATCTGCTTATGCCATAGACGAACCACCATACCAAATTTGGTGACTCTAGCTCTTATAGTCTCTGAGATCTAGGTGTTCATACAGACAGACGGACAGACGGACAGACGGACATGGCTATATCGACTCGGCTGGTGATGCTGATCAAGAATATATATACTTTATGGGGTCTGCCGGACTTCCTTCGACCTGTTACGCACATTTTTTTTTTGACAAACTTAATAGACCCGTTTTACTTTTTTAAAGTAAAGGGTCTAAAAATGTACATATATTTAAATTGAGTACCGAGTATCTGACAGTCGGAGACTCGACTAAAGTGTTTCTACTTTATTAAATTGCAGTGCTCGATGCGACGGGTAAAATTGGGGCCGGACTTTTACGTGGCAACATTAACCAGTTCGGAGATTTCGATCAATGCACCCAAGTGTCCGCATCCATGAAGGTTGCCAAGCCGGGAAAGGCAACGCGTTTGCACGGCAAGTATTGTCTGGCCCAGATCGAGATGCGGTCGACAACAACTGAGCTGAAGGATCCATTACACTTGCTGCATGGACGCGGCCTTTGGCATGCGCACTTGAAGAACGTAAGTATACAGAAAGAAGCCGAGAAGTTGGGGCGGGAACGAGAGTAGTAGGGTGCCCTGAACCAGTCTTCTTTGTTATTTTTGGCACGCCAAAGATTTCACACTCTTGATGCACATTTCAACGGATTTTCCTATGGCAGCTATATGATCATTGTGATTCGATTTAAACGAAATTCAGGTCAGGATGTAAAAGACAAGACCAAATGCTTAATCTGTGAGTTTGGTTGAGGTACTATGTGGAAAAACAAAATAGTTTGTCACAAGGGCGTCGGCAGCTTTTCAGTAAGGGGGCCAACACTAAAGTTGTACCTTCTACTTAGTTCAATTCACTGAATTCGTTCAGTAATTCATTTTTAGACCCTTTACTTTAAAAAAGTAAAACGGGTCTATTAAGTTTGCCAAAAATAAAATGTGCCTAACAGGTCGATGGACGTCCGTCATATCCGTCTGTCCGTCTGTCTGTATGAGCGCCTAGATCTCAGAGACTATAAGAGCTAGAGTCACCAAATTTTGTATGGTGGTTCGTCTATTCGATAAGCAGATCAAGTTTATCTTAAAATTTTGACACGCCCCCTTCCGCCTCCGTAAATTGAAAACAAAATTTTTAAAATCCCATAAAACAAAAAATATTAAAGCTAGAGTCCAGAACTTTGGCACACAGAACGAGTATCGGAGTCCCAACGTATCCTGAATTTCATCGCGATCGGATAATAAACTCGGAAGTTATTCAAAGCTCAATATTACTCAGTGTCGGGTCAAAGGAAGAAGAACAGCATGTTGACGTTACAACGCGCTATGGGGTACTATTAGTGTTACTCTTATTTCCATTTTGAAGAATAAGTAAAGGGTCCCTCATAGTCGACTTCGACTGTAGCCTTTCCGACTGGTTTTAATTGATAATCTTTGCGTTCCCTGATTTCAGCCAAAGCACTTTGCGCCCCGCTACAGCATCGCCAACTGGGGCATCTGTCTGCCCCACGCCTGTTCCGCCCACGTGGTGCACAGCATAATAGAGACGAGTCTGCGTCCTTACAACGACACGGGCATTGAGTTCCACATCGATGTGCGGGACGAGCACTGCACGGTGAAGCGGAGAAAGAACTTTACAAAGCTACTCTCCAAGGACAATAACTTGGCTATGGGCATGTGAGTAAGCCGGAGGACAATTATCAGATGATTCTTCTAAATTTCTATGATACAGATTTGGCATTGCCACCCTGGGATTCGTTTGTGTGTTGTCCAGCATCTGGGAGCACTGGGATTGGATCAGCAGCAAACTATTGCGTTTAAACAGTGACAATTCCGAATCCACACAGTCTGATCCCTTGGAGACTGATGATGCAGACCGAACGGAGGAAGTGAAAGAGAATGAAAATTCGCCAACTGAAAGAGAAGAGGAGGTGATCTCTCCGGCTCTACATTTGAGAATACTGAACGCATTCTCGCCGCAACGTACCTGGCAATCGCTGGTGTCCCTAGAAGGTCCCGATATCGAGTTTCCCCTAATCCACTTACTCAAGATACTGGCCACGTTCATGATCTATGTGTATCTGAAGTTTATCATGGCCGGACATTTGCCCATAACAAACCGTGACGCATTTGTCGGCACCGTCAATCGCTACTGGAGTCTCGCGTACCGTGTTCCCTTGCTCTACAGCGATTTGTTGCTCCTGCTGAGCGGCTTCCTGGTTGCCCACAAACTCTCCCACGAAATGGAGACCACCTGCCGTCTGAGTTTCCTAAAAAACGTCGCCAGCAAAGCGTGTCGTTACGTGCCCAGCATTCTGGCTGTACTCGGCTTCCAAACATGGATACTACCTCATCTGGGCGCTGGTCCACTCTGGAATCTCCTGGTAGGCGAAAATGCGCGTCTCTGCGAGGAGAATATGTGGCGTAGTGCTCTGAGTGTTCAAAATACCGCAGACATGGAAGAGATGGTAAGATTTATCTTCGGACTGTCGAAGCTTAGGGGTGATCAAGTAGGAGTATATCTCCCTAAGTCAATTAGATCCATGAGTTTTCCATTATATTCTCTCATATTTAACACATTTCCTGACCTACTTTGCAACAAAGAGAAGGTTTATTAAATCGAAAATTCTTCCTTGTAGTGACAAGTTATCGAAACTTAGTGGAGATGAAGAAGAAGGAAATCTTCCAGAAAGCGATTATTCTATAGTCATTTAGATTCATGAGATTTATAGTATACAGGGATGGTTTATGAAATCGGAAGCTTTCTCAAAGAGATGGCTTATGAAATCGAAGCTTCTCCCATCGATATGTAACAAGTTTCAAGAAATTGGACAAGCTCCTCCAAGCTTTTCATACATAGATCTTTGATGGAATCGGAAACCTTCCCTATATGTTACACAATTTCCGACAAACCTGTCTTTTTTGCTATCCCTTCCATGTATGTATAACACTCTTTTCCTGACAGAATTTCCTACACAGATTCCTTTCAGGAATCAAAAACTTTCCCTACCATGTGTAACAAGCTGCCGAAGCTAAGAGAAGATGAAGAAGGGGAAGATCTCTCAGAAGGCGATTTTTCGAAGTCTATTAGATCCATGTGTTTTCTATAGAATGAATTCGGAAGCTTCTCTCTCAAGTACCACATTTCCCGACCAGCTCTTCTATTTTTAGAATGGCAAACTTTCCCTTCGATATGTAAGAAGCTAAAAGGAAATGAAGAAGGAGAAGATGATTGCCTTGTTGGGAATATTCTCGAAAACAATTAGATTATCAATTAATGGAATCGGAAACTTCTTCAATTACACATTTCCCAAACAGACTTTTCTATTTATCTTAAGCTCTTTCAAAAGTATCTTACGACAGAGCACTCCCCAATACATATAAATTAAAACACAATTATATATAAAAGAAGAAATATTGTTAATTTCAGTATGTGCACTAAAAAACAGGTTGATTCCATTACATTCCGAATTATTAAATATTTCACCGACAACTTAAAATCCAAACTAATAATTACTAGTATACTGGTTGTCTGGACATCAGACAACAATAAAATCACATACGGATACGTAGAGCAATAAGGACATATAGGATAAGGCCTATACCTAAGAGCAATTACAAAACCAGTCGGAAATGCTACAGTCGAAGTCAACTATGAGAGACCCTGGTGCTGTGGTCTCTGGTCCTGTGTGTCTCTGGTGTCTCTAGCTCTTGTAGTCTCTGAGATCTCGGCGCTCATACAGACAGTCGGACAGACATGGCTATATTGACTCGGCTGTTGACGCTGATTAAGAATATAAATACTTTATGGGGTCTGCCAGACTTCCTTTGGCATATTACGCACATTTTTGTTGACAAGCTTAATAGACCCTTATACTTATTTAAAGCAAAGACGTGAACTCTCTCTGTCTTACACATTTCCTGACAGACTTATGATAATCTCCCCCCCCCCCCCCCGCCCTTGGAATATACAATAAGAGAATCCTCATATTAGTAGTCCTACCATTTCAGTGCTCACCACTCACAGTACAACTTTCACTGGACATGCAACTATACTTCTTGGGTGCACTCGTCGTGTGGCTCTACTTCACCGATCCGGAGGCTGGGTTTTTCCTCTGCGGCGCTTTTCATGCCATTTCTGTCGCGGCACGTTATTCACGCACACAACGCGAGCACCTGGCACCATCCATATTCCACGGCATTCAGTGTGTAACCGAAACGAGTCCATCGAAATGTAATCCTAATGATCCTTTATTCTCTTCCCGCAGTGTCAGCAAGTTCTATCGTACTGCGAATCTGATTTACACATCACCGATCACTCGAGCCACAACCTATCTGCTTGGCATCGGGGCCGGTCTGTTGTTTCGCAGTGAGTCGGGAATCTTTCGGATTGCCCCACGCTTCAAGCGAACGGGATGGGCACTCGCCATGCTGGCTATAGTCTGGTGCTTTTGGTCACCTGCCTCCGGCATAGGGAGCAAGTATGTCTACAAATCAAGCGATGCAGCTGCCTATTTGGCATGGAGTCCATTGATACTTGGCCTGGGTATTTGTTGGTCCATTTTAATGGCTCCATTGGATAAAAGTTTAGTGCAACGCTTTCCGAATATTGCCCGACCAGTGCTTCTTCTTTCACGTCTTGAAATTCCCCTGCAGTTGGCCAGTTATGTGGTGGTTCTATGGAATACAGCAAGTGTGAAGGAGCCACATCAATTTCTAATGTCCGATTTGGTAAGTCTTTTCAAATTGTTCCATTCGAGAGTTTAAAGTACGTTTTTTCAACTCCCACAGATAAGTCTTCAGGAAGTTGCGTGTATTGTGATATTCGCAATTATCGTAGCCTTCCTAATTGACTTTCCTGCACAAGAGATAGGACTGCTGATACTTGATTTCAACTTCAGTGATCCCGTGCTACCGAACGTTAAGGATAATGCAGCTGAAAATGCATCCAATGAGGAGAACACGGATCTTAAATCAGATTCTCCAGAACCAATTGATTCGATTTGGCCGTCTGAGTCGGATCCAGAAGACGAGAAATCCTCCGAATAATGTAATGTTTAAATTACAATTATATAATCTATTTATAATTATTTCCATATTAAAGATTGCAACGAATTCATAGCCGAACTATTACGAAAGCTATGCCTTTGGGATTAAGGAGGAACTTTTCTTATCACAAATTGCTTTTCTTTAAATACTGACACTACTCAGTCATATGTACATATATTGATTGAGTTGATTTATAAGCCTATCGACTAGAAGTTGTCCTATATCCAACTATACATTTATCTTCGTAGATCAATGTATCTACTATAGACGCCGCAATATTGAAGTTAGATAAATTAGTTCATCTCAGATACTGATTGATTTTATACTTACCCCTTATACAATTGTGCATCTTACTCAACTATTTATGGATAACTTTGTACATCTATCACAATATTGAAACTAGATCAGTCTTTTAATCTCGAACACCCTGACACTTCTCAGTCACAAATTGTTTGAGTTTTATGCTTGACTTCTAGTAGTTACCATGTAGATACATTTTTAGATCTATAAATCTATAGTATCATATATTGATTGATTTTTATGATTATCGACTAGTAGTGAAGTTATACCCAATTCTGCAAACGCGTCTTGACTTAATAACAATCTTCATAGATCTATGATTCTATAGACACCACAATATTCAAATTAAATCAAACAATTAATCTAGATCTATGAATCTATAAACGTCACAATATTGAAATTAGATTAATCTCTAAAATCTGACATCTGATATTGATTGAATTCTATACTTAACAACCTGTAGTTATCCACAATCCAGCTGTGCAAATAGTACATTTTAAGTTAACAGTATACAGATATCTTCGTAAATCTAAGAATATATAGGATTAGGATATCTAAGAATTGAAATAAAATCAAACAATCCCTAAATACTAACAGATCTATGAATCTATTGATGACAACTTATTTAATATACTAATAACTTCATTCTACGTACATCATATTTTTTGATTTCACACATACTCGTAGATCATTCAAAGTTAAGTACCTTTCAAGTTTATTGTATAAATTGCCAACTTAGAGCAAATACTTCATAGAAATGCATACGCTACTTCGCAGCAGGTAACTACAATAATCCTAAACCTATTAGTCTTTGGCACAAGCCTGTCGGTGGCATTTATAGTTGTGATGTCGCTCAACTGCTTTGGGCACAGTGTATTACGCTTTATCTTTAACTTTTCGCTGACGCAGCGTCTGGGCATCTGAGGTCTCCAATGCCTTGTCAATGGACTTGTCCAGCATTAGATCATCAGCGTTATCCCCAACATCGGCAATGTCGAACTTCTCATCCAGGAAACTAGACTCCTCCTCATCGCGCAAACTGCTCGTGCTGGAGAGTATCACACTGCTAGCTTTGCTCTGCAACTGGTTGGTGAAGCGGGCGTATCGGATTTGCAAACTGTGGAGCCAGGTGGCATCGGACCAGTGATACCAGCTGAGCAGAAAAACGACCAATATAAAGAATAGATTGGTGCTAATGGCTGAAAAGGGAGTACACACAATAAATACCAATTTAGTTGCCATTGTCTTCAAAAATTAACAATGATTGAATCAATTATATCAAAACTTACCCACAATGGCCGAAATAACCGGCCAGTTGAACATGATATAACGTAGACCAGTGAAATCCGCTTCGATATGCAATGTTACCGTATAGAATTGTATCTTCTGTGACTGTATTTCGACATAGACATCGGTTATGGGATGTTGTCGCTCTTCCAAATAGCGTGAAAAGATTTCCACCGGCACCTTCTGAAACTCCTCCTTCCAGCCGAGCACATATAGTGGACTCAGCGCCCACGTTGAGATCATGCGTATCAATGGCGATCGATATCGCATCATCGCTGATCGACACGAATGTCCCCGGAGCATAGAATCATAATCGCGCATTTCAGCACAGACCATAAACATGCCCAGTTCGAGATTTTGCGGTGATTCCGGCATATCAATGTTGACAATGACCTTGTACGCCTGTCCCACCATCAGCAGTTGTTGTTTCTTTGTTAACGAGACGTGTGCGTGCGGAAATGTACAGGGTGTGCTAGTCTCCAAGCATGTTCTATAAATATAAAATAAAAAAAACCGGAGAGTTGAGCACGTGCGACAATAGAGTACCCTGTGCCAGACTTTATCCACACACATACATACATACTACATATGTATGTACATGTATAAAACTTGGGGGCTACAGTTGAACTCGACTCTTAAAGACCCTCTTCTTATTTTGTAGAGCTCATACACACTGAAACAAACATGCTGCAAGTCTTATACATTGTAGCCAGGGTTGCCACATATATGCATATTTGTTGTACCAAAATTTAGTGTACCAACTTATTCTATGTACTAAATAATTTATTGTATTTCTATTTTGGTTTGATATTAAAGCAGTTTGTTTTGTTACATTTTTGAAAACAAAAAATTAAATTGAAACCAAAATTTAAAATTTAATTTAATTTAATTATGTTTATTAAGACCCACTCACTTTCTTACTTATTAATTACGCATAAGTATGAACAAATACGAAATTACTATTAAATTATGTAGATCTTCCGAGTAAAGTTAAAGAAAAACTCAAATTTGTTAAGCATACAAAAAAAATGTACCATTTTAAACAAAGTGATCAAATGTACCAACAAATAAAAGCTGCCTCAAAAGTACCAAATGCTATAACTGTAGTTGTAGTCTGTGTTCTCTTCTTCTTCTATCCTTTGCACCGACGCTACGTTACTTTGTTGCTTGAATAACTTCCGAGTTCCGGGTGCCCGATATATGCTAAAATTCCAGGCTCTAACTTAAAATTTGCTCTTTTAACTCGATTTTTTAAAAAATGTTTCTATTTTCGGGGGCAAATGGGATTTTGTTCTTATGACTGTTACAAGCATTTCAACAAGGTCATTATACCCATTTTCAATGTACGCAGAGTATAGAAGATTTTCAGCTCTTTTTAAATGGAATGGAATAAAAAATTTAAAAACCGGATCGTACTGAACAAATTTTGTGTCTTTAGTGCTTTTAGTGACTGACATACATATAGACGGACAGACGATCAGACAGATATGGCTATTTCAGCTCGGCTGTTGATGCTGATCAATAATATATACATATATATATATACAATATATTTATATGTAGGTCTACTAAACCTCCTCTGCCTATTTCTGTTGACAAACTTAATAGACCCATTAACTTTTTGAAAGTACAGGGTTAATAACACCTCACACACACACTTAGCTTTTATGGCATCAGGTGGCATACTGTTTTAGATACTCACTTGAACTGCATGTGCACGGGCCGCGTGTGCGATATTGGCGGCATGTAGACGTAGTAGAAGGCGGCATAAATAAATACGGCCAGCCAAATGATCAGCACAACGGCAAACGCAATCAATCCCAAGCGCAAAACGAGTTCCCGCACTGTGTCCACCTTTTCATCTGCCTTGCTGCGGAAGCGGTCGTAGACATTAAGCGTCAGATTGACGGCCGGACGCACAAAGAAGCGACGACCCAGACCAAGTGGATCGCAGCAGAAGATGATGAAGCGCAACAGGAAATTCATGTTGGAATTCAACGGCGACGGTATCAGCGACTGCGTCTGCTCGCAAACTGAGCGGAGGCTATTAAATACATCGATTGTAGCACACAACTAACACTAATATAATTGGATTGCTTATCGGCGACGATGGCTATTGCCGGATTTGCATTGTGTGAAGTTCAAACTTTGAACGGCCGAAGCTATCATTATCAGTTGTTAACAACTTGCAGGTCTAATCAATGCGGAGCTGCGCTGATTCATTCACTAGCACGTCTGTCTGTGTAATTGTTGGTGTTCAACTGAACTAGTTCTTTGGCAAGTGATCTAAATTAGATTAGTTCGGATATGTATTATCGCAAGTGCATTTATTGGAATGCATTTGTTAATTGAGCAAGGGTGAATTTGTTTGTTTTCTAAACTATTGAAAGTAAAATGTTTCATTTAGTGGAAATGCATTGCTACTAGGGCTACAAAAGCAAAAGTCTTACAATTGGGCGACAGATCGATCTATCTTGTACCATCGACTTATCATTTGTAAATAAAAACTATTTTGGGTAAATTATTTATCTTTTATTGTACTTACATTTGACTACCTTTGGATATGAAATCTTTATTTTTTTAATATAAAGTTGTGTATTTCTATCACTTTCTACGTTATTTTGAATTTTCTGATGGATGGTATCAATATATCGATACTTTCAGCAATCGATGTCGAAATCGTCGATGGAACCATTGCTGCAAGACATCGACTAAAACAGCTATGCGATTAATTGCTTGTCGATATATCGATAATTATTTAGCATTTCTGTTTTGTGTGTAAACTAAACACATCTGAGAATTATTTAAATTAATATACAATGCAGTAAGCGTCAGAGTCGTTCAAGAAAAAACTACGTTTTATGCTTAAAGTGAAACATGAACAAATGCTAA
Source organism: Drosophila histrio (assembly GCA_958299025.2). NCBI lineage: Eukaryota > Metazoa > Arthropoda > Insecta > Diptera > Drosophilidae > Drosophila > Drosophila histrio. The sequence goes on from OY282582.1 coordinate 28,247,483, forward strand.
GATTGTGCGGCAAACGACGGGCATAAAAGTGAACCTAAAACACAAACAGAGGCCATGAGTAACTACAGATACCACGGTGGGGTCGGAGGTGGAGGTAGAGGATACTATGGCATTGAAGTGCGTGAAATGCATCAGCGAATATCATATCCACATCAATTCACATTCGTTAGCTCCTGCGTTAAGTACATGATATTCATGCTAAATTTCATATTCTGGCTGTTCGGTGGACTGCTTTTGGGTATCGGCATATATGCCTTTATGGACAAATGGAACGAGGCAAATGGCTGGGTGAAGTTGGAAAACATTTACGATGTTGTACTCAATATATCTCTGGTCATGATCATTGCGGGCATTGTCGTATTCGTTGTCAGCTTCGCTGGCTGCTTGGGTGCACTGCGCGAAAATACGTGTCTGCTGAAGTTCTACTCGAGATGCCTGTTGATTTTCTTTCTCATGGAAATGGTCATAGGTATTTGATTTGATTTTATTTACATATTTTTTATATATGCATTTCTGTCATCGTGGCTTTGAATTAAACTATAAAGTTGTAAAACATTCTTAATCTATACAATTTTAATTTAAATGTTAAGTTTTAATTGAATTTTAAATTTTTTTATTTATATACTATACAGGGATTATTGATAAAACTAGTAAACAGTTAAGTTGTACTATATACCAAACCTTTTTTCTATACATTTAGGTCCCCAGATGAGAAGAAAATAACTACTTCAAAATGTTTTCTATGATAACACTTTTTTAAAAAAATTTAAAGTTTAGCCATTTTTGTTTGGCTTTTTTTTTAGAAGTGAGCTTGCATTTATAATTGTTACTCTAGAATGCCACAACCGACTTAAAAATCCTTTACACTTAATATTACATTGTATTTTTAAATTAGAAAATTTAAGTTTTTTTAGGCTTTTATTTTTATTTTTCACTAAATTGTAATTATCTCTCAGCTGCTTTATTTTAATTGGCTGTCCTTTAAGATATTAATCATGGAAATCCATGTAGAGACGGCGAAATAATAACAATTTTAAGCTAGACACGTTTTGTCAATATTGAAGACATCTTTGACGTATAAACAGGGATGATTTATCGATTCATATATCGGTTCCGGTTGGTACATATCGTAATGAAAGGAGTATTTCGATTTTGTCCTTTCCGTTACCTTATCACTATCGGTACCTAACAGCATAATGCAATTTTTAAAAACATATCGTTGAGGAAAAATATAATAACAATACAATAATAAACCGTATTGAAAAATGTAGCAGAACCGTACCGCAACAAACGTTTCGGCTATCGGTTCTTGAAAAATAAAGGTTTTATGTTTTGTTTCCGGTTTCGGCAATACATATGAAAAGTTCAATATTGCTTTATAATTGATCTTAATCTTTACGAATTCTAAAAGTGTACATTCTATTTCATCTATACTTATTCCATTTTAAGCTTTAAAGCTATGTTAAAGTTGGATGTTGTGATAATATACTATGTGTATTTTTATTAATTTATTATACATTTTTAGTTATTCAAAACTTAATGTCGTTTTATTCATCAATCAGTAACAACTGCAATCATATTTTTTTACAGCAATCATCTGCTTTGTCTTTCCGCAACACATGAACGCATTCGTGGAATTTCAGTTCACGGAAAAGATAATACACTCGTACCGCGATGATCCCGATCTGCAGAATTTTATTGATTTCGCACAACAGGAGTTCAAGTGCTGTGGCCTCAGCAATGCCGGCTATCAGGATTGGGGGAAAAACGAATACTTCAACTGCTCATCGCCATCGGTGGAGAAGTGTGGCGTGCCATACAGCTGTTGCATCAATGCAACAGATATCAGTTCAGGCCTGGTTAACATTATGTGCGGCTATGAGGTGCAGGAACATTCGGTGGCAGCCGCCAGTAAACTCATCTGGACCAGTGGCTGCATCGAAATCGTTCGAGTCTGGGCTGAACGGAATCTATATACGATTGCGGGCATTGCTCTGGGAATTGCCCTGATACAATTATTGGTCATATACTTGGCCAAGACTTTGGAGGGACAAATCGAATTGCAAAAGAGTCGCTGGGCATCTTAAGCACAGCGGCAAAAAGATCAATTGACCAATCATTATATAGGATTTTAATGAATTGAAATACTCCATATATTTTTAAATCGAATATTCAACAGCATTGTTTTGAAATTTTCTCTTCTTATCTCATGCGTTTCATCGGCGCAGCTTTACAGAACCAATTTATTCTTTTGTATATTGTTTGTTTTTGCTTTGAATTGACGTAGTATATGCTAAAAATTAAAATGTATTATCTGCAACTGCACAACACATTTGTGGTTCAAAAGTTATCAGCTTAAAGACTCGACAAAAGACTCAAATTTCTTTACGGATAATCCAAATATGTTTAAGGATGTAAATAAGAACACAGTAGCTTGTAAGTTTTCTTTTGGTGTTCAAAAGTCTGATATAAGCTTTTAAGTTGAATTATTTTATACCTAAGCTTTTTGCAATATTTAGTTATACGTGTAGGAATATACGTACATACATATATGTAAAAGTCAACTGAATTAAACGTATATAATATAAATATATTTAACTGTTTTTTTTTTCTAACTAAGTTGATAATTTTGCATATTATCCGAACAGCTTTAGATTCATTCATACCGTTATTATTTGAAATGGAGCATTATGAGAAAAAATATACCAGGCGAACAGAATCAAAAAGAGAGTGCAATTTTATTCGCTCTAAACATTTTGGGACTTTTGTTTTGTTGCTTTCGAATTTCTTAGTGGTGTGAGTTGCTCTAATTATTATAAACATATCGATGCTCAAAGTTGGCGATAGTTAGATAGATACACGAAAATATCGATAGCGACATCGATATCTTATCTAGCCATAAGATTTACATACATACATATTAGTACACATGACAATATACAAATAAAAATGTATAAAAGTTTGCCGCCTCGTAGTTTTATACAAGTGAGTGCTGTAAATGAAAAAATGCTTGATTGTGCGAATAATTGACATCTGTTAATATCTTTAGCATTTGTCCCGACGCTATGCAACAGAACAATCACAAAACAAATCACAGACACGGCCCAAGAAAAGTCCTGTGTACGTTGGTCTTACACAACCGCCAAATCCGGAGTCGGTGAGTAGCGATTACATTGGTCCCCCGGATGCCAAGTCCAATCTGCGACCGTATATACGGCATTACGATGAGAATGAAACGGAGATGGCCAAAAAATTGCGACTGTTACGCATTGAAGTCGAGAAATGGAACATGGATTTCTGGACAAAGCATAACAAACGATTTTATGAGGTTTGTATCTGTGTGTGCGTTTCGTATCGTTGTAGTATTTTTAACACTTGTTGGCAAGAGGCTCTCCCTCTCTCTCTCGCTTCAGTGTGTCTATATTTCACTTGCTTCTTGTCCTTCTCCCTCTCTTCTTTATTGTGTCTCTCTCTCTCGCTTTTTGTTATTGTCCCTCTCATTTTTATTCATGGCCAGTGCTGGATTCGTAGCTAGAAATAGCTAGAAGTTTTCAGGATAGCCAAATAAAAAGCTTTTATAGTTTTTAGATTTTCCTGCGCTCATTGAAAATGGGTACAATGGCTCTGTGCGAATGTTTGTAACATTCATAAGAAGGCAACTCCGACCCACAAGCCGCTATTTTACAAATTTTTCGTCAAACCATATAACTGGCGGGAAAATGGTTGAATTGTCCACACTGTTAATTACATCTATAAAACTGCTTTTGGATATGCATATGTGTATAATAGAAATTTGTTTTTATTTTCTTAAACTGCAGGAAAAAGAAGACTTCGTTCGTCTGCACAAATTAAGTGGATCCGACGAAATAACGGCCGATCAAATGAGTGTTTTTTATAAATCGTTCTTAGATAAAAATCGACGCATACATATGATGTACAACATTTCATGGTATCTGAAGAACTTCGACATGCTGACATTATCATTCGCTGTGAATGTACAAAGCACCTTAAACCGATTCAGAAGAAAGCCGCAGCAATAGATACAGACACAGATACAGATGCATTAACATACTATATGTTTAGGATCATAGTATATGTCTAATGTTATTAACTACAAACAGACATACACACACACACATACACACGACTTAGTGTACATACATTATGAAAAAAAGTTGTTAAAATTTAGTTAAATTTTTTATCTAGCAAACAAATGATGTGGATGTATCATAATAAACACAAATCAATTGTAAAAACATATTCGTTTGTAAGCTTTAAAGTGTTTACATTTACTTAAAAGTTAAAGATACACTTGTTTGATAATTGTATGTTAAAGAATAGAGATGAAATTAAGTAAAAAAAATACATTCAAATTGGATGTAAATAAATAAATTACTACACCACTTGGGAAGAGATTGTTTTTGTTATTCCGTTTGTTTTCTTTTTTTTAATGGTTTTTGTTAATATTATATGCTTCCTATACAGTCTCGTAATAACTAAAGAAAAAAATCAAATGATAATGATTATAATAATAATAAAAACGAAGGCACACCCAGGTCTGCTCTAATCCTAACTCTCTGTCTCTCTGCGTCCAATTGAAAAGTGAAAATTATGTGTTTGTGGCTCAGGTTTCAGATAGAAAAATGTACATACAAACACGAATGGATCATCAAGTAAGTAACATAAAATACATGCTTAAGTTTTATCTATAAATATTTGATGCATTAAGTTTCGCTTTTCTTTTTTTTTTTTTTTTTTATGTTTTTTGCTTATGGTATTTGTTTTTTGTTTTTGTTTTTTTCTTTTTAATTTATACTACAAAACACTTTTGGCTTATGAGCAATAATAGGATACAAATTAGCTACAATATGCACGAGATGGGCGCATTCGTGGGTACATACAGATAACTTACAAGATTATATGCCACTTCAACTCGTGCATACAGATATTGGATAAAGATATAGATATAGATATATATGTGTGTATATATACATATTGATAGATGTATGTATATGCATATAGATACTATAATAAATATATGTACATATATATATCTATATATATATATACTGCTTAATAAGAATATGCTATTTTGATGATGATGTGACTTGGTACAACAATTTATATATATATATGATGAATAACAACAATTCCTCTGTTCACTGGGTGTCACATCAATGTGAACTGTTCCTGATTGTTGTTGTGATGCTGATGAAGATGCAAATTGATGCTTTTACTGGTCTTTAGTTCATCCATTTTCCACAATTGGGCGCACCACATGCGCAGGGTATTTTATGGGCATCATCTTCAATATCAAACTTGTAGTCATACGAGAGCTGTAATAGAATAGAAGAATCAATTATAATTGCAGTTCTACCTATATATGTAAGTAGTAAATAAATAAGTCAATGCATACCTCTTCGCCTCGATAGATTTTACGCTTGGCAAATATAATGATGCGTACATCTCGATCAACCTCAACGATCTCCGTCACACAATTCGGATTGCAGGAGTGATTAATGTAACGTGCCAGGCCACCGCTCAGCGTTGCATCAACAACGCGATCCTCGTCCAAGCGAAACATATAAATACCACGATTCTACGGTGAAGAGAGACAAATTCATTTAATAAGTATATTTAGAATTTGGGGTCCACTTTCGTCACTAGTGTGGACTGCCGTCCACAGTGATATAGATCCAGCAAATGTTGCATCAATTTACAATTCAAATTGTTTTTTGTGTGTTTACTTTCTGTTTTAAGTTGAAATTATATAAAACTGCTAATTTTCAATCATATTTCTCAACTTTATCAACAAAATAATAAATTTGTTTTATTTGAATACCCCCAGACGTTTAAATTTTAAATTGTTTATATCATTTCAGTCTTAAATTTAGAACATTAATATTTTATATTTTCAGTCCTAAATTTAAGTGATATTTAATTTATTATAATTGGAAATTTTAAACCATATTTCGTAGCTTTTTATTCTACAATTTATATCACTGAATGAAAGGATATATATTTAATGATAAATCTATTTAAATTCTTAACTAAGTATACGCTCATTAAAATTATTTAGATATCTTTTAATTGTTGTATCTCCAGACTTTTAACTTATTTATTCTTGGTATTCTTTCAATCCTAAATTTAAGGTATATATCATTATTTTCAACCCTATTTTGCTCGTTAAATAGAATAAATTAAATAACATCTAATTTTGGTATCCTTTTCAATTTCAATTGTTAATTTGCAACCATGTTTCTATAAAATAGATATATGCAACTTTGATTCACTGCTCACCTTTGATTCGTATTGCTTTTCACGTATTTCCGATACCTCCGTCCGTATTACCTCGCCAATATACTCAATAATCATCGTGTGCTTCTCAATGTCACGTGCCGCATACAAGCCCAATCCCTGAATTTTGGAGCTGTAAAAGATATGTAGAATATACATGTATATATATTTAGATTAAAGCATGCTGAGATTATGTTGCTGAGATCGCAATCATACCGTGCCAGATAGACGTTGTTACGCCATTCCTGCTTCATCTTCTTGTACTGCGAACTCTTGGAGTGGACAAACTGTTTGCTATACGGGCACGCCACCTCTCCGGCAATTGCCGCCGAATTGGCCATACGCTGTGTGCTGCAACTGCCGGCGGTGCGTTGCGTGTGCGGTTTCCGCCACACGAGAAGCTGTCGCTGCTTCGGCTCGGTACGTGCGGCGCCCGATGGATTAATGGCCAGCGGGAATTCCAGCAACGGATTGCGTCCGTATTTAAAACGATAATCGGTGAGCGTTTCAATGCCCGGCAAACTCTCCAAGATGCGCACAATTGCCGGCTCCGTTAGACCAAAAAGATCCTCGCCGCTGATGTGTTGCGGAAAGAGTTGCAACCATTTGTAAACCTTGCGCATCCGTTGAATCGGCTGCAATATCTGTTGCCAAACAGCCGACGGTGTGCTGTCACGAAACTCGCGATCCGGCTCCTTATCGCCAGCATCGTGCACCTGAATGCGAAACTCCGGACGGCAGCCAACCTCCGCAATGCTGCAAACATAACGACAGCGTCTGTTCGGCCGTCGAACACACCAGTAATAACGGCTCTAAAGGAGGAAAAAGTATAGCCATGAGTAAAATTATAGTTATTTGTAGACTAGTCCAATAAAACCCAAAATGAATAAGTGTTAAAGCCTTGATTTTTAAAATAAAAATGTAAATACAAAGAAATGTTCAGCTATTACTTACCACCTTGTAACCAATGGGATAGATATAGTGTGGCGTGTGGAAAGCCTCCAATTGATGCGGCAACAGTTGGCCAACATTGAGAAATGTCATGTTGCCCACTCGCAGCAAATTGCTCAGCTCCGAATAGTGCATCACTGTGGCCACCTGACGATTCTCATCGCGATCGACAAACACCCGACGATGCACCACAAACGAGCTAAGTTCGTTTTCCGTCACGCCCGTCGAACTGGTCGCTGCATGTGCACTGCAATGCACCGATTTGTTCTTGTAAAACACGCACTCCTCCTTGATGGCGCACGGCAGATGATAGAGATTGCTGCAGCGCGACTTGAAGCACTTGATGGTGGCACCCAGCTGATGGCAGGCACTGCACGCCTGATTCAATCCCGACTGCAGCGCCGTCTGGAAATTCATTAGTGCACCCGATACCGTCTCGTAGACATCGTTCGACCATAAGGCACAGTTCAGATGAACCTGTAATTACGAGAGAGTTAATCAATAATTACGTTTGAAAACATTTACGGAGGGAGATGTGAAACACAAAGTCAAATACTCAGCGAATGAAAGACAGAGAGCGAGAATGAGACAGAGCGAGTCAGATACTATTTTATGTTTGTATGTACAGTTACAGTTAGTCAAGTAGTTGTTTTGATATACAACAATCTGTTTTAATTTGTATACCCTGTGTCCATTAAAAATGGGCAAAAAAGGGTATAATGAATTTGTTTGAATGTATGTAACAGGCAGAAGGATGCATCTCTGACCCTATAAAGTATATATATTCTTGATCAGTACCAATAGCTTAATCGATTGACACCTGATCGATTGATCTGATAACAAGAGGAGTTTTATAGTTAGTTTCCTTAAAATACTTTTGTTTTAAGACCTGCACAGGGTATCCTACTGTCGCGCCCGCTCGACTGATCGGCTTGTTTCTACTCCGAGTTCGTTAGAAAAAAGGGCGAAAAAGGTATTTATTGGATTTGTGAATATGTATGTAACAGACATAAGAAAGGAGAAGCATCTCCGACCTTATAAAGTATATATATATCATATATATATATATCATGATCAGTATCAACCTACTTAATTGACGTCTGTCCGTCTGTATAAATGCATCGATCTCAGCAATTTTAAGAGCTAGAGACTTCAAACTTGGTATGTACAAGTTTCTAACTACAGTTCGCATATAAGTCTTTATTGAAATTTGGATGCCATGCTCTCTTCGACCACAAATCAAAAAAAAAAAAACCATAACTGAAGCAATTTTAAAGCTATAGACTTGATATTTTTACACATTATATCTTTAAGATGTCAATACGTTCGGATAATAAACTTAAAACAAATTTTACTGAAGAAAAAGTTGCAAAAAAACCGACGCTCCAACGTAGAAAACCTGCTGCGTGTTTGCTTGTGTGTGTATGCGCTTGCTTGCGTTTATAGACATATGTATGTATGGAGACACATATGTATATGTGTCAACAAAAACGCATTGGAGATTTTAGGGGCCTGCTAATCAAAATACTTCTTTATGAAGACTGGTACGGGATATTCTAATGTCGCTGGTATTTAAAGTAGAGTCTTAAGATTGAACGCACATTATAAGTATCTTGGGATCGATGTGTCTAGCAAATTAAAAGAGCTAGAGACTTGATATTCAGCACACAGTCTAGATCTAGATTTACCACGATCGAATAATAAAATCGTATATTATTCAAGATACAATTCGGTTCAAGGGAAGAAGAACATGAAACTGACAATACAATCAATGAGGCGTGCAGAGAGTTTGTTCAGATGTTTTTATAGAACAAGTACAGGATCCTGCTCACAGTTTGGTTTTTTGGACTGTAGCATTTTCGACTAATTATAGTTCAATATATTATATTAACTGAGCTAAAGTCACAAGAATTTCACTCGTTCTGTTAGTAAGTATTTAAGGAATACTATAATGATAAAGGGAATATGAAAGTTTTAAAGTAGATTTCAACTCGCTCAGCTCGTAAATACATTATTTTTTGGGAATGCAAGTGTATATGCATATATTTCAACGATAATTATTATTAATCTCACCCATTTGTCTACATCGAAGTTAAGCAGACGAGATGGTCCGTCCGCTAGACCATCGCCGCGTTGATTGCAGAAGACGCATTGGCGGGAATCCTCCAGAGGATCCGTTGTGCCGCTGTTCTCCGTTTCCCAGACGGTGTTGTTCGCCGCCTGCGGTTCGCCGTTCTCCGTCTTGATGGCGTTACGCAATGCGCTGCTGGAATCGGCGGCAAAGCAATCGGCGCTGAAGCATTTAATGATGCATTTGCGCGTCGTCACGGGTTGCGACGATGTTTGTGATGTGCTCGTCAATTCGCTGCTGTTGCTGTTGCTATTATTATTGTTGTTATTATTGTTGCTGTTACTGCTGCTACTGTTATTGTTGTTAGTGTTGGACTGTTGCTGTGGTTGCTGTGTTTCCATATCAACATCTTCTGGTTCCAGCTTAACAATTGGCGGCGTAGAACTGCATGACAAATCGCCGACTGTTGTTGCCTGCTGCAATTGCGAATGTGTGGCAACAACATCCTCGCCAGCGGGCTCATCCTTGCCACGCCACTTGTACTGGGCGAAACAACTGCGATTACAAAAGTAAATGAAGGCAGGCTGCGTCGTTTTGCGTGGCAACAATGCCTGCAACATTGCCAGCGTCGGCAACAATGTCGCCTCCGGCAAATTCTGGTGCGGCACGCGCAAACCAAAGGCGGCAATTGCACTGCCACAACATCGACACAGTTTGCGCTGTCCGGTGAGTATTTTGCGCAGGTTTCCGTGACTTGTTACGGCCGCAGATAGTTGTTGTTGCTGTTGACAACTCGATGTCTGCTCGCCCGATTCATCCGACTGCTTATCCAACTTATCCAGGCTGGTGGCATCAATCAGTTTGCATGTCAATGCGGGCGTTAAGTGCAACAGATTGGCCAAATCTCGCAGCACGCCGGCAATATTGTCCGTTGCCGATGTGTGCAGCGAGAGTATCACATTTTGGTTCTTCTGCTGATAGTTGTTGTTGTTGTTGATGTTGCTGTTATTGCTGCTATTGTTGTTAATGTTGTTGCTGCTGCTGCCGCTGCTGCTACTACTACTACTGCTGTTCACGCCCAGTTCCAGCTGCTGCGACTTACGCAACTCCTCGCCAAAGCTACGCATAACAGGCGACACAGGCAGCCGCAAACTGGACGCATCCATGGCCAAAGCCACTGGCGACATGCGTCCAGGTGCGCTGCGTTGATTGCTGTTGCTGTTGAGCAGCACAAGACCAGGAAATCGACTGAAACGTGACCAGGCCAAGGGACCATCCAAGCGCTGTTGCTGCTGCTGTTGTTGCTGCTGCTGCTGCTGCTGCTGTTGTTGTAGCTGCTGCAACTGTTGCTGTTGCTGCTGACTCTCTACCAACTCCGTTGTCTCCACATTACAATCCCGCACAGCACCCATTAAACGCTGCCAACGCTCGCGAGCATTGCGCTGTATGTGTGTGGAGAACTCCTGATCATAGAAATCATTTTGTATGGAGGAAAGTGTTGCTGCACTTGCTGCCGTTGCCAGTGTTGTTGCTGCGGCTGCTGCTGCGGTTGCTGTCTCGCCGCTGCCACCAAAGCGTTCGCTGTCGTACAACGACTTGATGCTCGCATGTCGCACATTTCCAAAGCGTCCCAGCAATTGATCTCCCTCCACAGCCGCCGCATTGCCGCTCTCGTCCAGTTGCCGTTGCAGTTGCAGGGCACGTGAAATGGCCTTCAGTTTGCCACCGCCACCGGGCAGATTGCTGCTGCTGCCAATTAGCGAATTGCGATTGAGCAGCGGCTCCAGCACCTGCAACGGCTGCATTTGACGTATGTGCGTCATCAGCTTCTCAATAAATGCATCGTGATCCTCCTCCGCTTTGGAGGATTTGCGTACACGTTTCTTAAGCATAGGTGAACCGATGCTGGGACTGTTGCCGCTGGCAGCCATGTGTGTGCCCGTCGGCAACTGTTGCACATTGCTGGACATTGTGGCAAGTTGCACAACAGCGCCCGCCGGCAATGCGCCCGTCAGCTCCTTCAGATGATGCGCAGCGGCAGCAGCAGCAGCGGCGGCGGCAGCGCCTGCAGCATTTGCATTGCTGCGTCGCGGCTTTTGTGCCTCACGTTTGCGACGCTTGCGTTGCTCCGCGGCCTTGGGCTCAGCGGCAACAGTAGCTGCTGGCGTTTGTAGCTGTTGTTGCTGCTGCTGTAACTGTAGCTGCTGCTGCTGCTGTTGTTGTAGCTGCTGCAGTTGTTGATGTTGTTGTGGCAGCTGTTGATGTTGCTGTTGCTGCTGTTGATGTTGTTGCTGCTGCTGCTGTTGATGTTGTTGCTGCTGCTGCTGTTGATGCTGCTGTTGTAGCTGTAAGTGCTGCTGTTGCTGCTGCATGTGCTGATGTTGCTGCTGCAAATGTTGCTGCTGTTGCTGCAAGTGTTGCTGCTGTTGCAAGTGTTGTTGTTGCTGCTGCTGCTGTTGCATTTCTACTGTTGCTGCCTGCGCTGTTTTCTTGACATAAGCAGCGCCAATGTTTGTTGTCAGCAGCTGCAACTTATCATAGCCGCCCACAGCAACAGCAGCAGTTGCTGGCGTCGCTTTGAGCAGCGGCAACAGCTCGTGACTCACATTGTTGCTATTACTGTTGCTATTGCTGGCAACCAAAGCAATTTCACTTTTAAGCTCCAACAAAGGCTTCTCCTCCAACTGTTGCTGCTGCTGCTGTTGTTGTTGTTGCTGCTGTTGTTGCAGTGGCATTACCAGCTTACGTTTCTGTGTCTCATTTGCTTCCTGCAACTTCCAGCTGTCGCAGTGTTTCTCTGCCTCAGCGGCAGCAATTGTTGCCTCCTCTGTATGTTCCAGTTTGCTGCTTAACTTGACATCCTTGCTGGACTTGGTTGTTATGGAGATGGTCACATTGGAGACATTGCCGCTGCTTAATTCATAAGGCGGCGGTGGCGGCAATGGCTCCGTTTTAATATTTGATTCTACAATTAATGTAGGCAGCTTGCTGACAACTGTTGGCATTGCAGCAGCAGCAGCGGCACCAGCAACTGTTGCTGGCATAGCGGAGACTGCCACTGGTGTGGATATAAATGATGTTTCCTTGGATACTATTTGCACCGACTGTTTAATTTGTGGCGTTGGCGGTGGCAAGCTTGTTGTTGTAACTGTGGCGGCGGCAGCAGCTGTTGTTGTTGTTGTTGTCAGAGCTGCTGCTGCTGCTGTGCTTGCTGCAACCGACGCTGCTGCTGTTGCTGCTTGTGCTGCTGTTGTCTCATTTTGCGGCTCACTTGCCACAACTGCTGTTGCAACTGTTGCTGCAGGCGTTTGACTTATTGCCACCATTGTGGCTGTTGTTGTGGTCGGCGTATTGCAGCTGTTGCTGCCGCTGTTGCTACTCACGGCCGCTGGCACGGGCGGTATAACTGGGCGTGCCAGTTGCGCCTCCAACGAGCTAACCAAACCCATGCTCGGTGCACGCACATTGATCACTTTGCGTGCCGAAAGCGGCGCCGATGTAATCGATATCTGTTGCAGATTGTGGCTATTGTTGTTGCTGTTGCCGCTATTGTTGCTGCTGCTGCTGTTGTTCTGCAGCAATTGCTTGAGCAACGCATTATTGGAGTCGTCCACACGACTTGGCGTCGCCAGTCGCTTCTCGTTGACCAACTCCTCGTTCATTTGCACCTGTTCCGCCGGCAATTCCAGCTTGTTGGTCTCCACAATTGTCGCCTGCTTTACCAGCAACAATTCCGTTGGCCTCATTTTGGTCTTGGGTTCGTTATCGCTGCTGCCATCCGGTTTCGTTTCGTTTAGTTTAACTGGATGCGCCTTCAGTTGCAGCTTATTAACAGTTTCCGCGTCCGGTTGATTGAAAGGATGTTGAATTTGTATGGCAGCTGCACTATTTGCTGTCGTCGTTATCAATTTGGGCTTTTGCTGGCCAATTGTCGTCTTGGACACCACCAATGAGATGTTCTTCTGTATCGAGATAATGGGACGTGCACAAATTGTGGCAGAAGTTGTTGATTTACCCAATGCATCGCTCGTTGTTAATTCAACAGTTGATTGTTGTTGCTGCTGCTGCTGCTTAAATATGTTGATGCTTGGTGAACAGTGCAATTGGTTGTTGTCAAGTGGCTTGATGACAACATTATTAATTTTACCAATCTCATTCGTATCGCTGGCATCCAGAGATTTACTCTTGTTCAACAATATCTTTTGTATGTTCTCAGTGTATGTAATTGTCTTCGGTTGTTGCTGCTGCTGCTGCTGCTGTTGGACAACTGTTGTCAAACGGCCAGCAACAGTTGCTGTCTCTGGCTGATCTGTTTGTTCATTATTATCCAGCTGTTTGTCTGATTGTTGTTGTTGCACCATGGTAAATGTTTGACTTGCATTTGTTGGCGTTATTGTTACAATGCTGCCCGTTGTCGGTTGCTGTTGTTGCTGCAATTGCAGCTGCAGTTGTTGTTGCTGCTGCTGTTGAAATTGTAGCGACATCTTTTTGCTAACCACTTTGGCGGTTACAATTTTGGTATTTGCAGGTTTGATTTGTACGCCAGCAAACGAGACAATTGCGGTGGGATTCTTGCGTGTGCCCTTCAACAGTCTGGTGAGGTTTAAATGTTGCTGCTGCTGTTGCTGTGTCACTGCTGTTCCCGTTGTCGTTGTTGTTATCTGGGCACCCTGCAATTGTTTACTCTCCACAATTGTGGCACCACCAGCTGTCGTTGCACCACTTGCGCTCATCAACTGACCCGTCTGCAATATCTGCGTGCCGGCCAATGGTTTCAACAACGGCACCGATATCGTCTTATTGCCAATCGACACCTTGGCCGTTGTCTGTGTGACTTCAGCCAATTTCTTGGCATTCACCATCAACTGTTGACCCTTAAGCTTCGTATGCAAATTGACGCGATTCAATAGCGTTGTTGTTGCCGTTGTTGTGCCGCTATTAAACATATTGTAATTGATCTGCGACTGTGGCGTTGTCGTTGTCACTGTTGCCTTTTGTGTTGTCATATTGCCTACAGTATTGCTGCTGGTGCTGCTGGCAACATTGTTACTGTTGCTGCTGCTATTACTGCTGCTGCTGCTACTATTGTTGTTGTTGTTTGTGACTTGTGTGGCATCGTGCAGCGCAGGTTTCAGCTCAGCCGTCGTTGTCGCCGGCAGCAGCACATAATCAAGCTCCTCGACAGCAATTGCCTTGCCCAGCTGCTGTTGTTCGTTGCTGTTGTTATGCTGCTCAGAACTCGGCTCAATTGATATTATAGAGGCTATGGCGGACGATGTAGAGGCCGTGGATAAGGCTGAATCTTTTTTGGTAAAGCTGGCAAAACCTGTGAACGCAAATTAAATTTATACGTATGTGTGCAATTAGTTGTTGGACAATAGAGAGACTCTAAAACACTTCTGGATTGTATATACTTACTTTGCTTTTGGCTGTTGCTGTTGTTATTGGTAGTGCTACTGGCTACGGACGAATCTTCGGGCTTTATGGCGCTCATTTCACAGACAATAATTTGTTCATCACGTTGCTCCCAGCAGACATCAACAGCAGCAGTTTCTGGCTTAGCATTCGAGTGAGTGACAAAGCTGCCACCGAGATTGGACGATGTTGTCAAAATGTTTGTTTTCGTCTGTTGTTGGTCGTCCGCTGATGATTTTAATGCGCCTGCTGAGGACGCGGCGGCGGCGGCTGCTGCTGCTGCTGTTGTTGTTGCTGCTGGTGCTGCTGCTTGTGTTGCTGTTGTTGTTGTTGTTGCCGTTGCTGTTGCTGCACGTTGTTTGGCGGGTAAACTGGTCGTGGGCGTGCATATAACAATGTCCCTTTTTAGTTTCTTGCGATTTGGATCATCGGTGTCGTCGACGCTGCTGCGCTTTTGTATCGAGATTGTATTAAAATTGAGTGCTGCGGTTGCAGATGTTACACGTTCGGGTTTCGCTTTTTCGGCGGCAGCAGCCGCAGCAGCAAGCGATGGTGTCACTTTCGATATATTCATAACAACAAACTAAACGGCTAAACACATTTAATCGCTAGCAATTGATGCTTTCTGCACTTAGATTTAGATTTATATTTATTTGTATGTACATATAGAGAATGTTTCAACATACACTATTTAGACAAAAATTATTTTCGTGTATGCAGTAGAGCTGCAAAACTATCGATGGTCATATCGATATATCGAATCTTATGTTTTGTTTGAGGACATCGATGGCAACTGTAACACTATCGATAGTGAATATCGTGAAAATAAAACATAGGTGGAGTAATTCTCAACAACAGGTAAGAGGTGGTGCACTTTCGTGGTGACGTCAGTTTTGAAACGTCACAGTACTGAAAAATTTTACGACTCATTTTTGTGTATCGCATAACGATATCGATATAAGCGTGAAGGACAGTGTGTCCACATGCATAAAATAATAAATAATAATAATAATAAGTAATAAAATAATTATGAAATGTTTTTAATGAAATATATACCCATATTCAAACTCATTAAATTGTATACAATTTATTTGGCATTAATTGCATTTTATTTAAATTACTATACATTGATAAGGCAATATTTAATGCTTATTGAGCAGTCTGGCAACGCTGCGCTGATGCAACCAACATCAGACCAAATACATGGATCGGCACTCAATTAAAAATAGTAATTAAACAACATGTGGTGCTTCAAAACGGTTACACAGCTAGTTAAAAACAGCATAATATGTAAGTAGATCATTGTACGCAAACATTGCATAAATATTTCATCCAATATCATTCAATTTTTAGCTGCCAATGTGAACTACAATTGTGTTGCCGGCCTCAAGTATTTTCCTCCGCCAATCAAATATGAAAGTAAGCCTTATAAATCATTCGAATTGCGTTAGGTAAACAATTAAACGTGCATGCATGTGCCTCTTGCAGACATTGAGAAAGTGGAACGACCGAAGCTGCGGATTATGGAGAGAATGCCACAGCATCCACCCAATCTGCGACCGCCCAAAATGCAGAAGCGTCTCCGTTACATGCGTGGTCCGGAACTCGTTCACAATCAGCTGCTGCACAAACAGTACGCCATCATTGCGACGGGAGGCGGCCGCTTGCGTTGGGGCCACTACGAAATGATGCGTCTGACAATTGGTCGCAAGATGAATGTGAACACAATGTTTGCCACTTGGCGTGTTCCCGCACCGTGGCAGCCGATAACAAAGAAGGGCCAGGGACAGCGCATGGGTGGCGGCAAGGGAGCTATCGATCATTATGTCACACCGATAAAGGCCGGACGTGTTATCGTTGAAATCGCTGGCAAATGCGAATTTATCGAATGCAAGGGATTCCTCCAACAAGTCGCCAACCAGTTGCCCTTCCAGGCAACCGTTGTTTCCCAGCAAATGCTGGACGATATGCAAGCGGCGGAGGAGCGTCTAGCGCGTGAAAACCAAAATCCCTTCACCTTGAAATACGTTATACAGAATAATCTAAATGGTTGTCACCGGTGGCTCTCTCCCGTGGATCACAAGTGGTTCGGCAAGCATTTATAGACTATGCACATTTAATTTGTTAACTTAGTAATTGTTGTAATAAATGAACGGATGCTCTTGATCTGTTATGACCTGAAACACAAATGCTTTTATTATTGAATATTTTCCAATTCCAACTGTCGTGGCATCAATTTATTCCCAGTATGCCGCTTCCACTCATGCCCGTTGTAATTTACGCATTTATGAATATAAATAAATTACAAAGCGTGTAAGTTCTTGCATAAGATTCGATTGGATAAATCTTTTTAATTTTCCATAAACACCCAAAATTGTCAGCTGTATCTGTGGTTAACAGTCGGCAAAATTCCAATCACTCTATAAATCGAATCTCGAACTTCCCCATATTTGGGTCAATCTATTTCATTTTAAAATCTACTCATGCCCCTAGAATTTTCCCATTTAAAATAATTAAATTACAATGCGTATTTTTGTAAGTTTATGTTTATATTTCCTTTGCAACCATTTGTTTACATTTTCTTAACATTCGGTAATCATTTTATAAATCGTATCTCCAATTCCATTCGTCAAATTTCCCCATAATGGTATCAATCGATTCCCAATATTTAACTTACACTCATGCTCATGGCAATTCCGCGATTTAAGAATGCAAATGAATGAAAAAGCGTATTTTTATAAGTTTATATTTATGATTCTATTGCAAACATTTGTTTAATTTTCCATATACACTAAAAATCGTCTGTCAGCTGCATCTTCATCTATGCTTAACAGTCGGTATCGTACCAGGCAGCCAAGTTATTGTTGTCATTGGGTGGTGTCGGCATGGCATCCAGATCAAAGTTCAGAGCGCCAGCATCAATCTCGCCGACATCCATGTCCATGGAGTAGGGCGATGTGGGTGCCCCACCCGGTGGTGCCGCATTGCTAGCAGCACCAGCACCACCTCCCACTGGACTGCTGATTTCGAGACCTTGCATTGAATCTATTGGTAGAGTATCATATCCTGTTGAATGGCAAAATATGTAAATATACATTAATCCGATTGTTGCCTTAAGATCGAACAACAGTCAAATACAAAGTATGCAATGGGTTAAAATAAGATAAACTCTATTCGTTCATGCACTTGATTACATTTGTACATAGTACTTACAAACACATGGAAAATCTTAGATCACATGCAAATTCAACGGATCATATGAATCTTAACAGAATGTAATTTAAAAAAAAAAAAAAAAAACAATCGCTTAAAACTTACGAAATATAAACTAAACAAGTCAAATTTTAATGAACACAAAGGGAACCTATTACCTATTACTGCATCTGCATTGTGTTTTTTGTTTGTGCATGTATGTGCATACCAAGAGTGCTGTGAACTTATCTTGGATTATCTTAAGATGGTACGCAGCTCCTTCACGATAAAGTCGAAGTACTTTTCGTATACTCTATTTAACCTTTATGCTATGACACTCTTAATTTCCTTATATTACAAATTAAAAAAAAATGTCCAAGTCATTTTAAAATTCCCCTAAGGAACTAAATGCACCAAGTAAAGTTGACTGCGCTAATTAGTGCCCTAGAATTTATTATGCACCCTGTGAATTGCAAAAACTAATTTGGAAATATCTAAAGAAATCAGACCAAAGCTTTTAAAACTGATCGCGCAAAACTCAGAGTTCTATTCAGTTATCATATTTTATAAATTCTTTTGGGAATAACATAATAGTATTTGTTTTTAACGATAAAGTTAAACATGGGAAACGTGCTAACGTAACAGGGTCACACACAGATGAGCTATAAGTTAATTTATGTTGATATTAAACACACTTTGCATGCATTGTCCATTGTCCACCCTAGCACACAATTAATTGGGGAATCGGGCAGACTTAAGAGTAATCAAATAATTAGATTCCCATAGAATGTAGTGAGTAATTAGTTGTATTGTTAACGGGTATCCAGGGTTGGGTGAGGTACGCCAGGGCTGTTGTGAACTACAGAGGGTGATGTGGTAATAAACTTAGACAAGTAAACCCATTTTGCAATAATTTCTTCTTTCTGCTCAAACAGATGAACAAACACACACATTTTTATATTTATATTATGGGAGATGGGCGGGTGTCACATACTTAGTAATGAGGGCAGTTGGGGGTTATGTTGAATTGCTGTTGGTTGTAGATCCTTATACTCGGACAAGGTGAACCAAGCATACATACCTTGCTGATGGAATGCGCGACCTCCGTGCGAACTGTGCACACTGGGCGGACCTTGTCCGTAAAGGCCCTCATATGCTTCTTCGGGTCCAAGCATATCCTGTGATCGTGATCGTGTACGTGTTCGTATTCGTATTCGTATTCGTGATGTAAATTGGTGAGTGTTCGTGTGTGTGTGTGTGTATGTTGTGTATGTGATTGAATTGTAGGTTGATTGGTGTTGTGATTATATTATTATTATTTTTGGAATGGATCAGAAGTGAAAAGTTGTTAGGAAAGAAGAGATACACAGACACAGAACACGAGTTGTTGTGTTGCGTATTTTAAGAAAGGATATGCAATAGGACGAGGTTGTTGTTGTGGTTGTTGTTATGTGTCGATATTTGTGCGTCGGTGTTTGTTGTTGTGTGAGACAATTTGGTGTTTGGTGTTTGGTTTGTTCGATTTTGCACACAAAGAAAACATAATAAAAGAAAAAAGAAACAAAATAAATCAAAATGTAAATTAATAACAAAATCAAAACTAATCAGTTAAACGACATTAAACGAAATGAAAGATGTACAAATATATATAATTTTAAGAATGAGAATAAACATGGCAACTGTTGCTTCTCTCACTCCCTCTCGGTTATCGAGATTTAAGTATTTTATAACTCGATTATTGCAATTTATATTCGATAACCATCTACGGCCAAATGCTTGCAATTTCTACTTAAAACTAACATTTAAATGATCGATTTTCGAGATACAAAACAATGAATTGATCAATTGCAATAATTGTAGATGATAAGTTGATAATTTTGTAATACAATATATACAATATAATAATGCTTAAAATAGTTTCATATACTGCTACAACTCGTATGTACAAACTAGAGGATTAATTGAAAGGGCAAATGAAAACAGAACATAGTATATACAGCAACCAGTGAATCAAACATCTGCATTACACACCTGTAAGTCGGGACCCATGCCCAGGTCGGCGTTGGCCCAGATGTTGTTCTCCTCGCGCAACAGCGAGTTGGTCAGCTCGATGGAGAGACGCTTCTTGTAGTCCTGCGGCTTGTCCTCGCTCATGCGGAACAGCACAGCTGCTGCGTAAGTTGCCACGCCCTCGTTGCGCGAGTGCAGCAAGTCAGTGAGCGGCCCGGTTGCCCCCTCCTGCTCAATGATCTCGGCGCCCTCCTTATCGGCGGCCAACTCGCAGAGCACGCCGGCTGCGACGCGCTGGAATACGAAAGGGAATTTTAATATAATTATATATTTATATTTTGCGAACTTCAATCCAGGAATGTTGGCCATATTTCCATTAAGTTTCTTGTGAATTACCCACCGAATGCAATGCATATGCATCCTAGATCTTTTCTCACTGTTATACAACCATTGACTTTAAAGATATTGCGAAAAAAAGAGTATAACAGATATCGAGGGATGTAGACTATTTTTTTTTAACAAATGGAATAAATTATTGATGCAACATCGCTTCTAAAGCTTTACCCTATTCAGTGGTTGCACTTCTGATAAGTATGCAAACATAATCAATGTGTGATCATTGCTTAAATCGGAGAGGTAAGGATATAAGTGATCCTTTATTATGGGGGGAAATTGTACTGCGACCCATAGGATCTATTGTGTCCCCTTCTGAGTCTACAACTCCCAAGAATTCCTGCTGTCTTCTAGGGAAATAACATGTTTCCCGAGGAAACTACATTTTCTACTGGCTAAGGGGACGCATTCTGCCCCGAAATGCTTGGGGGATTCCTCCCCAATGTTGAACACAGGTTACTTATAAGTCTACAATGCCGTCATGAGATTGCTGAGTATATTCCTTCTTTCGGACATTACTCGTTTAATTCGCTGCCTGGGAGATACTTGCCTTGCCCCTCCTCTATTCTAAGATGCTCCTGTATTCCTCAGATCCTCAGACTGCTATCCCCTCACTAAACTCACCTGTATGTTCTCGATTTCGTTGAAGAGCAAGCGCACAAAGATCGGAATGACCGATTGCTGGCGAATGAGAGCACGGTTGTGCGATTCACGTGCAAGGATGTGCAAGGCGCCCACAGTGCCCTCCACGATCTCCTCCATTCGCACACCATCGGCGTACGCAGATGGCTGCTGTGATCCAGTTGTGGCAATTGACGAGCGTTGCTGTACCAGAAATTAGACATATTATCGTTATTAAGTGGCATACATCACACCTGAAAAGGTGTGGGTACTTACACGTTCTGTGTCCTGGAATGCCCGCATCAAGAGACGCACCAGGTGGTGAATGGCGCCGTGTTCACGCAGCGGGGCGTGATTGGCCGGGCAGAGGGCCAAGTTGCGTATGAGCCCGATGACGGCCTTGATGAGAGGCCAGCGGGATGGTGGATGCAAGAGCTTTACAATCACGGAGAGACCGTAGTTGAGACGCACTGCATTCTGGGCCAGCTCCGAGTCGACGTGGCGCGAGGTGAGGTGACGCAGGGCGCACACCGCCGGCTCGGTAATCTCCTCGCGATCGCCGGCATTGATGATGGTGCGAACGAGGGCGTCGACGCCGCCCACTTGGCAAACAGTCGCCTTGTTGCGCTGATTGTTGCATGTCAAATTCGAGAGTATGCCGGCGGCGCAAGTGACCACATTAACGTCCGTGGAGGCTAGCACCTGAACGAGCGACTGGAGTAGCGCCTCCAGCCCCTCCACCTTGGTGGCCGCGTCCGACAGATTGCGCAGTGTCCAGAGGCAGTTCTGGACAAGGCGTGGCGACATGTTGCCCAGGTGCATGGCAAGTGCCTGCATGCCACCGGCATCCACGATCGCCGGCTTGTTGCTGGAGCACACGGAGAGAACTTTGAGGACACGCGACGTGGTCCACAACAGCTTCTCGTAGTCGTAGGAGCGCATGATGCGCACCAGCTCATTGGGACCGCCCGAGGCGAGAATGATGAGCTTGCTCTCCTGGTTGCCGTAGGCCAGGATCTGCAGGCAGTCGGTGACAATGGCCAAGAACTTGACATTGTTGCGCTGCAGCAGCGTCACCATCTTCTGGAGGCCACCAGCTAAGCGTACGGCCATCTTGGAACCATCCTGGTGCAGCAGGAGGTTGTGGAGCGTGGTGATCGCATAGAAGAGCACGCTCTCGACGGGCGAGGAGAGCAGCTTGACGAGAGCCGGAATGCCGCCGCTCTTGAAGATGGCCAACAGGCCCTGGCGATGATGCGACAAGTTGTGGAGCGTGCCCACAGCGGCCTTGGTGCTCTCCAGGTCGTTGCTGTTGGAAATGGCGCGCACCAAGGCGGCCACCATCTGGGGGCTGTTCATGATGGCGTGGCGCGAGGCCTCCTTCTTGGACAGCTGGTGCACCATCATAGCTGCCTGCGAGACGACAACCTGATCCTCGTCATTGAGCAGCTTGATCAGCTCTGGAATGGCACGTGTGGCCAGCTCAGCGTCGTCCTGGTAGTTGATCAGGTTGACCACCGCATGCTTCAGCATCTGCGATGGTTCCGACAGACGCTGCACAGCGGTGGGCTGCTGTGGGTCAAATTGTGTTGATGGTATCTCAATGCCCTCCTCGAGGGTCTCTGGGAACATGGCGGCGCGCACGCGCTGCGATCGTGTCTGGCTCAGCTGCTGGTTCATGTCGTCC
The DNA here is from genome assembly GCA_958299025.2 of Drosophila histrio. Lineage (NCBI taxonomy): Eukaryota > Metazoa > Arthropoda > Insecta > Diptera > Drosophilidae > Drosophila > Drosophila histrio. The sequence continues at coordinate 28,270,120 of OY282582.1, forward strand.
ACCTGATCCTGTGTGAAGTTCTGCGGAAACCCGGTGTCCAAGTCGAACATCAGCGGATCGCCCTCCATTTCCTCATCCTCCTTGCCCGACAGCGACGGCACTTGAGTAACGGCGCCCGAGTGGATGCCGGAGTCGCCCATATACGAGTTCTGCTGCCACAACAGCGTCTGCTCCTTGGCCGACACCATTGGTGGCAAGTCCGGCGGATTGTATTGATTGTTGTGGGACACTGCAAGCAACATAAACTTCATTACAGCCTCAATCCCAACGAAAGTGTCTTTTAGATCGCAAACATGTTGATATTCCCAACGTCACTTTGTGTCACCGCTCGATACATCAGCAATCCCATTAGAAACCCCCCTACCAGCCTCCTTTCATTATACCCTCTTCATTACACCTCATTTTCGTCGAGTATTCCTCATTTCAGGATTAAAGCGAACGTTAGACGGAAGCAAGACTCTAATGGATTAAAGAACTGCCTCAAATGCGACGTTTGAAATGCGACACGACGACAGCAAAATGACAGCAGAAACAGAAACAGAAGCAGAGGCAGACGAAGAAACAGAAACAGAAGCAGAAATAGGAACATGACAGATTGAGCGCTGCAGGACATTTTGCATATTGTAAAAGCGATTCCCCCTCGAATGAAGGAAACGTGTGCCATACCATACCATATACATATGGATACGAGTGTGTATGTGCCTCACTGTGTCTCAACGAGCAATCAAAGTCAAACACGAGAACCGAACGATGCCAGGACGAACGACGCCCTGCAAGGGGTGGCTCCCAGCTGTGTGTGTGTGTCGCTGGCCGGGAATCAAGCTCGAGCTCCAAATGCTTTCGTTGGGCGTTTTGTTTGCCACTTTGCCTTAATTATGCCTACTCAGCGATTCGCTTTGTTTCTCATTTGCCTCATCTGCTTATGCACTGCCTCAACCATAAACTGCAAACTGCCAGTCGGCGTATATCCCTGATCGATTAAACTCTTTGTGCGCTATTCTCAGGCGGGATCTAACACCCCCTTAGTCACCCAAATATGCTGAGCTGCTGCTGCCACTGCGACGCTCTAATTTAATTTTTAGCAAAAATACAAGTTTAAACGCGTGCTGACAGTTGAAATAGCGTTGAGTAATAGGAGCGAGTGAGATAGAGGGATTTACATTAAGAGAGTGCACGCACACCCACACCAACAGACGCCCTTCATAAAAGGATTGCAAATGAAGCAACTGCCGTTACAAAGCACATAAAATGTTCTAAAGCAAAGGGGACGGGGAGAACAAAATGAACAAGCTAGCATTGACAGGGATAAACGGACTGATGAGAAAGGATGGAAGGAGGATGATGCATTTCAGCTAAAAAGCAGACAAAAGAACATAAACAACAACAATGAGGACCGATAGATTCAGCTGTTGTTGTTGCTATTGTTATTCCTTTTACAGTAGAAAAATGGAGCCAGCCACACGATTTATAATCGATTACAGAAAGTGCGCTCTGCAAATAATCGTTTGTTGATGGGCATCGAAGCGCATTTGAGCCACAGTGCAACTACGCCCCCGCCACGCCCGCTTTTTAGCTGGTTCATTGCTCTTTAAAGAAAGAATGCAAAGAGATTCACCTAAATAGGTATATAAACATCAGTTGCTATCTATCTGTACTTCCAACTTCATTCGATTCAACCGTTTAAATTCTTTAAACAGCCTTAAGGCCTTCGTTGCTCTGGCTATTAAAACATATTGTAATTGTAATATAATTAATTCTACGCTACAGTAATATAAATAAATAAATAAATATTTTTTAAAACCAAGTAACTAAGGATATGCCAACGAGCAGTTAAAATAGTGATACTAGCAGAAAATGATATAAATATTAACCACTATGTTATATACTTACTTGTTCGATTCTGTGCTGGCATGTAACTCATCTTGGTGATTTAGGCGCTTTACACCACACCTGAAAATACATTTAAATACAATAGATCTTAGTTTCCACTTTCCAACTAAAATTGTATCTCTTGTTATAAAAGTATTTACTATCCATTTATGTATGGTAAATAACATTGACACTGTTTAAGTTGTGAGCGAGCTGCAGAGTCAAGATTCAAAAGACAAAGTGAGATGAAGTATTCCCTCACTTAAGCCGCGAGGGCAGGTAGGTGACTTGAGTATACAATCGTTACTCACACTGTATTGTAGCAATTATGTACACACTTACATACAAACAAGTATTTCCGCATCGAGACGTCGCTATGCAAAACAAAATATGTTCCGTAGCTTACTTAAGATTGTTTTGTGTGTATGTGTGTATGTGTGTATTTGTATATAAGATAAAACAGATCTAGTTTAGATAGATTACCTTAAGTAATTTAAATCACACAAGTGATGGAAAACAATACCACACTTATAATTTAATACAACTTATGATTCTCTTCTATATTTAGTGCACAAGAAGAAAAAAAAAAACAAAATATTAGTATGCAGTCGAGTTTTCTCTTGCACTGCTTCTCAGCAATCGCAGCCAAAAATCGAACGACCTACACCGAACGAAACAGACAAGTGACTGGAAAATAAACGAGAACGCTGCTTAGCGGTCGCGTTGCACGTACACACATACAGATGTACATTCTACATAGTGCAGCTCGAGTAAGAAGGAGCGAGAAAGAAAGAGAATTTGTGTTCGTTAATGTGTGTATGTGTGTGTAAGTACATGAAAGTCAGAAACTCCAATGCAGCTTGACAGGGTTGCCAAGTGGCAGACAATAATAAAAGTAAACATTCACTAAAACGATTTCCGTATTCAGAGCAATCACCAATGTTATAAGCAGCAGCATTTTAAATTATATAAACACATGTCGCATGCATTAATTTGTGCAGTCGTGCGTATATATGTACTTATGTTTTATGCTGCGCAGGAAGCTGGCAACTCCATTTTACAAATACATACATATATTCTACATGTATAGAAACATTAGTATGACTGTGTGGAGACATTTCTATTCTATCATATTTACAGCAGTAACTTCACCTTGTCCACATAACTCGATCACCGAAGTAAAAAAACTACTTGAAATATTTTACAGATTTTAATCAACTGTTGGCGTTGTTTATGTTTATAATAGATTCAACATTGAACACACATACACAATTTCGTACGCAGTACACAGTATTTTCAAATGTATGTGTGGGATTACCACACCCCCGCTTCTTTTCTCGTATCACTTGCTTACCAACAGCTTTCAAACGTTTTTTCATGCTTTTGTATGTCTTTCATTTAGCACTCTTTTTATCAATTAACGTGAAATTAATTCAAAACTTCAATTACTTACCGCGTCAATACTTATTTTATCTGCTTTACAGCAGGTTTTATTTATTTTCTCGCACTTAAATACACAATTTTGACAACAAATTCTCCAGCGAAAATTTATGTGTGTATTGGGGTCGTAAAAAAAACACCGATTGTTTGTTTACAATCGATATATTGATATAAGTTAGTAATCGATACATTTGAATTTAAGTTACATTTAAAATAAATTTAAACATAAATTAATATGCAATTAATTAATTATTAATGAACATTTTTTTAAATTTACAAACTCTATCAAATAATATTGATAATTTGAATGCTGGGTGCAAGCTGTGACTGTGAGGGCGGTAACTATTTTCGGGAACCAAGGCTGCCACATGGTTCACACATCTTTAGCGTCATCTGTTGTTCGTTTACAGAACATAAATACGCCACTCCGATTTAACGCACAATTTGAATAACAATTAAATCGTTTAAGATTTTGTATCTATTATTTTTATAAGATTAAAATTACTTTTGTAAACAATTTTAATTTCACATTAGATTAATGAAGTTCTATAATTAATTCTAATTTAAGAAAATATTAGTTCGAAAGAAAAAATGCATGCAAGATTTTAAGTCTAGCTTTAAATTTACAAACATATGAAAAGATATTATTCTTTCATGTGACGTCCGTGACCGATTTTAATTATTTCTGGGAACCAAGGTTGCCACGCAATTCTGAAATGTGCGCCACCTATGGTTTTTTCCTGACACCAACAGAATGCGGAATACAACTCTTCGCCATATACATACTTTGTTTTCGCTGGAGAATTTGTTGTAAAATTCGTGTATTTTAAGTGCGAAAAAATAAATAAAAACTGCTGTAAAGCAGATAAAATTATTATTGACGCGGTAAGTAATAAGAGTTTCGTAATTTTTATCTCATGTTATTATTATATGATATTGTGTGATGACAAAACGGATTCAATAGAAAACATGAAAACCTAGCATAAAAGAAACGTAAGAAAGCTGGTAGTGAGCAAGCGAGTGAGAGAGACAAGCTAAGCAGCGGGGGTGTGGTAGTAATTTCACACATACAGGTCCAAATACTGCGTATGCATATAAATGTCTGTGTTCAATGTTGAATTTATCTGTTATAAACATAAACAACGCTAGCAGTCAATACAAGTGGCTGGTCGTGTGAATCTGGAAAGTAATATCAGATATTTTTCTATGCTAATGCTTTGTACGCAATTTGTATTAATTGCTGCAACATTATTAGAATTTGTATGTGTGTTTGTGAAAAAGGGAGAAGCCAGTTTTCTGCGCAGCATAAAACATCAATGTATATGGGGAATGCATAAATAAATATGTTAGTTTAAAGTGCATGCGACATGTACATATGATGTATATATGATTTTAAATGCTTTTGCATTTAACATCTATGGTAATATATGAAGAAGAAATCAGTTTCCGTAAATTATGTTTACTTTAATAATGGTCGCCATTGTAGCATCTGGCAACCCTGTCAAGCTGCATTGGAGTTTCTGGCTCTCATATATAATAAATACATGTACATATGTATGAATGAACTCTATCTTTCTCGCTCCTTCTTACCCTCGCTGCACTATGTATGTATGCATGAGAGTACGTGCAACGCGGCCGCTACGGCAGCGTTCTCGTTTATTTCCAGTCACTTGTCTGTTTCGTTCGGTGCTGGTCGTTCGATTTTTGACTGCGTTTGTGAAGAACCAGTGCAAGAGAAAACTCGACTGCATACAAATATTTTTTTTTTTTTTTTTTGAGAACCAAATATACAGAGAAGAAGATAGAAGACGTTGTGTTAAATTACAAGTGTGGTGTTTGTTTTCATCACTTGCGTGATTTAAATTACTACAGGTTTGTATCTCTTTGTCTCTCTTGCGCTTTGCAGGTAATCTATCAAAACTACTTTTGTTACCCTACATACATACATATGGACATGTATTCACATACATTTATACATACAATCTTAAGTATGCTTCGTAACATATTTTGCTTGCTCTGCGACGCGTCGCGACGTCTTGGAACGGAAATACGTGATGTATGTGTTAGTGTGTGTGCACCTAATTGCTACAACATTTGTGAGTAACGATAGTTACCTGCCTCCACTACTTGAGTTGAGAGTCTGAAATTCGACTCTACAGTTTACTCACGTTGAGTTTTCAACTGCCTTTACAGTGTCAATGTTAATATACTTGGATAAATACATGCAGATGTAGATAGTTTTATTATATTTTAGCCTGGGAGTTTAATAAAACTAAAGACTTGATTGTTAGGACCGGCTTCCCAAACAGCTTATTAAAATACAAACTTATATATGCTGTACTTGTATATCGTTTCTTGTACATCGTTTCTATGTTGATCTTAAATAATTATCATTATTTATCTGTATTTCCAGGTGTGGTGTAAAGCGCCTAAATCACCAAGATGAGTTACATGCCAGCACAGAATCGAACAAGTAAGTGTATAACAGTGTGGTTAATATTTAAATATTGGTTTTAAAGAATATAAACGATTGAATCGAATGAAGTTGGAACTTAATAGCAACTGATGTTTATCTTCCTATTTAAGTGAATCTCTTTGCATTCCTTGTCTAAAGAGCAATGCACCAGTTAAAAAGGGGGCGTGGCTGCACTGTGGCTCAAATGCGCTTCGATGCCCATCAACAAACTATTATTTGCAGAGCGCACTTTCTGTAATCGATTATAAATCGTGTGGCTGGCTCCATTTTTCTACTGTAAAAGGAATAACAATAGCAACAACAACAGCTGAATCTACCGGTCCTCATTGTTGTTGTTTATGTTCTTTTGTCTGCTTTTTAGCTGAAATGCATCATCCTCCTTCCATCCTTTCTCATCAGTCCGTTTATCCCTGTCAATGCTAGCTTGTTCATTTTGTTCTCCCCGTCCCCTTTGCTTTAGAACATTTTATGTGCTTTGTAACGGCAGTTGCTTCATTTGCAATCCTTTTATGAAGGGCGTCTGTTGGTGTGGGAGTGCGTGCACTCTCTTAATGTAAATCCCTCTATCTCACTCGCTCCTATTACTCAACGCTATTTCAACTGTCAGCACGCGTTTAAACTTGTATTTTTGCTAAAAATTTAATTAGAGCGTCGCAGTGGCAGCAGCAGCTCAGCATATTTGGGTGACTAAGGGGGTGTTAGATCCCGCCTGAGAATAGCGCACAAAGAGTTTAATCGATCAGGGATATACGCCGACTGGCAGTTTGCAGTTTATGGTTGAGGCAGTGCATAAGCAGATGAGGCAAATGAGAAACAAAGCGAATCGCTGAGTAGGCATAATTAAGGCAAAGTGGCAAACAAAACGCCCAACGAAAGCATTTGGAGCTCGAGCTTGATTCCCGGCCAGCGACACACACACACAGCTGGGAGCCACCCCTTGCAGGGCGTCGTTCGTCCTGGCATCGTTCGGTTCTCGTGTTTGACTTTGATTGCTCGTTGAGACACAGTGAGGCACATACACACTCGTATCCATATGTATATGGCATGGTATGGCACACGTTTCCTTCATTCGAGGGGGAATCGTTTTTACAATATGCAAAATGTCCTGCAGCGCTCAATCTGTCATGTTCCTATTTCTGCTTCTGTTTCTGTTTCTTCGTCTGCCTCTGCTTCTGTTTCTGTTTCTGCTGTCATTTTGCTGTCGTCGTGTCGCATTTCAAACGTCGCATTTGAGGCAGTTCTTTAATCCATTAGAGTCTTGCTTTCGTCTAACGTTCGCTTTAATCCTGAAATGAGGAATACTCGACGAAAATGAGGTGTAATGAAGAGGGTATAATGAAAGGAGGCTGGTTAGGGGGGTTTCTAATGGGATTGCTGATGTATCGAGCGGTGACACAAAGTGACGTTGGGAATATCAACATGTTTGCGATCTAAAAGACACTTTCGTTGGGATTGAGGCTGTAATGAAGTTTATGTTGCTTGCAGTGTCCCACAACAATCAATACAATCCGCCGGACTTGCCACCAATGGTGTCGGCCAAGGAGCAGACGCTGTTGTGGCAGCAGAACTCGTATATGGGCGACTCCGGCATCCACTCGGGCGCCGTTACTCAAGTGCCGTCGCTGTCGGGCAAGGAGGATGAGGAAATGGAGGGCGATCCGCTGATGTTCGACTTGGACACCGGGTTTCCGCAGAACTTCACACAGGATCAGGTGGACGACATGAACCAGCAGCTGAGCCAGACACGATCGCAGCGCGTGCGCGCCGCCATGTTCCCAGAGACCCTCGAGGAGGGCATTGAGATACCATCAACACAATTTGACCCACAGCAGCCCACCGCTGTGCAGCGTCTGTCGGAACCATCGCAGATGCTGAAGCATGCGGTGGTCAACCTGATCAACTACCAGGACGACGCTGAGCTGGCCACACGTGCCATTCCAGAGCTGATCAAGCTGCTCAATGACGAGGATCAGGTTGTCGTCTCGCAGGCAGCTATGATGGTGCACCAGCTGTCCAAGAAGGAGGCCTCGCGCCACGCCATCATGAACAGCCCCCAGATGGTGGCCGCCTTGGTGCGCGCCATTTCCAACAGCAACGACCTGGAGAGCACCAAGGCCGCTGTGGGCACGCTCCACAACTTGTCGCATCATCGCCAGGGCCTGTTGGCCATCTTCAAGAGCGGCGGCATTCCGGCTCTGGTCAAGCTGCTCTCCTCGCCCGTCGAGAGCGTGCTCTTCTATGCGATCACCACGCTCCACAACCTCCTGCTGCACCAGGATGGTTCCAAGATGGCCGTACGCTTAGCTGGTGGCCTCCAGAAGATGGTGACGCTGCTGCAGCGCAACAATGTCAAGTTCTTGGCCATTGTCACCGACTGCCTGCAGATCCTGGCCTACGGCAACCAGGAGAGCAAGCTCATCATTCTCGCCTCGGGCGGTCCCAATGAGCTGGTGCGCATCATGCGCTCCTACGACTACGAGAAGCTGTTGTGGACCACGTCGCGTGTCCTCAAAGTTCTCTCCGTGTGCTCCAGCAACAAGCCGGCGATCGTGGATGCCGGTGGCATGCAGGCACTTGCCATGCACCTGGGCAACATGTCGCCACGCCTTGTCCAGAACTGCCTCTGGACACTGCGCAATCTGTCGGACGCGGCCACCAAGGTGGAGGGGCTGGAGGCGCTACTCCAGTCGCTCGTTCAGGTGCTAGCCTCCACGGACGTTAATGTGGTCACTTGCGCCGCCGGCATACTCTCGAATTTGACATGCAACAATCAGCGCAACAAGGCGACTGTTTGCCAAGTGGGCGGCGTCGACGCCCTCGTTCGCACCATCATCAATGCCGGCGATCGCGAGGAGATTACCGAGCCGGCGGTGTGCGCCCTGCGTCACCTTACCTCGCGCCACGTCGACTCGGAGCTGGCCCAGAATGCAGTGCGTCTCAACTACGGTCTCTCCGTGATTGTAAAGCTCTTGCATCCACCATCCCGCTGGCCTCTCATCAAGGCCGTCATCGGGCTCATACGCAACTTGGCCCTCTGCCCGGCCAATCACGCCCCGCTGCGTGAACACGGCGCCATTCACCACCTGGTGCGTCTCTTGATGCGGGCATTCCAGGACACAGAACGTGTAAGTACCCACACCTTTTCAGGTGTGATGTATGCCACTTAATAACGATAATATGTCTAATTTCTGGTACAGCAACGCTCGTCAATTGCCACAACTGGATCACAGCAGCCATCTGCGTACGCCGATGGTGTGCGAATGGAGGAGATCGTGGAGGGCACTGTGGGCGCCTTGCACATCCTTGCACGTGAATCGCACAACCGTGCTCTCATTCGCCAGCAATCGGTCATTCCGATCTTTGTGCGCTTGCTCTTCAACGAAATCGAGAACATACAGGTGAGTTTAGTGAGGGGATAGCAGTCTGAGGATCTGAGGAATACAGGAGCATCTTAGAATAGAAGAGGGGCAAGGCAAATATCTCCCAGGCAGCGAATTAAACGAGTAATGTCCGAAAGAAGGAATATACTCAGCCATCTCATGACGGCATTGTAGGCTTATAAGTAACCTGTGTTCAACATTGGGGAGGAATCCCCCAAGCATTTCGGGGCAGAATGCGTCCCCTTAGCCAGTAGAAAATGTAGTATCCTCGGGAAACATGTTATTTCCCTAGAAGACAGCAGGAATTCTTGGGAGTTGTAGACTCAGAAGGGGACACAATAGATCCTATGGGTCGCAGTACAATTTCCCCCCATAATAAAGGATCACTTATATCCTTACCACTTCGATTTAAGCATTGATCACACATTGATTATGTTTGCATACTTATCAGAAGTCCAACCACTGAATAGGGTAAAGCTTTAGAAGCGATGTTGCATCAATAATTTATTGCATTTGTTAAAAAAAAATAGTCTACATCCCTCGATATCTGTAATACTCTTTTTTTCGCAATATCTTTAAAGTCAATGGTTGTATAACAGTGAGAAAAGATACAGGATGCATATGCATTGCATTCGGTGGGTAATTCACAAGAAACTTAATGGAAATATGGCCAACATTCCGGGATTGAAGTTCGCAAAATATAAATATATAATTATATTAAAATTCCCTTTCGTATTCCAGCGCGTCGCAGCCGGCGTGCTCTGCGAGTTGGCCGCCGATAAGGAGGGCGCCGAGATCATTGAGCAGGAGGGGGCAACCGGGCCGCTCACTGACTTGCTGCACTCGCGCAACGAGGGCGTGGCAACTTACGCAGCAGCTGTGCTGTTCCGCATGAGCGAGGACAAGCCGCAGGACTACAAGAAGCGTCTCTCCATCGAGCTGACCAACTCGCTGTTGCGCGAGGAGAACAACATCTGGGCCAACGCCGACCTGGGCATGGGTCCCGACTTACAGGTGTGTAATGCAGATGTTTGATTCACTGGTTGCTGTATATACTATGTTCTGTTTTCATTTGCCCTTTCAATTAATCCTCGAGTTTGTACATACGAGTTGTAGCAGTATATGAAACTATTTTAAGCATTATTATATTGTATATATTGTATTACAAAATTATCAACTTATCATCTACAATTATTGCAATTGATCAATTCATTGTTTTGTATCTCGAAAATCGATCATTTAAATGTTAGTTTTAAGTAGAAATTGCAAGCATTTGGCCGTAGATGGTTATCGAATATAAATTGCAATAATCGAGTTATAAAATACTTAAATCTCGATAACCGAGAGGGAGTGAGAGAAGCAAAAGTTGCCATGTTTATTCTCATTCTTAAAATTATATATATTTGTACATCTTTCATTTCGTTTAATGTCGTTTAACTGATTAATGATTAGTTTTGATTTTGTTATTAATTTACATTTTGATTTATTTTGTTTCTTTTTTCTTTTATTATGTTTTCTTTGTGTGCAAAATCGAACAAACCAAACACCAAATTGTCTCACACAACAACAAACACCGACGCACAAATATCGACACATAACAACAACCACAACAACAACAACCTCGTCCTATTGCATATCCTTTCTTAAAATACGCAACACAACAACTCGTGTTCTGTGTCTGTGTATCTCTTCTTTCCTAACAACTTTTCACTTCTGATCCATTCCAAAAATAATAATAATATAATCACAACACCAATCAACCTACAATTCAATCACATACACAACATACACACACACACACACGAACACTCACCAATTTACATCACGAATACGAATACGAATACGAACACGTACACGATCACGATCACAGGATATGCTTGGACCCGAAGAAGCATATGAGGGCCTTTACGGACAAGGTCCGCCCAGTGTGCACAGTTCGCACGGAGGTCGCGCATTCCATCAGCAAGGTATGTATGCTTGGTTCACCTTGTCCGAGTATAAGGATCTACAACCAACAGCAATTCAACATAACCCCCAACTGCCCTCATTACTAAGTATGTGACACCCGCCCATCTCCCATAATATAAATATAAAAATGTGTGTGTTTGTTCATCTGTTTGAGCAGAAAGAAGAAATTATTGCAAAATGGGTTTACTTGTCTAAGTTTATTACCACATCACCCTCTGTAGTTCACAACAGCCCTGGCGTACCTCACCCAACCCTGGATACCCGTTATCAATACAACTAATTACTCACTTCATTCTATCGGTATATGATTAATCGATCTCTTAAGTCTCTGCTCGATTCATGTTTGTCTTCCCCAACCTCGCACCACAGTTTCTTCATCGTTAACCTATTGTGTGCCAGGGTGACATTAAATGGACAATAATGCATGCAAAGTGTGTCCCTATAACATGTTTATAAATATATATTAATTTATATATTATTAATTTCCGCCGAATAATTTAAAATTGAGTTGAAGAGGATTTTAATGTTATGCGTTAAACTAATTTCTTACTAATAGTTAAGGGCTAGGTTTTTTTAAAGTGAAATTTGTTAATTATAGCCGAATAGTTTTACGTAGTTTCTTTTTCTTTATCGACGCTGTAATTCGAGTCAAAATCTCAACATACATAACATGTTAAACTACATAAATTCACAGCATACTTACTATAAACATACAGTACAAATACAGCCACTAAAAGTAACTTGAGGTTCCCCATCTTGTTTTCTTCTTTTATTTACTTACTTCCCCATGTTGATTCTTTTATATTATTTTTATTATAATACAACATTTAATCACGTATGTTACTTATTAAATCGTTAAGTTCAGTTTAGTTCCAGCATGTTTCATCAATACTCTGTAGTGTATATGCAAATTCATGTACTTATTATTGACTGCATGTACTGAGAAAATATCTTTAAGAAGAGGAGTTTGTACTTGTAAAGTCTGTTGGAAAAGTGTTAATCTGATATAGCATAATTTATATTATACATATATTTAAAAACTTACCTAGTATATAATATTATTGTTTAACTCAACTGTTGCCAAAGCGCATTGTGAATATTGATTAATCGACTTACACTTTCTTCATTGGACAGGATATGATACTCTACCAATAGATTCAATGCAAGGTCTCGAAATCAGCAGTCCAGTGGGAGGTGGTGCTGGTGCTGCTAGCAATGCGGCACCACCGGGTGGGGCACCCACATCGCCCTACTCCATGGACATGGATGTCGGCGAGATTGATGCTGGCGCTCTGAACTTTGATCTGGATGCCATGCCGACACCACCCAATGACAACAATAACTTGGCTGCCTGGTACGATACCGACTGTTAAGCACAGATGAAGATGACAACATTGTTATCAATATGGAAAATAAACGAATGTTTGCAATAGAATTACATATAAACAAAAAAAAAAGTTTTATTAATTTAGACGTGACTTTTTTAATGGGGGAAGTTTGTTATAAAATGTGGATGTTCTACATTATGCAATTACTATTGTTTATTTCCTAGAGTGATCTTTTTTTTAAATATTTATTCGTATGCTATAGCAATGCGCCGGCATAATTTAAATTTCATAACAAGATAATTTAAATGTATTTTAAATATTTTACTTGGAACTTGCTCATTGTTCACGAACTTCTCGAATGTTCACTTATTGTGAGCATTGTGACACTCTGTGACAATGGCTGTGATCACTGGAATACATCAATCATTTAACACTACACAGCAGAACAATCATTAAAATTCAATCGACTTTCTCCCATCGATGTATTCTGGTGAACGCGGCCACTGACAAGTAGTGTTCACGTGTGAACCTAGCATAACTTCTATGTATTAGAGATGGGTGCAACGATAAATATTGATATATCGTTTAATAGTGGGTGCGAAAATGAGAATGTTCAAAAATTACATTGATATGAACTAAATAAAACATCAATTACATTTCAATGACACTATATAATTCATATTACAGTCTTTTCATTACTGGAAATTCTAGATACATGTATCATAATAGATAACAACCCGATTAGGTTGTATCCCGAGGCGATTCTGCATTCGGCGTTGTTCTATTTTGTTGCTGCATGAACCTGATGAACGAATCTCTGTGACGATCCAAACCAAGGAAATCGTAGATTTGTGAGAATCCAAAGTAGGCAACGACAGCAAAAACGGCAACAGCGATGGCCAAACTGCCGATGCAGGCGAGGAATATCATGACAACAAATGTTAAGAGGGTGCCTGTAATAATATAATAATAAACTATTGAGCTTACACAATTTAGGAGCAAACAAGCCGGACAGTAGAGCGCGCGCGACAGTATGATACCCTGGTCTAGTCTCTTAAATGCCTTAATACCAATTTGAACGCATGTTCATACATATATTCATATAAAAGCATATTAAAACCCATAAAACGGCTGACGCTGATGTTGAATTATTTCTTGAATAAATTCTGAGTTTATTATCCGATCGTGGTGCAAAATTCTTGTGTGTAAATTCTCAAGTCTATAGCTTTAAAATTGCTCTAGTGGGTTTTTCCATTATATCCTTTTCTGGCCGTATTTAATGGGCACACTCATTAGCTTTTTTCAGATTTGGGGCGAAGACGTGACATTCATTTGAAATAAACTTGCCTGCACAAACCAAATTGGGGGCTTCTAGCTCTTAACATCTCTGAGATGGTTTCGTTCATACGGACAGATGGACATGGCTATATCGACGCGGTAATTAATGCTGATCAAGAATATATGTACTCTATGGGTCGGCCATGCCTCCTCCTCCTTTAGCCTTTTACATAGTACTTTTGACAAACTTAATATATCAGCCCAGGGTCGAAATAATTAGTATTTGCAAATACCTTCGAGCACAAGAATGCCGGTAAATGTTATAACCAGGGTGGCAATGCCGAAGCCGAAAATGATCAGGAGAGGCAGCAGGAAAACCAAACTGGCAGCCAGGACACATATAGCAATTTCTGGATGTTGCACACACCACGAAGTCGCTGCATCGAACAATTCATTGCCTCCCAGTTCGGTCATAATCAGGTTGGCAACGCGACGGCCCTGCAGCCCTGAAACAATGAATGAAGTGAATGTGTAACAAATACATACATATAAACATAAATATATTCAGCTTACAGAGCTTGTGCAGGGCATGAAATAGTCCAGTTAACAATTGTTCCACATTCAAGAACACGGAGCTACTTGTATTCTCAAAGCCATTGTTGTCGCTTGCGTGTGTATGCGTGCGTGTATTTGATTGCACCTGTTAATAAGTTAATTCGTCGAAATCGTCAATAATTAGGCAAAAAAATGTCATTAAAACATGAACTTCGACTTCTTCACCCGCGCAGTTCATTTTAATATTCCCACCGCTTTCCTACCATTTTTTGACGTTATTTACGTATTCGACTTTAAGCTCTTGTCACACTTATGCCCATTTTATGATTTATTTTCAATTTGTACAGTTTATGTATTACAATTATTATTTAAATTGAATTTGTGAAACAAACAGCATAAAAAGTGTTTACTATTTATTGGCACCGACTGAGCTGCCAGCTTGTTGGAAAGTGCAGCGTTGCCACACGACACCCAATTAAGTGACATCTATTGTGAATTGTAATTTTGAATTTTTAAGCGGTATTAAAACACCTTATGCTAGGTTAACATTGCGTTAAACTGTGACAAATGTATTCACATTTGAACATTCAACAAGTTTGTGAATGACCAATTTTACAAAACGATTCAAGACAAAACAATGGAGCTTACTTATTAGACTAACTTTCTAGATTGCAAGATAATTTAAATATACTTAACAAAATGAATATATTCTCGTTCGAAAATATATATCAGAAAATAAAATATTATAATTGAGCATTCATTTATTTCAATGCCGGAAAGGAACATCTTTTGTTAATTGTTGCGTATAATGAAAAAATTTAAGTATACATTTTAAATTTTCGAGATGCCGGAGAAATAAACGTATTTTGCGTTAACAGCAATGGCTCTTTTTTTGACCGAATTAGCTATTTTGCATGTGACAGTTGACAAAAAGTGACAACAAATTTGACGTTCACATTGCATTCACGTGAATGTGAAGCAATGTGAACCCAGCATTATATTGTGGGATCATATGTTACATGATTATTGCTGCATATGTATTCAATTAATGAAGTATGAATTGCAGACCGTTAAACGGCGCTCGCTCAGTAATTCGACCCGCTATTATTTGTTCGCCGTGTATTGTCATTCGGCAGCGTCGTTTGGGCGCATGTATACAATTTAAATAGCTGGCAGCTTCTCGACACTGGAGCGGTAACCAGCCGTAAACCTGTGACTCCAGCAACGGATGCTCAGGAGCCAGTTTGTTGCTCCCGAAACGATGTGGCAACGGAATTGGATGTGGCTCGAATTTGGCGTAGAACTTGGAAGTGATGGGATATACTGCAAGCAAAAAACATATTTATGAGTGTTCTACATAATATGTATGATTATCAGGGACTTGTTACAGATATACTACGTAAATGGATTAGAAAGAGACAGAGAGAACAGCTTTAAAATATTGCCACGTGACACTCATGTCGAAATACTCGCATTTCAAGGGAATTTCCCTTTATTCATTTAACCAACTCGGAATTCATTTAGTATGCGAGCTTGACATCAAGGTGAATTTACAATAAGGCGACATATTTACCACAGTTACCCACTTTTGAACAAATAAGACACATTGATATCTCGGAAGGAATGTCGTATTCACCACACCGTGAGAAAAAAAAATATATTAGTTCTATGCTCTGTGCTCCCAAAGTTCACTACGAATACGGAATACTTCACCTTGTCTCTAATTTCACCATGAATCGAAATATGTTCAGTACTGTCAATCATCGATCAGAATAACAGGATAGATGGACCTTAAGAAAAGAACAGAAAAAGCACAAAAACTAATAACAAAAAAAAGGATCAGAAAATCAGTACAAATTGTAATTGTCTGTAAGTCGCTCATTAAGTATAATTGTTAAATATATAGATTATACTTATGTATGCAACAATGATATGACAATCGTTATTGTGTACATATTTAAAAACTTAATAGACACTATCAACTTCAGAAAACAGCCTACTAAAAGCTCTAATACTATTTTAGAATAAATAAATCTTACCAAGAACTTTTTAGCTCAGGATCTAAGATTGAGGTTTTTGGTTATTGTAACAAAATTAGTAAAATCAAGCGATTAAATTCAGAAAGAACTTGATCTCCCAGCATTGGAAATTTTTGCGGGAGTGTATAAAAAAAAAGCTCATAGCAAAAGCAGTTTTGCAGCTAGAGACTTGAGTTTTGGCAAACATCATGATTACCTTGGTGTCTCCAAAAAATTTCATCACCCTATTCGCCCAAAAATTTAAAAAAAAATTTACAAAAAAAATAACATCGGCAGTGAATTTTGGCGGTTACCTGTACTGCCACAGGGTATATGTATTACGGTCGGGGTTCCGACTGATCGGCCCCATTTTCGGATAGGGGATTTTAAATAAAAACATCATTCAAAATCCTATTGAAAAGAGACAGATCTGTCCAGAAAAATGATGATATGGCAGCACTGTTTATGTGAATTTATTGTAAATTCACCTGGACTCGCAGCACTACAAAATATCCCTTTATCCGTTAATTGCAGGGATATTTGAAAAAAAAATTGTACATTCATTAATGCGTGCTCATCAATATATGTACATATGTACAATGTACTTGTCGCCGTTTGTTACCTTTGGTGGAGGGTACGAACACTTCACAAATGCGTATGTGTTGATTAGATTTCTCGATCAATTCCTTTTCAAATGCATAGGGCAGTGGTCGTGGATCACCTTCGAAATGATCGTTTTTTTGCCCGTCGCCGTCGCCATCGCCGTCTTCAACGTTGTTTGCCAATGCTGCATTTAGTTTCATTCCCGGTCAAATGAACGAGTGGAACGTCTGTGGCGCGTAGCGTGCTGTTTACGTCTGATTGGGATTTGTGCTGCAAGGACACCTGTCTGTTCATTTATAAAACTTGAACTCATTAAACTTTTCCCATTGTTATTATTGTTGTTGTTATTGTACTTGCTTCTGTTATTACTGCAGCCCATGACAGGCAATTTCGCCATTGCACTATGGGGACTTTGAACATTTTTTTTGTGGTAATATATCATTTACTGGTGTTGTGTACCAGAAATTTTAGCTGTGAGCTGTGAACTGTTTTAAGCGTTTTAAGCTGAGGACATTGAGCTGAAAGCAGCAGTATATATAGGAATATACTAGTGGAAAATATAATAAAAAGCACCCAACTTCATATTTATAGCATAAGCCCATTGCAAAATACTAGTCCAAATAATCCTGATTCGTTCTTGAATTATTAATTAATTTCAAAAAAAGGAAAAAGTGTATTTTTTTCATTCTTTTTAATTATGATAGTTTGGCTAGTTGATTTAATAAATAAAATTTTAATTCAGTTTGAATCTTATGCTAGATCTTATTCTAGGCTTTCTTTACAAAAATATTTAATTATGTACTAACAACTAAGTGTAGTAGTATAAGAAAACAAGAAATTAGATCGCAAGAAAAAGCTTAAAGGAAAAAAGTGCCCATAGTGCACTGTACACACGCACACACACACATTGAAATATATACAACAAACAAACGCATACAAATGGCAACCGGCAAAACTTAGGCGTGACCTACATACATACATACATACAATCACACAATGACAACGTCACCAGCGACTTTGCCATTTATTATTTTGCAATGGGGCCACAGCTGATCATCATCATCATCATCATCATCATCATTATCGTTATCGCTATCCATGACTGCAAAAAGTTATTCTCCTTCACGTCATTTGTTGTCGTTACTTTCATTTCCATTTCGCATTGAAGTATGCAGCAATTTCCGAAAATAAACATAAGTATTGAAATGAATGCCATTGCGTGCCGTCGCGTCGCGTCGCTTTAGCGTCAACCAACACTAAAGTTCAACTCGTATCGGGAGCCAAGTTGTGCAATCCTTTTTATTCAATACTCGAAACATTAAATCCACACAATTTAATCAGAAATACAGTCAAACAGTCAATGAAATTAATTACTATGCAAACGCACAAACATACACATTCGAAAAGATTTCATTATGTTTTGTATACCTAGTTAGGGATGCCAACAACAAAAGTACTAATGAAACAAGTTGGTCAGTTGAGCGAGCGCGACTGTAGGATACCCTATGCTGGTCTTTATAAAACAGTATTTCGATAGTCAGGCCCTTAGAAGCCCTGATACGTTTTTGCACACACACACACAAATACATACATGCATACATACATAGATAAACACAAGATTTCTACGTATCTTCAGGGTTTATTATCCGATCGAGTTGAAATTTTTAGGACACATCGCAACTACGATATATTGATGTGTGATATAATTAAATTACTGTAGTTATGGGTTTTATTCGTTTTATGGGCGAAGTGGGCATGGCAATCACATTGATAAATAAACTTCTCAGTCTACATACCAAGTTTGAAATCTCCAGCGCTGATCGATGCGTTCATACTAACGGACGGACATTTGCATAAATCCATTATACCCTTTCTTGCCCATTTGTAATGAACACAGGGTATAATACTTATAAAGAAAATATAATATATGAAAAATATGTGTATATGATGTAGGAGTATATTAAGGCTTGACCGACCCCATACTGTATATATTCTTGACCAGCATCAACAGCCGAGTCAATATAGGCATATCTGTCTGTCTGTCCGTCTGTCTGTCCGTCTGTCTGTCCAAATGAACGAAAGCATCCCAGAGATGGTAAGCCGTGTTGCTATTTTAGCAATTTTAAAGCTTGAAATAGCTTTTTTTGATATTTGAAAACCTAGAATATTTAAATAAGTGATATTAACTTGAAACATGGATATTTAAAAAATTATTTAACCACTTTGCTTGATTGCAAGATGGCTTAAATATACTTAACAGAATTAATAGATTCCCTGTCGAAAATATATTGCGGGTTAAAGAGTATAATCAAACATTCAATTAGCGGGATTGAATTTAAGCGGCTTCCTGTACTGCCACAGGGTATATAACGGTCGGGCTCCCGACTGTCCGGCTTGATTTTCCTAAAATATAATTACACTAACTAATTATATCTGGCTTCGTCAATGATTCGACATTTACATATTATCTATTATTCTTATA
Source organism: Drosophila histrio (assembly GCA_958299025.2). Classification (NCBI taxonomy): domain Eukaryota; kingdom Metazoa; phylum Arthropoda; class Insecta; order Diptera; family Drosophilidae; genus Drosophila; species Drosophila histrio. Next base: position 28,289,517 of record OY282582.1, read on the forward strand.
CATATGTCCTGTGTCATTTGCTAAGTAAACACTCACGAAGGCTACATAAATAGACATTCGAATAGTATTCATTATGTTGAATATAGTACTTCATGTACATACATACATATACATATATATATTTATAAGTATTAATAAATTACATAATAGCAAAAAACAAAGTTGTTTGTTGGCCAACAAATCAATTCAAAATCCACTTAACTATATGTGTATATAATATAAATAGTATCTACAGATCAGTCATGTGGCCCATTGAGGTTAAGGTCGAGTCCGTGGTGAAATTAGTAACAAGGTGACGTATTCATTGACATTGGGAAATTAGAGACAAGATGAGATATTCAGAAATTACGGCATCTTTTTTTTGTGGGAGGAAGAGTCAAGAACCAGGTGAATTTATTATAAGGCGACGTATTCCAATATGTTGAGGCCCCTTAAATAATTTCACCTCAAAAGAGAACAACTGTGGTCAGTTTGTCACATATATTAAATTCACCTTGTATAGAACTACATTTCTATCTCTATATTTCTCATTGTGGTAAATAAATATACGTTCCGAGCAGAAGCGATCACATCACGTAATCTCTAATTTCGCCATGGGCTCTACCGTGCGCATTTGATTATTTCACCGCAATCACAGAAATAGAGAAAGACATATAGTGCTATACTCTTCGTATAGTGTGTGAATACTTCAACTTGTCTCTGATTTCACCATGAGCAAGAGGCTGTGGCTATGGTGAATGAGAATGTCACCTCGTTAACAATTTCACCATTGTCGACGCGAGTCGTGTTGAGTTCTGTTGAGGACTGTGGCAGCCATTTCTTCACATGGCCTCTGGATAATAATCCCGATAGGCAAATGCCTCAATGTACTCCGGCCGTCGGCAGCTGAACAGTTCGTAGGTCAATTGCTTGTGGGCGTGCTTCTCGAGAGATTTGCGCGTCTTCTCCAACAGCGCTGCCTCATCGAATTTCACCCGATGCACAGTTGTTTTGCGCAGTATATTCTGTACAAACTGCGACCACACGGATCCCTCCTGATTCTGCGTCTGCAACTGTTGCTGTTGCTGCAACTGTTGCTGCTGCTGCAACTGTTGCTGCTGCTGCAACTGTTGCTGCTGCTGCAACTGTTGCTGCTGCTGCAACTGTTGTTGTTGCTGCTGCTGCTGTTGTTGTCCTGTCGCCGTGCTGGCTGGGCTTAATCCCGGCTCAGTGGTCGAGGCACCGACCGATAACTCTGGCATTGGCAACGGCAACATTGACGGCGGCGCTTTTGATTCCGTGTTAAGATCCTGCATAATTGTCTGCAGACGATCGACGGTCTCTGACATGCGCTTCCGGAAGTCAACAATGCGACGTGTATACTTGAAGAGTTCCCGCTGCTCGAGCGGCTCCAATTCGACCAGTTCCAGGCTGTCCAGCTCGGCGGCACTGAGCAGTGGCTTCAACTGCAATGCCTGAGTTTCTGTGGTGCCCCTGATGTAGACACGATGCACAAACTCCTGCATCGCCGTCGTGTTTAGCACGGCAAACTCATAGTCCAAGAGTGCCTCAAAGATGGCCTTGTGTATTAGGCTGACATCGCGTAGACTTCGGTTTGAATCATCGTCTATGTAAGGATTAACAGTCTCGTTGTCGGCAAGATGCGGATGATTGAGACTGTCGAGACTGTGCAGGATGTCGGCCAAATAGCGACGCATCACTTCGCTGTCGGCCTGGAAATTGAGCAGGCCCAAACGCTGTATCAACCGTATGTTGATGACAAACTGTTGTTCCAGCTCAAAGAGCTGCCAAAGGGAACGCATGCGACCCTCGTATTCCTTTTGGGCACCAGTGCCCAGGACACTGCTGATATTCACATCGTACAGCTGCAGGCCGCGTATGAAGGCCACGTCCATGGTGAAATTGCTCATGAACTGAAGCACATAGCTGAGCGTGTCCTCGACACTGTGGAAATTCTCCCGACTCTGCTGATAGAACTCGTCCAGATCGCTGACAGTCAACTGATTGCGCGGCACTGTGTTGTCCTGCAGGGATCGATTCAATTCCCGTTCCTCCCGGATGCGTTCAAAGTTGCCCACCAAAACATCGGCAGCTGGCTGTTGGAACTCATCGAATACCTCAATGTCCACGGCCATTGTAGTGGTGGGCGTATCCCTATCCTTGTCCCGTTCGATGGTATTCTCCGCGGATGTGTCATGGCTGGACTGGCTGCCCCTATTTTGCTGACACTGTGGCTTCCATTTCTCCTGGGCCGCAACACGCTGCTGGCTGCTTCGCTCGAAAATCGCCTTGGCACTGAAGCTCGGCAGATCCAGCATGGTGAAGATGTCCTCCTTCTGATTGTGGCAACAGTGCAGCGCCGACATATCCATGGGATGCGCTTCGGTGTTGAAGATATAGGCGCCAGCTTGAACCACGCACACATTCTCCTCCGTGTCGAGCAGTTCCCCGTGCTTGTCCTCGCCCTCGTTGTGCAGAAAGTTGTCTTCGTCGAACAGCAGATAAAGGTATTTCGTTGTCTCGGCCAGAAAGAACGATTCCATGCGATTCTCCTTCTCATGGGTCACCACGTTGCGTATCTACGAGTGAGAATACAATAAGTTAATCAAGACATTACAAAAAGATCTTAATTGAATCAAGTTAACATAGCTGGAAATAGTGAGTACCCTTTTTTTATAAATCAATCAATCATACAAAATATATTTGTTTTATTTACTGTACTGTTTTTCTAGTAAATCATAAAAACCCGATTTAATTGTAGTTACATTTTACAACTATTACTAAATTCCACTGAAACTAGTTAAAATTTTATCTTTACTATTTTCTAAATCAATTGAAATTTAGTGGATTTTATTCACTAAATAAATTTGTAGTAGTTAAATCAAAACTCAAGTGAACAAAGTAAAAATCAGAATTCAGTTTACAAATTTAGGAACAATTCTCAATAAATATATCAACAAATAACCTTAGTTTAGTAGGTAGGTAGTAAAATTGTCAAGTAAGCATTTTAAGCAGTGATATTGTCAAAACTAACAAAAATTCTAATTACATATTTTGGTAGTAGGGAAAATTTTAAAAAAATATTTGTAGGAAAAGTTAAAAATAAATATTTAGTGCTAGTGAAAACTTCAACTATAAATTTAGTTATAGGTAAAATTAAAAAATTTATATATTAACTGGTAGGGAAAATTCTAAATACATTTTTAGTGGTACGGAAAATTCTAAACAAAAATGTAGTGGCAGAGAAAACTCTAAATACACATTAACTAGTAGTGAAAAATCTAAATAAATATTTATTGGTAGTGGAAATTCGAACTAACAAATTAAGTGGTAGGGTGAAATTTTAAATAAATATATTTAGTTGTAGGAAAATTTATATATAAATATTTAATGTTAGTAAAAATGTCAACTAAAAATTTAGAATAATTCCAAATAAATATTGAATTTTGGATGAAATTCTAAATAAAATGTAAGTGGTAGTGAAAATTTAAAAAAAAAATATTAAGTGATGGGAAAAATTCGAAAATTCAAATTCGTTGGGAAGTCCTAATTTCAACTAACAATTAAGTGTTGATGAAAATTTCAACTAGAAACTTTGTGGTAGAGATCTAAATTAATATGTTGTGATAGGGAAAAAATGTAAATAATAATCTAAATAAATTTAGAGTTATGCAAAAATGGTAAATTAATATATTGTATTAGTTAAAATGCCAATTCGAAATGGAATGGTAAGGGAAATTCTAAATAAATATTGAGGGAAAATTTTAAATGTTTAAATAAAATGCGAAAATTCTTAATAATATATAATGATAGGAAAAAATCGAAATATATAAAAAAGTGGTAGTGGAAATTGAAATATTAATATAAAATTGATGCTAGAGAAAGTTCTATATAAAGGAAAAGTTTTAAATAAATAAAAAGTTTTGGAGATACAATATTAACCAGCCTCAACATAATTTAGGTATTGAAATGTAACTAATTAAATCAAATATTTATGCATGACTGGAAGATCCCACTATGCCATTAAATCATCACGATTCCCAGCTCTGCAAGTGATATTCACCGTCGCATAGCCGCACTTTGTTTTCGCACTGAACTCAATGGTCTCCAGCATGTGCTCACCCAGCTCGAGGAGGTACTCATTCTTTGTGGCCCTATATAGATACATGGCCGACTCGATGAGCTCGGGTCGCAGGGGGTAAACCTCACGATTGGGCGACGCCTCACCGGCTGGAATGTTAAAGAACTCGGGCAGGAAGCCGTACTTTTTCCACACGCTAATATAGCGTGTCATGGTTCGCATGGCGGGCTCAATGTCGCCCACAATGCTCAGTATGCCCGGCCAGAAGGATTCGAGGGATTGGAATACGGGCAGCGTTACATGTCCCTTGTTCATGCCCACCCAGACGTACCAATCATCCTTTCGCATATACTTGTCAATTGGCGCACGTGCCTCCGCAAATAATTCCAGCAATTCCGGGCGATTCAACAGAATGGCACCCTTCACCAGATACTCGAACAGCGAGTCGACGCCAGCGCCGATGCCCGAATCAAGCGCTGTCCAACGTCCACTCTGCACGTCAATGTGATTGCCAAAGAGTCCGATGGAGGAACGACGCTCCCAGAGCGCATAGATGGCCTGCAGAGCAACCTCCTCGTAAATACTATTACCTGTAAGCCGGCTCAGTGTGCCGAATTCAACCAGAAATGTGCCCACGCCGGCTGTGCACGTGATCGACGTCTCGCCACTGGGTACGCCGTAACGCAAGTTAACCGTGCCGTAAGGCATGCCGGTATTCGTGTCAAATGCCGGCAACAGACGTCGGGCAACATCCTCGGCCATGCGCAACAGCGGCCCGGTGCAGGGCCAACCAGGCTCGAGTTCAACGCCGGCACGACGCGACATGAGATGCGCCGATAACAGACCTCCAACAATTCTTATGTTCGTCTCGAACACAGACACATTGATGTCCTTATTGAAGTTCATCTTCTCGACGAGCAGTGTGTGCACACGACGGAATTCTGTGAAATTGCCCATGGTGGCGAGCGTGTCCAGTGCGTCAATTAGCGTCAGTGAATAACTCCCCCATGTGTCGTGGCCGTCGCAGGTGAGAGGACGCAGTTCGTCGTAATTGCCGGCATATTTAAGATATCCATCGTATGCATGCTGAAACATTCGACGCACATCCTCGCTAACAACAAGAACAACAACACAAATTAACTTCAAACAAATTTGTACGTACTGAAGAAATACTATTCTTACCGCAGTTCCAATTTACGTGTACGTGTGTAATGTTTTTGTGAGATTCCCTGAGTGGCTAGGCTGAGTATTATAATACACAGAAAGCCGAACGGTATGTAGGCGTTTTTACACACTTTTTGCATATTTTTACAGCTTGTTGCATTCAATCCATATGCTCCTAATTAAATTACGAACATGCTCAAGTCAATCAGAAACAGAATTGCAATTAGAAGAAACAGCGAGTGCGATTTGCGGTTCTGGCTACGTAGACGCAAAACAAAAATCAGCTGTTAGCGCTATCAAGTTGACTTATCGATATTTCGCTTGAGCGATTTTTACTAACACATTCACGAGTAATCGATATGTTGATGTGTATCGTGACGTGTATTAAATATCTTATGCTAGGTTCACATTACGACATATTGTGTCACAGCAAGTTCGTGAACAATTACCATGTTTATAAAGCAGCTAAACCTGATTTAACAAAAATCGTCTTGAATGACAAGAATTGATTTTTAAAGTGTTTACAATTGCCACATAATTGTTTTTAATTTAATATATGGCATAATCGAAAAATTTTAAATGACATACGGTATTTATAAATTAGAATTAGGTAATATATTGTAATACATTTCAAAGCGATAAGATTTTATAACTTTATTTAAAGCCACTGACAAAATTATCGTCGGGTTTCAAAGCAAGCTTCGCACATTTCACTGTGACGCTGTGACACTGAAATGTGACACATTGTGATGCAATGTGAACCTAGCATTGTCACTTAAGTTAAGAAATTCTAAATTTAAATACTCCTTCAAGCATTTACAAAATATTCCTTGTTCATTTATTACATCACAATAAAACCGGTATTGACGCATGGTGTCAGGTGGACAATATAAAATATATCGATACTATTTGCAAAACTCGCCCATTTCAAAAGTTCCATCTCTGCGATAAATAACAAAGAAAAATCAAAACACTGTATTCAAGCAGCTGCAAAATGAAACAAAGTTCGCTATGTACGTATTTATATTGTAATAAAGCCGCATTTTTACTCATGTATTTGCTTACCGAACTTATAGCTATGTTCGCCGAAGATATCCTAAAGGATTACGGCTCGTTCATGGAGGAACATGACGACAAAATGCAATCGTTAAGAAAACAAACGCCCAATAATATGTTCGATAATGCCGAAAGTCAATTGTTGACATCATTGGCGCCGGCTATAGAAATGAATTATGTTGACAGCAACTTTATGAACTGGCACAATATGAAATTGTCGGAATCTGAGCTGCTGGCCAACAAGCCGCTAACCACATTGGCAAATTTGTGCAATCAATGCAACGACTTGACAATGACCGCACGACAATTGCAATTGAAATTCGTGAACACAAATTCTCAAATCGAACAGATGCAATTAACGCAAGGATTGGATTGCACTTTATACAGGATGAGTTCGGCAATAGATTTCTTCTGTCAAATCTATTTCTTGCTAAAACGCATTATTGTTGTTCTTCAAAATATGTGGACTCAGATTACAGGGTATGTCGCGGTTGCATCAGCCGACACCAATGAGGCACATCTCTTTGTAAGTATCTGATAGATGATATGATATGATATGATTGTCGATCGTTGGGCTGAAAACTTTTAAAATTGTAAAGAAGGTTCGGTTTGCTGGTTAGCACCATAGAAAAAGATTTAGGTTTGTTTTTCAAACCAGTTTCAAGAGGAACTTAACCCATACCAACTACACAGCCTGAGAATTTGGTTGAAATATCTCAATAAACTACATATATTTTGGTACAAAACCTTAATATTCAACCGATCGATCCATCCTTTGGCAGCTATATGATATATTTTCAGAATGTTAAAGACAATTCCAAATACATAATCTGTGAATATGGTTGAGATATACAAAAAACAACAACGATTTTCATACTAAATCTCGAATTTCATACGATCGTTGCTATGCCAACTACATATTTGAATTTATCAAATTATATCAAATTTTTGTGTGAGATTGGTAGAAATATACATATTTTCATATATAACGAATAGTTTTCTTAACTAAAGGGTTAATTTTGGCCGCTTGTTCTAATGGCAGCTATATGATATAGTGATCTGATCCGGCCTGGTTCGACATTGTCTGTACTGTGACAAGACGAGCTTGTACCAAGTTGTATCAATATAGTTTAAAACTGAGAGACTAATTTATCGAAACAGACGAACATATAACTATAACGACTCTCCTATTGATGCTGATCAAGAATATGTGTATATACTTTATGGGCTCTGACACGCCTCACTTAATGCGTTACACATATCGTGACTAAATTATAATAACCTTTGCAAGGGTATACAAAGTGCTCTAACTTCAGATTATATTAAGTTTGTTAAAAGTATGTAACAGGTCTAAGGAGGTCTGGCAGGCCCTATAAAGTATATATGTTCTTGATCAGCATCAACAGCCGAGTCGATATAGACATGTCTGTCCGTATGAACGAAAGAATCTCAGAGATGGTAAGAGCTTAAACTTCAGATTTTGCACACTTGATGAATATTTTGAGGTCAATGTGTAAAGAAAATTTCATAACGATGCCACGCCCCATTCGCCCACAAATTAAAATAAAACGAATTACAAGAGAATTACATCGGAAGTGAATTTGAGCGGGTTTCTGTAGAGACCACAGGGTATATGTATTACGGTCGGGATCCCAACTCTTCGGCTTGATTTATATGCCGAACAGAACCTTTTATAGAAAATAGTATTAATATTTAATTAATTAATTGCAGAGTGTGTTTGACGCCATGGTTGAGCTATTAGAGCAAGTTGTTATATTTAACGAGCTCGCCGAGCAATCGAATCTGTCGAGTAAATGGACCCTCTACAAAAAGTGGCTACAGACGCTGGCCAAGAGCACAGAGACCTCTCAATATTGTACGAATTTCGAGATAAACGGTCTGCAAACCTCTCTCGAAGATATAGAAACTGTGATATCAGGAAATATATTTCAGGTGCGCAAACAATTGCAAATACGAGTATACTCAACGAAATCCATTAACATACTTTATACTTTGATATAGATGTTCTTGAATAGTTTGCTGGATACCAAAAAGCATATGAATCTGAAAGATGCAAATGTTAATTATATTACACAACATTCCAATGCATACATTCGCAAGCTAATAAACTCCATAGAAACGAATCAGTCGAATGAATACAAGAATTACGAGGAACCCAAGCATCTGGTGCGTCTGACAGCGTTTGTTTGTGTTCTACACAAGCTGGGCATACTTTTGGATGGGAAACTAATGAAGAATGCCCTGGAGACATTGTCCAGATATCAACGGGTGCCGTTAAGTCGAAATGTTTATTGGTCTCCCCATGCATTTATCGGAAAACATGCCAAGTCGCTTGTGAAGGCCCAGGATAAAGTACAGGATTGCTTGAAACAATATCAATTATCCGTGGAGAAGATTAATTCCAGCGATCTTAAAACATGTCGCCAGCTTGGCACACAGATTGCATTGTGGTCTATCAACATGCAACGCATCTTTGCCGTTGGCCCAATTGGACAGTTGAAGACGTTCTCGAAGCTAATCCTACTTGGCCAGGGCTATGGCGAGCAAGTAAACAGTCTTATTGATGGCCTAATCAGACGTCACTTGGCCCTGTCAATGCCAATTACCAATAGCACCTTATTTACCATTTACAAGCTAATTCAGTATTTGCAAATACTTCAAAAGACATTTGCAACAAATCAAATTGTTTGCACACGCTTTCTGAGCTCATTATTACAATGGCAAAAGCAGAAAATTCAACATCTCCTGTTGCTGACCAAAAAGAATATAATTGAGCTGAAGCAAATGCAGAGAAAGATGAGCATATTGTCGACGCTTAAGCTGTCGGAGAGATCAATCAAGGGATATCCGACAAGGCGTCGTTTAACTATCGTTAATCTGACTCTAAGTGAATTCCTGGGCAAGGATCGTATTCTGCCCGCAGATAAACAAAAACTCTTCAAATCCATATCGCTGCGTGCCAATAATCTCTGTCGTTACCAACAGAACATTCTGGGTCAATTTGATTCGACAAATCTAATGAACAATTACGATTCATTGTCCTTATCCGATGCGGCACTCAAGGAGTACATTGAACAACAACAGAATCCGTACTTATTACAGGTCGGTTAACCCAAGTAACTTCCTAGTTACAGTCTGCCCTCTTAATAATGTATATTTGAAATTTATAGAATATTTTCGGTGCTAGCAACAAACTGGATAAGAATTTGTCTCTATTTAAAGTAACCGAAGATCCACAGAATAAATGTCTGACAAGTCAGCGAATCTTTGACTGGGAAAGAGATTTTCTAAGCAATCATTTGGAATTCCTTTTGCGTGTCGAGGCATTATCCCATCTGCTCCTGAGCCAGGATCAACCTTTCACACAGAATACCATCGATTATAGGAACTGCATTAATGTGTCTGCCACAGAAAATTGCGGTGTTTACAATATATTACGAGGTTAGCCTATAAATTCCATATATATGTATACTCGTAAGTTTGTATGTAATCTGATATATATATTTGTATATAACCGCAGATAACCTTGAGAACTATTTTACCGCAACGTTCTACAATTTAACGACTATTGCGCCTCATGACTGGAAGTCATACGAGAAGATGCGTCATTTGGCTAATAAACTGCTTCAATTGCGACCTGTCGACGACTATTTGCCCAATCAAATAATAGATCAAGTGAGATATATATACATATACTAGTAGCTTGTAAACGGTGTTGTTTCAGTGTTTGTTTTTTGCGACAGAAATTAATAATTCTCTATTTATACAATTAGTTACATTTCATATACTATAATATTTGTACTGAGACAGGTTAATACTATCTGAAAGGCGATTATTTTATGATAGAGCCCTCTGGCCCTCTGATGTGTGTTATGATATGTAATTTAAATGGGTTTCAACATTTTTAAATAGAAAACTACAGTTACAATTATAGTAACAAAATCGTAACCTTTAGCAAAGCCACTTTTTATACCCTTGTATAATGTTTTTTAATTCAACATTTGTTTAGCTTTTCAGAGTTGAGCTTGGATGTTTTTAGTCATTACTCGAGAATGTCACAACCGATTTTAAAAAGTTTTACTTTTCTTGAAAGCTAATGGATATAGCAATAAAAACTTAAATACAATCATTATTAAATTTCGATAATATATTATAGCAGTAATATATTTTGTAATTGCGATAATTACCACACTCGGCATTTCTTGACTTAAAAACCCGGGGAAAATTTGGAACAAATGTTAAACTATTTCTTAACTGCCACATTTACATACTATTTGCAATAATTAAACGTCATTTAAGATATTAGTTATTGATAGCGCTGGGAAGCCAAGAGAATAACAACAAATTAAAAGCTAGACACGTTTTGTTTAGATTAATAATGACTTCATCTAAGAATTGTATATTCATAAGCTTTCAAGCAGCCTTAAGCATTTTAAAATCCGTAAAATGCAAGCTAGCTTCTTAAAGAAACTAAGCAAAATATTCAGCATTTTATACATTGTTATACCCTGAAATTTGTGCAAATGTATGTAACAGGTATAAGGAGGCATCTGCGATCCTATAAAGTATATATATATATTCCTGATCAGTATCAACAGCCGAGTCGATTGACACCTGTCCGTCCGTCCGTCTGTAAGAACGCGTCAATCTCAGCAACTATGAGAACTAAAGATATCAAATTTGGAATATAAGTTCCTGAATTTCACACGCAGGTCAATTTTATTATGAACCTAAAATACAGTTTAAGTAAAATAAACGCTGAACAATTTGCTGCAAGTTTCATAGCGATTGACCCACAAATAAAGGAGATATTAAGGAATTTGTTTGAAATCTATTATTTCATAATTGTTGGCCAGAGCGAGAGCGCGCATATGAAAATGCCATTTGTGCAAGCGTGAACGCTTATGACCGGCCGCTTTGGCGCTGTACGAACATTTTGTCGGTGGAAAAAAGCTAAAAGCTACACTCAAAACTATACATTGTGTGAAAAGCTAAATGCTACTGGCGATGAATAATTTAATATAATATTTAGCTATAGAAAACTACAGTGTGTCGATGACGAAGAGCTGAAGAGTCACAACTGAATTTTTTATAAGATTTCTACAGGATATTCTATTGTCGCGAGGGCTCGACGGACCTACTTGTTTAAAGCAAAGTTCTACCATAGAGACATTTTTATCTGAGGCGAAAGTTTACAATTTGCCTGTTACTTAGTCGAATCGAACTTTCTTTCTACGCATATTCTTTATAATAGTACTACAATAAGAGTGAAAATCCAACCAACTAACTTTCAAATGATTTAAAAAGAAATGAAAATTACGTGAAATCAGAATTTAGCGATAGTTACAGATAAAAACTTTAGTAAATAAAACAAATGTATATTTAAGTTAAAGTTTGCTCAATTAGAAACTGTAATCACTATTCGCAGCTTGATTAATATGCTTTACTATATTATTTATTTCTCTTTTAAATAGGGCATCGATGTGCTTCAGATAATGCGAAATATTCACACATTTGCCTCCACATACGCCTACAACATGAACTTGCAACTGTTTGTGGAAATGCAGAGTCGGAACAAGCATCTGGATATCATTGGCACTCGGCACGTGGCGAACTCCGTGCAGACACATGGCACGGGCATTATAAATACGACGGTCAATTTTATTTATCAATTTTTACGCCAAAAGTTCTATACGTTCTCGACGTTTCTGCATGACGAGCACATCAAGTCGCGACTGCTCAAGGAATACCGCTATCATGCTGACCACAAGCACAATAAACCATATCAATCGTATCCCTATGAAAGGGCCGAGGGATTTATCAAGAAAATACGCAAATTGGGTGTATCCCAGAATGGCGAAACCTACATGGATTTGTTCAGAAAGGTTATCACACAAGTTGGCAAGTATTCAATAGTATATACATATGATAATTATTGTTTCAAATATCTTATGGTTAACAATTGTTAATTCAGGTAACGCTGTGGGCTATGTGCGACTCCTGCAATCGGGCAGCAAGAATGCCAACTATAGAAGTCGATCCTTTATGTCCAGATTTAACAGCAATTTTGCTCGCTGCGAGGACAAGAGTCTGGAGGAAACAACCGAAGGTTCCATTAGGGAATACGAGAAGAGTGTTGAGCATCTGAAGGAGTGTTATTCCGATTGCACCAATTACTTTAAGGTAAATTAGCATTAGCTTAGAGACAGAGTAAAAAAAATTACATTACATTTGGTTTATTTTGCAGTTACTCATGCAAGGATTCCAACCGTTTCTCTGCAATCCACACAATCATCATCTGAAGACGTTCTTCCTGATCACACCCGCACTGATTATGAACTATATTGATTATCGAGTCAAGGAGAAGTTGAAAATGTACAAAAAGGATCAGCTGAAATGTTCCTTATTCGAGGACGGCTTTGCCATTGGATTAATCTATATACTGAATATGTTGAATCAGCTTGGGGAATTCCATGAACTCGGCTGGAGTCGTACAACGACACAACAATTAAACTCCGAGCGTCTTAAGCTAAAAAACATTGAGCAAAATAAAAACTCTCCCCTCAAGTCCGATGTGGATGAGAAGTTGCTCCAGACCGTGGCAATAACCGAAAGACATGTGAATGCCTATGAACAGGAATACAATCTATTATATGCCACATTAAGTAGCGCCGAAATATTCTTTCAATAAATGTTCAAAGAAAACAAAGGTTTAAACAATAATTTCTGGTATTGTTTAGTTTAGTTTCAAGTTTCAGTTTATTAAGACGAAACTATAAATCTGATTGATTGTTGTTGATAGATGTAAGATAAAAGACTTGTTACTTGTTATCCATGTTGTAACTAACATTTAGTAAGCTGTTATTACATTTGGTTAGACTACTATTAATAAAGGAAATTACGGGTAGCTCCCTCTTAATGCAAGTTATTCACATACATTTGGTTTAGTAGATGTGTTTACGTAGTACAACTATGTATGTATGTATATAGGTACAGTATATATATTTATATATATTATATATATATATAGATAACAACTATCTGCCATTAAAAGCAAGACGGTCGATTTAATAAATGATTTTGTAATATGTGTAAATGCATGGAAATTACAACAAATTGGCGGGTAGTTAAACTGCTACTCGTATATATGCATATAGATTGTTGTATATACATATGTATCTCTGTTAATTTGCAGCTTAGAATTAGTCACAAATTGCTTTAATTCAATCAGCGTTTTATATCTGATCAATCCTGCTGATGAGACATTGCGAAATATGCATACATATACATATACTACCAATCTATTAACGTTACAGAGAGTCATGTGCACGTATGATATATACTACATATGTATATATATATATATACTTTGTATGTGTGGTAGATAAATACAATCATACTCGGTAAGTCGATAAGGTACTATTCGGTATACCTATATATATATAGTATAGTATTATAGGCTAGTATATAGGCTTGCATTAGAAAGTATAACCCGATGTTAACCCATGTTGAGAATATTGATAACATAATAATAATGTCTATTGAAAATATGTATTGTATTTCATATTATTACAGTTATTGGTAAAAAAAATGTTGGAGAAAATGCGAACGAACGGGTTTCGTCTTAACAGAAATGCCATCTTAAAGTGAACCAGAATCGGCAACCACAATCTTCTTGGTGGTCTTGCCCGATTGCGAGCCGTACGATTCAATCTTCTTGACAACATCCAGACCCTCAACAACTTCACCGAACACAACATGCTTGTTATCCAGCCAAGCGGTCTTCACGGTGCAGATGAAGAACTGCGATCCGTTGGTGTTGGCGCCAGCGTTGGCCATCGACAGAATTCCGGAGCCGGTGTGCTTCAGACGGAAGTTCTCATCGGGGAACTTGTTGCCATAGATGGACTTGCCTCCAGTGCCGTTGTGATTGGTGAAATCGCCGCCCTGGCACATGAAGTTTGGAATGACGCGATGGAAACTCGATCCCTTGTAGCCGAAACCCTTTTCGCCGGTGCACAGAGCACGGAAGTTCTCGGCGGTCTTGGGCACGACATCAGAGCGCAGCTAAAATCATTTAAAACAACAAATAAAAAAGGGAGAAAAAAGGAAAACGAATGATTAATTCAAATAGAAATATATTATACACAGAAACAAATTCAAATATATGCACAACAATGACCGGAAAATTACTAAGTGTCTGTATGTATAAATAAATATAGTATAACTCACATGTGTACACACTTGCACACACAGCGGTCATACATACAGAAATATTCATGCACACCAACCAAATTAATTGCAACTCAACTGGGGGGGGTGGTGTCACTGACTTGTCCGAGTTGTCTAAAACTAAAATATAAAATAAAAAGTCCAAATTGACGTAAGCCCATTACATCATCGAATAAATTCATTATTTCTTTTTAAAGTTCGTTCGTCAAAGTCAAACGGGTTTACTGAATTCTTAACACACATATGCAGCTACATGCATACATACCTATAGCGCAAACCACTTCTACGTGTAGAAATTGAGGTTATGTTTGTGTATATTGATTTGTGTATGCACACATACTTACATACAAATGCCGGCATTTTTTTCCGACTTCTCTTTTTATGTATGTTAGATATAAAATTGTGTGTCTGATATGAGCTTGATGCTTAGTATATATTTAAAGCAGCAACTAAAAATATAATCTCCGCACTTTAATTGTGCTATCTTAACACATACACTAATGTACATACATACATACTATGCATGTACATATGTATGTTAGATAGGCAACACATACATACATATGTGAATACATACATGCATTTTTTTCTCCCTTGCATGTATGCACATACAATACACACGTGCAGCGGCGTACATACATACACATTTCGTACTTAGGTGGCGAAATGGTAATTGCCACTTAAAGTAAGTACACAAATGTATGTACATTAGCAGCTAGACACTTTTACACACACTTACACATGTACTTACGTATATAATGTATGTACATACTTATAAATTCAGTAACTTAACACAATATGCCAAAAAAAATAGGATACATGATAATCACGTGTTTAATTAATTAGGCGTACTATGAACTTTTCCATTTACATACACACGTGTATAATATATGTGTATAATATATACATACATACAGACATACATTACTGTAAAAGTGCACACGGCAGAAAATTTGGATTGCAATAAAAAAGAAATAAAAAAAATAATAGATAAACCGGGTACAACTGTAAACTCACCTCCATAATTATTCTGCCGACGGGCTCGCCATCGGCGGTCATATCGAAGAATACTCTTGGTAAAGTACTCATTTTCGATCCGTTAGAATATTCGCGAACAAACTGAATTCCAAATTGCAACTGACCTCCGCTGTTTCCACTTCGAGCTGGGGTTATAGATTTTTTAGGTAAAATGGCGGACCCAGCAAAGCGAAGTGCCGACGACTTGTGAATGTTGCGAATCAGAGTTGCACCTAAAAAGACCATCGTGACAGTGTGGCCGCGTGTTTGCTACTATATTGTGACACGCGGCATTTGGAACGATTTTCCAAACGTTCCAACAAATTAGCTGTTATGTCATATGGGAAAAGGAACCGGACTAGTTCCGGATTTCATCGATTGTATTTTAAATTATATAATTTGCTTAATTTATGAATAAATGTGTTGATAAATTTCATTTATTTGGAAAGAGCTTTTATTTCTGAGCCTATAATGTTTCTAGGAATTTCGTTAACATTTTCAAGTTTATCGAAAATCAATTGGAACACAATGTATGTTCCGTAAAGCAATTGAGCCAATTATAATGAAAAAAAAACTTTTTTTAATAATTTGAAATGTGAAGACCCATTCTAATACTTTTATTTATTTGATTTAATTTTTTTTTTTTTTTTTAACATAATCAATTTTTAGTTATTTTATATTTTGATTATTATTGATTTCCCTTATCTAATTTTCAATTTATCATTTAGAACATTTATTATATTATTTTTCTAATATTTCATTTGTTAAAAATAGATTCATTTATTTGTTTAATAAAAATCTTTTAGTTTGTAGATCGATAACAAACAAAACGATGTGACCAAATTCGGTCGCTTGTTATCGACTTGAGCCAGGGCCTCGTCGCATGCTTCTAGTTATCGCATTCCTGTATAATCGAAAGGATGCGATAGCGCACAACATTCATATGCGCTTTTACCCGCCAAATTTATTTAAATAGTTTCTTATTAAGCCCTGGTTGTGGGTATATTGAGTTTGATCAAAGTATGTAATAAAAGGAATGACACACATCATAAAGTATATATATTCTTGATGAGCTCCAACAGTCGAGTAGATATCGCTATCGTCTACCCAAAATTGGGATGCCACGCATCCTTGTCCTAGAGCTAGAGGATTAAGTCCTTTCACACATTTAAGCATCGTTTGATCGATGTAAACCTTTTAATTTCATAACAATCCAAAGGGAGAAACACTGACAATACGACAAACGAAGCTTGCGGCGTGTTTGCTCATGTATGTATGCGCTTTAATGTGTATTTCAGGAGTGCAAATACGCGTTAGACCGGAACAGGGTATCTCATAGTCGAGCACTCTTGCATCTTTCATACAAAACCAAGCAACAGAAATAAACTAAAGCTCTCCAAGAAAAGCCATTCCCATTATCCCCTATTAATAAACACACGCACACTCATACATTTGTATTTCAAATTGTTTTTGTTTTATTTATAATTTTTCACTTAATACAAAAAATACTCTTAATTTCCTCTTCTCATATGCTTATTGATTTGTTTCTTTTTTTTTTGTAAATTTTTTTTCTTGTTATGGTATTAAATAAAAATTTAAAGCAAACAAAATGGCAACATGCGCCAGGGAGCCAAAAAAAAAAAAGAAAATAAAATAAAAGCGAAATAAAAAATTAATTAAAATATGAACAACACTATTTTTGTTTTTTTTTCTTTCTGTCTCTCTACATACAAAAGCTCCTTGCAGACTTATAACGAAAGAATAATAAAGGGGAACCCAAAAGGTATATGTAATGTTCATGTATTTCAAATACATTATAGATTTAATTTAAAATATTTAAACCAAATAAAATACACACTCAGGCGGGCTATTAAGTCGAAAATGTAAATACAAGTCAAATAAAAAATGCATAGCTTTTGGAGGAAGGCAACGGTGGCTGCTTAAAAAAAAGAACAATTGCTTGTTATCATCTCGCGTTACATAAATATAAGTATATAAGTTTACTGTATATATGCATATATATACATATTCTATTCCTTTTGTATAATTGTAGTACGTGTTGTTGTTGTCATTCAAAGTTGTCGCTGATAGTAGTTGTAAAGTTGTCACAAAAAAAAGTACAATAATAATAATAATAATAATAACTGTGCATGGCTCTTTAGAACTTTACTCCGAAATATCAATTGGAATGGATGTGGTAAACGTGGGCGTCTCCAGTTCCTCGTGCTTCTTCATTTTGAGACTCTGCAACAAAAAGGGAAACTTTAGCACTCTAGTAAATGGACAAAAGAGGGTGGGGGAAAACTCTCTCTCACCTGTTGCAGCTTATAGTGATTGATAATGTCCTGGTCGGCCGGGCATGATTGTGTGAATGCGTCCAGCTGATACATGTGATACATGTAACGCCACAGCGCCGTCAAGTGTGTCTGCACAAATACAAGTTGAACAAGAGGGAATTACTAAAGACTGAAGACCATAATAAGTAAGTAAATGAGTGATACACTTACCGGTATCTCAAAGTCAACAAAGTATTTGCCCGCAACACGTATGTGCTGCAAACGAGGCATCAGCTCACAGTCAAAGCAGCACATGGTGTCGCCGGTCAGGAATCGTGTATTGCGATTGGCCAAATGATCGTTGATCTTCTTGAGATGCGACAAGAGTGCGTTGTTCTTGGCATCATCTTTCTTGACCAACATCAGCTTCAACTTCACATACAGATTCTCAATTAGTGTCGCCACCTCCTTGTCCTGCACAAAGAGATTATAGCCGCCGGGTATGTTCTTCATGATATGCCGCTCAATCTTCTCGTTCTCCAATATGGCCAGACCGTTGTCAATCAGAATTGGGGGATGTGTTGCCTCGAAGTTGGTGCGAAAATCTGGTGGCGGCTTCTGCATATCGACTGTGGTCACCTTCAAACTAATCGTCTTCAGTTCGGCCAACAGATACAGATCCATGAAATACTCCTGGCAGAACAGGCAAGCGCCCTTGCGGCGTCCATCAATAGTGGAGGCCTGAGAGGGAAAAGGGAAAATTAAAAATGTGTTGAAACATAAATAATTTGGATATTAAGGTCAAGTGACGATTTATATAAATATGTTGTATCTACATAGTATATTAAATGCTGGCAAATGATCGCGTGCCGCCGTGTCAAATTAAATTCACAAATTGAGGCAAACTACAGGCCACATTCGATGAAATGAAAATACATGAATAAACAATTTGTTAAATGAAAAAAGAGTAAACATCAAATATTATGTATACTCATATGCATAAATACATATGTATGTACATAAATATCTATTCAGAACTTGTTTCAATTTGCATGAAACGAGTTCTCCCGATTCGTTCTTACAAGTGCCCACTGTAAATTTGATCATGTGACATCATCATCATCACATTATCCACATTTTACGAGCGTCGGCGTCGACGTCGCGTGATGCATTGTTGATATTGACGCATGGTATCGACAAAAAAAAACAAAGATATCGAAAAGTATTGGCGGTATGCTGGCAGGACAGGAAGTGCCATGTTCCTGGCATCACACACTCTAAATGCCAGCCACGCCTGCGTGGCATTTGACCAGCAAATACTACAGCCTGTGATGTCATCTTTCAGCTCTTGCTATTGTTCAAAATTGACTTGTTGATTTACCGACAGCCGGCAACACATACATAGACATACACAGTCATAGATAAAAAGCTTGCAATTGTGTTGTGTTTATTTTTACACCGCACAACACAACTCCATTTACAGCGTACATTGCTTACAAGGTTGCCAGCTGTTGCCTAAAATAGAAGTCTTGTAATAATCGACGGCCAATCGGTAATGACTAATCGTAATCGCAATCAATCGATCGATTACCTGTCAACTAGCATTAATCAGCTGTTTTAACAATTATGCATCGTTTACACAGCCAATTGTTTTTAATTGCTTTTAATAGAACCAATTAACATGCGTGCGTGTAAAATGTTAATAGCTTAATAATCGCACACACACATGATTAAATATCGTCTATATATCTATATACTATATTTATTTGTGAGTATAAAATAAACCGCGCCCACACCGCCCCTCATTAAGCAGGTAATGGAAAGGGAGCGTCGTCACGGGTGCGTTGTCACTCAAAGCATTTAACGCTTGAGCTTTAACGGTTCATTTTTGATTGCGGCAGAAATAGTGTACATGTACCTTGTCGCATTAGCAGCCAATGTTATTAACTGTTTGCCGATACACCGATACAGCCGCACATAAACTTACCAAATGACCTGATTACTTTTTCCCCCAGCAGTGTTGCCATTTTAGCTAATTTATTGCTAGATCTAGCATATTTTTAAGTGTTTAAATTAAAACATAAACACTAACACAAATTTGTCTGGTTTATCATTTTTAAGCATTTATTTATTTTTTATTTCTACAATTTTCCTTTGTTTTATTTCGAAATTTATTCAAATCTAGTTACTTTTAACGGTCAGGCAACACTTTTTCCCAGCAACTCTTCCACTTCCAGACACACACACACACATTCATTTCTCGCGTGTGTGTGTGTGTTTGGCAAATCTGGTAATTACGTTTGCAATATGAATTGCAAAATAAATTGTACAACCCGGCCATGTGCAACGTCAAAGGTCAAGATGGCGATGGCCCCTCTCTATCTCCCTGTTTCGTGTATTGCAATCCAGTTGAATGCAACTTGAAAAACTGATTGCAATTGCCGATCGAAAATAGAAATGACGAACGACGGAACGCGCAACAAGCCAAAAGCGGCGGCAACAAATGTCAAGTGGCATACAATTTATACAACATTTCATATTTGAAGACCATAAACAACAAAAAAAAAGAAAAAAAGTGCTTTGCCAAAAACAACAATCGCTGATCAGCAACAAAAAAAACCGTTAATTTTAAATACATTTCATTTAGCTTGCAAATAAATTATTAATGTGATGGGGGTAGAATATGAAGAGGAAGAAGCAAAAGCAGAAATTAAATGGAAACTTGGCGTTATTCAGAGAAGTGAGACAAATCTATTCTGTGGTTTATCGTCTCTCTCTCATTCCACATGTTATCGTTTGCCTGTATGTATGTGTGTCTCTGCGTCTATTCCTAGTTAGCAATAACATCTCTGACTGTTCGATTCCTCTTGATTTGTTGCTTTTGTTGTATAAGGGGCAACGTAATTAAACAGAAATAATAGTGCGATAAGATAAAATAAAAAAAATAAAATACAAATTGTTAGCGCGGCAGGCAGCAACAACAACAGTCAGAAATAAAAATGATATGTATGTATGATGTTCATAAATACATATGTACGCATACCCTATGTACATATATACATATGTGTGTTTCGGTTCGAGACTGCGTTATTTTTGGAACCGGTTCGCGCTGACAGCTGCAGTGAGAAATTCTTTTCGGCAACGGCATTATGACTTTGTATGTTTGCGGTATGAATATACATATATACATATGTTGAGGGCGGGTAGAAGGAGATATGTCAACCTTGAGCGCTTTCTTGTCGTTCGCCCAACCGTACACCGCATATTTCAACATACATATCTTATCAAAAAGCAGCGGAAGCAAAAGCACAACACAAGCAACAACGGCTTCGCCATGATGAAGTAATAGCCAAAAAATAATATAAATATAATCAACAGTGACTGAGTGCCGTATGAAAAATGAGAATGCAGACGAACACGGGGGAAGAGGAAGGAGGAACGTGAGCTTGAAGAATGCTCACTGGCTCGTATCTTGGCCTAAATTGGTAAATGGCTAATGGGTTTTTTGCTTACATTTCTGTCTTCACACTCTTCACCTTCGTGTCTTATAATTATTTATGGCATGCTGAGACGCTTGTCAATTTTATTTCCAGAACTCTGTGACTTAATTGCTATTTTAGTTAACCACAAATATTTGAGTGTGTGTGTGTGTGCAGATAAAGTACGGGTCTTAAGTAATTTCTCTAATAAATCTTTTTCAATTACGAAATGCATTTAAAAGGCACTGGCAGAAAGATAAACATAAACATTGCGCAGCTTTTTTTTGTTTTTGTTTTGGCGTGTACTTTTGGATTTGTCAATGAAAATGCATCCACACACACGCCACCCACAACCAGAGCAGCATGAACAACAACAACAAAAGCAAACACAAGAATAGCATGACAAGCCTCTCTTGCGTGCTTTGCTTAAATGTCATGCTGCAGCGCCCTGGAGATGGACGCGTGAGCTGATCGTGAGCATGTTAAAGGATCGCGTTTTTTTTTGCGAATATGGTATTTGTAAATACATAATATTTACAAGGTGAATTTGATTGGTCTATCCAATTAACGTACTGCAAAATCAGTTATTTAATATTTCTATACAGTGTTGCCAGAATTTGATCTTTAAAATATAACTAAATATACTTTAAAATATTTTCAAAAATGATAGATCTAGCAATCAATTAATTGTTTCTAAAGTAGGCAAAAACAATAAGGCTCACACCTTAAATCTGAATAGTCAAAAGTTATCGATATATTTTTGATGCCAAATAAAGGCATATCGAGGCTCGTCTGCATCAAAGAGCTTACAACAATGAGCGCAATTGTTGCCGTTGTTTTGTTTTCAACTGTTGTTCGTGTGCGAGTGTGTGTGTGCGTGTGGGCGATGACTGTGCCTGGGACTTTGGCTTTGGCCAAGGAGGCGGAAAACTGCACACGAGAAAAACCTGTTTAGCGTTCAATGATTGTGTTTTGTTGGTTTGTTGGACCTCGAACAGCGAACACACATTTGTTTTGTTTGTTCACCGCACAGACACGACAAGCACGGCCAGTTGGAAGAGTGAATGCTGTTGTTGCTGCTGCTGCTGTTGCTTTCTTCATCTATGCAACATAATAACAAGCGGGCGCAATGTATTTGGGCGCAATACCAAATTGAACTTTCACTTTTTGCTTAAACGCTTTATTTGTACATTTATGTGTATTGTTGTTTTCCTTTTGATTGCAAATGGCAAATGTACATGAATTTATGTACGTATGTTTGTGTGCGTTATGTCAAAGACGCGCTGACGCTTCTGCTTCATTGAGAGGAGAGTGCATTAAGTTCAACAGGTGCGCTTTGGCGGCCATGTTTCACTTTCTCTCACTGGTCGTGACTACGCAACAACAACAATGTAAAAGCAAAAGCTCATCAAACAGGAAGAGCTAAATAGGGTGACAGTTAAATTGCAGTTGGAGTTGTGTTGAGTTGCATTAGTCATGCTTTTTATGTAGGGTGCGGCAAACACACACATACATACACTAAAAGAAGTGAATATGAGGCGTGGGTGTCAGAGGAGTGGAGCCTAAGGCCCTAATAATGATTGTTGCTTTACTAATAGAATCAACAACAATGGCCCGGGCTCTGACTCTGGGCAAAGACAATTACTTGGGCAAACAAACTGTTCGACGAGTTGAAGTATTTTCGTCTTTGACTTGCATGACGTAGGCGCCAAGATATTTTGAAATCATAAGCACACTTCACACTGATGGAAACGTGTGCGTTGTCAGCCAATTGCCGCTATGAAATGCGATTAAGTTCGTGTCAGATAAGAAGTTATTAACCAACTGAAAAGAAAATGCAAGAATGCCGCCAGTAGGGCTGCCAATACAAATGCAAATTTCAACACACACTCATATGTTTTATCTGTGTGTGAGCTGTAGTATATATGTGTGTGTGCTGCTTAGCTGGTCAAGAACTTAAAGAGAGAGCAAAACCAGTTTTTGCGATGCTTAACTTAGAAAAAAAGAACAACAACAACAAAAAGAAGAATCAGAAGAACACACTGACTGAGAGCAGAGCCAATACAAAAGGGGGCGGCGGCAGACAGTGATGATGAATAAATAAATAAGAAAAAACGAAAAATGAACATAATGAATACGTTTTATATTTCATGTGACACAAAAGTAGACAAGCAAAAGGTGTGAAAAGAAGAAGAAAGTGTCGGTGTGTTTATAAGTGCAGTAGCTATTTGCAACAACAGTAGCAGCATTTTCACTTTATTTCAGCACAGAAAATTTGCAAAGCGCGCATAAAGAAATCTAACGAACACACACAGACACACATACCCATACATATGCATGCGTATACATAGGGAATGTACATATGTACATATATGCAAGTGTCTGGCTGAATAAACCCACCTTTATGATCAATTCGATCTCGGGCACATCACATTTACTGGTGCCATTCGTCGTCTCCTGCTGCGACTGTGTCTCAACATCGGCGGCTGACATGTTTTAAACGCTTTTGCAAAGCTATAGTTATCTTGTTCACAAAGTTTGAAGTTTAGGCAGTTGCTGCTAGTGTTTCTTTTTATTTTTTTTTTTTTTTGTTATTGCGTTATCGTCGTTCTCGTCGTCCGCGTGACGTGCGTACGTGTTTTTCTTTAGCTCTTCTTGTTGTGCTAATTTATTTTGCTAATATTCACACACGAACACAGAACACAATTTCAAAAATCACTGTACTTTAGCACGCCTGTATGTGTAAAATGTGTATTAAAAAAAATACGTTTGCTTCCCGTTGCAAGCGATTGCGGTGTGCTGCCTGTTTGCTATAGTTACAGTGTGAAATAGAGCTGCAAAACCAACGATGGCGCTATCGATATATCGAATATTTTGTTCTGTGCCCCACTATCGATGGCGACTTTATACTATCGATAATGCCCCGCGATTTTCCATCGTAAAAACAAACATTAGTGGAGCATTTTTTGCAGGTGGAATATTTTGGCGCACAAAGTCGTGACATCGGCTGTGACTTTTTCAGTTGTTAAACCTTTCACACAATGCCTTTGATTTTGGTTTATGACGTAGTCATAATAAAATCTGTATATTTCGGTATTTTTTTTTTAATTAAGAGCTTAAATACCTAATATTTTGCATGACTTTTTTTTATTCTTTTTTTAAATTAATAACCGCTTGGTGTGATGAGGTTGCACCCAAATTCATTATAATAACCACCTCAACTTATTTAATTTATAGTTGAAATTGCGTAAATAGTATCGAATCTTATTGCATATAATAAATAATTGTTTGAATTTAAATAGTTTTGCGCGCCATGTTAGTTTTAAGTACTGTCGATGGTATCGAATTTAGCTGTTTATATATCGACATTTTATCCAATGTTTACACGCCTGTTGACAGTACTGCCATAAGTTAATACGGTCACACTGGTGATGATCGATATTTCATAAACATCAACTATCGATATTTTGAATCAGAAGCATAAAAATATTCAGCCGGCGTGCGTCGAGCTTGGGAACTTTGCGAATTTGTTTTTTTGCTTTTATTTAAGTTGAAAGAATTCTTAGTTATGGATCTAAACGAGCTGCTGCAACAGGCCCAGCGCCTGACAAATGAGACACGAATGGACACCGAAATGCCCCGCGTGGAGCGCACATTGTCGCAAGTGTTGCAAGCCACACAGGATTTGCATTCGCGCGTCACGCAGACCGGCACAAATGATTTGCAGGCGTAAGTATTACTCCGAATAACTCGATATTTTTATGTCTTATGTCAATATTTATCTATATATTTGTATCTCTTTCCAATGCAGACACATATTGCTGGGATCCAGAGGCGTCGATCTGCCGAAACTAACACAAAAGCTAGAATCGTTGAGTGCTCGCAAATCTTTCGAGCCACTAAATCCAGTTGCCGACACCGATGTGGAGGGTTATCTGAAGAACGAGCGCGAGAATGCCATTATTGCTGTGATCGAGGAGACCAACAGAAACGTAAGGCTGTTAGTTAATTAGATTATTTTAAAGTAATACTCGCTTGTCTTGCCAGATATTCAAATCGGTTGAGCGAAACCGTCGACGTTGCGTTTTCGCCGAGTGGGGTGCAGAAAAGGAGCGTCTGCTCAATGCTCTGGTCGGGCCCAATCAGGAAGACTTCCCCGATGTCCATCGCCAAAGGGTGAAGACGGTATTGCCACAGAATGTCATGCCACAATCCCGTCTCAATCGCATTGAGTCAATCTACGCTCAGGAAATATGCGCCTACAATCAATCCAACAATGTGTTCACTCAGCAGAGCAGCCATCGTCCCAATCTGCTCACCAAGCTCACACAGCTGGCCAAGGATAAGCTCAGCGACTTTGACAATCAAGTGTACGAAATGTGGCGTGTGCTCTCCTACATGGCCAATGTTGTGCCTTTGGTACGCAACGCCGATCCCATTAAATCCCGCCAGTCGGGTCCACAGTTCGCGCAGCAAGCACTCGCCTATCTGGAGCAATCGTACAAGCAATACATGAACACAGTCATTCAGAAGAATCGTGTTGTCGGCCTGCGTGGCGGCATACCAAATGTCTATAATACAGTCAGCTCATTTGTCAGCATCAGCTTCCAGACGCTACAGTCTGTGGTCGGACTGCTCGACATTTCGCAGGGTCGTCCGCTCTGGGCTCTAATCTATTACAGTCTGCGTAGTGGTGATCTTGGCGCTGCCGCACAATTCCTTAAGGAGGGCGGCGTCTGTCCGGATCTGCTGAAGTTGTTGCAGCACAAGCAGCAGCAACAGCGGCAACAGCAGCCGCATCAGCAGCTGGGCGACCAGGAGAGGCCTCACAGCAAACTGGAGGGGCAGCTGAAGCTCGAGTACAACAACAAATTGCGCATCTGCTCGGATCCGTTTAAGAAGGCTGTAAGTTTTGCCATCAATCAATATTAAGCTAGCAAGAAAGTCATGTTGTATTTTATATAGTTTTTGTTATACCCGTTACGCGTAAAGTAAACGGGTATACTGTATGCGTTGCAATGTGCGTAGCAGGCAGAAGGAGGCGTGGTAGGATCTACCATAAAGTATATAAATTCTTGATTAACAGCAAAGTCTCGATTTACCTCTCTGTTTGTCTGTATAAAAACTTAGATCTCTGAGACTATAAAAGCTAAAAGCAGGAAACTTGATATTTAGGTTCCTCTATATCCTCAGCGGAACCAATTTGTTTTAGAATGTTGAACGAGGTATCGGGCAAAAATATTCGATACCTCGATGTTTTTAAAGCTTTTGTATTTTGTTAAAAAGAAGCCGAATTTCAAGTTTCTTTTAACGCCATAAATCAACAGGTATCATTGAAATTATCAATATAACGAAACAAAAGAAAGATTTTAAAGCATTTAAAATTTAAAACAAGTTTTCTATTTTATAGAATTAAGAGTTTAGCAGACTCTATGTCTGGTTTCTCACGTTTGTCGACTTTCTTGCCATGCCCAGAACTTTCAATTCGAACTTATTCCTAATCTCCAAATGCTTCCAGGTGTATGCCATTGTGCTGGGCTGTGATCCGCACGAACCGCACCAGGAAGTCGTGCGCACCATCGATGATTTCCTATGGATGCAGCTGTCCATGCTCGGCACAGATGAACGACCCGAGTATCATATCGAGCGTCTTAGCTACGGCGGCCTACAGTCTCTCATTCTGGACAAATATGGCGAGAATTATTTCAATGCACGTGAGAAGACGCCACTCTACTTCCAGGTCCTTGTGCTTACGGGACAATTTGAGTCGGCCATTGAGTTTTTGGCCCGCACCGACGTGAATCGTCCACATGCCGTGCACATGGCCATTGCCCTCAATGAGATCGCAATGCTGGGCACTCCGGGCACAGTTCAGCAGCCTCTGCTCTGCGCCGATCCGCAGGATCCGCCACCAATGCGACGCCTCAACTTGGCGCGTCTCATTATCATGTACACAAAGTGCTTCGAGCAGACGGACACCAACGAGGCGATTCAATACTATTACTTGTTGCGCAAGTTCAAGGGCGTCGATGGTCGCAATTTGATGCTGACCTGCATCTGTGATTTGCTCGTCGAGAATTGTGATGATCAGATGCTGTTGCTGGTCTTTGGCAAGCCGGATCCCAATGATCCGGGAAGTTACGGCGGGTAAGCAATCAGTCTTTAAGGATGGGGGTATCAACACACTTTTGATAGCATTTCATGAAATAACTATGCAAAATGAGAAGAAACTCGTTGATTTCAAGACATAAGATCTATTTAATTAGATCAATATTCATAGTAAATTTAAACAAGCTGAAGAGTCGGGGCGGGAGCGATAGTAGGCAACAATATGCTACAGTCGAAGCCGACTAAAAGATACCATATATAAGAGACTACATATATGCTGCAGTAGTCCGATCTTTATCATGTTTGGCCAATATGTTAGGAGCATAATATAACTTATATCTGGTGAATTTGGCCCGGATATCATACAAGAGCTTGCACAAGAGCTACATAAAATAGTTGTTCGAATTGGATCTCAGTTTGCCAAAGTATATAGTAATATTGTGTATTGAATAACTTTCGAGTTTTTAAAGAGTCTAAAAGTTAGTTTGACACAGAAATCGCATAAAAACTTCGTGTGCTTTGCTCTGTAACTGAAAACACATGTATCCAACACTCAGTTACGAAAACAATAACAACACACAAAAGACGAGCTCAACTTGCAGGCGTTTCTTCTAGTTTAGCTCCCTTAGAATTCTCAACTGGTTCTAGCAGCGCAACATAGATTACAAGCTTGGATCGTTGGGTAAACTAGCTCAAATTGTACTGATGAGGGAGATTGGCATATCCTGAAACAGCTGTATAACAAGCCTAGCTTCTTGCCTTTTGGCAAGTATGTCATGTTGACAATAAATCGACTGAAATGTTTATTTTAGTTTGCTAAACGTTGATTATAATACCACCATAACAAGAACATGATTGAATTTAATGTTTGATTGTCCAATTGCTTTGTCACAATTAAAATTACAAATTTCACTGCACATATTCTAATGCTAAGTTTCCTTCCTTATTTGCAGTGGCGTCTTTGCCCAGTTCCCCAACATGGTGCAGGACAAATATTTGCTCGCCAGCATGGTGGGTGACGAGCTTTCACAACGCACCAAATACGAGGCGGCAATCAAGCTGTACTTTATTGCCGGACAGCTGGATAAGGCGCTGCGTTTGCTGTGCTCGCTGCTGACACAGGTGGTGCATCAGGCGACACGCAAGGGAAGCATGCGAGAACAGCTTGTGTCGATCACGGAGCGCATGAATCTGGCATTGAGCAAGCGAAAATTGGATGTGGATGAACATGTGCTTGGCACATATCAATTGCTGTCGCAGCTAATGAAGTTCTTTGACTATTATCATGCCAAAGAGTCACGCCTGGCCACCGAGGTGCTGGCCAAGCATTGCATCATTCCCAACAACTGCCGTGAGGTGGACACTTGTGTGGGCAACCTGAAACTGGTTGGTGCCGATATCATTAAAGTGCTGCCCGATGTTCTGCTCGCCGCCATGGATCTCATCTACATGGAGTATCAGCAAATCAAGACTGGAGGAGGGCATATGAATGTCAGTGGTCCGTACGACGACAGCCGCAAGGGACTGATGCAGGGCGACAGCAAGGACGAGCTACTCATGAACTTGCGTCAGCGGGCCAAGGCGTTGACCAACATGGCAGCCACATTGCCCTATCGCATGCCATCGGACACAAATAATCGCCTTGTGCAGCTCGAGATTCTGATGCACTGAATTAAATTAAAGTAAACTCAACTATGTTCAATGTTAACTGCCAAACAACTCAATCGTTTGTATTTATGAAATGTTTCACTTTATTATAGTTTGATATCGGTTATTGGATATATTTATGTTTGATTTATTTTGTGTATATCTTTTGTGCGTGCAAATTGCTATGGTATATATATATATATATATATATATATCATATTTTGTAATAGTTTTACGTTTTTATTTTGTTTTTGGGTCAGTCACGAGGTCAGAGCTCAGCCCATATACTGATAGGAGGCGCACACGGGCTCCTGGTGGCGTGTGTGCGGCGAGGATTGCAACGCGAGGCGTTGCAAGTGACAGCCACGACAGAGGAGTCGTCCATCTAGCGGATAGCAGCGTTTGTCCGGCTCATCGGTTAGTTGCATGCCACACTCCTCGCAGATATAACAGTCTACATGGAAATCCTTGTCCATGGACACAACGCGCACGGTCTCATCGGTGCCTTCGACGGGTGTGATGCCTGTAGAAAATAAGAGAAAAACAATATAATAACGGGAAGAAAAGGTATTTTTGGGGTGCAGCAAATTTTGATAATGTTGCAGACTATTGGAGGATCTCAAAGAAGTTGTAATATAAAGTGATGGGTTTCATTTAATTTAGAGAAAGATATTTGGGATAAAACGAAGCGATTTTTAACTAAAGGATATCCGAACGATCGTATCTATGTTTCCCTACAGCTAGGATTTAGTCAGTACTTATAATCATTAAGTTACAAAACTGTTGAGTTTTTATGAGCTCGTTTGTTCTATACTTTATGAGTTTGGTTGAGATGTGTCAAGAAATAACAAAGATTTTCAGACTAAATATTGCATCGATGTTATATGAATAATTTGTTAGTCAAATTTTGTCAAGATGTATAGAACATTAGTAAACTAAAATAAACTAAACGCAACTATATGGTATGGTTTGATCCAGTCCATTTGGAGACGTGACTATTCCGATTCACATCATCGTCCTGATCAGGAATATACTACAGTATAATTCGCTTAACTGCCTTGAGTCGATTGCAGAGATTTTGCAGGCAGCTAACTTAAAAATGCAGCTAACGTAATTTTTGCTTTTATAGTTAAGCCAAACATGCGCTGTATTTTACCCATTTTTGAGGCAGCTATCTTACCATGGCAGCTAAGTATTTTTCTGCATTTTTAAACATTGTTTCTTTCTGCCCACATTAACAATTTACATTTGCTGACAATTGTATAGGCAACAAAAAGAAAATTGACTAAGTTATAAACAAAAATGTGTAAAAACGCAGAATACAACAATAATTAAAATGTATAGTGAAAAGCAAGTAAGAGGTAGACAAATTAATTGCTTAATTAGTTAAATTTAATCTCGACAAAGTGTATCTACTTTGTCTGCGTTTTCACACATTGTTATCCAATTCTAAAAATGTTAACAAATATATATTTCTTCAAATGAAAAAACAAGTTAAAAATGCAAAAAAAAATAAATTTTTGTAATGAAAAGAGGGAATATTAAGAGAGAATATTAAGCTTTCCCAACTATGTTATTTGATGAACAATAATACTGCTATGTTGTGATTAAATTCGACTAATTTACCGGCTCTGTCTAGATTGGAAAATGGGGTAATTTAGATAGAGATTGTCTTTTGGTTCTCTTGGATATTCGCACCTTTGCCACAGCTGGCGCATTTGGGCGCAAACATGCGATGATAATCGTTGACACAATAAATCTTGTGATCCACATCGACGGTGAAGGGAACGCCATCGAGGCATTCATTGCAGATGCAGCAACGAAAGCAGCCCGGATGATAAGATTTGCCCATGGCCTGCAAAATCTGTTGGTAAGAACACCAGTTAGAAAGAGTGGTAAGTATCGAGTATGAGATTGAGAGGGAGATAGAGACAGAGAGATAACGCATACCATTTCCATGATCAGATGTCCACAAATTGCGCATTTCTCAGCCGTTTGCTGAAAACCTGAATACTGCAAGTGGCATATAGAGAAAAAGAGAGAGGGGATGGTTAATCAGAGTTGCAGCATTGAACTGATGCACCTACCATATAATCCTCCTCGCAGTAGACACGCCCATGAACATTGTAGAACGCCTTGCCGCGCAGAGCTCGTCCACAGGAGCAGCAAATGAAGCAATTTGTGTGATATAAGTTTCCCATCGCCTGACAGGCCTGTCCCGCTCCCTTCACCTTCTCCCCGCAGGTGTGACAAATGCCTGCAAAGGTATCAATAAGCCTTCTTCCCACTTCATTTTAGTCCCATTATTTACGCACCAAAATATTCGCCGTGCTCCTCGCTCTGTTCGATCTCCTCCTCCAGTTGACGCGTCAGTTCCTCAATCTTGCGCTGCGCCTCGGTCGGACCTGCCGGACGCGGCGGTGTCACGCTGTACGGCAGCAGATTCTTGGTCAGACCTGACAGAGAAAGATAGGGGAAAACAATTTGTTAACTGCAGCAATAAAGCTTGCCAAACTCCAAAATTCCGGAGAAACTTTCAGTTAGGCAAGCGGACCAGTTTCAGAAGGTTTGATCCTTGTTTCGATTGTTTGTATATATATATTTTTTATTTATTTTTTCTCAATAGTTTTCTAATTTTTCTTGACCGAAGATCCTGATTTTATTATATTTTTCTACTGTTCAAAAATCAAAAAAATAAATCAATTGTAATAGATAGTAAAATATACTAAATACATATGTAGACATTTTTATTCGAGCCAAACCTTTATTATAAAATGGGCTCGAAAGGTAAACAATACTTAAGATCTAGGCACGCATACAGACGGACGGACAGATGGACATGGCTATATCGACTCGGCTCGATTGATGCTGATTAAGAATATATGTATATACTTTATGGGAACTGCCAGACTTCCTTAGACTAGAGATTTGACCATAACAGCAAATGTATAGGATATACACGAGAACCTACATACACAATTGGTGTCTCTAGCTCTTAGAGTCAATAAAATCTAGGTTTTCATATAGACGGACATGGCTATAACGACTCGTCTGCTGATGCTGATCATAGTATATACATATAATTATAATTCTATTCGCAAACTGTTCATATTTGTCTTTGACATTGTCGTTATCGCTTTATAAGCATTTGTGCCCATAATTTATCCAGTTTCATTCGTTAAAAAATATGGAAAGTTAGTTATATTTGTCTGAGTGAGAAAATATCATTCTGTTTTCTTGGGAACAAATGTGAGCGAACTTGATTAAATTTAGAATTAATAAAACACTATGGATTTTCGGGAAAAGAATGATTGATATTTTTCCGGCCGGTATACATAGTTTGAAAAATGATAGATCTATCTGGTAAAAGGTTAAATCGGAAATACTGGCATATTGAGGGTTTCAACCTAACTTAGGATTAATAATCATGGATTAATACCGATTCAAATATCCTTTTTTGTACGTACCGAAACGAGTATACCATTAAAGAGGGATATATTTGTTTTGTCCTTTGGGTTTCGCTAATTTAATTTTTAAAACTTAACGGTATTAATTGATTTGTACACGAACGTATCGTGATAAAACGCACTTCAATTTCAAGTCAATTTTAATTAGAATGCAAAATGAAATATATGTAGATAACGACAAAAAAATCTTTTGGAAAATTGTACTGGTACAAAATCGTTTTCGTTTTCGATTTTTTAAAAATAATGTGTTTCGGTTTCGGTACTACATTTAAAATGGTTTGTTTTCGGTTAACACTTTTGATTTTATCTTCTAATTAATACCCTCTTTCCACTACTAGGTTTAAATATGTACATGCATTTTAACACCTTTTCGCATAAACTTTGCAGTGGAAAGTGGCCAAAAGTTGCTGATCAAAATGTTCGCAGGGTATATTGAGACCAAGGTAAGCGAAAAAGGGGTAACTTAGACTAAGGGGAGCGCATACCTCGTTTGGGCCGCAAGGCGGCTGTGCAAGCATTTCAAAAAGGGAAATTAAAAAGGAAATTAGAGTGAGAGAGAGAGATAGAGATTAAGAGAATTGTTAGCGAGTGAGACAGAATGATGTGTTGACTGTAGCATGGTCTAAGTATATGTATATGTATATGTATGTGGAGTCATGAGAGTGAAGTTTCACGATTTCAGTTTGCCAAGTTAGTTGACTTTGAAAATTGCATATTCTCACTATTACATTTAAATAGCATAGTAAATTAGGCTTATTTTACTGCATGCTAGTTTCGGTTGGCCTTTGTCAGAGCTCATGACTCGACATAAATATGTATACTTATGCCACAAACTGTAGTTGGTGTTAGTTAGTTGGTGTACACTGTCACACTGTGCTCCATTTACCTGTGCTGCTCTGCGAGGGCGTTGGCGATGTTGCCACCGCAAGTGGCGCCGTTGTGGCAATGGGCGTGGCACGCAGTTGCAGCGGTTGTGTTGTGGATGCTGTTGTGGCTGCTGTTGCCATTGTGGTTTGTATGGCCAATGTGGATGTTGTTGGCTGTTGTGCATGCTGTGCCACGGGCTGTGGACTTGCCGCAGTGAGACGCACATTGTTGGGACTGCGACACTTGGCAGTGCTGTTGTTGTTGCTCCTGTGAAGATTCGCCGTCATGCAAACGTAATCGGAGCTGTTGATGTCTTCGATGTAATTGGGATTGACGGACACATTGATGCCCATTTGTTGTGGTTGTTGTTGTTGGTGTTGCTGCTGTTGGTGTTGCTGCTTGATGGGCGTATGCTGTTGCAACTTGGCCAATGGCGTTGGCACCGGCGACGCCATGGGACTCAGATGACTGGGCAGTGACAGATTGCGATAGCGTTGAGTCGGTGATCCCAATCCGCCGCCGGCAGCAGCTGCTGCTGCCGTGGAACTGTTGCTGCTGCTGCTGCGCTGATGCAGCGGCGATGTCAACAACATGGCATTCAATTCCGCCGTATTGCACGCTGTCGGCGTCGGTGTCGCCATCTCCGTGTGCTGATAGATTGTGGCCGTCGCCGGCGATGCTTGCGGCTGTGCACGCTGCCCGGAATGGGGTATAATGTTCTCATAAATTGGCGCTGTTGCCGACAGCTCCTCGATGGGATTGTGCTGGTGATTCAGCTGTTGGTGTTGGTGATTATGATGCTTGGGCGCCTCTGGCACAGGTGTGTGCGCAAATCGACCACCGCCAATCGGTTGCATCAACAGATAATCATTCAACATGACGCTCTGTCGACTTGCCGGACTCTGTGGCTGTGCACGCTTCTGATTCGTATCGAATTGACCGTAAAACTCCAGATTCTCATACACCGGTGAATGCTTTTGTGGCACAATTCTTTGTCCCAGCACCTGAGCTGTCGGCGCATAAATGTGCGGCGAATTCGCACTTGGCTGACTGAGGCCGCCGCCACCGCCGCCGCCGCTGCCGTTGCCCAGCAACATCATGGGCTCCATGCTAGGTTTGGGCGTGGCAGTGGCATACTTGGAGGCGGCTATTATATTTCCGCGCTCATATAATTTGTAATCCTCGCTGCTTGGCAGGCGTTGTTGTTGTTGCTGCTGCTGCTGATGAAGATGTTGCTGCTGTTGTTGCTGCTGCTGCTGGTGATGAAGATGTTGCTGCTGCTGCTGTTGTTGAAGTTGTTGCTGCTGCTGCTGTGGCAGCTGCGGCTCGTGCATAAAGTGCTCGATAGCGCCGGGCGAGCGTTGGTAGCTGCCAATGTGTAGTCGCTGCATTAGTGTCTCATAATCCGAATCACCGACCACTCCTCCTCCCACCCCACCGCTGGTGGTGGCATTTCGATGCGTTCGCTGGGTGGTCATTATACTCACACACACACTTACGCACACGCATATACATATACGTATATGCGTCGTTTGGTGAGCGTTTTACGTTTTCTTTTCAAATTTAACGAAACGCCGCTCGAGCCGCTTTCCAATTAATTTCTTTCAATTTATCGGCGTTTGCTTTGTGTTTTATCAGCTTTGTAATAGCAACATTTTTCTTCAATACGTTGTGTGCTTCAATTTTGTGGAAAACAAAGACAGAGAGATGATGAAGAGAAGAATCTCTCATACACACAATAACACACACACAAACGCATACATATGCAAGGTGGGATTGTTGATCTTATATCGATACATCGATAATAACAATGGTCTCCACTTTATTATATAATAATCGATACTTCATATTAATTAAGAGAATTATGAGCCAGGAGTGCCTGCAACAATAATTTCAAATTCTTAGCAATAAATGGCTACTTTCAATCCAATTAAATTACTGTATTTTGCTGTATTTTTGATAAATATTATTGCCTATCGATAGGTGGCTTACAAATACTCCAAGTAAGCGAGACATCTGGCAACGTTGCCTAATTGCCAGGTCGAACGGTCAATAGATGGCGCCAATACCCCGTTTCCCAACTCCATTTGAAATTAACAGACATTTAGTTTGAACGAAATCAACACTGATAACAAATAAGTTTGCAGCTTGTAATTCGCAATTTGCTTTATTTTTGAGTTTACAATTCGTATATAAGTTTTAATAATTTAATTATATAATTTCTTTTCTCTAATTCGTTTGCAAAGCAGCAGCAACTGGCAACTCACCAGCAGCGGGATCAAAAAAAATCTAACTACAATAGACAATCATAGAATATAATAAGTATGTATTTTAGCTAAGAGTTTTGTTGTTGTTGCGTTATTGATGCATCTGCTGGGAGTTGCAGTTGCCACTGTCGCCAGCCAATGTGCCCTGTATATAAGTTTGTATACATATACCTAATTATATATGTCTGTATTTTTTAATGTATGCATATAGAATTTTGGTCTGTCGGGTAATTATTCAATTATATAAACTGGTTAATAGCGAAACGTGTACATAAAGTACGTAATTATGTACGATATATGTATAAATCGGTATGTATATATATATAATAATAATAAGCAAGCATGTATTCTTGTAAATAATTATTATTTTTTTCTTTTTTTTTTGGTTTTCTTATTTTTGTATTTTGTTTTTTTTTTTTCTTTGCTATAGAAAGTGAATATCTGGCGCTTATTTGGCTTGCTTAAAGTGGCAGGTTTGATTCACTTTAAATATATTGGTGAGCTCATCCAGCAAGGTCTCATAACGATACGCAACACGGATTTCTGGCACATTGGTGCGTGTTATGTCATTGCCCGAGATGCCATCCTCATAGTAGTTCGGTCCCAGCCACTGTTGTTTGATCTACAAAGAGAGGTTTGCGCAATGATGATTGGAGTAATTGTGAATAATAAACATTAATAGAACTTACACTATGAGGAAAACCACTCATGGTGACGCTGTTGCGGGCAAGTTCACACATGTCGCAGGAGCTGAGCTTCCACACCTGAGCCGCAATGCTGTACTCCTCCATAAGAGGTTCCTGTTTAAATCAGATAAGATAAAAATGTGTATTAGAAATCGCAATGATTATAATGGTTTTTTAAATAAATATATGTAAAATGTTGCTTCTTATCGATTAATTAATAAATGATATAATAAAATAACTTGTTTGCACTACCGTTCCTACCTTGGTGAAGTGGAACTGCAGCGGATCATCAGTAGATAACGAGATAATTAATCCACGTGCCAAATACTCTGGCAATGGATTGCGATGATAGTTGAGAAAGAGCGAGTTATTAGACAGCGGCGACATGGCAATGCCAATCTGTGTCAGATAATAAAGATACTGCAACACGGGCACCTTGCGCAACAACAAGCCGTGGGAAATGTTCTCGGCCATGAGGAAGCCACAAACCAAATGCTGAACGGGTCCAGCCTCGCCACAATGTGGCCGCAGCACAAATGTGTTGAAACCACGTTGCCTAAATTGCACAAGAAAAAACATGGAAATTATATGAGTTAATACTAAGTAGTACTATTTACATTAATAATCTATAAATCATTCGCAACTCACTCTCTAAACTTGTTCAGCACGGTCATGTTGGCGTACATATAATAAATATAATAGGCATACGGAGGATTATCCTCGTAGGTCCATTCCTCGGGACGTGGTACATCGCTATCGAACAGAGGATTCTCTGGCTTGGACTCATCATCGACGGAATCAAAGCCAATCACATAATGCAAGAATTTATGCAAATTTGGATTCTCATTGGGCTTGTTTGTCGCCTCGAAAAGTGGCAGAAAGATGTTGTTAATGATCTCCTGGAATGACGTCATCATCTTGTTTGACTTGAAGATATCAAACAAACGAGGTATTTGAATTAACCAACGTATGTTTGTGCTGTAAACGTCATTGTCGATGGCCCATTTGGCCAGTTTATTCCACTCATCGGGCGATTTGCCATAGATCGAGAGACGTAACTCGGCATTTTGATACTTGGATTCCTCCAGATCAAAGGCCACTTCCTAATGAAGATGAAAAACCATACATAGTATAAACATTTTATGGATAATAGATAGATATTATAGCGCTCTCTTACCTTAATAATTTGTGCAAAGTATTTGCCATTCAAATAGTTGTCCGTCTTGAGGAACACCTCACGAAGACGCGACTCACCGATGGGATTATATTTGGAATTGAATTTATCGAAACGATGGAACGTATTGCGATCGGCGTGCACATCGAGCATATCAACAGTTAGATCATATGTGGTTAAATTCATCGATTGGAAAACCTGGGCGAGTGTCATGGGTTTACCATTTGTGTGGGTAACCACCTCGTTGGCATTGTTCTTCAGCGTCTTCTTGATGAAGCGCAACAAATGCTTCTGATTCATGCACGACGCTGCATGAATGTGAGTGTCCACCTTTCTAGTGTTGTAAAAGTCGCGATGTGGCACTGCTTTCTGTGCGGCAAGTTCACGCAGTTCGTTCAGCAGTACATGCATCTGGTACTTGGAGGACAAATAGCAAAGACGACGATAGCAAAACGATTTTCTACCAAAATAAAACAACAAAGAAACAAAGAAAGCAAGTTAATTGTATGTGTAACTTTAGACAACATTGCTCGTACTTCAACCAAGGCTGCTAAACCTCGAAGAACCGATTCGTTTTGGGTTTTTGGAGTCCACCGAATCGGATGATACACCGTAGCATTAAAATTATCTATAGCTCGAACCTTAACACAAACCACAAGACTTTCTGATTAAGTTGGAGTTTTAATAAAACAATTTAAATGTTCACAATTGAATATGCTTAAAAAATCAAGAAAATATATAAAAAACATTTGGTAAAATAAAAAATAATTGGTATTAAATTGAACCCAGGTTCGAACCAAAAACCTTAGGTTCTAAGGTTTTTTACTATCTAACCTACTTCCATATTTTGGAGGTTTCCAGCGTTGAATTCAACACTCAATTCCCACTTTTGTGGGGTGGACTTTCTAAAATCGGTGAAGCAATTATCGTTTAATTATTTTTTGTTGAGCTTTGAACATAATTTGGTGTCCAGATCGTTGGAGTATTAAATAAAACTTATTAAATGAATCGTTGATTACATTTAGTTTTTATTTTAGAAATCTTTTGCGATATTTTTACGATTCTTCTTGACTCCAGCAGTTGTGTTTGTTAAATTTCCTTCCTAACACAACAAATAAAATATATTATATATAGTATAAAGTACAGAGTTGAAAATTAATCGGAAACAAATTAGACAAATTTAGAGCGGTGTTTTACACCCAGGAGTTTTCTTTCCGAAACCATGAATATGATCAAATAAAGAACTGTTCAGATGAAAATCTAAGCAAATTAATACAATATTTTTTTGGTCAACTATTTCTTTTCTTTCCCCTTATATAGTTATATTTTTGCACCATATAATCGATTTAATAAGGAACTAACAGTACACTTATTAAAGACCTAAACAAGTGCATAAAATATTTGTTTACCTATTTTCTATATTGAAGATCAATTCTATGAAAAGTAGACAACCTTAAAGCACTCATTGCTCACTGAGCTGGTACTTTTGCCGACTTTTTTCCTGTATCGTTATTTAATAAAGAATAAACTCTGTTCAGATGAAGATCTAAACAAATTCTAGCAATGATTGTCCCACTTACTTTCTTTCAACACAAATGGTATTGGTATATAAATACAATTATATCTTATAAATAATAGATATCCTTGATCTGTATACTTACAGTGGGCCATCGGCAATCATATTACACATGACCTGCATGTCATTAACGAACTGATTCATGTCCGGATATTGAAACTTCAGTTCATTAGTATGTTCCTGCAAAAGTTTAGAGCTTAGTAAATTTGATTGCACTTTTGCAAATCGATCTAGTAGATCTGTGAACCTACCTTATCAGTATAGACGTGAAAGACACCGTTTACGGGCTTAATGTGAAAATCCTCATCCGGCACGAATTCCACATCCCAGGCATGGGTGTGTTTCATTGGCGACGTTTGAATAAGGAGATCTGCGCAGATTTCGGTGTCGGAGGGTTTTTGTTGTTGTTGTTGTTGGTGTAACGGTGCGTAACGTGTGTATTATGCAATAATAATAAAAATACGAGTATATATATATATATATATATAATGTATAAATTGATATTCATTGTCGAATAGTAGTAGTGTTGGTAAACTTGATAGGTATTATTTAAAACTACAATTAACGATTCTTTTCTACACACATACAGAGTGATCTTGTATTTGTGTGTGTGCATGTGTGTGTGTATGGGTGTGTAAGAAAAACAGGGTTGTCAAATTGTAGCAAAGTCGTTCCTAGAACGGATTTGGAATATGGAGTGGGAGGGGGACAAGCGAGCAACATTAGGAATTTTGTTTTTAGAATTTGCCAATTGTATGCTTGATGGCTTGCATTTTAATCGTTGAAGTAAATTTCGACCTAAATGGAGACAGATCAACACATTTTTTTTTTTTTTTAATTAGAAACAAGCAAATTAAAATTTAAATGCAAAAAATAAAAAAATATATTTCGCTAATTTCACAAAACACTTTTAGTCGATAAGAATTTATCTAACATATCTTAACAGTTCGGTTAAGGTTAATACCCCATAAATGTCTGGGGCTTTGTCAGTTTCTTTAATTAAGAAAGATAAAAATCGAGTGTAATTTATTACTCAAGTACACATTGTATGGGAGTGATGACAACCCTGTTTTTGCATACACTTGAAGAAATAAGTTATATACTATATTCAAACTGTGATTCAAGTCAACGAGCGTGTCCTTTTTTGTATGAGGAATTGGGTCAAACAAAGCGAATTAACATATTCTACTGCAGGCAAAAGACAAATTTGTGGATAAGTAGAGCGAGGGCGACAGGAAGTGATATACGTGCAGGCAGAGCAACAGATAGAGAGCGAGAGAGAGACAGAGACAGAGAGTGTAACAATTGTTAGCATCAAAATAATTGTTAGACAAAAAATGTGCAAACTACACATACACAAAAGCATAGTAATTAACAACAAGTCTTTGTAAAGTTTGGTTAGGTTTTGTTGTGCATGACAAAAGCTGAATGCTGCGGCACACGAGTGTATGTACTCTCAAAAGAAGTGAGAACAGTTGCGGTTACAAAAATAAAACAAAAACATAAAGCGGATCAACAAATAAATGAATAATATTCAATAATAATGCCAACAAACAAATATAAAGCAATTAGAGTAATTGTGTGTGAGAGAGAGATAGAGAGCGGTACAGAGAAGGAGAGGGAGAGAGCAACAAGGAAAGAACATAACGATTTAATCCGAGCGCACGAATTACCTCTGCAAGTCGCCATACTCTGTTTGCGAATTATGTCTATAAATAAAATGAAAAATATATAGAAAATAAATATTTGTACAAAATGAGGCAAAGAAAACAATAAAAGAAAAACGACAAAACAATAAAGAAAACAAAATACTAGATAGGGAGAACTCAGAGCGCAAAGACGGGTCAAGGGTCAGACTTACTAAACATGAGACGAGTAGTAATATGGCGGGGCAGCGGCTAGCGAGCGAGAGTGAGAGAGATAGACACATATGCGCACACATACATATGCACTTAAAGAGAGTGTGAAAGAGACAGAAACAGAGATATAAATATAAAGAGAGAGAGAGAGAGGGGTAGGTTTTTGTTCTAGCTGAAAGAAAGATAATGAAACTTGGCTTAACGCGTTCCTACAAATATATATTATTTATATACAATATTTACAAAATGTTTTAGCGATAAACTATCGTTTGTATAATACATCGCATAAACTGCACATCGATATAGATATAATCTTGATTTATATCTTCTTCTATTTTTTTTAAATGGTGCAACACAACACTGGCAGAACTCGGAACTACATTTAAGAATGGGGGGGAATTGTGCCTGGGGTTCCTCTAAAACTTGGCTTTAATTGAACTTACCTGAAACCGATTTCGACGGCATGTTCTCATAACGATCCTTGAGTCGCACGGTCTTGAGAAAACGTGCCGTTGTCGGGGGAAAGGATTGATCCGACATGGCCATGTAGTGGGAACGCAACTTCAGAGCCTCAATGAGCAGAGTCGATGCCCGCTCCAGATCCTCCAGCGGCACTCCGCTCGTATCCTCACCCGAGACGGACACACGCTGGAAATTGATGTCCGCATCGGTTTCCCGCTTCTCTGCCGGCATTTGATCCTCGGATTCGGGACTGCTATCCGATCCGGTTGCACTGATGTGGGTCACGGGCCGCGTTCCTGTCAATTGCCTATTCCAAGAAAACAAATAAGAAAATAATGCACATGCATTAATATGGGAACACTTCTATGCATTGTAGTTAAGCCCTGCACCATTTTTCCTCCGCCGGCTGGTACTCGTAGTACCGACAGAAGCTATAGCTATCATCCGCAAACGACATGTTCGAGTCCTGAGATCTGGTCAGCGAATGTCTCGACTTGACTTTCGGGTCACTTTTCAGGTCAGTTTGACAGTTCCAATGATCGATTGACCGATTCGATTAATAGCGATGAATTTGCACGCGATTAGACCCCAAATTTATGGGGTTTTCCACCCTCGCAACGTGAGGAGGAGTAACTAGTTAATTTGCCTGACAATATTATCAAATACCCTGCGAAATGTCTGTTGTTCTTGGCAAGACTTAATGCATCAACATCAATCATTTTTGATGTACTGTTAAGTCTAAAGTCATTTCTTTGCACACACTTTTACACAACAACAACAAACTTCAAGTGCAATCGAAAGTTGGCCAACTTTAACGCTTGGCGTGTGACACGAACATCAAAATAAAAAAATAAAGGTTTTTTTTTTTGTTTTGGGTCGGTGTTTCATGCGATTCGGGATGATTGCGAGTCCTCAATGTCAGTGTAGGTCGTTGCAGAAGTCGAGTCGACTCCGAGTCGGCCTCTCCGCGGGGGTCTAAACGTAAACCCGGATCCGGCTCAGACTTTTAGCGCTTGCTTTCAACGAAATGCGTGTCTGCCTTCCAAGTTATATGGATGCACAAATTGTACTAAATGTGACGGCATCCGAAAACGCAAATTGGTAGCGCGAAACCTGGCCGCCGTTTT
This sequence comes from Drosophila histrio, assembly GCA_958299025.2. Classification (NCBI taxonomy): domain Eukaryota; kingdom Metazoa; phylum Arthropoda; class Insecta; order Diptera; family Drosophilidae; genus Drosophila; species Drosophila histrio. The sequence continues at coordinate 28,332,083 of OY282582.1, forward strand.
GCCGGGTTCGTTCAGTGGTGCCCGCATTGTTGGTGGTGCTGGTGGTGGTGGTTTCATCATAAGCCGCTACGCGGTCGCGGTCATGGTGGCCATCGTCTAATGCAGTCCCATTCAAAATCAAAACGTGTCGTTGTCGTCTACGCTTTGGCACCTGCACGGCCCACACGACCCGGACACATCCCCTTTCCGTGCAGCCCCCCATCTGCCACACAGTCCCTGCTTTCGTATGACAAGCAGCTGTCTTCTGCCCTCGTGGATTAGCTGTTGTATTGTGCGCCCAAAAACAATGTGAACTTGATAGCAGCAACGAATGCCCAGTGTTGTTGTTCTTCATTACGACGCTATAGAAAATCGGAGAAGCTTGCAACGCGCAAAGTGTCAAGCTGTCAGTCTGCAAGTCTATTTTTAGCTACATTATTTTCCATTATAGTTCCATTCTTCAACTAAAAGCTTCCCCTAACCTTTAACTCGGAACTTCCTAAAATCAAACTTTGATAAATCAAACTTCATATTGCTTATGCTTTCAAAACTCAGCTTAAACTAACCCCAAGTCGAACTTTCCTATATCCTCTTACCACTACAAATTTGTTGTACATATTTCTCAGTTTTTACACTTTTAAACTTTCGCAAGAACGTATAAAGTGTAGAGAGAGTATAAGGAAGTTCCATTATTTAAGGATAAATTGTAACTAAAATAAAGGAAAATGTACATAAAAACAGGGTATAAAAAAGTTTCATTATTAGGAAAAAATATGAACAAAAAAACTTAGAAATGTGCATAAACTTTGCAGTAAAAATGGAATAGTAATTCAAAAATTCATAAACAACTTATTCTTCTTAGCTTCTAAACACTGAGGATCAAGTGAGTTTTCCTATTTGACACTTCAATCTAAACCAATTTAATTTGGCGTTGTTTGAACTAAATTTATAGATCGACAAAAATTAAACTTTTGTAATCATAAACATCTACTTTCCACCCAATACAGAACATAATTCGGAATCGAAAAAGAGACGTATAAATTAAATTGCTTAACAAATAAATTATGTAGACTAAACAGGTTGCATACAAAAGTTGTTCTGCAATATTCTGCTTTGCAAATCTATCTGTCAGTCATTCAAATCGAAAGATTTTGACTACGATATGAATACGTCTTTTTTTTTTTACTTACTTCTCATTTAGATGCCGTTGAATTTGCAGCTTCTTTTCAATCTGTTCAATTGGAAATTGAGGCACTTCGTATGGTGCCGAAATTTCATTCGTTAGCTCATTATCAACATCGGCCTTATCAGTCTCCGGTGAATCGGTCACATCGCCTGTAATGTATAAACAAATTGACATTTAATTGAAGTTAAAAAAATTCGCTAATAATAATGTTGATGAGATGATGATAAGACGCAATAAAATAGTTTTCATTTTATAGTAATTATGTTAATAGATAACGATTAACCTACAAATCGTTTCAACACTTTTCTCAACATCTGTTTCGATGACTTTGCCGATGTTCGAATTATCCATAAAATCGCTACCAAAGAGCCTAATATCCACCCTCAAACGATGAGCACTGTCCATGTCATTGAAGTTCATAACGTGGCCCAAAAAAAAAAAACAAAAAGTATCTGACGATCTCGATCCGTGAGTTGCAAACGCTTGTAACCTGAACGAACGCTGACGCTTCAATGACTGCGACTGCGATTGAGATTCAGACTGAGATTGAAACTGAGACTGAGTCGCTGATATCTGAGAGCTCGATCCGGAGCCGGAGACGATACCCTGGGGCTCTGACACTTTTCGAAAACAGCAAACGTCAAATTATGAGTATGATGTTCACGATTAGAAATTTCAAAAAGAAAAATAAAATAATAAAATAAACTAAAACTAAACGACTCTCGGGCGAAACCTGAAGAAACACAGCTCTGACAAAACTGCGAAGGCAGCACAACAACAGCAGGTGGCAATAGCAAAAAAAACTAAAGAAAAACGAATATTCGATACTCTTTAATTAAAGATAATGTTGCATATTTAATTCTCATTGCTTTCAGCGTTATAGAATAAACTTTTTAAAAATGCTGAGCAACCCTCGATACTACATTCGAGATCTGCATTAATATTTACGACAATCATTAGAACTAAGAGATTATTTAAGTAAAAATCGCAAAATTGGGTATGTGTAGTATAAGAGAGCTAAACTACAAATAATATATGTATATTATATATATCATATATTCGAAAATTTAAATTTGCATTATTCCACATTATAATTGCTTCTAATAGTCATACTATATATTGCTACAAGGCATTATAGCTTAAAGTATAGAGTATTTTATATGGTGAAAAATGAAAAATTTAAATACTAGTAAAATATAAATATTTAAATTTCTCCATTATTGTTTAAAAAGCAGTGCCACAGTTCTGTACAAATATTTATGACAGTTAACATGATAAAGTTTAAAAATAGCATGCTACTGATATTTATAGAGAACGTTTTCAAGCATTACATAGTCAAGTTACTCATTGTAAGCGTATACGAAAAGAAAAAGCAAAAAGCAATGACATACTAACGCGCTCTGTTTACATATTGGAAATCAATAGCTGTCCAGACGTGCCCAAAACAACCCACACATACATACATACACACACACACACACACAATGGCATCTCGTTGATAGAGTTAGTGTCAAATCAAGTCTAATCGCATTGAGGTAGTTGCAGATACTTGTCAGAGAGATGAACTGATTCGCATCAACTTTTCTTTCTTGACCCGCTCCAAATAATTGAATGAATGACAGAATGATAAAGCAAACAACACTATCCATACGGGTTTAGTCAAATTAAGAGACGAGTGTAAGAGTACTACGCTGGAAAACTATCGGTGTGACTATCGTTGCTATCAACATAATTGGTTTTAATATAAAAGTCGCATCATTCTTTCAACAAAAATAGATCCCGATCAAAGATAATTAATAATAGCCATAGAATATAATGTAACTTTCATGGGAAGGCTACACATATTCTGAATCCAAGTATAAATATTAGAGCAATAAATGGAAACGATCAATAGAGCTATATATTATAGTTGTTATCTAATCAACAATGTATTTAGCCTTATAAGAAGGTTTTCTTTGACGGGTTACACATTTTGTGAAACAATTTATACTATATTGTAAACACCTCAAGATAGTGAATACACATGGACAACTCTAAATTTCGAAATATTGTTAAAGCTAATTCACCGCATCCAGATGGGACTGTAATACCCTTAGGAAGTGAGTAATGTGTGCCAAAAATACAATCGATTGAAAGCAAATCTTATGGTCCCAAGTGTTTTTAGCTAAACAGATACAAACAACGATAGAATCAATTCAAAGCAAATCTTATGGTACGATGTCTTATAATTCTCAAGTGGGTTTAGTTAAAAAGTTATTGTGTCTGAGATTAGAGTGAGAGAGAGAGAGAGAGATGAGAACAGATACAAAAAACGATAGAATTAATTCAAAGCAAATCTTATGGTACGATGTCTTATAATTCTCAAGTGGTTTTAGTGAAAAAATTATTGTGCCTGGGATGAGAGTAGGTATCATGAGAGTTTTGCAACAGATTTGATTCGAATGTAGCACAGTGTTGCATCTTCTTCGTTGTGTTGCAAACAGGTGGGCGTGTGTGGCATGTTTCGTGGCACTTACAGTTGCAACGCCCTGTCATTGTTGTTGTTATCACCATCGAGGTGGCATTTGTGCGATTCATTTTGGAGATCTTTGATGCGAATATCTGACCGGTTGGCTTGCCATCAAAGCTCTCACTGGAGCGGGACAAAATGGTGCGACGTGGCACTGGGGCAATAACTTCAGCACTGTGATCGGTAAGAATATCGTCGAAGGAGTCGCTATCCGCTTCTCGCCGATCCTTGCCGTCCGTAGTTCCGATTATGCCTCGATACGCCATCCTGTTGTTTTTGTTGTTGTTGCTGTTGTTGTTGTTATTGTGCAGCAATCGATTGTTGCCGCAGGTCACACGTCGCCACAGGAAGAACAATATTACGATTTTATCAATTGTATGTGTGCGATGGACAGCACAACTTCACGTAGAACGCTTTTTGAAGACGATGATACACGACGATCTTCTCAATTTAAAAAAAAAATACACTCTACAAACGAAACGGTTTTTGGTATGGGCGCTACCGTATTGTTAACGTAATTTACGAAATCATTTACATAGATTTTGATGAGATTTACAGTCCAAAAATATTTTTATGTAATATTCAATTTTTACTTTTGTGTTTTCTCTCACAATTTATTGTTCGCTTTTTCTCTGTCTTTTGTTTGACACTTCTCGAAGTTTAGTCCGTTATTGGTCCCGTTCAATGGTTCTTTCACAGTATTTACCGTTAGGCGACTGACATAGATAAAACCGTATAAACGGTTGCAACGCAATTTGCAAATCTACGCATTAATTTTCACTTTTGGATACGTTTCTTTGTTTTGATTTGTTTCTTTTTTTTTGCCCTGTAAAATGGGAGGCGAGATCTATTCATCTAAAGTTTATACATTGCCCAAAGTTTATACGGCGAGTGCTTCTGGCAGTGAGAGCGAGAGCGCAATATCATACGGTGTGAGCTTTCGCTCACAATGCAAGTTCACTGCACTCTCTCGCTCTCATTCTCTTTAACGGTGCTTAACCGAAAAGCTTTAGGCTCTCTGTTGTTTACTCTAATGAATTTATTAGACCAACAATATATATTTACATCTAACTAAAAATATATGGATGTTCACATAGAAGTACCTACATATGTATGTATGTATATATGTATGTACATTAAGCTTATCCAGTCAGACAAGACGTAGATGATTCTCTATAACGGGGCATATTAGATCTGTTATGATCGAAGATTGTTCAATTGATAATGATCGCTTATTTGCGCACTTATCAACGAAACTCACGATTTGGCTTTGAGAACGAAGGTCAAAATTAATGAAAATTATTTCGAGAAATCGATAACATATGTATGTATGTATATAATCAAAAGAGCAATGCAAGAAATCTACATATATTATAAATAATTAGCGAAATATTCGAAAGTAAAAGTTAATTTTCGCAGAAGAATCTGTTGTAATTTGCAAAATCATTTCACAAAAAGCTGACACAATAAAGTAACATGGTGAGGTGCAGCCAACTTAACTTATTAATCAAATTAGGTGGCAACGCTGAATTTATAAATATGCAGTTGTCAGCGCATTTAACTGCAAATTAAAATTGACAAAAAATGAATTTCATCATTTTAGATTATGCAGATATTTTATTATTTTTTAACGATAAGTATATAAAATCTATGTATATATTGTTTTCTATATCTATAGAAATGTTTTCACTAGTTTCGCTGAACCAACTTGTTGTTGAAGTGACTGAGTAATTGATCATAACTTATTATGTATTTAATTTATGTTTATATTTAGACTTTATCTTTGCACTCTCAAGTGCTCGGCTATTTTCCTCTTTACGGCAATTGAAGCCAAACCACTAGAGACTGGCTGACAATCAATGCTAATGGCTTAAACAAAACTGGCTAGCATCAAATTCGAAGAATTGTTTGTAGCTGGCAACAAGTCTATCAAAATTAGCATGCATATGATAACGAGGTCTTCTGTATTTGACTATGTGATGGCTCTATAAGTAAAAAACAAACTCACTGACAGAATTGTCAAGTCATTGCAGTTCATTTGCCTTATTTATCGGACAATGACTACTAAATACTGTGTATATTCAATAAATAACACGACGGATTGTTACTGTACACGAGCTACGGTACAATAAAAGATACTATACGGTATACATACTATGTTAAAGAATTTTTATTTGTATTACGAATTCATGAAATTGCGAAATATTGAGGTGAATGGAAAACTTTACTAGTTTGTTAATCTTAAATAGCATTTAATACAAAAATCACAAAAATTAAGAGATTTTAAATATCGAAAGATAAAGAATAAAGGAATAGAATTTTTATATTTATCATTATTTATGCTTAGACTTAAAGAACGAAACGGATAAAAACATTTTTAACCGGGAAAATCGATTGTAAATCTTATGAATGTTGAAAATCTTGTAGAGCCGCGAATGAGTTTGTTCAGCGGTTCGGTTTAAAGCTCGAAGCTTTGATAAACTTGAAGAGCTTTTGAGCCAAAATTGTTTCACAAAAAGTTGGAATTCCCATCACAAACAACTTTGCTATCTTTCCTACTATGTAGTATAAGAACTTAACTGGAATTGTTTCTGATTCGTACTAGTACAAGGGAAATTTTCTTTTTTGATTTTATATGTACTATTTATTAGTCGCATATTTATATTCATTGCTTGGCAAACAATATTATTGCATATGTATATAAAGAGTTCGTTTTTCGTTGATATTGTGTTTATTTTTGGCATTTGTTGTTGATTATATTGACCGAATTGTGGGTTTATTAATTGCTGCGTTTTGTTTTCGTTTTAGCTGATTCGGGCACTTTGCCATTTGGCCATTGCCCGCTTTTCAATTGATTTTCATAAAAATGTCAACTGCCACAATTTGCAAGTCAGCCCCGTGGGAGCCCGTATTTTATTTAGCTTTGGGGCACTGTCCATTGCATAATGGCCCAACTTGGAGGAACTTGGAGGAAGTTGAAGGGTCCGCAATGGGTACCTAGTATTATTTTTATTGTCGTTGCGCTTTTGCTTGAACGAATACGCGAAGTAAACTGATTTTCCTTTCGAGCAATTTTCTAACGGGGGTCGTCAGCGAAAATAAAAAGACAGATACAAATTGGAATAGATATGTAAATACAAATGTAGTATGTATTTACGATACAACGAAGCTTAAATACTCTTTAAATATTAATTATCTGCAAAATTAATACGTTTATGCCATGAAATTCACGATATATTAGTGTGATCAATTTAAATATGTGTGAATATTCGAGAGGATCATTTGGGATTTATAATAGAGGCATACAATCGCATACAATATTCATACGTTCATGAAAATCACGATTAATTTGAATTTAGTATACATGTGTATTTGCTCAGATATAAATTTTCCGTTGGCAGATTTATTCCGCAAACATTCTGTCAACGTTCTCTTAAGCTTTCGTAAATTGATGCATTGATCAATCATTGGAAAATTAAAAACTATGAAAAACAAAAGATTTATTGTATAGTTATCCATATAATTCCAATAGCATTGCAAAATTATAGAACTCCAAGAAAGTGTAACACAAATGGAGCAACAACAATGTTAAGCAATTGATTTTAGCGTGACTAAATGCTGTTACATTTTCGGCAAAGAGTAAGAAAGTGAGCGAAACTTAATGAAAAGAAAAGAGAGCGATGGCGAGAGCGCCAGCGACAGCGACAGCGAGAAGAAGAGAGAGAATAAGAACAAAAATTGCAACGAAATGATTTTTGGCAAACTCACGAAAACTTAAATAGTAAGAAGAGAATGAGAATAGCTTGAAAGCAAAGGCGACACATTGTGGGAAACTTTTTCGATTGTTGTTCTAATTGAAACCCTGACCTATGCCTAGGCAAAATCCAATCGGCTATTCCAAAGTTCTCAGCTGTGTGAAGAATTACCCTACCCATTGGTTGTACTCGCGACTATTTCAAAAGCTCAATCAATTATGATGAAATATATACTACGTCGGTAGATGGATGAATCATCGAGTGAATTTTGCGAGTACAAGTGTAAATCTATTTCAATATTTCTATATAATATCTAACATGTCAACACAGCTATTTGTACAGCCAAACCGATTTTATGGTCAACAAATATGCAGATTTAATGCAAATTTAAATGACAAAACTCGTTAAATGTTAGATTGCCAAATACAATTTTTTGCTGTAAGTGTACTCGTATTTAACGCATTATTGCGCCGCAGCGTGTAAATGTTAATTGACGATGAATTTAGCAATTCTAATTAGATTCAATCATATACATTGTATATATTTATGGCTTAAGTAACTTCGACTCGAACTAGACAAGAATTATGGTTGGGCATGTCAAACTTAATCAACAGGGTATCACAGTAAGTATACAAACTCTTCAAACGAACTTGACTACAGCATTTTGGACTTTTTTAATGATTTCCCTTCTCCTAATGCATTTCAAGTCAAATATTTCGATCATAATAAGTAAACACATACATATACACAGAGATACATACATGCATGTTTTTTTTTTTTATTATTATTTATGTGTCTGCTCATCTGTTTATTAAAATGATTACCAGCTGCTACAATTGCCAGGGAATATAAGGCATAATGTGCTTGGTAGCAATAATGTTGGCATATTATTCATAAGACCTATTTATAGCGCTGCCAAAGAGCTAATGATAAGCTCCACGTCAGAGAAAATTAAGGGGCTGATAACATACACACACACACACACACAAACACATTGTGAGAAAGACAGGGTAAGAGGTTGAGGGAAAGGGAGAAAGACACCGAGGCTAAAAGTGTCGTTCCTGTTGTTGATTAGTTTCAGTTTAATTCAATGTTATTCTCGTTTTTTCAAGCATCCCATAAATCCAAGTAATATAAACAATATACAAATATGTATATAGTATATTCATATTTGTTTTTTTTCTTTTCTTTTTACCAATCTTATCTTACAATCTGTTTATGTGAAATACAATATTTTAAAGCTGACTAAAGGTAAACAGCCAAGTTAAAAATAAATAAATAAAAATAATTAAATACTTGTTCGTATTTACGTATGCGTGATATTATATATACATATACATATATACATATTATATATACATATATATACTACATACAGTTAGTCAACTAATTGTTTTGACAAAAATAAAAATACACATTATATATTTTGGTAATAAAAAAATAGGTTTTTTTCGTTTTTTTTTTTATTGTATTTCATCACTTACTATTACTGTTATTTGAAAAACAATTAATGACATAAACTGTATTTAACTATTTTTGTAAATAATGAGGAAATATGTGCGTTATTTACTTTGTCCAACCAGTTACTTGACTAACTGTGTATATATACCCGTGCAATGGGTGTGCGTGCACAATTGGCATCCAATTTTCTAAATGGCTTTGCTCTGTATGTGTCTGGCAGTCCATCGCTTTTGTGTGTTTTTGCCTACACTTAACTTGTTTGCCACATAATTTCGTTGATTACTCGAGCTCGACTCGTTATATTCCCGTTGTAAACAGATAGCGTCATATAGTTTGAGGAGGTATTATTACCAATTTGACAAATTAACCAAGCATCTTCAATTATGTCCTAATAAAATCATTAAATATGTTAGACATTTGGAGTCTAGGGCGGTTCAGATACAACACTGTGAAAGTTGTGCCAAAACAGAAGATGGAATCCACAATATAAGTGGTTTAACAATACTGGACAGCTGCTTGCATTGAGCAACACTTCATTAAAAATGGAGGCATCTTTAATGGTTGGCAACACTAGCGAGAGACAGTTAGCAACACTTTTGCCGACCTAAGGACTGCCAACAGTCGTCAACAATATGGCAACTTTCTAATAGACATTTCGAGTGGCACGACAACAAGAAATAATTGCACACGCAATACGGAACAAACCCAGTTTTGGGGTCGTAGCACTTTATTCTTTTAACGTCAACAGTAAAGACATATTGTATGCTGCCCGACAATGACCAGCAATTAAGCTTACATATATGCACACATACAAAGTATACATAGAAGGCGTCGTATATGTGTATGTTTGCATGTGTGAGTGCAGTGAAGTTCTATACGTTTATGTATGTGCAACTCACCTTTGCGTTCAATGCGTCTCATGTCCAGGCCCATGTCCATGTCCATTTCAATATCTGTGTCAAAGCCAAAGCTGCGATAGCCCTTAGCGCTTAATGCATCTGCATAGCTTTGCATGCTGATGCTTTTGCCTCAATAAACAAACGCACACTCCCACGCACACAGGCACACTCACCGGTTTTGCCTGTTTCTGTTTTCTCTTTTTTTTACAGATTTAAGATTTTATTTTGTGCGTTTGCGATGTGCCTTGAACTTGGTTCTAGTTCTGAGTTGACGGTGTCGTCACCTCTGTCTTTGTTTCTCGCTCCCACCTCCTCTTCTCTACTCCAGGCAAATGCAATTTTTTTCTAAATTGCAAACGTTTGCGATGTCTATTGTGCGTAGTATAGTTTACATGCAATATTTAATACAAGACTTTCACACACACAAACACATTCATACGCACTCAAACAGAAAAATAAAGGAAAAACAACAATTGAAAATCACACGACACTTGGTATAGTATAAAGAACGCAAAAACAAAAAAACAATAACAATATCACTGCTTTGTAATGTGCGAAATTAAATACGGCACTCTGATGCCTCTTAGCGCTACAAACTTATTTTGCGACTGAGACTTTCTGCCGGAACAGTTTTTTCAGCTCTGCGCAGCGCAGAAATTTCAATGCGCCGGGCGTTGCCACCCTCCGGATGTTGGCGTTGCCGCTGTGCGCGAAAAAGTTTAGTGTGAGCAGCTGTTAGGTTGTGCACTTGTGACGTATGAAATGCAATTGCAGGTGCAAAAACAATGCGGGTGATAAGTAAGCAATGAATCGCAGGCGTGAAAGATTAAGTTAATAAAAGGAACGACCTTTTCATAAAGATACCATTCAATAGCCGTAGGACATTGTGGCAGCACTGCAGCCCTGTCCGTTAAAAGCTGCAATTTTTGAATTGAGAGAAAAGATTTGTTGCTTTTTGTAATGTAGTTTATTTTTGTTTTTTTTTTGTGGTTTCTTTTTTTTTTTTTAATGTAATGCATAAAAATTGTGGTGTTGTTTAAAATTAAACCAATAAACATTTGACTTTATTAGTTGAATACAAATAATTTCACTTGTTTCACGACAAATAGTTTTTGGTTTCTTTCAGATTTCAGATTTGAAATTGCAAAATGTAAACTACATTTGTTGCAGTTTACAGTTTAGTTACATGTATTTTGTTTTGTTTATTATTTCTCTTTTGTTTCTTTGTTTCTTTTTTTTATGTTGTATATAAGGAAACACATAAAATCTCTAAACAAGTATATAGTTCTGTTTTGATTTTTTTTGTTTTCGTTTTTTGTCTTTGTCTTTGTTTTGTCGTTTGTTTCTTGTTTGGAACGGCTTTATTGAACTTTTTGTTGTTGTTGTTGTTGTTGTTTGGTTGCATATAAGTACATTTGTTTTTGTCTTTGTTTTTGTTTTTGTTGCATTAAAAACATTAATTCTTTGGCAGGCATTGCATTTCGTAGTTTTGTAAAAGTTTCGTAAAACGATTGAAACCAAATCAGAAACAAAATCAAATATATTTAATAATAATCAAAAAATCAATTTGTTTACGTTTCATTAGATTTCATTTTGATTTTGGTTTTCTTTGTTTTTTTTGTTTTTTTTTTTGGTTTTCATTCATATATTAAATACACATCAATACTTTGGTAGTTTAAAAATTGTGTTTTCCATTCTTTTGTTTTATTTGGTTTTTGTGCTAAATTACATTTTAAAAATATGCTTAATATGTTTGTTTTTTTTTTGTTTTTGCTTTTGGTTTTAAGTCAAAGACACGAAAGTGAAAGAGGTTTTTTTTTTTTTGGTTTACGTCTGTTTGCTTAAATTATTATTATTATTATTTTTTTCATTTATTAATTGTGTTATCATTTAGTGTAATTAATTTTCCATGCGCTTAATTTTAAAACACCAAGATTTTGCTCAAAAGTTTCTTAATTTTTGTTATCTTTATTTAATTTTTTATACTTTTTGCTTTTTCCGAATTAAAGTTGAAATATCGAAATATATATATATGTATATATATATATATATATATATATATATATATATATAAATTTGGGTTTCGTTTCGCTAATCTTTCTTTTTTTGTATGTTGTTGTTATTGTGTTGTTAAATTTTTATGTTGCTTAAAAACACCGAAAGCTTAAAATTTAGAGATTTTCCTAAAGTGTAAATTTTTTACAATATTTTGTTGTTGCTGTTGTTGTTTACGTTATCTGGCTGTTGTTGTTGATGTTGTTCTGGTTGCTGTTGTTGTTGTTGTAGTGCTTGTGTGTTAATTTTGTTGTGTATTATATATATGTATGTATGCTCGAATTTGATTTTCCAGTTCGTTGGCTGTCCAAAAAGAAAACGGCCATAACTAAGCTTGCTAAATGGAACCAAAAGACCTAAAAACATATTTAACATTCTCATTATAAACGCTGCCGCCTATCGTTATCGTTTTCGCTTTTGCTTTCCTGCATCTCCTGCTCTCTTTGCTCCTCGTTCTGCTCCAATAGCTGGTCCAAAATGAAAACATTTCAATGTTCAATCTATACCACTCGACACACTGCTCCTCCCAATCCCCTCATCTGGTTCAATAAATACATACATAAGTTGTAGATTAAGGAAAAAACTGTATCACATTTTCAATTACGTCTTTGTTCTTAGCACCTTCATAACAAACGCTGGCAACGTGCTTCCCATCTTCCATCATCACCATCATATCCATCTACTATTTACCACTCTTCGCTCTCTGCTCTCCGCTCGCAGCTCACCACTCTCCACAGGCTTACGCGCCACTCGCTAATCGCCAATCGTTACTCTCCCCTCTCCACTCCTCTCACAATTCCACAATCTCATTTCGGATTGATGCATAAACAACGTCTCTAACTATTTACAGACATTTTTTGTGGCAATTTTTTCTCTCTTGTGTGCATTTCTCAATTCGCATCCCATACATTTTCTCTTACACTTACCTACCATAATACAGTTGGAAAAAAATTGCGCTTCGGATTTTATCACAAAAATAATTACAACTCGGTGCAAAATGCACAACATAGCGACATTTGCTATGCCCTCTATTTCTCTCTCTCTATTCCCAGACTCCATCTATCTCCCTCTGCTCTCTCATTCTCTGTCTCTGTCTCATACTGTATAAGTGTCAGTTATTCATACCAGCCTTGGCTTAAACTATCATTGCTTCTAAGTCATTCAATCTAAATCTAAACCACGCAATGCGTTCCTTTTGGTTCCATTATTTTTTTTCTTCTTGTTATTACATTTCTAAATACTTTGCCTAGTACTTGTCGTTCAAACATAACCTCAACATTTGGGTTCTCACTCGCATTCTGCTAACAAATCAGTTCTGAAAACTTATGCAAAATGATACGGAAAATAAAAGACAATTTCGTCAATTGTCAAAGCACCTGGACCAAAGTTAAAATACTTAAAAGATCTCTTCCGAATATCATACTAGTAGTACTTTTGGCAAATCCTTTAACATACTATGTAGTATTTTCTTTGAGTTGAGAAAGCTGAGAAAAACTGTGCTTTTGGCCAGGGCTAATTTAATCAGAAATCAGAAAATAATCATAGCATTATTTATTATAGTTAATTCTTTGTAGATATTATTATTATTATTATGGTATTGGTATTGAATTGGTTTTGTTTTTTTCTTGTTGGGAATGGGAATTTCATTCTGCACTTAACTCAGTTGTTGTGTTTATCATTTTTGTGTTCAAAAATCAGTCTCTATTGCCTTTGTTTTCTATTTAGTATGTATGTATGCATGTCTATCAAATTATGAAATTTTTAGCAATATCTTTTCATAATTTTTCCATTTTGGTTTTTTGCTATTACTCATGTTTTATTGTTTTCAGTAAAAAGTTGCTTGTAGTATTTAATTCCATTGTTGGTATATTCTTTTGTATATCTTTTATTTTTAGGTATTTTTTTTTGTTTTTTTTTTTGTTTTTTTGCTTTTTTGCTTTGTATGTATGTATGTAATACACCTTAGAAAAATATCACATTCTTACTTCGTTCGTTCGAGAGACATTTTAATGTGGTTACATTTTGTTTGTTGGTTTGTTTTGTTTGTCTTTGGTTTTGCTATTTCGTTTTGTATGTATTTTTATTTTTATTTTGTTTTTTTCATTTTGTTTAACTTCTATTTACAGTAAGTTTCTATTTAAGACGTTTGCTGTGCTGCACGACTAAAATATATAAAATTTAAAAAATATTTGATTGAGGTCATTTCAGAATTATTGCTAGTTCTTCATCTTGCATGTATTCTTCATTCATTCATATTCATCCATTTGCCTTGCCTTCTCTTTCTCTTACTTTCGCTTTCCTGCTTTGCTTGCGTTTGTTATTTATTTGTTTTTTTTTTTTTTTACATTTAAACATTTGAATTTCATCTAAAATTGTATTTGTTTTTTTCCGTATATTTGTAGACACTGAATTCTGTTTACGAGTAGTATAAAAAAATTTAGAAACATTTTCTGTCTCCTGCACTTATTCACTTACAGTATGTGTGTGTGTGTGTGTGTATGTGTGTGTGACTGTACTTAACTATGTATGTATGTATGTAAAACTCTATAAATATTCAAGAGACACGACAGTTAAAGTGAGAGACTTTGAGAGAGAAGGAGAAAAAAATACAGTTATCATTTGGTTTTTTTTTTTTTTTTTTTTTTAGCTCACAACATCAACAATGAAATATTTATTTATTTTTTTTTTAATATTTTTTATGTGTTTAATTTTACGTTTGTTTTTTTTTCTGTAAAAATCTCAAAAAGACGCCTAACACCGAAAAATATATTGCATGTACTACATTTTATGTTTATTATGCTTATGCTTTTTTTTTTTGTTTTTTTTTTCTTTTGCATTATTTGTTTGTTTGCTGTTAGATGGTTTATATAATAGTATATACATGAGTTAGTTGATGTTAACAATTTATTTATTTCATTTTAGACAATTGAAAATATTCCCTTAACACATTAAAAAACGAAAAATGAATATAAGAAGTATTAGAAAAAAAAAAAAAAAAAAAAAGAATTTGACTTAAAATCACATCTACGACAATATAGAGAGAATATTTATAAACATTTGACTTTTTGTTCTGTTTATCGTACATATATTTTAATTAATTTATTTTGATTATTTTTGTTTGTTTTGTTTCTTTAATGTTTCTTTCTTTAACTTTATTAAGTGAAACCTCGAAATTGTCTTAATTTCATGAAAACGTAGTTTTGTTATGTTTCTTTTTTACTTCTTTGCCTCTACGAAAAGTTTCCGACACGTCCAAAGGATTCACCGTAGATTATTTGGATCAAGATATGATTTGACTAAAGAACTCAATCCCGAAACCTGTCTGATCCATATCATATCATCGTATCTAGCCATCTAAACTCCATGAATAGCACTCAATTCGGAAAACTATGGAGCGTGTCCTAAGATGCATTCTATCGTATCGAGTTGTTGTTGCTTACGTGGGGAATACCTTTGGGGTTTTCTTTGTTTTTGTTTTGTTGGGTTCTCTTCGTTAGTTACTCAAATGAACAACATTCATAATTTTGTTTGTTTCAAAATATGCTATGTATAGTATATAATATATATATGTATATGTTGTATATCTATATATATATATAGACACCGAAAACCACATGTACATTTATGTATCTGTATATAGATATAATATATATATTCTATGTATAATATTTTTTGTAATTTTCACATTCTTTTTTTTTTTTTTGTTTTTTTTGAATTTTTTGAGTGTTTGTTGTCTGCGTGTGTGTGTGTGTGGTGAGTCTGTCTGTGTATTTTGTTTAACTCTAGGTATATATATATAAATAAATATGGTTTAAAAATGCATTAATCCTAATGCCAAAAGTTTCGTTGTTAGATTTTGTAATATTTTTGTTACACGTATTTCCTGCATTTTGTCTATGCCTTGTTTTGAAAAAAACAAAAAAAAAAGAGACATGCATATATTATGTAAATATATATATATATATATGGTAAATTTGTTATATACATATATATATATATGTATGCATGTATTTATGTATGTATATATATGAAATAAGAGTCTTGAATCCCTCCAATTTGTTGTTGTTTTTGTTTTCTTCATAGTTTTGCATGACTTACAAATGAATTTTTTTCTTCATCTTTATCTACGTAGTTCTATCCACGATTTTTGTGGATTTAAAAAAAAAACGTTTATTCCTTAGGTTTTTTTTATTTTTGTTTTTTGTTTTCATGCTATTTTATGATCGTAGTTTAGTATATTATAGTTTATCAACATTTATGTGGTAATTGAATTCCTTTAGCTTAGCAGTTGCACACATCGAATGGGAAAAGATTACTTAAATTTGTAATTTTGTTTTAGTTTTTATTATTATTATAATTTTGTTAATATTGCTTTGTTGCTTACCTAGTAAGTAGTACGTTTAGTTAGTTAGTTAGTTAGTTTTTATTTTGCCCTAAGCCCAAATGGAATATATATGAGTTTTTTTTTCTTTTCGCATTTTGTATTACCTTAACTTGCTAAATTCTTTTAAGGCGCATTTTTCTCTACGAACAAATAGAAATTACACGTACTTTAAGTCGGTTCCATCATGTTCCTCTGTTTGCTGATAAATAAATAATATACGTAGTAATAACAATAATAGAAAATTAAAAGAAAAAGAAAACACAAAATCTAGATATTCAATGCAAAAAACTTTATTAATAAATACTATAAAATAATAATAAAATATATTAAATATATAATAATAATTGTCACAAAAAATCAAAGTTCACATACATAGCTCACAGCATGTTATTGTTGTTGTCGATAATTAAAATAATTATATACTATATATCATTTGAATAATCTTTCAAATAAAGCAGCTGGAGCAAGGTAAACAAATCATTGTTATAATAATAATAATAATAATAGTGAAAGATCAAAACGTGATGTCAAAAAAAAAGAAAAGAAAATACATTTTATTTAATAAATATCTTTAAAAATAGTAGTTAGGCAATTTGATAAATTTTTTCGCTCTGTGTTTTTTGTGCTTCATAAAAAGGCAGTGTTGTTTTTTAATGTTGCAGTAGCATTTGTTGATTTCTTTTTATTACATACTTAAATGAAACTAAATCCGAATTGTGCAGGAAGTATATAAAAAAAATACGAGGCAAAAAATTAAATATGATTGGTTAAGAAATATGAATTAATTAATAAAATAAGTATTATTAAAATATATATAATTTAAACTATAACATTTTCTAGAGGCCCTGATCATTGTTTATTTTATATCATAAAAGTTCGAAGCATCGAAGGCAAAAAATAAAATAAAATATATAAGAAACAAATAGTTGGGATTTGTCTTTTTATCTGTGTTGCAAACATACATATATATATATATATATATATATGTATATAAAATAGTTAGCTAATATAAAAGAAATATATAAAAAATCGCGTTAAACTATCACAAAATTCTACTACAATTGAACACAATTTGCTGTTTGAGAGACAAATTAATCGGCAGAAATGTTAAAGTTAAAATTAAAAAAAAAACATATTTAAAATGTATCTAACTTCATTTGTTTTGAGAGAGACAGATAGATAGATAAGTAGATGATACCTTAAAATTAAGTGATTATTGGGTGAAATCTCAAGCTAATCCTAAAACATTCTTATATACAATGTGCTGACCATATGCTGATCATTTGAAAAAAAAAAAAAAAAATTGATTTCTAGATGGATCTACTATTGCAACTGGATGGTAAATTATAATTACTATATAGCTTCTATACGAGTACTTTTTTTTGACATTCGATATTAGCTTTAGTTTTTTGACTGTTTTTTTTTCATTGAGGGATTCGATCTATGAACGTCGCGATGTCTCCTACTACTGGCAATTGCAAGTATTCTTTAACTTTGTTTTTTTTTTGTTTTTATTTATTTATTATTATTATTTTATGTTTATCTATGACCACTCTCAATCTTTCTTTTCTTTTTACTACTGTGGGCAAGTTTCTGTTTCGTGTTGGGGTTTTTTTTTATTTCTCTTGGTTTCTTCGTCTTTAATATTTATTTAAATTATGAGGTACTTTAAACTTTTTGGCACAGTGAAAGTTTTTTTTCTTCATTTTACTTTTCCTTTACCACTTTTACTTAATGTGTGTGTGTGTGTTTGTTTGTTTTTGTTCTTCTTCTTTCCTGCATTACGATATTATTTAAATTGTTTATTTACGTTAATTTTCACTTTTGTTTTGTTTTTTTTGGTACGGCAAATATTTTTTTTGTTTTAAGTATTCGCTTTAAGGTTAAGGACATTTATAAGTATACAAAAAAACAAAAAAAAATATGGAAACGTTATTTAATATATGTATGTATATATACTATGTATATTACTTTTCATAGATCTTTTTGTTTTCCACGTTTTTTTTTTCATATTTTTTGATTTTTGTTTTCTATTTGCCTCTTTTGTTGTTGAAACTACATTTACAATTTAATTCGATGTTCTTGGTTCAAAGTTTGTTAGTTGGTTTTTTGATTTGTTTTTTTGTTTTTTGTTTTTTGTTTTTTGTTTTTGTTTTTTGTTTTTTGTTTTTGTCTCATGTGGCATGTGATTTGTGTGTGCGTTTTATTTGGTGGTAACTTGTTGCAACTTTGAGAAAATGAGCAATAACAAATGAAGCTGCTTAAGGCGTACCAAAATCAGAAGTCTTTAAGTTTTATTGTTTAAATTGCACGTGTTGCGTTACTGGCGGCACTTTGAGCGAAGCTTTCGAGCTTTCGAAAGCTCACTAATACACCTTCACTCTGAGTTGTATGTATGTGTGTGCGTGTGTGTGTGTGTATTCTCAAAATGCCGCTTAATTTGCCTATTGTTTTTGTAGTTGTTGTTAATAGTATTAGCTTTGCTATTGTTGTTGTTGTTGTTTACATATTTTGTTTTTTTTTTAAATTGTAAGTAATGTTAATTGTTATTATATTTTGTTGTTGCTGGAATCACAGTTAGTTTGTGTTGTTGTTGTAGTTGTAATTGTAATAGTTGTAGTTTTGTTTTGTAAAAAAACGTATGCTTAATTATTTCTATTGTAATTAGTTATTGTTTTTCCTATTTGTTTGTATATATTTGTTTGTTTGTTTGTTTGTTTGTTATTCTTGTTATTGTTTATAATTAAACTATTGACGGTGGTTGCACATAAGTAAATATTATTTGTAACTCTAGCTTTTCCTCTCCTCTCCTTCACTTCTATATGTACCCCCTGTTTTTCCCCTTCCCCCCCACCCTACCACAAGTTCAAGTTGTTTGCCTCATTATGTTTGCTTTGCTGATTTGATTTTCTTGTTTGATTTGATTTGTTGTATAAATAATAATAATAATAATAATAATAATAATAGTAATTAGTTATTTTTTTGTTTGTATTGTTTTGTTGTCTGTTTGCTTTTAGCTAGCACATACGGTTAAACATAGTTACAGTTAGTTACATAAGTATTTGTATGTATTGTACACAATGTAAGTTGGTTTAGTTAAGTTAACATTTGTCTCTTGCCTCTGTGGTTTTACTTAATTTTTGATTTTCGTTTCCCATTTTGTTTGTATTGTGTTTGCATGTGTGTGTGTGTATGTGTGTTGAATTTTTCTTTTCTTTTATTGTTGGTGAAATGATTTTGTTTCAACAATTTCGTATTGCATTTGTTGTCTCGCTCTAGCGGCGAATCTGCTTCTTCTTCTGTTTTGGTGCTGCCAACTTGTCCCAACTATTATTTTTAGTTATGTACAATACATTTAGCTATTTGTTTGTCAATGCTTAGCATTTATGCGCTGTTTAACTAAATAAATGTATAATTATTTGTAATATTGTTTGTATTCAACTATTGTGTAAACGGCAGATTACGGTACTTGGTGAATTCTATCTCAATTCTTCTGCTTTCAATAGAAAAGAACAGACTATTTTAGTTTGCAGTTTTGCAGTTTGTAGTTTGCTTGTTGTTTGCCTTGCAGCTGCCAGAACCAGAATGCAATTCATTATAATCTAACAAAATTCTTCAGAAAACCTTCACTTAACCATACAATAATAACAAAAAAAAAAAAAAATGTATTTCTTCTACTAATTACAGTAATTATGCTTTAGTTTCAAATCTTAAACACATTAATACCCGTGCTAATAGTTGCCAATGTTCTTTTCTTTTTTTTTTTTTATTTAATATATTTTGTTTTATAAACTTTTTTTTACAAATTGCTAAGAAAACAAAAAAATGTTTTAAACCCTGCACACACATTGCTCTATGGCTGGCTCTCTCAGCACCCTTCGTCCCGCTCACACCCCACAAAATTCGATTAAGAAAAAAAAAATATAATGAATAGTTACATAATTGTTTGTAGCTCACATTGTAAATCCTAATAATAAAGTTAGTCATAATAGATCTATACATAAACTTCCATATGTTTCCTGTAATTTATGCCTCTTGGGTGTTTTGCATTTTGCTCGTGTAGTGTTGTGTAGCGTAGTGTTGTGTAGTGTAGTGTTATGTAGTGAAGTGTGTGTGTGTGTGTGTGTGTACATATTTGTGTGATTGTTTGAGTTAATGGGCTTATCTGCGTAGGAGCCGTCTCCTACGCGCCTCATCTCAGCGCGGCGCATTGTGTATGTGTGTCGTCAAGTGCTTGGAGAGATAGTCCGCCCTGGCGAAGCACTTGCCACACGACTCGCAGTGGTACGGCCGCTCACCGGTGTGGATCCGCAGGTGGCGTGTCAGATCCGACTTGCCACCGAAGGCCCGTCCGCAGAACAGGCAGACGAACGGCCGTTCGCCGGTATGTTTGCGCACGTGCAACTTGAGGTTCTCCTTGGAGCGCACGCACTTGCCGCAAAAGGGGCACGCGAAGCGCGACGTGGCGGGTCTGTAAAGAGAGACACGTTTAGATAATGCTACATTTCGTCATATTAAGATATTCAAATGATTTATAAGAGAGAACATAGTCCATTATATTAAGTTTTTAGACCCTTTACTTAAAAAAAAAAAGTAAAAAGGGTCTATTAAGTTTGTCAAAATGTGCGTAACAGGTAAAAGGAAGTCCGGCAGACCTCATAAAGTATATATATTCTTGATCAGCAGCACTAGCCGAGTCGATATAGCCTTGTTCGTCTGTCCGTCCGTCCGTCTGTCCGTCCGTCCGTCTGTCCGTGTGTCTGTATGAGCGCCTAGATCTCAGAGACTATAAGAGCTAGAGTCACCAAATTTGGTATGGTGGTTTGTCTATAGGCTAAGCAGATCAAGTTTTGACACGGCCACTTCCGCCTCCGTAAATCAAAAACAAAATTTTTGAAATCCCATAAAACGAAAAATATTAAAGCTAGAGTCCTGAATTTTGGCACACATGACGAGTATTGAGGTCACAACGTATCCTGATCCTGAAATTTCATCGCGATCGGATAATAAACTCGGGGGTTATTCAAAATTCAATATTACTCTGTGTCGGGCAAAAGGAAGAAGAAGAGCATGTTGACGTTACAACGCGTTATGGGGAACTATTAGTGTTACTCTTATTTCCATATTGAAGAATAAGTAAAGGGTCTCTCATACTCGACTTCGACTGTAGCCTTTTCGACTGGTTTGTATTAGTATTAAAGGTAAAATAAATAAATAAAAAAAAAAGAAAAATAACTTTATTTGTTATAAAATAGTTCACTAAATTACCAATCATTATGTGACAAAGATAATCTGCAATATAATTTCTGTTGCTTAAAAATGAATAAAGTAATTTGTTTTATTCAAATTGATCTCATATTTATGGTGGCCCTTGAAGTGTTGTCTTTATTTGCTATTTTAGTATTTACATCAACGTATTTTATCGTAAGCATTTTACTACAAAAACTATTAAAAACTAGAGTTACTACTATATAACGAATCTATTAATTTGACAGACATTAGATATTGTCATTGCCATTAAGAATAGGTTCCCCCAAGCTCTATTTCTCTGAAAACTGAACGCAGCTTAGAGTTTGATTTATTAAACCATTTAAATAAACAACAAATATATAGTATATTAGTAATTTTCATCAAAAAGAAACATTTCATCGAATTGAAAAGTAAACATATTTGAAAATGTATAGTTTTTCTCAAATTGACACTATTTTTTATTAAATAAACAGTGAAATGAACTTCAAAGTGCTAGTCTACCGAATCAAATTTGATTCATAAATTGTTAGGCTTTATAAAATTAAATCCTCAAATTGGTTCATTGAATCAATGGAATGTAGCGCAAAGAACTAGATCACACAATTACAAAATAGTTGTATACGTAGTGAAAATGTAAATATTCTTTGAGTTGCTCTCTTCTTTACTGATATTTGTTCATTGAACGAGGGCAATAAACATAGTACTACATAGAACTAGTTCACCGAAACCGAAATTAGGTGTATAATAAATCTATAGATATTATTTAACTTGCTCTACACTTCAACATATTGGACTTGTGAGCTTGAGAACCAGTGGAATGAACTATATTAGTACACATAATCAAATTTAAAAAAAAAACGTGTAGCAATTCCTTTCATTGAGACAACTTTTTAAAAAGTTTACTCTGAAATTGGTTCATTGAACCAGTGAAATGAACTACAATAATCTAGTTTCTCAGCTGCGATTACTGAACCAGTTCATGGAAGCACTTACCGCTTGTCACGTTGTCGTTCAGCGGCATCGACACGCAAGAAATTGAGTATAGAAGCCTCCTGCGGATTGAGGCCGAGGAACTGCTCGTTGGGTATGCGCTCCGCGTTGATCAGCGACGTGAGGGAGCTGAGGGAACTGATGCCGCCACCGCTATTGGTAGTGTTGGCGTTGCCGGTGCTGACACTCGTGTTGCAACCAACTGCAGCTGCCGCAGCGGCTGCCGCAGCCGATGATGAACCTGCCGCAGCGCTGGCCATTGGCAGTGAGACATGCGCCAGATGCGGTGGCAACTGTTGTTGCTGTGCCTGTTGCTGTGATTGCTGCGACTGTTGCTGCTGTTGATGGTGATGATGGTGGTGTTGATGTTGTTGGTGTTGTTGGTGTTGATGTTGATGTTGATGGTGTTGATGGTGATGATAGGAGGGATCCGTTTCCAAGTGGTGTGCGCTGTTCAACAGGCGTGACTGCAATGGAAAACAGAAAATTAACATAGATCAAGAAGTTCTTACATTTTTTTTTATTTAATAATAGAAATAAGTCTTAGAAACTATTAAATGATTATCCGAAGTTACCCAAAGAACGTGTAACACGAATTTCCTTCCTCCGAGATGCATATTTCAATATACGTGTAAAAAATTCTGTTAAGCTTATAAGCTTTGAGAAGAAGTTTGTGCATACAATCGTAAACTTCTTTACAACCAAGGGAGGTAAACTTATCGAGATTGACGAAACAATTGGAATAACAAATTATTTTAGGAGTGTAGATTTTTCAAATTAAACTAGTAGCTTACAGAATTTTCCACATCGTACCTATCGATTAACTTTTAATGTGGAGCTCTATGAATTGAGACTGATTGAAGGAATTTTCATCTACACAATTGTGGACAGTCTCTTTTCTACAGAGAGAGAGAGAGAGGTGAATTTTACAAAAATATATGATCAAACAATTCATTTTAAGCAAAGGTCTAGGAATACATGTTTGAAGCAAACTACTAAATAAATTTTAAAAATATTTAAAAATATGAATGCAGTTGAACAAACTTAAGTGTATTTCACAATTATTCTTTGCCTAATCATTAACTATATTTAAATATTGTAAAATGTAGTTTCTCAATTAAACAAAATAAACTGTTCTTTGACAATTCTTCTCCGGATAAATACTTATACTAGGTAATGATTTATCGAAACTAGAAAACCCAGCAGATTCTCTAAGAATGTAAAGGTTGCATTTGGACAGTCTCATCTGTTCTTTCTTCTTTCTCGTTGCCTAGCATTATATATAAATTATAAATGTAATCTTTATGCATATATATAACTAGAAGGAAGCATCTCCGACCCTATAAAGTATATATATTCTTCATCAGTATCAATGGCCGAGTCGATTATCACCTGTCCGTCTGTCTGTCCTTCTGTCCGTCCGTCTGTCTGTCTGTCCGTCTGTCCGTCTGTCCGTCCGTCTGTCTGCCCGTCTGTATGAACGCGTGAATCTCAACAACTATAAGAGCTAGAGGCTTCAAATTTGGAATGTAGGATCCTGATACCATACGCAGATCAAGTTTATTTTCAATTTTCGATAGCAAGTCCCGTTGGTTTTAAAATTAGAAAAATCACCATAACATAAGCAATGACTAAGCTAGAGACTTGAGATTTGGCACACATGGTAATAGTGCTTTTACACTGGAGCCTAAGTCCAGACCTTAAGGCTTTAAGCATAGTATCCAGTAGCTCGAAATCCAGTTTGAAAGGTATCAACTCCATATATAAAGAAAAGGGTTGCAAAGTAGGCTCAAAACTTTTTTGAGAGCCTGTTTTTATAGTCGGTATTCAGTACATCAAAACTTTGGTCGCTCAAAAAGTCACTGGCGTTTTACAACACTGTTTCATAAACAGCTGGTGCTTTATTCTGACGATGAAACTTTTTCATCTTTCGACTAGTCAAAAAACACTTCTCAAGTCATGGCCGCAACAAAAACAAACAACACAAAAGCAGAATTGAGATGTTGGAAAATCATGAAAAATCAACAAAGACCCATATTTTGGGACTTGACCGACAAAAAGCATTTTGACGGGATTAATTATTTTATTTTATTTATTATATATTATATTTGTTTATTTATATTTGTTTGTTGTGCACAGCTGACGCAACAGTGTGACCACTCAACTTCTCAGGTCTTTTTTTTTTTGGTAAGTTTGGTTTTACACTGTTTTCTGCCTGGCAGGCGTTAAGAAAATCGAGCATTTTGAGCGCTCAAACTTTTTCGAGCTACTGGATACTATGCTATGTATATAAATGAAGAATAAAGTAGAATTTCTTCTAGGTTTCGAAGAATGTAACCTATGCTGTTCTTTCTCTTCGCTTTGCCTAAATATTATATATAAATTATAAATCTAGTCTCTTGAAACTTTAAATTTCTTGTAGGCCTTTAAAAATGTAAGGGATGCACTTGGTTTAAATAAACTGTTCTTTGATAATATAGCATATTTGTTTATGTATTTCATAAATGTAGATCTCTCGTTACAAGAATTTATACTAGGCAATGGTTTAGTATATTTAATTATTTTTATTATTATTTTACACCTGGACAAACTCAACTATTCTATCTTCTTCATCTGCTTTGCCCTTCCGGTTCCGGAATAAATGGTCAACTGTTGATTGGGAGGATTACGTGCAACTACTCACCCGCTTGTTTGTACTATGTATGCCATCCGAGCTGCTGATGTTCGGCTCCGTGGCGCTTGTGGAGGCCGATGCCGATGAGTTGTTGTCGTTGTAGAGCATTGTGATGCCGGCGGAGTCGATGGTGTTGTCCTGTTCATGCTCCTCGCTGCCGGCATCCTGTTGTTGTCCGGCGTTGTCGTCACCCTCGCGCTTCACATTGATGCGCAGATCCTCGCCCTCATCGGCCAGCATCGGTTCCTGCGAACTGGTGACCACATCCTGCTCCAATTGGGCGGCAGTTGCAGCTGCAGCTGATGAGTTGCCACTGACGAGACGACCACTCGACATTCCCACTCCGACACCGACTCCGACGCCAACGCCGACGCCGACGCCAATGCTCTTCTTGCCATGAAGTCGCTCGAGGGCGTGGTTGAGACGATGCTTCTTGAAGCTTTTGAGATAACGAAACTGCATGCCGCAGACGTCGCAGGTGAAGAGCTTGTCGGCGGGGAGACGAGCACGATGATTCTGTTCCTTGTGCTTGGCATAGGCGCTGCGATAGCGATACGATTGTCCGCACTGTTCGCAGATGAAGGGCTTCTCCTCGCCGGGGCCAATGTGTGGATGCTGCAGTGCAGCATGTTGTTCCAGCAGCCAGACATTGGGAA
Organism: Drosophila histrio; assembly: GCA_958299025.2. Lineage (NCBI taxonomy): Eukaryota > Metazoa > Arthropoda > Insecta > Diptera > Drosophilidae > Drosophila > Drosophila histrio. The sequence goes on from OY282582.1 coordinate 28,357,881, forward strand.
AGTGGGCATTGCAGACGACACAACGTGTCTCCTCCTCGATTGGTTCGCTGAACAGGGAGGAGCATGTGTCCGATGGACTTTTCAGCATTTGGCTGAGCTGCTGGTGCTGGGCCAGCAGGGCGCCACCTGGCGGCGGCGTCGATGAGGTAGACGACGATGAGCTTTTCTCCTTGCAGCTGGACGAGGTGTCCGTGCAACTAACCGGAGTGCCAGCTCCGGTCAACAACAGTTGCGTATACTGACGCAATCCGCTGGCATCCACAATGACACCAGCCCCTGTTGCAGCTGCTCCTACTACATTTCCTGCTCCTCCTCCGGCTGCTGTGCCTGGCGTGCTGTTGTTGCTTGTGGCACGTCGCCGCTGCTGGGCGAGCAACTGTTCCAGCGACTCCTTGTAGAGCAGGGCACTGCTATTCGGTGTCACCACGCTGCGTTCGTTGGGCAACTCCACGATGGTCACATCATCATCATTAGCGTTGGCATTGCGTTTCGCCTCCGCCTGCGACTCCAGCTGCGATTCACTGGAGATGGTCGACGAACTCGCCATTTGTTGTGGCGATGGGGCGCCAACGGACTTACTTGTCTTCACCTGTGGAAAGAAACTGGTGGGCGTGGCATAGCGCAAATTGAAGGCGGCATGAGGCAGCTGCGGTTGTGTTGTTTGTTGTGTCGTTTGTTGCTGTTGTTGCTGTGTGACTTGTTGCTGCTGTTGTTGCTGTTGCTGTTGCTGCTGCTGTGCTTTGTACTGTGCATCGCTGGAACGGTTCGTTGTGGACTGATGTGGCTGCTTGGCCGCCCCGTAGCCACCAGAGGCACCAATCACACCACCGGCCTGGTAGTCCTTGGTCAGCAGATCGCTGAGTGTTGTAAAACGGTGGGAAAAATCCTTCGGCGCACTCAACAATCCACGAGTTCTGTAAGCAATCAAAGGTCATTTAATTTCTGATCATACTAGTTTGTGTTTATTTAGTTATTTTACTAAGTTCAGTTGAAGATCTTTCAATTTATATTCTTACTTATTTTGTACATTGTATACATTGTAGATTTAATTAATTAATTTCAGTTGGAGATCTCTCATTTTATACGCCTGCAGAGAGAAGGAGACGTGGCAGATACCATAAAATACTATATATATATATATATATTCTTGGTCACAATAACAAACTGAGTCGATATCGTCATGTCCTTCTGTCCGTCGGTTTCTTCACAAACTAATCTCTAAGTCTGTTGAAACCTGATCAGATAAACCATATCATTCATAATAGAAACGATCGGGCGAAGATGAAACTTAAGTAAGTAATATCTTTGAAATATCTTAAACTTACTCACAATTTACATATGTATTTTATATTGCCTTATGCATTCTAATCAAATATATCTTGATTTGGATTACAATATGATACAGCTGCCATTGCAACGATCGCTCATATAATCAATGATCACATAATCAATGTTTATGTGAAGCAAGCCGAACAGTCAGGGCCCCCCCCCCCCCCCCCCCCGACTGTAATATACCCTGTGGAACTACGGGGACTCGCAACAAATTCTCTCCCGATGTAATTCTCTTGTAATTCGCTTTTTTCAATTTGTGGGCGAAGTAGACGTGGCATGAAATTTTCTGGGCACATCGACCCGAAAAAATTACTCATGTGTGCGAAATGTGATGTCTCTAGCTATAAAATTGCTCTTATTATGAGGTTTTTCGATTTGTGGGCGAAGGGAGGGTGGTATTGCAATTAAATTTTCTGGACACATCAACCCCAAGATGCTCATCATGTGTGCCAAATTTCAAGTGTCTAGCTACAAAACTGCTTTTGTTATGAGTTTTTTCTTGATTTGTGGGCGAAGGGGGCGTGTCATCCAAAATTAAAGATAAACTTGACCTGCCTGCAAATATTACCAGTGTTGGAAGATCAAGTTCAAGCATCCAGCTCTTATCATCTCTAAGAGACTTTCATTCATACGGTCGGACAGAACAGACAGACAGACAGACAGACGAACATGTCTATATCAATATCATATCATATATCGATATCTGCCTTGGTTGTCCAAAGCTACTGCGTAATAATAACATCAGCTGTTTTATTCTACTGTTGTTGATCTGCTGTTAATCTGCTGTTATCCTGCTGTTAATTATCTGCTTATCTGCTGTTATTCTGCTGTGGGTTCTCTACCATATCATACATGTATAAGTATACGTTTATATTGAGTTGATCTCCCACATTTACTCCAGTATCACCCCTAAAGCTTCCCTTCATCAAAGTTAGCATTAAATCAGGATTTATGCTATGCTATATTTATACCCTAGCAGAGGGTATTACAATTTTGTCACGAAATGGGTAACGCATGAAAGCAGACGTCTTCGACCCTATAAAGTATATATATTCTTGATCAGCATCAACAGCCGAGTCGATATAGCCATGTCTGTCTGTCTGTTTGTCCTCCTGTCCGTCCGTCTGTTTCTATGCAAACTAGTCTATGTAGTCTCTCAGTTTTAGAGCTATCTGGATAAAACTTGGTACAGATCAGTCTTTTTGCTGCAGACAGTAAATATGTCGGAGCCGGGAGGATCGGATTACCATATCATATAGCTGATATAGGAACTATCAGTCGAAAATCCTACTTTTGTACGACAAATATACTTCAACCAATCCCACAGATTATGCATTGGGTCTTGTCTTAAATATCCTGACCAAATTTGGTTTAAATCGGATCACTATATCATATAGCTGCCATAGAAAAGATCGGTTGAAAAGTGGATCAGCGTTCTGCAAGGGCGTGTTAAAAATAACAAAGAAGATTAGCTCAGGGCATCCTACTGTCTTTTCAGCCCCGACTCTTCGGCTTGTCATAATTACAATTGTTTTTTAGTTCAATTTCTGATTAGTTTAAGGTGTCTAGTAAGGTAGCAGAACACTAAGCATTTGTAATAATTTCATTATTATATTAACAATAATAATAAAATAGTTACTTAAAGTTTCTTTTGTGCAAAAACTTCTATTTATTTCAAATCTACAATATTTTGCAAGTGCTTAAAATCTTCAGCGTGCCAAAACTACATTTTCTTTTATTTTTATTTTTATTTTTATGTCTTGAGAATTCTCTTAGCTTACCGCAATGCCTCCTCGGCCAGCCAGGTCTGGTGGTGTAGCAGGCTCAATATTCTGGACGGATCAATGTCGAAGAGGCTCAAACCGAGCGGCGTAAAGGGGAATGCGAACGGTGTTGGACAACGACTGGCGGCCATTGCGCTCATCGGGGATCCAAAGTTGCGCAAAAGCTGTGGAATCAAATCAGTTTGGAGTATAAATAATATCAGATATTAGTGTGGGCATGACAAATCATGCAAAAGGGGTTCGGGTCATAGTCGTAGTAGGAGTCTGTGAAGGGGTAAGTAACATGTTTTTTTTTTTTTTTTTTTTTTAACTATTTCTCGATTTGCTGCTAAACTCTAAAAGAGGCTACTTGCTGCATGGAGGGGCATGGAGTGTGTCTGGTGTCTGGTGTGCTCTAAGTAGGGGGATTTTTATAATAGGACATAAGTGATAACAAAAGAAATAATAGATCAGAGATCTGATCAGCGAGCATGCAGTGCGCTATTTACAGTAGCCAAAAACACAAGCAATCTTTATTTGACAAAATTAAATACAAAACTATTTAAAGGTTACAGTTGTGATGCCCTGTGATGGAGGAAACCGAACAGAATTACTTACGGTATGCGTTGCCAGCCTTTTAAAACTCTATATACGTATATACATATATATGTAGGTTGAGGTTCTTCACTTACAATAAATTTCAGCAAATACTTAAACACTTCAAAAGCACAAAGAACATAGAAGAAAACATGTAGAGAGAACCCTAAAATCAAATAGTCCAGAGAAGAATTAACAAGTTTCTTCGAGATGCCGAAGATTCCTTGAGAGATACAACAACTGATGAAGTACAGAAATTTACATACACGATTTCAATTGCGTAGAAATTGAAAATTTTAAACGGAGTTGCAGTAAAATATTTTACATAAACAACCCATTCTTCTTTTTTGACATAATGAACGGAATGAATTGATGAAAATGAGTTTAATGAGTTTTATTACATATTTTCTGCCCCCATGAGGTGAAATATTGACGCTCTCAAGAGCTCAATTTAACTGCAGCAGTTTTTTTTTTTTTTTTAAAGTAAAATCAATTTTATATGTTAAATTTGATACTCAAATCAAAGTCGCAGCGGAATAAAATGTTAAAAAATAATACAATTCAATATATAGCTCGATGATATATAATATTAACGCAAGTTCAATTTGAAATATTGCAATTTCAATGAGCAATTGCTCGTATTAAACACAATACAAAGAAAGTTTTTATTATTTTCTGCCCCAAAAAGTATGCTATAAAATGTTACCTAAAACAAAAAAAAAACAAAAACTCATACTGATTATTTTCAATAGTTTTATTTATATAGAATTTACTTTCCTTTCTTTTTCATCTTGTTTTGGTTTTTCTGTTTCATTCTTTTCTCTTTTTTTTTGTTTTGTTTATTTGTTGTTAGTTTGTTGTTTGTATTTGTATTGTTCTTTTTTCTTTTTCATTTCATTTCATTTCATTTAATTCATTTCATTATCATCTTATCTTTTCTTGTTTTTCTCGCTCATAATCTTTGTTCTTGGATTTTTGTTTGTCTCTTATAAAGGGCTACACTGTCATCAACTAGAAATTGCGGTGTCTATGCATGTCTATATAGCATATATATCATATATGTAGTATCATCATCATCATCGCTATCATCATTATCATTTGCATCTTGCGTCTTGTATGTATTTTGTAGGTCTTTTCTTTAGGTTAACCGTGTTTACTTTACTTTAGTCTGTCTCTAGCCTGTTGTTGTTGTTGTTGTTGTTTAAGTTACTTGTTGTTATTGTTGTTATTGTTGTTATTGTTGCTTTTGCCCATTAAGTTTATGCTTGTTTTAACTCGGGACTTGCATTGCCTCATAGTGTGCTATGGATATTACGATATTTGCCAAAAAAATGTTTCCTTTCCTTCTTCTGTTATCTGCGTGTGTGTGTGTGTGTGTGTGTGTGTGTTTGGGTTTTTATCTTTCTTTCTTTTTTTTTTATAAACTATGATATGCCTTGCTTTTGCTTAAATATTTTGTTTATAAACTTTTTAGCTTTTCATTTAATAATTTTATATAAATTTTTTTGGGGATTTTTGCCTAAAATATGTTTAATTTACCATTTTGTTGTTGTTGTTCTTGTTACTTGTGTGTGTGTGTGTGTGTGTGTTAAGTGTGTGTGTGTGTGTGTGTCAGTTATTGAAATTTTCTCTGCTAAAATATTTGTATTGTTGCGTCTATTTGTTGGTGCCTGATATATAAGCTGTTTCTTCAATTTTATTTATTCATTAATCATTCATTATTCATTACGAATACTCGTACATATTTGACTTGTATTCGTTATTCAGCATTGGGTACAACTCGAAAATGAGTTGACTATAAGTGTTGCTCAGTGCTTTTAGTTGGTTTTTTTTCTTTTTTTTGTCGGTTTTCTTTTCTTTTTGTCACTTTTTTTTCTTATTTGCTGTTTTTGACTACGAAAAAAATATATATATGTATATATATATGTGTGTGTATATATACATAGGTAATGTATATGTATGTATATGTATATATATATATATATATATAGCGAGAGATTTTTTAACCTTCCTTTTAACTGTATTTGCTTTGGTTTTACGGTCTTTTCGGTATTTTAACTATTAAATCAAGCTCAAGCTCTTCGACTGGCGTAGTAAGTATATAATAAAAACCAGTTGTAATCGATCAATCGATAAATCGTTATACAAAACTAACAAATTGATCAATTTATACAATTATGAAAGTGTTGTGTGTGTGTGTGTGTGTGTGTGTGTTAAAAATGAATGAAACATGCTTTAGATAAATGATGTTCTTTTTTTTATATATCGATTTATTTGCGAAAAAATTATATATATACTTCAAATATATATATATATAAATGATTTTATATATATAGTTTACTTAAATTAAGTGAAAAAAAACTAAAGTTTATGAATGGAACTTAAATTGCAATTAATTAATTAAAATTATTTAGCGAAATGTGAATTAAATTTAAGTTTCTTTCTGTTTTTTTTTTGCTGAATAAATAAGTTTTATGGTTGGTTGAACGCTTACAAAATAATATCAATAATACCTATGATTATATATATAATTGTTTATATATATATAGATGTGTGTGTGTGTGTGTGTATGTATCTGTTTATAGCATATGTATGTGTGTCTGTATGTTATAATAAAAAAGACAAAACACAACTTAACTTAAGAAATTAATAAGTAAATTGAATTTAGTCTCACGCTTAACTATGTATTTCTTTTTTTGTTTTATTAATTTATTATTAATTATTATTAATAATTTTTAAGTAGTTTAGATGCTGCTGTGTATGTGTGTGTGTATGTGTGTGTGTGTGTGTGTAACTGCTCACTTATGTTTAAATAATTATTTATTGTATTTTAAACTGTTCGCTTCTGCTGCCTGGCTTTATAGTTAGTTAATCATAATTTATAAGTATGAATGTAAGTATGTCTATATTGTTAGGAACATATTGACGTAATTATAACGTATTGCAGCTATTTTGTTGTTGTTGTTGTTAATTATTTGTTTGTTTGTTTGTTTTTTTGTTTGTTTTTTCTGTCACGAACTCTTATCAACAGCTCAGAAGCATCTTAAGCTCAACCTCACATATCTATTGGCAAGTGAAAGCAGCAGCCTCTTCCAAAAGGGGGGCAAGTTCCCAACAATTGCTATCAACAGTTAAATAAATCATATCATATCATGTTTGAGAGCCTCAAAGATAAATAAATAAATGTTCTGCTTCTTCTGCTTGAGCTGCTTTAAAAGTCTATGTGTGTGTGTGTGTATCGGTTTCATGTATGATGCATCAATCAAATCAAATCTAATCAAATTAAATAAAATATGAAAAAAAAAAACTATTTTTTTTTTTTTTTACTAAAAAACAAACAAAAATTAAGATGAGCCTCATAGGAAACTTATAATTTCAACCGTAGTTAACTAAAACTATTATTTAGCTAATTATTTAATTCATATAATATTATTAGTACAATGTTCGTTCAATCTGCTCAACTTTTGTCTGCATTTTAGTTTCATTTCATTTCATTTCATTTCATTTGATTTATTTATGTTTTACTCTCTTTTTTGTATTTTTTTGGATGTGGCAAAATTTGCTAAATTAAATTTAAGCGCAATGGAAATGAAACTTAATTAATGTTTTTATAAAACATATTTTTGTAAATGTTAAAACACATAAAAACTAATTAATCAAGTATTGTATGGTATGTATGTGTATGTCTGTGTGTGTGTGTGTGTGTGTGTGTGTGTGTGTGTGTGTGTGTGTGTGTGTGTGTGTGTGTGTGACTAACTGCCACAGCATAAATAATAATAACATTGCCTTTTAAACAAATTGAACTAAAGGACAACAAAGTGTTTTTACATTTACGTAATAAGTAATTATTGTTTTGTTTTGTTTTGTTTTGTTTTCTTTCTTTTTTTTCTTTAATTTTAAGCAATTTATTTATGCTTTGCCTTTTGGTTTTTTTGGGAAGGTTAAAAAATTGTTGTTGCTTTAATTATTTCGATTTTCTTTTTCGCTTGCCCAATATTTTTGTTCGCTTCTCTTAAACGTTATAAAGTACTTGTATTTTTAGAAAAAGTTTTGTTTTTTTTTGTTTTTTGTTTTTTTTTTTTGGTTTTAATATGTATTTGTATTTGCATTTGTTGTTATTGTTGTGGCTGTGAAAATATTTGCGTTCTATAAACTAATATATTTGTCAATAATAATAATTATATTTTTTCTGGTATTTTTTGTATTTTTTTTTTCGTTCGTTTGTTTGTTTGTTTGTAGTATTTTTTGTGTGGATATGCAAAACTACTTTGTTGTTTGTGTTTCTACTTTTTGTTGTTCTTGTTGTTCTTGTTGTTGTTGATTTGGTTGTGAGATTTGTTTTGTTTTATAACTAATGCAATTCGTCTTAACTTGCTTTCTCCTTTTTCCGTTTGCCTTTTATTTCATTTTGCTTAAGAGTAAAATTTAGAAACTTTACTTTAAATTACACCTCGTGTTCTCAACGGCCTACAAATGCTGTGTGTGTGTGTGTGTGTCTGTGTGTGTATATATATAGTATGTATGTATATTTAGTTATATGTATATATATTTATATATATATATATATATATATATATATATTTATGTATATGATTCAATGCCTCCATTGGTCACTAAAAAAATAACTATCAAAAAAACTGCTGACTTCGGTTTTTCCCATATTTTCCATTTTTGCTTTGCTCAATCGCTGTTTTCTTTTTCTTTTTTTGCTTTTGTTTTTACATTTGTTTTTGCGTTTTTATAAAATATTACTTTAGTATGTATAATGTATATATATGTATTGTATATATATATAAGTTTATATATATATATATTTGTTGTTTTTTTTTTGTTTTTCTTTTTTTTGTTTTTTTTTTTTTAAAGGGGAGTAGGCACTACAGTGTTGTTTTTTTCTTTCTTTCTTTCTCTCATTTTTGGTTGCTTATTTTTGTTTTATTCCTTTTCCATTTGCTTGTCTTATGCATTACGTTTTTTGTTTAGATTTACCAAAAAATTTACGAATAAGCCTAAAAGCCTTATTTGTTGCTTGTCATTTGAATATATATATATTTATTAACATCTCACTTCATTTTTTATTCTTCAGCCTAAATGTGTGTAGGTTTGTGTGTGTGTAAGTGTGTGTAGTATTATAGAAACTGCCAAGCATTAAGTTGATCAAATGTATCTCAAATGTATCTAAAGCAGCTGTAACTGTATCTCTGTATCTTTGTATACAAATGTAACTCAGTTTAGCGTATCAAAAGGTTCATCTTGTTTGTTGTTTGTTGTTTGTATTGTAATAAGTATGTATATAGTAGTTGGAAATGTACAATTACTCGTATGTGTTATAGGCATTCAAAAATTGGTTCTATGTTGCAATCAGTTTATCTTCTTTTTGTTTCTCTTGGTAATTAAATAGTTTACATTGTTGTTGGAGTTGAAATTGATATTCCTTGATAGCCAGCATCGTCTAATCGATTCTAGATACATGCTAACTATTTTATATATGTTTATGTATACATACATATATAGTATTTACAGGCATTTTCCCAACGATCAACCTTTCAGCTTGTTTACCTGCATGCCAGTGTTGTAAAATGGAAGAAGAAAAAACCCAAAGTTCTATTGCTTTCGTCAAGTTGTATGTACAGTTGTGTCGCAATTCTGGAACGAGTACGTAGTTCCAAATACTAAAGTAACGAGAGTCAACTACAGTGAAAAGAAAAGATACAAAAAAAAAAGGAACGAAAGAACGTCTACTATTTGTAATACAAATTGCATTACAGTTTGTCTCTATTTGTTTTTGTTTAGTCATTTGTTTTTTGTTTTGTTTTTTGTTTTGTTTTTTGTTTGTCTATTTACAGTTTGTCTCGAATTGTTAGCTTGGCACTCAAACATATATATATTTAGTTATAGGGTTCTCATTTAGATTCCATAGTTATGTTATGTTTTGTTTTGTTTTGTTTCTTTGTTACGCCGATGAAACCAATTTCTGTTTTTATTGCGTTTCACTGTTTCACTGTTTAACTATTTATCGGTATATTGGTTAACGGTTATCGGTTATCGGTTATCGGTCTATCTTTTATTGGTTTAGCTGTTCACAGATTTCTGTTATCAGTTTATCGGCTGAGTTCCTACAAGTTTCGCTTATACAAAAGTAACGAACGAACTCAAAAAAGGCGTTATTTGTTTTTTTTTTTTATTTTGCATTGTTTGTTATTATTTTATTTTATTTTCATTATTTATATTGGTTTTTTTTTTTAAGAAAAAGATTTGCACATTTGGAATAAACAAACAAACAATTGTATATTTAACTGCTAATTACTCTGATGCCATTAAAAATGCATTAACAATTAGTTATAAAAGTGAAGTAAATAAAAAACCAACACAATTACAATATAGTATGTATGAGGATAAGTATGAAAATGGTCGCTATGGTCGCTATAAGGTTGCCTCTTTTGTCAACTTCAACTTCAACTTCTTCTTGTACGTATTGCATTGTATTGTATTGTATTGTATTGTATGTTTAGTCTTAAAGTATTTGTATTGTAGGTGATTATACTTGTTTTTGGTATGGTATGTGAACGTGTGTAAATGAAGGCATTCTGTCAACAGGGTACATTTGTGTTATATTGTTTGGTTTTTATTTTATAGTACTATTTCTTTAAAGTTCTCATACTCTTGCAGTGATATTATCAAACGATATCGATATAGTAGTAGTATATACAACTGCAAGGGTATTTGATCGTCGGCTGTTGCCGATGTTTTACTATCATTACTGTATTATGTATTAAGTATATGTATTGTATGATATGCTACAGTTGTTGTTGTTGCGTCTCTTCTGTTCTGTCGGACAGTGTTGCAGTGTTGGGTAATTGTCGAGAATGTGCCAGAACCAGTTTCAGTTAGTTTAGTTGGCTTTAAAAGCTAGTCGTTGAACTATGTATGTATGTATGTATGTATGTATGTGATATTGAATCAATTGATATGTGAATACGAATTTATACTCAATTCGTAGCTGTGAGTTTGTCTCTACTATGTATGTATGTATGTATGTATAAGTTATCGTATATATTCGGTTTATTGTCTTACAAATCTTTGTCTATTGACCTTTTTTTTGTTGGAAACTAGTTCGGTTCATCACACGTTACACTGCACAACATAAACTGCAGCACATTTCACATAGAAATCAAAAATATATATAAAATAAAATAAAGGAATAGATAATGAATTGAATTGCTTGTTGTTGTTGTTGTTGGTTTTTTAAATTACGCTACGACTGTAAAGAAGGCATTTGGTTGGGATTGAATTATAGGTATTTAACAGCTTTGTTCTTTTATTATTATTATTATTATTATTATTATTGTTTTACTTAGTATCATTTAGGTTTATTTTGAACTATTTTATTTATTTGTTTGCTTGCTTCTCCTGTTCTTCTTCTGTTTCTTCTTATTATTATTATATCATTTTACAAAAAAAAAAAAACAATTGCAATAATAAATGAAAGAAAAATGTTGTGTGTATAATTATTAAGGTTTCACATACTTAAGAGTTTAGTTTAGTTTTGTTTTTGTTTTTATATATTTTTTTATATGGTTTGATTGTGTAAATAAGTTGCTTGTATTATAAGTAGGTATGCGGTTTCTTATTAGTTGTTTATCATTCTTCTTGTTTTGCTCTTCATTACTCTTGTCATCTTCATGTTGCTTCATTTGTTGTATAATTGAATTATGTAGTTGATTTGTTCTTCTTGTTGTTGTTGTTGTTCTTGTTTAAAAAAATATGCATCAATTTAAAAAAATAGTTATAAATCTATGCATTTAAAAGCATTTTGCAGCCATTTTGTTCTTGTTGTTCTTGTTCTTGTTGTTTTTAAATATTGGTACTATTGTTATTGTAGCTGTTGTAGTTGTATATAAGTATATGTTTATTGTATATTTATATATATATATATGTATATGTATATATAGATATATATGCATATATAAATATTGCTTGCGGTTGCAACATGTTGCAGTTGTTCTTGTTCTTGTTCTTGTTCTTGTAGTTTAGTTATATTGTATTGGAAGAATCTGTGTTTACCCTGAGCAATTTTCTGCTAGATGAAAGTAATCAAATAAATTATACAAAACCAAAAAGAAAAAAATAAATAATATACATTTTCATTTATTTATTTATTTATTATTAATTTGTATACTATAGTATGTATTGTTGCTGCTGCTCATGTTAAAAAAAAAGAAAACAAATGAAAATATTGCCGAAAAAAGTTTTTCTTTATATTTTTTTATGCCGAAACTTGTATTTTGAGTTATTATTGAGTTTGTTTTGGAGTTTTGGGGGGTTTTCAATTTGAATTTGAATTTGAATTTGGTTTTGGTTTTGGTTTTCGTTTTGAATTTTGTTTAGTTATTTTTTCTTCATTATATTTCTTTATAATTTACTTTGGATTTCCTTTTGTTTACCAAAATATTAATTGTTGTGTGCCAAAGCTTTGAGTTCAAATTTGATCTCTCTTTTTTTTTTTTGCTCTCGTTGAATGCGGAGTCGAAACAAAAATTGTTATTGGTTAAGTACGTATTGTATTTACCAGTAGATTGTATTTTTGGGGGATAGTAGTAGTAATATGTATGTATGTATGTATGTAGCATATGTATATATATGTATGTATGTGTATGTATAGTTATGGTATATATATATATATAAGTATTTATATAAATTCGACTTGTATCTGCAAATCTAGCGTAAATGTTTCTGTCCTGTTCGCGCTGAACAACCCTGATTGGGCTGACTTCCGTTTCCGTTTCCGTTTCCGTTACGTTCGCGTCTCTGTTCGTTATGTCTCGCTATTTTTATATGGGTGTATTCAGGCCGATCTCACTTAGAATTAGATTCTATGTAAGTATGTTTTCTTTTTTGCTGTACAAAGTTAATAATTAGCATGCTTAGCTTCGATTTATGGGTATATAGTATATAGTAGTAGTTAGGGGTGTGTGTGTGTGTGTGTGTGTGTGTGTTCATATGCATTGTTTTATATATAGATTCATATATAAATAACTTGCTTTGCTTATATCTGTTTTCTAGAAATATATATATATATATATATATATACATACGTATATATATATATAGTATTATTGGTATGTATGTATGTACCATAGATATACATATATGTATATATATATATATATATACTATATACTATATAACTTTTTTGTTTTTATTACTTCTGTATATAGATCATTTAAATTCCTGTTTCCATTAAAATGCATTTTTGCAGTACGCCTAATGATATACTTCTTCTTCTTCTTCTTCTTCTGCTTCACTTTAGTGTGTGTGAGTGTGAGTGTGTGTGTGTGTGTGTGTGTATTTCAATAATATTCTCTATATATTCTTCTTTTGTTATTGCCTCTACTGCTTGTGCTGCTAGCTTTGAAATAAGAATAAATTATAAGCATTTCAACTGAACTAAAGCCTGACTTACAACTCTTTTTTTGTTTTTCCTTTTTGTAATATTTTTTTTTGAATATATTTGTCTCTAATTGTTGTTGGTAATTCGATCGTTTCGATTACCCAAAAAACAATCGCTGAAAGTTACATTTTTCCTTTTATTAGTATTTTGTTGAAGCGCTCTACGTTTTTTATTTCGTTTTTTTTGTGATAAAATTTTGACTAAAAATTTGTATTAGCATGTTTTTTTGTTTACCTTAAGCAGTTCTTTTTTCTTTTGGCTTCTCATTACAAATACTATGTAGATGAGTGTGTGTGTATATATATAGAAAACCTGGCAACAATGGAACAAAAAACGTAATTAACAAAATAAAACAAGCAAAAATAAAAGCAAAAACAATAATAACACTAGATGGAAAAGAAAGAACTAACTGTAGTTTCTCTGTTGTGTTTTTTTTTTCGTGTATATTTTGCTATTCTCGCTTTTTTCACTTTTTTGTTATTGTTGCTGTTGCTGTTGTTGCTGTGTCGTCAAGGAACTTGTTGAAACGTTTTCAAATGGCGTCAATAAAAACAAAAAAAATAAAAAAAAATTAAAAAAATAAAACATTATCATTTGAATATAATGCCCACGGTGCGGGGAACCAAAATAAGGAACTTTTGATCACAACTTAAAGGCTAAAAAAAAACTCATACTCAAACTTAGACGCTACACTTAAAGAAATTAAGCATATATATATATATAAATATAAGAATTAATGATAAAGAACATTATGATATATGTATGTGTGTGTGTGTGTGTGTGTGTGTGTATGATGTGAGCGATGTAACACAATGAATTTGTGAAATGAATATGTGAAAAATGGAATGATTACGAAATATATAAATAGACAAAAAATAATAATACAATAATAAGAATAACCCAAAAACGTCATTTAAAATTTGATATTTGCTTCAACGGTTTTGTTTTTTTTTTTAAATTTGGTTTTTATTTTTGTTTTCGTTTTCTTTTTGTTTTTGTTTTTTTTTCTTTTTAGTTTGTTTTGTTTTTCTGTTGTTGATTTGTCTGTTTGTTTGTGTTGTTGTCACAGAAATTTAGTTAAAAATTTACTATTTCTCATATAGCTGACAAATTCATTGTGTGTGTACGGTGTGTGTGTGTGTGTGTGTGTGTGTGTGTATTTCCAACGAACATAGTTTTTAATATTGATTTGGATATACGCGTACATTGAGAACAGAAATATATGAAATAAGAAACTTAAGGTTGTTGCCATGTTTTAAATATTTTCTTTTTTTCATTTTGCTGTTTTTGCGCTAAAGCTAAATAAATTTCATATAAGTTGGTACAATAAGTGTTATATGTATAATCATAATAATAACATTTGCTTACACATTAAATTAGAGATATGACAAAAAAAAAAAAAAGAATATATAATAAGTATGTATATATCTATATATATATATATATATAGTATGTATATATAAACAAACACATTCAATAATTAATTATAAAATTGTTTAGTTGTTGTTTCGTAGAGACACAGAGCATAAAAACATTTAATTGTTGTTGGTTGGTTGGTTGGTTTTGTTGGTTTTGTTGGTTTGTTTGTTGTCAGTGCAGTCGAAATAATCAAGAAATTAAAATACATAATAATAATGTTAATGTTAATGTTAATGTTAATGTAAATGTAATCAAGAGAGAAAAGAGAAACATATTGTAATTATGTGTGTGTGTCGAAATTCGCTGGCTTCTTTCCCTTTCTGCTGATGATGTGGCAGCACATCCGACTAAAGTTCTTCTACCGTTTTGCTTTTGCTTTGCTTGGAATGTTTTTTCTCTCACATTTGACGTGGCTGTCGCCTGGGCGCATTTTGGTTACTACAAATATTAAAAATTAAAAAAAAAAAAAACATTCTATTCTTCTTGTTCCTAGTATAATAAATTTTCGTTTTAGCCGAAGCTGGAAAAGCGAACGTTGTTATTTTGTTTTTTTTTGGTTACGTTTATTTTATTATTAATTATTAATTTAATTAATTATTGAGTAGTTTAATAATTTTGTTTCTAAAAGGCCGAAAATCACAATTTTGGTTTTGTTTTGTTCCTAAACGTTAAATTTTGTTTGCATTCCTCATATTTTTTATTTTAGTTAATTATTAATGATTATGTTTAAATGTATTATTATATAATTATTATTCTTCAATTTTTTAATAATTGTTTTTTTTATGCAAAACATGTTTTTTGTTTTGTTTTGTTTTGTTTTTGCAAATATTCTTAACATCACAATGTCGAATTGATGCCTGTTGGGTTTATCATTTTCCTTGTTTTCACTTTCACTTTCTGTGTCTTGTCTTGTCTTGTTTTTCTCATAATACTGCGCTCCCTGCGAGAAAATATGTAAGTCAACAACAAAATTTTCATGGCGCCAGCTTTTCGTTCATCTCTCTCTCTCTTTTCATTTCATTTTAGTATTTTCCCTTCGTTTAGCTTTATGTTTTTAACTACATATTCACATGCTCATGTTCTTGTTGTTTTCTTTTTGTTTTTTTTTTCTTTTTGTTTTGTTTTTAATGCTATCACAGCCAAATTGTTTAATCCAAAGTTTTCTTTTTTATTTATTTTTTGGGTTTTCTTTTCGTTTGCCGAAAAAGTTTTGCGTTTTTTTTTTGTTGTTCTTTTGTTTTGGTTTAAAATTTAGAATTTTGAATTTTGTCTAGCGTGCGTTTTTTTTTTATTAGTTTATTATTTTTAATGTGCGCATTTTGTTGTTGCTTTTGCCTGTTGCTGTTAACAATGCCAGATCGGAAGTCTGCACCGATCTGCAAAATGTTGCCCATGGCCGCCTCACGTCTTCTATATAGTCTCTGGCCAGAGCCCCAAATGTTCGTGTATACTTTATACTTTATACTTTATAATATAATTTGTTTTTTGTTATAATTTTGAGATCGATTTGTATATCTTTGTTTGTTTGTTTTTTTTTTTTGTTTGTTTGTTTGCTTTGTTTGTTGTGTGTTGTTTTCCATATACACAGGCTCTGGGGCTATACTAAAAGTTTCGGATGAATAATGTAGCTGGATTTTGCCATTGTTTCAAGGGATTCGCTTGGGTTAAATATCCCTGGAAAGAAGCTCAGCGATATTTCACACCACGTGGTGTGTGTGTGTGTGTGTGTGTGTGTGTGTTGCCAAACAATAATTCGTATTCATAGCAATAAGAATATAAACATAATAACACAAAAATTTGTTGTTTTTTTTTCTTTCTTTCGCTTAAGAACTAGCAAATGTTTAGCCAAAGTTTGTAATTGTTTTCATCTTTTTACAAATCTCAAAACTACCAAAAAAAATATATATATATGTATAGATATATATATGTATATACTTTTAACTGATTTGCAATGTTCAAAGCAAAGTAAACTGGGCGTCAAACGTTTGGCGGCATTTCATTTTACGTTGCCCCAAAAAGTAGGCAGCAAAATCTTGGAAACAAAGCGAACGTAGATCTGTGTGTGTGTGGGGAAGGTCAGTATCTGATTGCTTGCGCGCAAAAGCTGACTGCTATTGCTAGCTGATTGCTTTTGCTTTTGCCACGTTAGATACATTTTAAAGGTATCTCTGCAAGTGTTTTTAAATTTAATAAAATTATTGAAAGTTTTTTTTATTTTTTAATAGCAAATTAGTTGAGAAAAGAAGAGATTGGAGTATGAAAGAAAGGTGCATGTAGTACCTTATGATATTATTAATATCTATGCATATTTAGTTTGAATTCTGTCGAAATTCCCTACACGTGCTGTAATTATGTTTGGGTTTGTGTCTACTTATTGTTAGTTGTTTTTACCCACTGTTCATACTATAAGTTGATATATATGTATGTATATATATATATGTTATTGTGTATCGTATGTATATATATTTAAGATCACAGATATTCTATGTAATTCTGCTGCTTTGCATAATTCACGCGTATGTCTGTATTCCATGATTTGAATTCAAATTTTGCTGTTTGTGTTCTTCACATTAGATGTCGCTTGTTCTTCTATACATTTTATATACGTAAGTATATATAAATGTTGTATATAGATATATATATATATATATATATAGTATGTATATATGCACTGTATATTAGATTGTAAATGTATGTATATGTGGCTAAAAATTAGTTATGTTTTTTTTTTCTTCTTTTGCATATATACAATTACCAATATATAGAGTGTCTGTCTCTGTGTGTGTGGGCTAATTTGAATATTTAATTTATAATTATGCATAGACATTGCCAGTGTTTCGAACTATCAAACTGTTGGGCATGTTATTTCTATTAACGTAGTATCGCATTAGGTACTAGTTCAATATATATATATATATATATATATATGTACCGGGGCACGGGCTAATGTAAGCCTAAGAAGCCGCTTTTCTAACCGTAGGTGTGTTTGTGTGTGTGTGGATATGTATGCGGTATACGTTCGAGTTGTTGTTTCTAGCAAGAAATTCATCATGAAAAACGCACAAAAGTATGCTACACATACACATTGTATTACGATAACAGTTCACTTTGCTTTGCTTCGCTAATATATATTTATACATATATATATATATGTATACATATATATGTGTGTATGTATGGTTTACATATGTATGCAGATCTTTTATGTTATCTTTAAACTAATTTTAGTTGTTTTTTTTTGTTTTTTACTTTATTATCATCTTGCTAATATCTCTCGCCTTTCAACATCATGAAATTCATCATGATAATCATTACTTAAAAAGTTACATCACGTGTTCACTGTTCTTTTTCTATATTATATCATCTATATATCGTATGCATATATATATAATTGTTTATATATATATATATATATATATATGTATATATATATATATTATTATAATTTAGTATAATTCTTTACTTTACCTTTGCATTTCTTACTTCTTTTTGCATATTTTTTTTATATTTTCAATTATGTATATATGTCTTACGTTCTCTTATGCATGTATATACATATGCATATAATTATAGAAATATCTTATATAGATATATGCATATGTATAACAATTTTAATTAGATTCCTGCTACAACTTTCACGCTGCACTTGTTCACTAAAATATTTGATAGAAAAAAAATGTTTATATATGATCAACGCTTAAACTTTTGCTTGGGTTTCACTTTCGCACTAAAATAAGAATTAAACATATTTTGTTTTGCTTCTGCTTCATCTTCTTCTTCTTCTCGCACATCTTTTACATCTTCGCGTTTGATATTTAATTCAATAATAGAGACAAAAAGGTGTGTCTGTGTGTGTGTGTGTGTGGGAATTGCATTAAAAAAAATATTATCGCTCTTGGTATAAATTTCAACAATTTGACATATGTTGCTATATAACGCGTTTATGTACTCTATATAAATGTATATATATATATATATCTATGTATATATATATATATATATATATATATATATGCTTGTATTTACTGCATTCTCACTTTTAATATGCTTGTGTGTATTGTTTGTATGGTTGTCTCTTTTCTACGCTCTACGCTTCAGTTAAAAAGAGCAAATTCTATTTGCAGTGTGTTTTTTGCCTCGTTTTTAGTTATTTGTATAATTAATAAAATATGTACATATTGTGTATGTGTCTGTTGTCTGTGTGTGTGTGTGTGTGTGTGTTTGTCTCTAAGCTTTGCGCTTTTCGCTTAAGTATGTCAAAAATTGTTGCTGTTGCTGTCTCATTCTAACTGCATGGCTGCTGCCTTAACTTCTGCTGCAGCCGTTGTTGTTATCTCCTTCACATCAATTGTAGTTATAGTTGTTTTTGCTGTTGTTGTTATGCATGAAATTTGCATTGTTGCTGCTGTTGCTGTTGTTGTTGTTGTTGTTGTTGTTGTTGTTATTATTGTTGTTATTATTATAATAGTAATAGTAATAATAATAATAATTTAATAACAAACTAAAATCGTTTCACTATTGCGGTAGCTCATCCTTTGTATCGACCGGGCTGGGTGACAAATATTTTCGTACATATTTGGGAAAATGCGTTTTCTCGTGCGCCTTGAGGATCGTCGAGCGCGAGAAAGTCTTGCCGCACATGTGGCATCTGAAGGGACGTTCACCTGCAACGCCCCGTTGCAAATTGTGTGTTGCAATGTGAGCATAGAAGGAATTGCAATATGTGAGACATATGTACATACATAAGTATATAATTTCTATATATGCTTAAAAATGTGTGTGAGAGTGTGAGTGAACATGAGTGAGTGAGTGCATGAGTGTGTATGTGTGCGTGACGGGAGCTTTAAGCTGATTAAAAGCTTGGGTAGCTTCTCTGAAAGGTTGCCCCTAAGACGTATTGTAAATATCTCAAATATACTTAATTTATTTATGGATATTTAATATTTAAAATTCAGGGTTAATAATTGTTTGAAAACTCAAGTGTATTGACTTTAAATGAAAGCTCAGCTGTATCTATAGTCTGATGAATCTGTAGATAAAAAGCTTTGCTTTGTTGCTCAGCTCAGTGATGATTTTGACTTAGTAGAAAGTCTGCTTTAAAAGTTCAGCTCATGGCTTAGATTAAATGTATTAGTTTTTAATGAATTCCCAATTGTTTCTATAATTTAAAACAAGTATGAAAGTTTAAAGCTGCTTAAAGTTTCGTGTATTGTTGGGATTTTCAAGCTGAGCTTTCATGAAAAACTTTATGTAAATACCTAAAATATAAAGTGTGACAAACTTAAAAAATGCACATATTTGTTTTTTATTTTTAAAATTAGTTTAGCCGCATAGATCGCATTATTAATTTTTGTATCTTGTTTTAAGAGCCATAAGTCACAATAATAAAATTAGATAAATAATTAAAAACAAGTCGGGTACCCGATTGCGGTTTTCTCTGTGGGCGCAGTTCAAATTCGCTTCCGATGTAATTCTTTTGTAGTTCGCTTTATTTGGAAGCTTCTAGCTCTTACCATCTCTGAGATCCCTTCGTTCATACGAACAGACGGACGGACAGACGGATGGTAAGAAGGACTTAGCCATATCCACTCGGCTGTTGATGCTTAGCATATAAATACTTTAAGGGGTCGTGTATGGGGCCAAATATCAATTCGTTTTAGACATTTGTGAAGTAAACAAACGCAGAATACAAAATCGACAAGCCATGAATCGGTTTATTCCGCAAGAACGCGGAGTAATTTTTTCAATTTTCTTGTGCAACATTTGCAAAAGTTAAAGCGTCTCCAATCCTGTATATATCTCGGAATTGGCCGGAACAATCACTGGTAAATTAACCCTAAGCCAGGAAACTGATTATGTGTTTTGAAATATCTCAACCAATCTTACAGATTATGCATTTCGTGATGTCTTTTTTAGTATTCTTACCAAATTAGATTGAAATTGGTCAACTATATCATATAGCAGTCATAGGAGAAATCGATCAAAAATTCATATTTAGTATGAAAGTCTTGAAGATCTTCAAAATCTATATATATTCTTGATTAGCACCAAGAGCCGAGTCGATATAGCCATGCCCAGCTTTCTGTCTGTCTGTCTGTCTGTTTCTATGCAAACTAGTCTCTCAGTTTAAAAGCAATCTGGATGAAACTTGGTACAAGTATGTCTTTTTTCCCGGAGGCAATACATATGTCGGCACCGACCGGATCGGTCCCCTATATCCTATATCAGCCATAGAAATAATCTGTCATAAATCATACTTTAGTAAGACAAACAATATTGTTTTCCGACATACCTTAACAAATCTTACAGATTATGCTTTTGGTCATGTTTTATACATACAACCATATTTGGCATAAATCGGATCAATATTTTATATAGAAACAATCGGTAGAGTTGTAAGGTTTTGTATAACATTCGCTGTACTTATATTATATTATATTTCAACTCAACTTACATACTGTTTTATTGGTATTGTCTTTTACATACTGATCAAGTTTGAATACAATCGGACTTCTGTACTACAGCCAAACTGATAGATTGTATAATTCTGACACAATTTGGTTAGAATCGGACTACTCTATATCATATAGTTGCTATAGGAAATCGATTGGAAATTGTATAAAGGGTTCTGCAAGGGCGTGACAAAAATAATAAAGAAGACTGGCTTGTTTTAGATATGTATCTTAGTTATATTCACAGATTTTGTATTTGCTATTGCCTAAGACATCTCGAAATAATTTAGCTATGATCTGACTACCATATCATAGTATAGCTGTCATGGGTATAAATAGTCGAAAATTGAATGCAGGCCTCTGTAAGTTTATAAAGTCTTTGGCTTGCCAAATAAACATATTTTTGTAGACCGTTTACTTTGAAAAAGTAAATAAGATCTATTAGGTTTGTCAAAATGTGCGTAACAGGTCGAAGGAAGTCCGGCAGACCCCAAAAAGTATATAGATTCTTGATCAGCATCAACAGTCGAGTCATGCCCGTCTTTCCGTCATGTCCGTCTGTCCGTCTTCCTGTAAGAGCGAGTAGATCTCAGAGACTATAAGAGCCAGAGTCACCAAATTTGGTATAGTGCTTTGTCTATGGGCTAAGCAGATCATGTTTATGTTTAAATCTTGACACGCCCCCTTCCGCCTTCCGTAAATCGAAAACAAAATTTTTGAAATCCCATAAAACGAATAATATTATAGCTAGAGTCGTGAATTTTGGCAATATATCCGGATAATTTTATCGCGATTGGATAATAAACCCGAAAGGGATTCAAAACACAATATTACCCAGTGTTGGGCCAAAGGAAGAAGAAGAACATATTGACGTTACAACGCGTTATGGGAACTATTAGTGTTACTCTTATTTCCTTTTTGAAGAATTGTCTCTCATAGTCGACTTCGACTGTTGCCTTTCCGACTGGTTTTAAATAGTTAAGCCAACTAGATCTCGTTAAGCTTGTTAAATGTATGTAACAGGCAGAAGGAAGATTGGCCGACCATATATTCTTAAACAGCATCAATTTCCGAATCGATATAGCCACGTCTGTGCGTGTGTCTGTCTGTCTGTCTGTCCGTCTGTCTGTCTGTCTGTCTGTCTGTCTGTCTGTCTGTCTGTCTGTCTGTTTGTCTGTCTGTCTGTCTGTCTGTCTGTCTGTCTGTCTGTCAGTCTGTCCGTCTATCTGTCCGTTTGTCTGTCTGTCTGTCTGTCCGTCCATTCGTATAAATGAAAGTTTCTCAGAGATGGTAAGAGCTAGTAGCTTGAACTTGGTCTCTTAGCACTGGTAATATTTGCACGCAGATCAAGTGTATCTTTAATTTTGGATGTCACGCCCCCTATCACGCCCCCAAATCAAAGAGAAGCTCATAACCTAAGCCGTTTTGTAGCTAGAGACTTGAGATTTGGCACACATGATGAGTACCTTGGAGTCGAGCATTCAGATAGTTTCCACAAATTGAAAACAACGAATTACAAGATAATTACAATGTACTGCCACAGAGTATAGAATCATTTATAGTACTAATTAAAATAAAGTAAGAAAATGAAAAAGAAAAACTAGAGTATGTGCACTTTCTATTTTGTCAAAGTGACTAAGTTTATATTTATAATCTATTTTTTGAGTACAGGGCCGAAGCTCTAAGCCCATAGTGTGTTTGTGTCATGGACAATGAATGAGTATGTGTGTGTTTGCGTGTGTGTGTGTGCGTGTGTGTGTGTATATTGAGTAATTGATCCAGTTTGCGGATCGGCGAAGGAAACTTACCCGTGTGCACGCGACAATGATCTTTCATGTGGTGGCGCAGCTTAAACGCTTTGCCACAAAACTCACATTTAAATGGTCGATCACCTGTATGTACCGACAAATGCGTGATCAGTGATGTAACATCGGGAAAACTTTTAGCACAGAACTTACACATGACAACACTATTCGGATCACTTGACGCGCCGAGCAACGAGGCGGCCGACGAGCCGGACTGCGCCGCTGCCGACGCTGCGGCGGACGTTGAGGGCGACGATGAGCCGCCGCCGCCGCCGCCGCCGCCGCAACCACCACCACCACCGCTGACGCTGCCAACGCCACCAGCGCTGCCAACGCCAGAACCACCGCCCAAGCTGCCACCACCAGCAACAGAACAACCGCCACCACTGCCACCACTGCCTCCGCCGAGTAACAAACTGGCGGATGTGGCCGCAATGCCGCCATTTCCGGATGTCGATGAACCGGAACCGGACAGACCCAAACGTCCTTGGGCACCGCTCGAACCGGGCGCACAACTGCCAGCGGCTGCCTCCAGGCAACTGGCTGTTAAGCTCTGAAATGTGCAACTAGCGCCATGCATGGCAATTTCCATTTCAAGGCCCAGGGCGGCGGCCACGGCGGCCGCCTGCTCCTGGGGATCGCTGCTGCCGGCGCTGGCCGCCATTGCGGCGTTCATCTGAAAGGCGTTCATCATGTTAAGGTTGAGGTCGTGGGCCGTCAGCAGGTGTGAGTGGAGGAGGGCGGCGTGGGCGGTTGGCTCGCGATACTCGAGCGTTTTTAGCGAGTGCGAGAGCACGTGACGCGTGAGTTTGTTTTGGTTGGAGAAGGTGGCGCCGCAATATATGCACAGGTGCAATGGCGGCGGCGGCGACGTTTGCGGCTGCTGCTGCTGCTGCTGCTCATGGGCAGCGGCGGCTGCGGCGGCAACGGCTGCGGCGGCGGCGGCGCTGCTGCTGCTGCTGCTCAAACCGCCGCCGAGGACCGCGCCAACGCCCACAGCGTGTTGTTGGGGCGATTCGGACGTTTCCTGGAACAAACACCAAACAAAAATCCAACATCAACTTCTTTACTACGTTTCATTTGTTTTTTTTTTAGGTATTTTTTTTTAGCATTTTTCGGTATTTTTTTTTTTTTTTTTGATTTTCAGTTTCAGTTTTTGCTTGCAATCGATCGATCGATAGTTTTTTCATTTGCTAAGTTCTTTATATATATATAAATATATATATAAATATATATATGTATGTTTATCGATATGAGTGCCATTGATATCATTATTGTTATCGCTTCTCTTTCATTTTTGCTTTTCTTCGTTTTCTTTGTCAACTACTTGGGTTTTTTAGCTTTTGTTTTCTTTACAAAACAACGAAAAAATTAATTAATTAATTCAAAAGAAAAAAAAAAAACAAATAATGCAGAAATTGTTTACATAGTTTTTTTTTTATTTTTGTTGTTGTACTTTTACTTTGATAGACAGAGAAGAGGAGAGATTGATAGTTAGGTAGAGAGAACAGATAGAGAGAGATAGAGAGAGAGAGAGAGGGTTGGAGAGAGGGCGAGAGGCAGATAGTAATAGTAAGAGCTTCAAAACGAATACAACGAAAAATTAAAGGAATCAGAATCGGAACCAAATTAAACAATATTTTTTCTTTTTTAATTTTTCTTTTACTTTTATTCCAAAAAGAATACAAATTAGCTGTACTTTAAGATTTGCCTCTTCTCGCTTTCGCATATATGAAAGGAAAATATATATATAGAGAGAAAGAGAGAGAGAGAGAGCGACAGAAAGATAAAGATAGTTAGAGAGGTACAGAGTCAGGGAGAGAGAAAAAAATAACAAATAATCGTTACAAGGAAGAAACACAAAAATAAGAAAGGAAAGAAATGAAAGACAGTAAAAATTAGATAGAATAGAATATGATATCATTATTTGAAGTAGAGTATATAGTGGAAACTAATTGCAAAGCCAAAATGGTTGCCAAATTTCAAAATGGCGACGGTCTCTCAGCTCTGCGCCTCAGCTACCATATTGGAAATTACAGTTACAGTTACAGTTACAGTTACAGTTACATTTACAGTTACAGTTACAGTTACACAGTTGGATGTGCGAGCTTTAAGCTCTTGGCTCTTAACTTTCTATATAGATTATATTATAATAGTAGTAATATATCTTTATCAACTTGTTGGCACACGTGTTGCCAGTAAAAACAAGAGGGGGTTTCAGCATGTCTTTCGTTGTGTATTTGTTGTAGTTGTTGTTTATTATCTATAACTGCTTGCTTTTTCTTCTTTTCTTTATTATATAATTTTATTTGTTTTGTTTTGTTTTGTTTTGCATTTCTAGAATTTATATATATATATATCTATATATATAATAAATGTATATATATATATATATCTATATATATATACAGATGTATGATATTTTGCTTTTGCTTTTGTTTTTGTTTTCAAGAAGTTGAATTTCGATTTTTGTTTGGGCGTCGTTCGAAAAACGTCACATAATCGTACGTAAGTTAATAATATTATTTTAGCATTTGGTTTTGATATTTTTTTTCATTTTCATATTTTTGTTTGGTTGTTGTTGTTTTTGTTTTTAGTTTTACATTTGTGTTTTTGTAAGTTTTGGTTTTTGTAACATAATTTTCTGTTTTTTTTTTTTTTTTTTTTTTTTTTTTTTTTTTTGGTATTTGGTACAAACTTATCGTTAAAAATTTTTAACTTAAATTTCACGTTTTTTTGCACTCGTTGGCAAAAGAATTTTGGTAAAGTTTGAGACGCGCGTATAAATTTGTTCATGGTTTTTTTTTTTTTTTTTTTTTTTTTAAGATTATGAACAAAATTTTGCTTTGGCGAAAAATTTGAAAAAAACAAAACAAAAATGTTCAAATGTTCTCATCAAAAGTCGCAATTGAAATTGCTAAAAAAAGAAATTTTCACCACGTACTTTGCCTACTTCTTCTTGGCTTCTTCTTTTTCACTTGTTCGCTCAAAAACCAAAAAAGAAACAAACAAACAAAAACAAGAAGAAAAAAAAACTTTTTCGGTTTTGCTTTTTATTTTGTTTTGCCAATTTTTGCGTCCAAATATCGGTGTATATCAATTTTGAAAGATTGAATTTTGTTTAAAAATAATAATATTATTAAAGGTGCTTAAAAGAAATTTTGAAAAAAAATAATAAACAATTTCGGTAACATAAAAGAGTCCAAAAAACAATTGAAAAAAAATAAGTAAATCAAATTAAACATACAACAATTTCGTAACAGCAGAAAACAAACTCAGCAGCTCCGTAGCTTTCAATTTGGGGCCAAATCGTGTTCTTTTTTTTTTTTTTTTTTTTTTTTGTAATTTTAAATTTTCTCTTTTTTTTTTGGTATTTTAATTAATGTGCAATTGAGAGCCAAAAAGAAAAATAAATTATTAAACAGTTGAACAAATTGAAATTGAAAGTATTTTCAAGAAGTTTTTCCACATTTTTCACTCTATTTTTTATATTTTGATAGTTATTTGGATAGTGAGTAGCATAAATGGATTCCAACCGATTCCGAAATAAGATTTCATTTCTCACAAAAAAACATAGATCAACTTCTTGACAAATTCAACGAAAAACAAAACAAAAAATAAATAAAATACATATATATGAAAACAACAAAATCAACTCTGGTGTGATAGAAAAGTGAAAAATAAATTAGAACGACGAGCGATCAGTTGCCAATTGAAGCTAAAATATACAACAAGAGGGCAAATATGTTCCTTGACGAAGAAAGCTACAAGAACTGACAAAAGATTTCCCTGATTGTGAACCGTTGAACCATTGAACCATTGAACCATTGAATCAACCAACAAACGAGTTGCCAATCAGTCAATCTGACTGGCGTTTTAATGCAGCTGCTGGCAACGCCCGTAAGCACGAGTCTAATGAAAGCTGGCAACGCCTACACACACACATTCAAATGCTGTTGGCAATGCCACTCTAAACGAGGGTCGACACATCAAAACGAAGCTTGATACAATCTGTTTATCAGGAGAGGTCGATATAGTCGATATATACACATTAAACAAATACAAATATACATCGACTATACATATGTATATGTGTCAATCGTTATATAGTATATATACTATACTATACCTAAAGTAAGAGACAGATCTGTAGACTTATACATATACATATAATATGCCATATTAAGAGAGATAACAATAATAAGTTATTTGGTATTTTTGTCGATCGCTCGAATTAATTAATTTGAATTTTTGAAACTTAGTTGTAAATAGCTTTAGAGTACAACAACGATAAATGATATGGTACAGATAGGCATATATTATGTATATATATATATATATATATATTCGAGTATATTATATATATTTAAAACAGACAGAGCAAGTTAGATAGTTTGTAAAAAGAGTAAGACAGATAGACAGAGAGATAGATAGAGAGAGAGATAGAGAGAGAGAGAGAGATAGAAAGATATATAGAGATAGACAGTTAGAAAAATATATATTGAAATATAATGAGATAGAGTTAGAGTTCCGAGTAAACAATAAAATTAAAATAAACAACAACAATCTTTGAACAACATCGAGGTACAAAAAACATCAACAAGTAAAACACAACAACATCAATAACAAGAACAGACACGCACATACACAAACTCTCGCTTACACACACACACGCACACACACACACACACAACAAAACATATAAAGAAAATGAAATTTTTGTTAGTTTTACGTCTTGGCCAAAAATAACTCAATCAAGGCAGTAGAAAAGAACTTAAAAACTCAATCAAAATGATCAGATAGTATAAATATATGGCAAAAGCAGCTGACAACTAAGCTCGTTGTTTCCTAACGTTCGTTTGTTTTTTTTCTTCTTCTTCTTCTTTTGGCTATTTAGTGCTTACTCGTTGCTGTTCAACGAGCAGCTGTCTCGTCAGTTTGCGCCGTGCAGCGCAGCGTTCTGGTTCCATGACGAACTGGCAAGCCTAAGTATAACAAACGAGGCGAGTTCGAGGCTCACTCGTTACTTGTTCACTCGTTAGTTTCTAGCTCACCTGTTGCACTGGAAAATTGTCAAGTAGAGTATGCAAATAACAGTCATGTTTAAAAAATGTAGTAATTGTATTTGTAATTGTAATTGAAATTGTAATTGTAATTGAAATCAAATGCTAAGGACAATGAAAATCATACGAACATACAGACAGTAGTACATACAGACATACATACAAAAATACATACATATATATATAGATATACATATATGTATATGTATAATTTGAAAATGTCACATAGAATATTGGTATAACAACAAAAAGAAATAAATACATTTAGTTTATGGAAAATATACTTAGAGCACACACATTTACCATTTACATAAACGAACAACGAACGAACGATTTATGTAAAAGCGTTCCACATTTAGATAAATACATAGATATATCGAAAAAAAATACATTGGTATGTACGTGTGTGTGTGTGTGTGTGTGTGTGAGTGTGTATGTATGTTTGTGTGTGTGTGTAGCATCAATGTTGTTAATTTGATTTTAGTTTCTTATTGTTGTATTTATTTCTGTTGTAGTTGTAGTATTTTTTTTTGTTGCTTGTTAAACGAAATTGATTCGTTGGTATTTGGTATTTTTGGTATTTTATTTTTTAATTGATTTGATTTTTCTATTTTTCATATGGTAACTTAAAAAAAACACCAAAAGCGCTTTAGTACGATATTCTTGTTTATAATTAATGCATTTTTATAGATAATAATTTTTTCGGTATTCTTCTTTTCTTTTCTTTTTCTTTTTTGGTATTAATTGCACAACGTTCAGAGAACATGTTTTTTACTGGACCCCTCTTGTTTTATAGGTTGAATTGATGATATAGTAGTAGTAGTAGTAGTAGTAGTAGTAGTAGTAGTCGTTGTAGCAGACTTGCTGCAGACTTCGCTTCATAGCGATATTCTTGAATATTTGTTCTCATTGATATTCCTTTCTTTTAATTTTTGGATTTTCATTTTCATTTTCAGTTTGATATTCATTTTGTTGGATTGGATTAATTATATAAGTATGTAAAAGCACAACACACAGTTTGACACATTGAAATATTTTAATAGTTACGAATAGATAGATAAAGACAGAGAGAGAGAGAGAGATTGATAGTGAGACACAGAGAGAGATAGATAGATAGATCGAGGCAGAGAGCGTGTAAGACAAAGACAGCAAGATAAGTAGCAAAATTTACACAATTAACAGAATTATTATTATAGTATGAGTATTTTAAGCATTTTAAATATTTAAACAACAGAAAAATTGGGAAATTAACAAATATTCAACTAGTAAAACATATGCAAAACTTATTTGTAGCATTATTAAATGACATTATCCATATTATTCGCTTTCATTTAGTGTTAGCATATAGTATTGTAGTATATACTAGTTTTGTGGTTATCTCAATTCCTATAAATGGTATTTGGCAATATTACAAGGCAATTCAAATGGGGGAATATTGTTTTCAACTCGGGTATAGTCCAAATTCATGTGCAGTCAAATTTTGTTCATAATTTTGATAATTTTGTTTAGGAGTTTTGGATTTATACGGTTTTCTTTTCGATTTTTATAAAGCGCAACAAAAAAAGAAAAAAGCAAAATTTACTTTGGTTTTTATATTTTTTTTTTGGTATTTTTTTAGTATTTGGTTATGGTATTGGTTTTTTTTTTTTTTTGTATTAATATAATGTTTTGTGGAAGTTGATTAGTTTATTATTATTATTAGTATTTGGAGCATGCAATATACAAGTACAATATACAATATAAAGATCTAGTTCTACAATTGGCATAAGTTGCATGAAGTTTTTGTGTAATTGTGTGGGTGTGTCGGGGTGACGGGTTGTCGGGGTGTTTGGGTGAGGCTTAGGATAGTAAAAAACAATGTAGATTAAACATAAACATAATACTTAATCAAGAAATATACGAAAACTGTTTAAAGAAACTCGAGAAAAGTTGAAATTAAGTGGAAATAGAAAGGAAAGTAAGAAATAATCAATGAGTTACAAACAAAGCTTGTTCAAACTGCGAGTTGTAAATACAACAGGGAATCGCAACGTTAACATGTGAATGACAAATTGACATTCAGAGTTGAAGAACGATAATATTAATAGTTTTGAGATTAATAAATAATACAATGAAATAAAACGACACTTTGCAAACAATTTGAAACTTGTGACTGACAAAACAACAACAACAACAGAAAGCTTTATCAATCAAAAATGATTGAAATCACATTAATTATTATGTTTCAAATCAATGCTTGCAATAGTTTAAAACTAAATTTAAATTATTCTATTTTGAATGACAACTAACTAACTTGTGACTGACTAACTAAACATTGCACAAGTTAATCATGCTTTCATCAATGATTGACGTGACAACAACGTTTTGACTGACTTATCAGAAGAACACTTGAGCAATCAGAAATATTAATCAGTTGCAAACTGAGTTTTGTGAGAGGCAACGTTGACATGTGACTGACAAAATAGTGAAACGAATGTTAATTCATGTATTCATCAATCAGAAATGATTGAGCTGCCAGAAGATGAGTGCAAAAGGGGTAAATTTAATTTTAATTTCCCTTTAGCATGACTTGAAATGTGTCGCCTTTAAAACTGCCCACAAGTTTGGCCCAGTGGTCACTCTGATTGATTGACTGACTGACTGACTGACTGACTGACTGACTAACTTACAAAACCACTCGTTTGCAATTGCGTGATTTGCTTTCCATTCTTTTTTTCCTTCAATTCGACGACCTTTTGCTAAAGGTTTCCATTAGGCAAATTACAGTGTGGCGCATTTTGGGTTTTTGGGTGTCGCCACAAACGAAATGCGGCACATTATTCAATAAGCGGACAAGCTGCCAGTTGCCGTTGCCAGTTGCCAGCTGCAGCTGCCAGTTGCAATCTGGGTCATGTGTGTGTATTTGTGTGTGTGTGGCTAGAAAGCCAATTTGGCATTACTCGCTGTTGGCCACATTATGCAGGCCAACAACTTGGCCCAAACAGGCAATCGCATCTCTTAGCCTGACTTTGCAATTGTTTTCTAATTGAAGTGGCTGAGAAAGAGCTAGAGCAAGAGAAGGAGTAAGAAAATAAGGGCGACAGCACGCACATATACAAGTTTCATTTGCCACACATGTCGTTGAACTGT
Organism: Drosophila histrio; assembly: GCA_958299025.2. Taxonomy (NCBI): domain Eukaryota; kingdom Metazoa; phylum Arthropoda; class Insecta; order Diptera; family Drosophilidae; genus Drosophila; species Drosophila histrio. The sequence goes on from OY282582.1 coordinate 28,388,889, forward strand.
TGCAAGTTCAATGTGCCACCTTTTTGGCTAATGGAATCATTATCAGCGCCCCAGACATCAAGCGCTTGCTGAGTCTCCCTGCCACATGCCTCATGCGTCTTGCCGCTGTCATTGAATTTTATGTGCTGACTACGTCTGTCAGGCATCGTCCCTTCGTCCCTCCGTCCGACCAACCAACTGTCCAGCCATCCATGTCGATGTCTGCGTCATCGTCTTGCGACTTTTCTACCATCGTCGTCGTCGTCGTAATAATAATCAAATATCGATCCATGTGCGTCTGGTTTTGGTTTTTGGCTTCTTTGCACGAATATTTTCGACGGTCGTCGGCCTTTTTTATATGTATGCATTTCTTTTTATTTTATATTTTTTTTCTGTTTGTTGTTGATTTACTTAGCTG